>JAIUSX010000016.1:2400000-3600000 GCA_026573805.1 Hesperophylax magnus
ATATATATGTGCGAGAAGAATCTTGCGATCATACATAAAGAAAGCAGCCAATAAAAATTTCAATTCCTACATGAGACCGTTTCGTTTTCTGTTTCAAATTTTCGTTCGAGAGTTGCTAATATTGTCTTCGATGATTAAAGAAAAAAGTTTATAATAAAAACACATAAATTTGTTTTTGACCACTATAGTTTTATTTTCACTCTACCGGTTTCGGAAGATCCCTTCCTTCGTCAGGAGAATATTTAAAATTTTAAAAAGGTTTTAAATATTCCCCTGACGAAGGAAGGGATCTTCCGAAACCGGTAGAGTGAAAATAAAACTATAGTGGTCAAAAACAAATTTATGTGTTTTTATTATAAATTATGATGAGCCACAAAGTGAATGCTTTTTACAATTACGAAAGAAAAAAGTGTTTGAACTTTTACACACCGTACTAATAAACGTGTTATAAATTGATACAAAAAAACTTTTATTAGTAAGACTGCAAATAGTAAGGGATGACACAATGCTGTGTAGTAATTTTTTAACGTGAAACATGTTAACAGTAGTTATCTCATGAAATTTTTCCACAAAAGGCTAATTCTATATGAAGTAAGTGGGTAGTGCTTACCGACATAACGTAATCCACGATAACGTATTCACTCGCAACGTTTAAAAGTAGGCCATTAGATTACACGAGTGGGCACTTACTTAATACATACATTTTCATTTCATTTAGTTTTCTGCCCGAAGTATGTTATTGAAGAAACTGTACGTTGGAAATTTTTAGGAGAAAATAATATCGACAATGATTTCTCAATAATACTTACAATTATTTTAAGTAGATACCTTAGTATATATTTAGAATTTTGAAAAAAAACTGTTTTGTTTTGATGGAACGACTATTCAATAGGCGTAGTTTACACTGGAGGATTTTTTTTTAGATTAATTTTTCACATGATCTAAGTTCATAATCTTAGTTACTGAAATATAGAAAATTACATAAAAAATAATAAAATATTATTATGATATAATATTTTTTAACTTATGTAGATCTTCAAAATAATGTATTTTATTCAATGGTAAAGCATCCTTGAGAAGATTTTTACAAAAGAAAAATCGCCGTGGACATTCTGTTACGATTTATTTTACTGTTTTAGACAGGCACAGCGAAACTATATACGTAAACCCTACTAAGTACTGTTGTTAATCATGTAGATAGACTTGTTTACTACCTAGATAATAAATAAATTGAATATCATGTTGCTATTTAAACACAAAACACATAGAGTCTAACTATGAAATAAACCTTTCGATCAGATTACTGAACATAATAAAAGTATTATCTAACAAAGTTTTAACCTTAAGGCGATGCAATGCAAAGTAATTCAAAATCATGTGCTTTTTGTTTGAAATTTTGATAGCTTAGATATGTTATAGATGCTTTTAAATATTTCGAATAGAGCAAATCTTTTTGATTACTGTAATCAAGTATTTTTCTTTTTGATCAGCATTAAAAAAGTATAGCTTAAGCTACAATATTAGCAATCTAAGCATTACAGATAAGTATTTATTGTTTATTTGTGAAAAACAGTGATTCCAATAACATTTACAATTAATCATATGCCTAAAATATTAGCTTTCTGAGCATTACAGATATGTATTTACTGTTTATTTGCGAAAAACAGTGATTCCAATAACATTTACCTAAAATATTAGCTTTCTGAGCATTACAGATATGTATTTACTGTTTATTTGTGAAAAACAGTGATTCCAATAATATTTACAATTAATCACATACCTACGAGTACAATAACCAAATATTTATATAATATATATATTTATCAAATAAGTTGCCATGCATCATCGTGTAAAAAAATACTTATTCTAATCTTGAATTCATTGAGGTTTGACTGAAACAGGTCTATCTCTGAAGGATGTTAGTTTAAAAGCATAGTCATTCTCCCCAGAGGCATGAACATTGATATGTTGATCCTGCCTCTTGGAAAAATAAAAAGCCTGTGGTGCCTAGCTCTGGTAAAGTTATCGGGGACATAAAACGGAATATGCTCCAGAACGTCAGGATTGCAAACATGCCCGTTGAGCAGCTTATGTGCGACTATTACCAAATTTTCTCCTAACTTCTAGACGATCTAGTCCTAGAATTCCAGCGAGAAAGTCAGAGGGATATAATAAGGGGTAGTACACAAACTTATGTACGTAAATGTATCGCATAATCCTTTGCACATTTTCTACATCATTTGAGTGTATGGTATCTTCGAGTCCCATACACTTGTTACGAATGTGTTCGGTGTTGAAAGTAAACCATGTAATATTTTATAATAGATTTACTACAGCAAGGATTATTTAAGTAATTGCGGCGCGAAAGGAGTAGGTTATTTTGACTAACGTAGCGCGTCGTAAACTGACTGAGTACCATCCCGCTGTCGCTTCTATAAGGTGAAGATATGATACAAGTTGGACTCAAGAACGTTTCCAAATATTCTAGCTGCTATGGCTACAAACATTGCCACCCGTAACGCTGAGCAACGGCCGAAATTTCCAGTATGTTCTATGACGGCCTAGGTACCTTAGCGCTTGGCACTGTGTACTAAGTAGTAAGTACTTGACATCGTCCGACTCGAGTAGTGGCGTACCACTACACAATCAAATGTAGGTACTACGCGTGAAGTTTGGCGTGACAAAGAACACAAATGGTGTTTTAATAAGTAGAAAAAACATTATTTTCACTAGGCTGTTATTAGCACACGATTAGCTACGGTGTTCTTGGTTTAGTGTCATGTCTCACGTCTGATGAATGTGATGCGGTCCAGCCAGCAGAATAATACCACGTAACACTTAATGTTTCTTGCAATATACGGGAAAATATTAACGGCTGAGCTGAAGCGCCGGTCGCATTGAGTGTGAAAAATATCTGACTTTGCTTTAATTTATTATTTATTTATTATAATACATTCTTCTGTAATACATACACGACCGACTATCAGACACACTCACTAACCAATAGGATGCGTGTTCTAGGCAACAAGTTTGGGGGTACTATTGATATATTTAATGACACCATTTATAGAATTAAGTTAGCACTTTGTTCAATCATACAAATTATAATAATATGATAATAATTAAAACCACTATTTTTGTTTTTGAAAAAACTATATTTAAAGAAATTTTTTGTATCTTGTATTTTATATCTTCCGAGCAGGTATATTCTTATTTTTGCATAACAGGTTTGTACTACACATAAATAATTATTGTATACATATACGCATTTACTTGCTTTATATGTCTTATGGTTATTATTTTATTGTTATTGCTACTTATTATGTACGGCCGGCATAGTCCAGTGGTAACGCATTGGACTGCCATTCCGAAGGTCGCGGGTTCGAACCCGGCGTGCGCAAATAAATTTTATTTGATTAATTTGTGTTATTTCACAATTAATTAATTAAAATAATATATAGTATATTTGCGGCACGTTCCAGAGTGGAAGATACTACCAGTATCGCCCTGGTGTAAGACCACCATTCAGAATTGAAATGTTGCTCCAAATGGCTTTAGCCGTGTTTAGTGACTAGATCTGAATAGCCAGGTACTTCCCCACCTTCCTCTTTCCCTTCCCCACTTACCTTCAGCCTCACAACATCCCCCAATTGGGGATGCCATAGTCTCACTGGCTCCAGACGGGAGCAGTTGGGACTCTTGTGAGGTATTCACTATAAAAAAAATAAAAAAAAACTTACAATGTTTATTATTTTTTTATAAACTGTGTACAGTAAATACCCATGGGCGTCTAAGTAAATAAATACATATTTTAGTACATAATAAATTCATATTCAAATGTAGAACTGTTTCCACGTATCCAGAGTGTGAAAAATACCATATTACTTCTAGGGTGCTTTATAGTCTACTTTTAATTATTCTTGCCCACCCTCCTCTCTGCCTGTCCCTATGGAGAATGGCGCGTTATTTGTGTTTTATGAGTCATAACTACTCCCGGCTGTCTGAAGCCACATTGGGACCGCATTTGAGGCTAAAATAGATGGCGAAATAGAGAGGAAGGTTGGGAAGTGCCTGGATAACTGGATATTCTCATGTGGTCACCAAATACAGTCAAAACCATTTTTAGCAACGTTTCGATTCTCAATGTTGGTCTTTCCCTAGTGTGATACTGAGGCATAAGTTTATTTAAAAACGGTTTAAAAGAAACAATTTCTTATTGCTTTTGAAATAATTAATTAATTAAAAATGAATTGAAATAAAAATTAAATGAAAATGACTTAAATTGAATCGATTCGAAAATTTGTTGAAAATGAATTAACTGGAAAATAAATTGAATTGAATTGAAATTTTAATGTTGAAATTGAATTGGAATGAAAACGAATTGAATTGAAAATGAATTGATTTTAAAATTAATTCATTTTATAAGGAATTATTGAAAACTAATTGAACTGAACACGAATTGAATTTAAAATCAATTGCGATAAAAATTAATTGAATTGAGCTGATTTGAAAATGAATTGAACTGAAAGCGAATTGATTTGAAAATTAAAAAAACTGAATAGAAAATGAAAAGCACTGATTTAAAAATTAATTGTTTTGAAAATGCGTTGAATAGAAAATAAATAGAACTGATTTAAAAATTAATTGATTTGAATAGAATTAAAAATGAATTGAATATCTTTTGTTCTGGTTCGTAATTTATTAAAAGATTTCCTGTATAAACAGCGCACAGCGGCTGAGCTAAAAACCGAAGTACAACATAATAACAATAACCCGATAACCGGCTAGTCCAGTTCTCACGGTGAATGTAAACCCGGCTATCCGGTGTTGGCCGCAGTCGCCGCTCGCTCGGTGCTAAACGGTAGACAAAAACCAGCGCCAAAACCGGACGCCAAAACACTAAAGTCACTTTTTATATCGTTTTATACGACAGATATAAAACTGTACCGTGGTAGCATGTCGGATGGTTTATAGGCTCTGCCTCAGCCAAAATTTTAACTGTCGTACAGATGTAAATTTATATATGTTTTTAGGTAAAATTTTGTTTAGTTTTATACCAAATTTAAAAGATAAAAAATGTTAATCCTTCGAAATGTTGGAAATTTGAAAGAATAATTCGTTGTCACGTATTTTTATTATTTTAAAACATGGAAATTTTATAATGTAAACACAAAATATGTCAAAAAATATTCAAAAAATACAATAGTGAAGGTATTTTTATGTTGACGAATACATTTTCTATAGGTAACGATTTAAATGTGTTATTTTCGATTTGCAGCCAAAGTTTTTATTCGTGAACACGGAGATATTGAGAGTCTATCACTATTCATAGTTTCAAAATTAGCTGGTACGTGTGCAGTTCCGCTGAGTCCTTACGGGCTGCAGCCTGCGTGGTAAGAAGTGTTCTGATGATTGCAAACCTACGATATGAAAGGGCATCAGAAGAAACAGGTATGGTAGAAAAATTCCTGAAATTAAAGTGGCATTACACAACAAAAAACATAACTTAAATTTTTCAAATTTTTTAACCTTAGAATTATTATTTTTTTTAAATTCATCAATTTATGAAAAACGTTTTTCAATGCAGAGAAAAATCATGTACCTTAGTCTTTCAGGGATTAGAAAGCATTAATTCCAAAATACTTGATGTTGATGCAACCATATGCATCTCCCTCTAACATGTGTTCTCTCATCCCCCCACCCAACCTATTGCCCAATTACAATTTTTTACATTGGCTCCACAAAGGAAGCCCTGAAGAAAATAATTCCCCTCAATGTCTATGTCATCTTGGGAATGATGTGTGGGGGGTTTTAGTATGAAAGGAATGAAAGGAAAAAGGTATGAGGATTAGGTAGGAATCTGGGTGGTCAGTGTGTCCAGGAGTGACTGATGTACGAATCCATCCTTTCCACTGCGCTGCAAAGCGATGTTCTGAGAGTCCTGCTGGAGAGGTCATAAGGTCTCCTTCAACTAGTCTCTCCAGATCCGGCCTGCCACGCAGTTGGTGGGCAGACAAATCTGCCGCCAAGTCCCTGACAAACCTCACCCCATCAACCCGGGCACCCCTGATAAGTCACCAAACGTAGCGAACCACTTGGGGTGACCTATGGCAGAGGTGTTGCCTGTCCCATTCTGGCAGTGTTGGAAAACATACCTGAGTGACCTTGCAAAAATTTCTAAGGTAAGTGTAAAAACTAAGATAAGTACATACACATATATTTATATATGTATGTATGTATGCATACATATATAAATATATGTGTATGTATGTATGTATACATATATATTTGTATATATTTGTATATCTTTGTATGAATATGTATGCATCTATAAATATGAATAAGTGTGTGTGTGGATGTATGCGTGTAAACGCGTATTTGCGCGCTCATACATGCATGTACACTTACACAACCAGAAAAGAGAGTTATGTATTTGATCTTTTCCTGCATAATAGCATGTCTTACACTTCTAAATTTTTTATTTTTTTATTTATTTTTTTGTATTTCTTTTATTTTTACTTCTTCTTTATTATTTTTATTTTTCTTTTTTTTGTCTTCTGCTTTCTACTTTAACATTTTTATACTTTCTATTTCCATTATAATTTATTCTAATATAATCTTTCATACTTTAAACATGTATAAATATTTAATTCATATGTTAACACTAGACCTCACATACTAACTATATACCATTGGTCGCCACGAGACAGGCAGTCGCCTAGTGTGGTAATTTAATGTATCACATGTAAGAAAATGTATTATTGTATTATCATGTATTCTATAAATAAATAAATAAATAAAAATAAATAAGTGTACAAACTAAGGTAAATGTAAAAACTAAGGTAAGTGTAAAAACTAAGGTAAGTGTAAAAACTAAGGTAAGTGTAAAAACTAAGGTAAGTGTAAAAACTAAGGTAAGTGTAAAAACTAAGGTAGGTGTAAAAACTAAGGTAAGTGTAAAAACTAAGGAAAGTGTAAAAACTAAGGTTAGTGTAAAAACTAGGGTAAATATTAAAACTAGGGTAAGTGTAAAAACTATGGTAAGTGTAAAAACTAGGGTAAGTGTATAAACTAAGATCAGTGCAAAAACTAGGGTAAGTTTAAAAACTAGAGTTAGTGTAAAAACTAAGGTAAGTGTAAATACTATGGTAAATGTAAAAACTAAGGTAAGTGTAGAAATTAAGGTAAGTCAGATTCCTGTGTGTCATTTTGAAAAACCACAATTTTCATAACAGTCCACATTATGAATAAAATACAAATTAATTATCTAGCAAATATTGCGACTACAGTTCAGATTATTTTAATACTAAAAAGTATTCATAAGAAGTTTCATTGAACGTTTTCAGATTTCATTCGAAAATTTCTCACTGTAAGTTTATTGCCTACGTTCTCTTTTCCACGCTCCCTCTTTACTCAATGATATGCTAAGTTCATTATTTTCCACGAATTTTAAATTCAAATCCACATTTTGCAGGATATAAAAGCGTGAATTCAGTCAGACAAATAATTCGTTTTAGGATTCGTTCAATATAAGATTTCCACTGGTAAAATTGGTATATTACTACACATATACATAATATAGAAAATAACCTATATCTATGGAGTAAATTTTCTTTAAAAAACTTTATAAAAATCTACACAGCATCTAAAAATGAGGACATTGAGGAAGATCCGGAAAATCAGTTATTTTTCAATTTTTCACAAATTTTGATCGTTATCTTTCCGATATTTTTTTCTGTGGCTTTTTCGTCTGAGTTAATTGTTCATTCCTATTCTAGTTCTATTTTCTGGCTTAAATTCAAAGTACTTTTCGCAGATACGTAGTAATATCACGATGTCTTGTCGTCTTCATATTGTCTTGATTCCACCGCAAACTCATTTCAATGTCACGGTGACCTCATCGTGATAGTGATAAAATTTCCAGGTTTACTGTGTATTCCTATTCTAGTTCGATTTTATAGCTAAGATTCAAAGTATTTTGCGCAGATACGTAGTATCATGTCGATTTGATATTTACGTCGTCTTGATATCGTCTTGATGTCGCTTTGGAGATGACTTAATGTCGTCTTGATGTCGTCTTGATGTCGTCTTGATGTCGTCTTGATGTCGTCTTGATGTCGTCTTGATGTCGTCTTGATGTCGTCTTGATGTCGTCTTTATGTCGCCTTGATGCCGTTATGAAATATTCTTATTAATGTTGTCACGATGCCATTTAATAATGATAATAATCTTTGGTTGTTTTATTTAGCGCAATTTTCGTTAAAAACCACCCGAAGGGCGCTGTTAAAAATATATATTGAGTAATAAATAGAGCTGGCTTATGACTAGGATTCATAATAATTAGTGGCTTTCATCTAAGACTTACATCTAGTGACTTACGACTAAGGTCTATAACTACTGTCTTAATTACATATATATTTACATATGTTACTTAAAGTTAGAGATTTACAACTAACAAACTTTATTTTTCAATGATTTTGCCCGTGTTGTCAGTGATAAGTCAATAATAAAAATAAACTTGAATGTTTTAATAAATTTTAACGTCATCGTATCGGCAAGAAATTATTGTGATGTCGTTACGATATCGTCTCGATATTGTATTGACATTGTCAAATCAGTTGACATTCGGTCTGCTTGGATTTCTAATGCTTGTTTCTCAAACTCTTCTCTTATGTCTATTTCTCTCTAGTAGGGCAACCTTTCTAGCCTGGGACCACTTAAATTTTCATATTTGCATGTATACAGTTCTTTGTTTTGAAAACACTTAAAAAAGCTTTAAAAAGTCTTCTAAAACAGTTGTAGCAATGAGAAAACGCATAAAAGAATTCTCTGAAACGAAACGGAAGGATAATATAAAAGTCCACTAACATGCGCCGCAGAAATGACCGAAATGAGATTTCACCATATCATTTCTACGCCCCCGATTCTGCTGAAATCCATTAAACCTGTCAACACAAACACATCCGTGACGTTATTGGATAAATGTTTTGTATTAATCACTCACAGAATCGTGGATCAGAAAGCCAATAGAGTGGTTCCGGTTTTTTCCAGGAAAACTTTCCGATAAACCCATAATAAATTATCGCCGTTGGCGCCAGGACGCTAATCTCATAGAAAAAGATTAAATGTACCAGTAATTCCACTGGAATATGACACCGTCATTGGTTCGTTATCTTGCAAAGTAGATCGTTAAATTGTAACAGCACTTGTAAATAGTAAATATTTTAACAAAATGTGATTTATGATTACCAAAGTCGAAAAAAAATTGAAAAATAACATTTCAAATTTTGTTTAATTTTAACTTACTATTTCTCTGTACTGCTTGGACCTTAGTGCAATTTCACAAATTCGGTATAGTAAATTATAAATGCTTACAAAAATTTATATATTTGGATCAAGTTTATTTTTAGCAACATACATCTTCAAAAAAGTAACATTTTAGGTTATTTTACAGGACTCTAGGGTACTAAAAATTGATGTGCATTATAATGGTTCTTACATATTGTTATATCTCTGCTTTTCTTGCAGATTTAGTGTTGGGAACTCTTGTGAAAAGTAAAAGGTTCTTTTACTATGATTGTGTTTATTTACGTTACAATAAATAAGTCTGGATTTAGCTACACTGTTCATTACCCGGGGGTTGGTAATTCTCTGTTTCTAGAAGCTTGTTGTCTGACAATAATATCCCACAGGCAATTGCTACACTCTAGCGACATCTGTCGGACTCTGGAGTAAGCTTTATAACTAGTGCCATCTATCGCTTGAAAACCCAACTAATTACCAAACATCACACATGCTAATGTTAAAATAGCTGTTACTTGTCATCTGATGTTTGCCTTTTGGGGTATTTTCCCATCATCTCTTATAATTAACATTCATAATTAATTCCACACAGGAGGCCCTCAGGAAAGAGATTTCTCTAAGGGGCTGTTGTCTTCGAGGATGCTGGGTCAACGGGTTTTTTTGCGGAGAGGAAGGAGCAAACGTGGGTCTATCCGACACTCGTGGTAAGGAATTTAAGCTTACTGGAATTACGTTGGAAAATATGGAAAAAATACTTCTTTCCACGATATTTTTAACTCTGTATTTAACGGTAAACCCAATAAGAGCCATCCAGAAACCATGAAAGAAAAACCCGTTTGAATAATTTCAGTTAGGACATATAATGGCTTGGGTAGACCCTTCTACCACTGAAAATACTCCCTGCAATAGGTACTATTCACTTGCGAAAATTCAGCTTTCCCCTAATTTGTTCCAGTTAGGGTCGATTTTTTTATTGATTTGATCTAGATTGACTGGGCTTTCGACTGTAAAATATTTTCCGTTCGTTTAACAATTCCCGGAAATTCGTTTGGGTTTAAATGAAATTTTGTGTGGGTTGCACCGAAAGATATAATTAATTTTATTTATTTCTACTACAATATTAAAAGCTTTTTTCTGACACGATTACAAGATTACATAATTTAGTCATTGCAAAAAACCATGACTAATAAATGGGGGATACGCAATGTAGGAATAGATGATATAAACATTTGCAATTGAGATGGGCGATGCGATGTTAAAAAAATAACAGCTAATTATATCAGAAATCATTTGCCTCCAAAAATGGAGCTGTCTGGTTATTCTTTCTCCTTTTAAGCTATTTTTTTTTACAATTTATGGTCGGGAATCACGCCAAACGCGCGCCTAACATTTGTATATGGCTGACATTTTTTGTCACATGAAAACTGGTCGATTCTACGACTCGTTCTTGAGTTCAACAGTTTGCCGGCTTCTGTGTCTTTTCAAAACCCATGGTCACATCTTTTTAAATTGTTTTTTCATGTGATGATACCACACAAGAGTCCCTGCTCCCAACCGCCTGGAGCCAGTGAGACCATGGCATCCCCAATTGGGATATTTTGTGAGGCTGAAGGAAGTGAGGAAGGGAAAGAGATGAGAAAAAAGGAGCATTGGGAAGTACCTGACTATTCATATCAGGTCACTAAACACTGAAAAAGTCATTTCAAGAAACGTTTCAATACTGAATGGTGGTCTTTCTAAGGATGCAATGAATGAGGAATATTTTATATCAATGATTTTAAATGAGTAATCTGTGAAATAATACAAATTAATCGCGGGGATTTGAATCTGCGACCTACGGATCGCTAGTCAAGATGGAGAGTATCTACCTCTCTTCAAAAATACTCTTCACACAGCATCCCAAAGATGGCATAGGCCTTGAGAGAAATCATTTTCCTCAAAGCCTCCAGTTTAGAGATAATGTAAAAAAATAAATAAAAAATACCAGGTTCTTTTCTGCAAATATCCATTGAAATCGTTTATGGTGATGAATGACACAGCAGTGTTGATTTCATGCGACGTCCGTTAGAAGCAGAATGGAGACCCTTGTGATCATATTGTATGAACGGAAATAGCGAACTGTGAACACTGTCATGTTTCACGATTGGGGCATTAGCATAACAGAACCAGTACCATCACTCTGACACATGTCTCTAAATATGATACCAAGCTATACTGATTCCTAAAAGCGTATAAATTTAATATATATATATATATATTAAGGATGGAAGCTATGTTTATATCCGCCCGGCTGAACGACTTTTCATTAATGAAAATTCGCCTGTAATGGATTAGATAGACTATTCATAAAATGAAAAGCCCAGCTTTTTGTTGAACGCTTTGCTCAAAGGCAAATGTGAAAACTGACACTGATATATTGTGATATGGGAGCAAAGTGTAATCTTTTCGTTCTGAATTATCTAAAAATATAAATGTATTCAAACATACGCAGCTTAAAATGATAGCATGCCAATTTCCTGATAAAACATTAGTCATTCAGAAAATATTGAGAACACGTGTTCTTTTCCTAATAAATATCATGACGGAATACGGCAATATCAGTATTTATTTATTTATATATACGCCTAAAAGGGCTTTTACATAAAAGTGATACATGATGCAGTGTACATAGGAGAATATCTGTATTATACAGGAGATACAGCGCCCTTGAGGTGATTTTTCACAAAAACGGCGCTCTACAAATTATCAAATTATTATTATTATTATTATACTGACAGTAAACAGATGTAATCCTTTGTAAAGTATGTACATAATACACAATTGTAAAATTGTGATTACAAGTATAATAAGAAAATATTAAGAAATAATTTTAAAAAAATACTAAATATGAAGCAATTTTAGTAAAACGTAAGAGTAACATAAAGTAAAAAAAGAAATTACAACAACACTACATATAAGACAAAACATTAAAACTAATTTACCAACTCTACTCTAATTTGTAGGATTTGACAAAGTGTTGGTATAGTTTATGCTTAATTCTATAAATGGAGTCAATAAATAAATCAATAGTACCCCCATACTTGTCGCCCAGGTCATGCATCCTATTGGCCAGTGAGTGTGTCTGATAGTTGGTAGTGAATGTATTGCAGAAGAATGTTATATTTTGTCTTGTATTCCTAGTCGGCACATAAGTATTTGTATTAAAAAGTTTTCTGCCGTCCTCATAAAACAATCGCTTTTAACTGATACTTTGTTAGGAACTCTGTCAATTAATTTTTTTAAAGCCTGCAGTCCCGTTTCTAACTGAAAAACGAATTATTTGACCTGATTTTCAATGAATTAACAGTATTTTATACCAGTTAATTTTCTTCGTGTAATGCCAATACGGTTCCCATGCATTTAATTTTAATTTCAATTGCCCTTTTATAACTTGTTGGTGGCATTTTCTTTCGAAATAAATATGAATAAAATTGATAAGCATTGTTTTTTAATGTAAAATTATATTATAGTTTTCAATTAATTCAATATTAAACATTAAAAAAAATCCATATAATTGTAATAAAATCATCACCACCCCTACTAACCAACCCCCCCTCCCCTCTGTGTTGTGTAATTATATAATACATAGGTTTAAGAAATAATTGTACTATTCGGAAGATGGATAAAACAAACTGAAATCGGTAACGATCGAAAATTAAAATAAGTAAAATAAAGTTTTAAATTATTTCTATATATCATTACCCACCTTTTACCTTATTTTTAAGTAAATCATTGACAAAAAGTGTTAAACATTTGTGTATCGCTTCGTATTTTGTTATTTGGTGGTATATTCTAACTCCACACGTCTCGGGACACGGAATTCTTCTTCTTCTTCTTCCTAGCACTATCCCAACTCATTGCCTAGGTGGGCTGTTGGGGTCGGCTCTTTTCGTTCTCAGGTTATAGCTTCTTCGGTTCTGAGTGTCGCTTTCATCTAGGCCGTTTCTTTGTAGGATTTTGGAGCATTGGGTCATCCAGGAGATCTTTGGTCTACCTCTGGATGGCTGTCTTTGAAGCTCTATAGACATTGCCTGCTTCACTGTGTGGTCTGGTGGTCTCCGTCTTATGTGCCCATACCATCTTAACTGTCGTTCCTCTAGCTTACTGTTTATGTCAGTGACACCCAGGCTACCACGAATACGTGAGCTTTTAATTTTATCTTTTAATGATACTCCTGCCGTCCATCTAAGCATTCGCATTTCTGCTGATTCGAGTTGCCTAGAGTAGGAGTTGTACATAGTCCAGCATTCGGAGCCATACATTATCGCGGGTCTAACAATAGTCTGGTTTGTCTTTCCTTTAAGTTTTATTGGCATTTTCGTGTCGCACAAAATTCCTGTTACGGATCTAAATTTCATCCATCCCACTCCTATCCTATGGTTGACATCCGCTGCACATCCTCCGTCTCTGTGGATGAGTGAGCCCAGATACTTAAATGTGTCACAGTTGGCTAATGTTACTCCATCCAATTGCATCGAAGGAGTTACAGCATTTGGGACTTAAAATGGTAAATACAAATATTCCGTCTTTTTCCTGCTAATTTTTAGTCCATTATCCTCCAGGATCTTTCTCCAGCTTTCCAGGCTATTTTGTAGATCACAATGATTTTCTTCTATCAGTACTACATCATCTGCAAAAAGCATAGTCTTGAGAATACTGTTCATGACCATTAGTTAGGTAATTCATGACCATTATGAATAGCAATGGGCTGAGGACAGATCCTTGGTGTACCCCCACTTTAATTGGAAATGTTGGTGACATCCCTGATGTGCATCTTACTTGTGTTTCTACGTATTTATACATATCTTGTATGGAGAGCACATATCCTTCTGGTACGTTATGAGATCTCAATGCCGCCCATATCAGGCTTCGGGGTACCCTGTCAAATGCTTTTTCCAAGTCTATAAATACCATGTGTAAATCTTTTTCTCGGGACACGGAATTATTGTTAGCAAAATATTTATGTAACCGATTTCCACCAAAGACGACTGCAGAAATAAGTATAGAGACTTTTGTTATACGATCGTATATCCTCTGCATGTATATACTACACTTAACACTTTGTACATCTGTTCTGTTATTTGGCGGTATATACCTACAAAAAATATTTGTGCAGCGGATTTCTTGTTATACTATATTCTCTCTGCATACTTTACCAGTAAGAATGTACAGCAGAAATAATACTTTCGGGGATCAAGTGTCCGAGGGATCAACAGTCCGGGCCATCAACTGTCCGAAGTAACAATTTTCGGGGGGCCAAGTGTCAGGAACCAAATGTCGGTAGATCGAGAGTCACGGAATCATTTTTGAAAATCAGGGGCGTAATTTTTGGCCTGGCACCCAAAGTATGCTATTTTATAAAAAAAAATGTAGACTTTGTATAAAATATCAAACATTCTTAGATGACTAAGGTATATTGGAAAAGAGGTGATCAAAGAAATGTTAAATTTTAAGGTCACGCTTAGCAAAATTAATTTCTAAATTGGATTAATTTATTTGGGCTATCGCAATTACCACGATCTTTTAAAAACTAAGTTTGCTAGTAGAACTGTCGTAAATTTATCTTTTTTTTATTTTAAAATAATTATACGATGAGAGCGTGATTAGAGATAATTAGATTTTAAAATAGTTTACACGAAATTGAAAATATCGTTAATAAATTTGAAGAGTTTTTTCCACGGACTCAGATAAAATTGACAGTGATTAGAGGCAGTTATGAATGTTTCAGAGTTTCTTGATGAAAAATAATAATTTAGAAATTAATAAAATAAAAATATTTTACGATATTATGAAAGCCTCGTTGACTGCGTCAGTTGGTCGTGACGGGGCGCGTCGATAAAACTCGGCGCTTCAGACCTCAATTATGTTGTAACTGTACATTGATTCGTTCTTTACAAGGCTAACTCCCAGGTATAACCAGAGTTTCCAGAGTATTAACCTATGTCATCTTTACGGAAGCTGTGTGGAGGGTATTTTTAAGGAGATGAAGTTCTGAGAACGAAGAAGGGTATGATGGATGGGGAGGATTCTAGGATCCAGTGTGTCCAGTGACTGACGTACGAATCCATCCCTCCCGCTCCAACCCAACACGAACCTGAACGCACCTCACCCAATGAGCCCGGGCACCCCTGCTAAGTCACCAAACGTAGCGAACCGTGCCTTATGGCAGATTTGTTGATTATGCGATAAAAGGTCCTCGAGGCAAAATTGTGTACACAACAGACAGATGGTGACTTAATTAAAATACGAAAACATAACAGAGAATAGATATTATACACCATTCAGAATCGAAACGTTGCTTGAAATGGCTTTAGCTAAGTTTGGAGACCAGATCTGAATAGCCAGATGCTTCCCGACCTTCCTGTTTCCATCTCATTCCTTTCCCCACTACCTATAGCCTCCCAAGATACCCGAAAGGGGGAAACCATAGTCTGATCGTATTCAGACGGTTGGAAGCAGTTGGGACCTACTATTGGTACCGAATTTTTCGACTATATCGCCCCTTGTGAGGCAAGTTAAGGAAGGGGCTATAAAAACATTTTCGTAAAATAAAAATATTTTTTATTTTATAGCTTTTTAAAACGGGAGCCCATCTAGTTGCAAGCCATCAAAACATTTGCGCATCTATGTCGGATTTTTGTGTAATTTTACGTAAGATGGTTTATGCCAGTCTTCCTTTCGACTGTCATTAACATTCGGAGGGTAATCTGAACCAATTGCATAATTCCAGCCATTTACCTACTCCGTTCACCGAGAGGAAAACATTTTAAAAAACAAACGAATACAACACAAGTAATTCGATGTTTAAAATATACGTAAAAAACCTATACAACTGTAATTCATTTCTAATAGCTGTACAAATAATCTAACCAATTCATGTATCCATGAGCGTAAAAAAATCCATATACGAGTATATATATTTATTTTTATTTTTTTAAAGCTATCTACTTTTTGTAAGATTTCAGCTTATTGAGATTTATTTTATTTATTTATGTCTATTCTTGAATACGCATTTTACAAATGATTACAGTGGTTTATATTGTAGTACAGAGAAAAAAGTACAGAAAAAAGGTATAAAAAATAAAGAACATAGGTTGATATAGGAAAACTGTGTGTGGGTTATATTGTATGTTACGTGAACACCTCACTAGGAGAACCTGTGCTTGTGATTAAGTGTGACAGGTATTTATGTGTTGTATTAGAAAGTTTTTTTTTTCACAGACTTATTGAAACATGAAAACACACATTTATATGTGAGTGTATGTATTTTGGATAATTCTTGAAGAACGTGTATAATATTTGATTTTACTTATTATATTTTGGTTTTGTTTGGTTTGGAATTGTAATCTTTTGAATAAAGTGAATATTTTGATTTTTTATCCAGGCTACGATATGTTTTTTGAGAAAGTTTGTGGATGTATTTGAAGTCATTAATTGTGTCAAAGTAATGGGCATACTGTTAAAAAGTTTTTAATATACGAAAAATTTACACGATACACACCAAGAATGATTCATTATGGAGTCCATCTTCATTGGCACTATTGCAAATAATTATATAAAGTATTGCAATCTCGTATTATATATATGTGAGTAAAACGATATTGAACAAATGTATACATATAATCCAATATCGATTTTTTTTTATTGCAAAAACATGACGATTACCGCTATAATTCGGTAAGCTCCGTGACTCTATGAGTTTTTATCACATTATTTAATAAAATATAATAAATGTATTTTTGCACTAGAGTCGAAAAATTTATATCTTAACCACTTAAGGCTAATTTGTTCGATTTTAGGAACAGCTTAGTCATGTATGTAGGTCTCGTGGAAATTGTTGTGATTCACTTACTATTAAGCCCAATATGATAAAAACAACGTTAGAAAGATAAAACACCACGCTTTATATTCAAATCTAGAAGTCAACCATAGAAAAATTAAAATGTACCTCCATAAAACCCATATTTCCAACCGCATTTGTGAACAATTTAATAAAAATTATTTTCATATGAAACGACGTTTGTAATAAATTTATTTTAATATTTTCGTTTCGTTATTTTTAATTTCAGTTTCTAATAAACGTAAGGTGAGCAATTTTCAAAACTTTTTTTCTCATTTTCAAAAATGATGTGTTTAATTTTATAATACTTACATTAATAAAATTTCAAATCGAATTTCATCACGGTTCAAAAACTATTTTTAGTTTTCTGATACGTTCTGAAATATTACATTCCATCTGAAAAATATGCCAGAGGCCTGAGGAGTTAAGAAGCGTTTTAAACGATGCTTTTATTCATCCAGTTTCAAAAATTGGAAGCGTTTTAGAACGCAAATTCCTACTCAATTTGTATTTTTGAAATATGAAATTAAGTCGTGCAACAAACAATTATATTCAAGAAATTCCATCCCCAAACAATAACTATTATTCAATATTAATTACCGGATTTCAAAAAGTATTTTTAAAGCTGTCTTCTAAACCTATTTTACTGGGGCAACAACCGCGCGACCAATCCGTGAGTTAATGTCTATCTTTAAGACTCAAATAATACTTTAAAACTTCTCCGAGTGTAAAAAATACCAAAACATTATAAAGCAAACAAATTGATGTCAGGAAAAAATTAGATAACGTTTTGGTGAGTTTCCTTGAACTGTTGAATAAACTGAAAGATTTCAGGGTGAACTATACGGGGTGAAGATTCTCAAGTAGGAACTGGACAAGTTCAAACATTGTTTGGATTTCGAACAAGGAATCCAGTTACGTGTTCCAACATGTTCGTAATTTGAATCTCGAGTTTTTTTCTTCTGGTTGTAAAATGCTTGAATTATTTCCTTAATGTGGTCTGCATGTGAAGTATATAGTTCTACTTAATAAACTGCAAGCCAAGATAATGTATTACATTTAGTTCTTCTGACGTTTATTCAAGAGTAAAAATGGTTCGTTTCATTTCTAAAATGGATATCAATCCAATACCCTATTAATTAAATGAAACTTTTGCAGAATTTAGCTAACATAAAAAAGCATGAGCAAAATGTTAACAGGACATATATTATAAACTAATGAAGTTAATTAGCTGTCACGAGTCTGAAAGTTGACGCTATAGCTCAGTGGTTTGGGCAGGTATTATAATGGTAATACAGAAATAGCACAGAAAACCATCTTAAAGGTGACAGATACAGACCAAATTTGTGGAATTTTGAGGAAATACATAAAAACACTACTAACCCACATTTTGACCAAAAAAACAAATTTTCACAGACACAAACTATCATTAATAGACTACTCAGATAAGTCTATAAAAACATAAGAACTCCGACCGTAAACACAAGCTTTGGACAAAGAAATCACACATACTAGGGAATAAATGCATTCAACAATATTTCACGCGATACAACAAGTGAGGGAAAGAAAAAACATTTCAGACACGAAAAGGAAACATTACAAAAATGTTCATTACCCCTTATTATTGTAATTTATTTTATTGAAAATTATCATTTTGTTGAATATAATTATATTATAAAATGTGGACTTCGGCACGGTTAAAGCATCAAGCTCGGTCCACATTATCAAATAATATTTTAAAATATGTTAAGTTCTTGAATCTAATAAAATAATTATTCAAATAATGAAAAATAATAGATTTTAATTATCCAAACTCGTATTTGGTTGCAAGTCATTTTGATTAATTTTTAATGATAAGTAGGGTATTAGGTTGCGAACGTTGGGATATACAACATTACTACTACACTGTTATACTTTTAGTATGTAGTTATAAGTTATTTAGTGAAAACGCACATGTAACCTATATACAACTATATCAAAATTGCGCTACATAAATTCATTATTACTATTATTATAACTGAAGATTTCTGAAAACGGTGAGTAGCATTTTAAAAAACTTCTGACTTGCATAAAAATAGGGAAGTCCACGCGTAGGTGCGTAGTTAGAATATTTACAGTGTAGAATGACGTCAAAATATCTGATAAACTTCCGAAATCAATATGACGCAATTTCGCATCAAACGGATACAAATAATAATGTTTACCTAAGCGTGTTTACACTGACTTACTTTATACCGCGACCTACGACGCGCTATTCATTATTTAAATACAGGTTAAACCTTTATCAATACGATACGCAATAACATACTGATAACGCGTATGCCGAACCCTTGATTCCAAGAAAAGAGCACGCTTTATGTTTTATAAGTACCACTGTATCACTGATCTCTCACATAGGTAAACATGTTATTAAAGTGGCACTGAAATTGTATTTGATTCTAATATTATCCGAGTTACAATGAGTAAGGCGACATAGGCATCAAGTAACGGTGGTTTGCTCGACGCTCACATTTTAATTATTTGCGATGAACGTATTACTAAATTCTCAATTGTATCTAGAGGGATCCCTACGGATGTAAATTATTTATATTTAATTTTAATGAAAACAGGAGCTTACCATTAAAATATTTTATGTAAAACAGTTTTAAAATTTTATAAAACGTTTTTAAACAATAAAATTAGCGGTAAGCACCAAATTCTATTTTTCTAGATGATGAATTAGTAACTTCCCGAGGAATCTCTCTAGAAATATTTCACATTTTGGTAATACTAACATTAAGTAACTACAAAGTCTAACATTAATTGGATTACCGTTTAACAATTTATTACTTTTCACCACAAACACAAATAAATCATTTCTGACATCATCGATACACTATCATTCTGTAATCTTAAACAATTTAAAGGAATAGTGAATCACCAATCCAAAATATTGGATGTCATTATATCAGATAAAGAAGACATATCAGTAATACGTTCTTCATCTCCACTAAGCAAAGAAGATCCATACCACCCTGCTCTAGAAATAAATGTTCTTTTTAATTTTCTACCACATCTAGAAACCCGTAACGCCCCAAGACCAAACTTTCATAAAGCGGCATCACAAGTATTAGGATTAACGCTAAGAATCACAAATTGACAAAGCCTTTCCTACAAAAATAAAGTTGGTTGTTTTCAGGTGAAAAAATATAATAAGCAGTAATGGTTGATTGAGGTACTAGTACATATTGAATCATTTGGCGGGTTGGAAATAAGCCGACATAGCTCAGTGGATACAGAGCACCTGACCGGACATCAGAAGGCACGGGTTCAATTCCCGTTGGCGGCATTTATTTTTACTCGGGAGATATTTTCAATTTGTGTTGATATTTTTTTTTTTTTTTTTTTTTTGTATTAGGCAATTCACCCTAAAGAGAGTGCTTTGTGCCGATTGGGTTAAGATATATGGTTAAACTGATGTGAATTATCTATAAGGGGACTGGACATATCATATATTAAAGTCATTCAAATCTATAAACTTATAAAGAATAGAATATACGCGAGAGTTGTTGAGAGACAGCAAATATGGAATACTAAGGGGAGACTGGTGGGTGATTTTAATAAGCAATCGATACATGCCTTTGAAAGAAGAATGGTTTTTACAATTGAAGAAAACATGGTCAAGAGTCTCATCCTCCACACCACACTGGCATAATGAACTTTCGAGCACCCGAATTTTAAACAAATGAGTTGCAATAGAGCAGTGGCCAATTCTCATTCTCGAGATACAGGAAATAAATCTTTTGGACTTTTTTTTGCCGTGGAACCAGGGTTTACTTGGAATATGATTTTGTATTCCAGCATAGAAAGATCCAGTTTGAGTTTTCGTGACTGTCCAATTTTCTTCCCAGGAACGAGACATGTTGGATTTAAGAATAGAGAAGACGTCAGAGACAGGAATTTTAAAATCTAAAGGAATAGAACCAGATACAGTTCCAAGTTTAGCGAGAGAATCAGCTTTCTCGTTACCCTCAATTCCTAGATGGCCAGGCACCCAAACCAGTATTGTCTCAAACATAGATTCGTTTAAAGAATCGAGGATTTTTTTAATATTACAAATAACATAGTCTTCTGGACATCGAACGATATTAGAGGAAATTTTTAATACTGCACTTAGAGAGTCAGTACACAGTAAGGCTCGACGAATATTAAGGAGTTGGATTTGAATTAAAGCTTGTTCAATTGCGAAGCATTCTGCAGTAAATATGGAAATTTCTTTAGGCAATTTATAAGACAGATTAACATTGAATTCAGGAATATATACCGATGCGCCACATTCTTTGTGGTCGGATTTGGAACCATCTGTGTATATGAGGGAAAATCCAGGAAACTTTGAAAATATAAAGTTTTTAAAATGTTCTTCAACATTTTGAAAGTTATTAGTTGATGATAAAATGTTCGTCCGGAAGTCAGAAATTATTACGTTTGGGATAAAATTAATAGCATTAAACGGGGTACTGTAAATAGGAAGGATTGGATCATCTTGTGGATTTTGAAGGTAAGAAGACAGAGATCTAAATGATAGAAAACTTTTTAATAAGAGAGGGAATCGATCTCTATCTATTACCCTCCTTCTGTTATTCAAAATACTGAACAAACGATCGAGACTCTGTTCCAATGAGTGACGCGATAAAGATAACGCTTTGAAGATATATCTATCCGCGAGGTATTGTCTTCTCAAAAATAAGGGAGGATCTACACATTCTATCTGAAGAGCATTAATTGGAGAAGATTTCATTGCCCCAATAATCATTCTGAGCCCTTTTGATTGGATTCTTTCAAGTTTTTTATCCAGATATTTAGGAAGTGGGTCGAAAAGAAATGTGCCATAATCCAAGTGACTTCGAACGAGGGAATTATACATTAGTTTAAGAGTAGTAGGATGGGATCCCCACCATACTCTGGAAACAGCTCGCATCATATTAAGCCCCTTTTCACACTTAGCAGAAACGTTCTGAATATGAGGGAGCCAGGAAAGCTTATGGTCCAAAAGCAAGCCAAGAAATTTTATTTGCTTAACGATTTGAAGGGGGAAATTATCAAAAGAGACTGTAAAGTTAGGCAGTTTTCTTTTGCGAGTAAAAGCCACTACCTTGGTTTTAGAGGTAGCTAAATTCATTCCATTTGTCAACATCCAAACTTTAATATTATGTAAGGCCAAATTTAATTCCTTCGCAGCATGCAATAAATTTTTGTGAGATAAATATATGAGAAAATCGTCCGCAAAATAAAGTCGCTTAATAGACGAAGGGATTACAATGTCTAAATCACTAATATAAATATTAAATAATAATGGACTGATAACAGACCCCTGGGGTAGCCCTATCCAAAGTTTGCGCTTCAATATGTTTGAGGAAGAGTGGATAATAATGGATCTGTCTGTTAGCAAGTTGATAATAAATTGAACTAATTTTATGGGGATTTTTATTTTAATTAATTTTTCCTTCAAAACATCAATTAATACATCGTCGTAAGCTGAAGAAAGATCTAGAAATGTGGCCAATGTACAAGAGTTAAGGGATTGAGAAATACGGATATCTGTTGTTAACAAACTTAAATTATCCATAGTAGATTTCTTTTTCCGAAAGCCGTATTGATTAGGAGGGATAATACTGTGATTTTCAACAAACCATTCTAATCTGTTCTTTATCAAATGTTCCACTACTTTAATTAAACACGACGAAAGAGCAATAGGACGATAAGATGAGACTTCGGACGGATTTTTCCCTGGTTTTAAAACCGGGAGGATTTTTTGAACCTTCCAGACAACCGGAATAAATCCTGTTTCAAACATGTTATTAATTAAGGATAAGAAATATTCA
The DNA here is from genome assembly GCA_026573805.1 of Hesperophylax magnus. Taxonomy (NCBI): domain Eukaryota; kingdom Metazoa; phylum Arthropoda; class Insecta; order Trichoptera; family Limnephilidae; genus Hesperophylax; species Hesperophylax magnus. Next base: position 2,423,044 of record JAIUSX010000016.1, read on the forward strand.
ACCGACATGTCGGAGAATGCTTTAAAGAAGCTATATAATATTCCATCAGGACCCGGAGAAGAGTCAGAAAGAGATTTGATTACTCGTTTTAGTTCACTAACTAAGAAAGGAGAGTCTAGCCAGTTAGAGTGAGATGGATATGAAATAAAAGAGGGCATTTCTTCACATGTGGCAACTGAAGGAGGGGCAATTTTATCAGCAAAACCTATAATAATTTCCTCCGGAATATGTTTGGTACGCTCCGGAGCATATGACGAACCGAATTTTTTTAAATTAGTCCAAACAGATGACTGGGGAGTTTCAGGAGACAAGTTTTCACAAAATTTTCGCCATCCAGACCGCTTTTTATTTTTCAAAATACGTTTAGTTTCTGATTGGACGCGTTTCACTGATAAGAAATTTTCAAAAGACATGCATTTGCGGTAAATGGAAACTGCTTCTTTTCTAGAGTTAACAGCACGAGTGCATTCTTCGTCCCACCACGGAGTCGAATGTTTAGTTTTAATGTTAACTTTACGCTTTGGAATGGATTTTTCTGCTGCTTTTATAACTATACTAGGAAATAATTCACATTGTGTACTGATGTTCCCAAGAGAAGATTTTACAGAGTGAACAAGAGAGTCTAATACAGAAGAAAAAAATCTCCAGTTCGCATCTTTCGTTTTAAATTTAAAATTATTGTTAATTGTAAAGGAATGCGAGGTGGTTAGATGGTGAAAGAGGATTATAATAGGGAAATGATCACTGGAAAGGGGGTCTTTAAGTATGTTCCAAGAACATTTACGTATGACCGAAGATGAACAGAGAGATAAATCAACAACACTTTTCCTTTGTTGAGGGGGGGTGAATCGGGTTGGAGATCCGTCGTTTAAAATACATAAATTATGGGAATCAATAAAATCTAAAAGATTACGGCCAGAACGATTCGTTAATTCACTACCCCAAGAGGTAGAATGAGCGTTAAAGTCGCCCAGTAACATATACGGGGGACGGATCTGAGACATAAATGATGACCATTCGTTTTCATCAAAAATAGTGGAGGGAGGGACATATACTGATAGTATTGTAATATCACATACAACAGCTGCTACTATCTGAAAATTGTTAGAGAGAGTATGAAACATGATTGGTTTGAAAGGGATAGAGTCATGGATGATTAAGGCAGCGCCTCCCTTACCATCCAGTCTATCATGTCTAAGACAATTATATCCAGAAATCTTAAATAGATACGAGGGTTTAAACCACGTTTCAGAAATAGCGGCAACTGAAATTTCATGTTCATCGAGTAATTTTACAAGTTCAAATTTATTACAGATTAGACTTCTGATATTCCACTGAAGAATTCTGTTCAGTTTCGGAGACATTAGGAAGACAGGATAATAAAGATTTAATGCAATCGGCAGCGTTGGACGGTATATTATTGTTGTTTGAAAGAATAGAAATTAAGAGGGTAATTAATGTCTGAATGAAAGCAGAATTTTCATTCACCACTTTCCCTAAATTAGAGGAAGATTGGGAACTATTTAAAGCACTCCCATTGAGTGTCTGAGATTTATAATTCCCATTTGGGTTAAACAAAATATCATTATGTTGATTTTTATCAATAGAAGCAATAAATTTTGGTTTTGGTTTGAGTGGTATAAAAATTGTTTCCCTGTGAGAAGATGATGGAGGAGATTTAGAGTAAGATAGATTGCAAGGAATTGAGGTAGATGTTACCTCTGCAAACGATTTTATTGCAGGTGGGAATAATTTTGATGCCTGGAAATAGGAAATGTTGTCTGAAGCCATTGATTGTTTAATATTCCTTTGTCTGGTCAATTCTGGACAGGCCACACTAACCGCTGTATGATTTCCCTTGCAGTTAATGCAACGTGGATCATTCGATGATTTTTGGCAAAGATCAAAGGGGTGGTCTTCTCCGCAATGAAAACAACGTGGAGGGGAACGACATATTGGTTTTGAGTGTCCGAAACGGCAGCAGTTAAAACACTGGATCGTCGGGAATTTATATACTTCCACAGGGAGTGCGTTGTAATAAATAAATACCCGAGATGGCAAAGTTTGGCCTTCAAAAGTAATAACAACCGATTGTGAGGGTTTCCATGTAGTGGTTCCATTAGATGTATCTTTGTAATTTAATCTACGTGCTTTTAAAACCTTAGGGGTCACTTGAGAATCATTAAGTGCATCAACAATTTCAGATTCTGAGAGATCGGTTGGTATACCTCTCACTCGGCCCATTCTAGTAAGGTTGTAAGTTGGAATATAAGATTTAAATTTGTGGTGTGAAAGCGTATCTATTTTTTGGACAAATTCATTTGCAAAGTTTGCGGATTTAAATTCTAGGGATAACTTATAGCGGCCTTCCGGCTTAATAGATCCGTTAACTATGCCAAGGTTACTGTTTTTTGAACTAAAAATGAATTTCCCGAAATCCAGAGGATGAATGATTTTTCCTTGTTCAGTACTTTGGACATTGACAATGAATGGAGCCGAGGAGGATGGGGAATAACTTAGTTCAGTATTTTTAGATTCTGATAATATGGTATCCTTACGACTTTCCTTAGGGTTTGAGGTTTCATCGGATTGCGAAGGTTTAATTTTGGGTGGTACATTAAGACAGAGCGATGGTCTTCGTTTTCTGGAAGGGACTATTATAGAAACATCCGATTCATACTCATCTCCAATATTAAATATGGACTCGGGGTCAGGAGGTCGATTTTCATCTTCCTCCATATTTATAAATTAATTAACAAAAAAAAATAATAATACAGTCTATTTGATTGACTGTACACACGAATTTATCAAAACCTAAATATAACAAACAAATAATAGAAAACAAAAATGTAACAATAATTTCTTATCTGTACGAAGTCCGCGACAGCAGGTAGGCAATTTGTCAAACACAGAGCACGACTATCCACTACCGTAGTTCGATGACTAATCCGTGTTGATATTTCAGGCGACTAATTATTGCTTATAATTATTTGTTATGAGATTCATAATTATAGGATTGAATCCATATAAAGGAAACTAACCCGTGTAATTGCTTATCGTGAAGGTTTATCTGGTCAATTTGGAACATATATTGACCGAATTTTGAACTATAAACTACACTCACTAACGGTCAGACGTAAACTTTTCTGACATACTGCTTTTACACAAAATTATACATGCATCAGTTGATACACCAAACATTATATCCCAAATTAACATCAATATACCATCAAGAAAATCAATAAGGAGGATGAAAGACATTTTCTATAAAAGCCTACCACAAAAGTACAACATATTTCTCCCCTGTACCGCGAACACTGAGAAATTATAACATTATACATGCCTCTAATAATGAAATATAAATTTTTAAAGACCAATTTAAACACTTAAAAAAAAAACGTATTACCTTTAATCATATTAAGCTGATATTGTGATGAAGCCCTTTATTTAAAGAGAAGCAATATTGTACCTACCTAATCAGTGTCTCACCAGTACAGGTGTAACAATAACAAATCGTTTATGAACATATTTGTATTTACCTTTTACCCATTCTTATTTGTCATTTACTTCTGCATATTTAGCTTATTCATTTTGTTACTATTTTTGTTATTATTATGTATTTAAACATCCATGTATGTAAATTTTTGGGCACCATGTTTTGTGTACTTAAATAAATAAAAAAATAATAAATAAATACGTTCGTCAGAAATAATTAAAATATACCCCAAGAAAAGAACGATTTTCTTGGCCTGCTAGAGCAAAGCCGACCGTAGGTTCATCCCAAAGATTCTTCTAATATCTTTGGTTCATCCATTACGTCGGGCCGCGCGCCGAATATTATTTTTACACGCGTTCATCACTGATTCCAAATTTATTTTAGAGATTTGATGGGGCAAATTGAACCGCAAGTCTGTCCAATAGATAGGGCCACGCATCGCATATTTTTGTGCACGGCTGCTTCGCTTACGTCGTCAAGATTCTAGGTTTATTTTAGCTTATTGTCTCGATTTAAGGTTTATTTTTTCGATTTAGCAATTTCCACAAATTGCCATGTTTATATCATCAGCAATAGAGGTATTGAAATATTAAGAAAACACTTTGCTGGTAGATATAATATTTAGTATTAAACACATTTTTAAAACCACTAATTTATTAAAATTTACCAATCGGTTTTCCTTGACCTAAGATTCATAAGGGTGATAATTTAAACTGTCACCTTAAAATTTAACAAATCATTTAATTACCTTAAGAATTTAATTTAATCTGCAATATAAACTGTGCCAAATTTATCACTGGCAGCGTACAATATCACCTTACTGAAGTATTAGCCAAGCGAAACCGGTTGGTATATTTATATACAATAGCGGCTTAAAACAAAGTGTTTGTTTCATTGAATGAAAAAAAAACTAGAATGCTCTTTTGTTTTGGACACTAATTTATCTTTATTTTTAAATAAAAAATAAAGTGCTTTGAAACTCGTTACAATAAAGTTTGTTTATATACCACTAACGTCTCTCGTAAGTGAACCTGGCGTCAAGAAAATTTCACATATATTGCACAGAACTCTTTCCAGCTATCGTTTAAATATGTTGAATTTTTCAATAAAAAAGAGAGCGTTGAAATTTACTGGGAGAAAAACAAACTTCCGGACAAATTTACTAGGGGAAGAACGAACTCCCGGACAAATTTACTGGGAGAAAAACGAACTTCCGGAAAAATTTACCAAGACAATAACAAAATCCCGGACAAATTTTCCGGGAGAAAAACAAACTCCCAGATTAATTTACTGGGAGAAAAACGAACGAAAATTCTGCTAGAAAAATTATTAATTTTAAATGGGTTAGTATGAATATTGTTAAATTATTAACCTTTTACGAGTCTATTTCATAAGATGAGCAACAGTTACAAAATGTCAGAGGTTTGAAATATCCAAAGCGATTGGTTTGTGGTACTTATATCCGGTTTGAAAAATTCCAATAAATGTAGAACAGGATACGACTTAAGGAAGATAGGTTTATAATTTACCAGAAGTTCCGGTGTAATTTACTCGTGGAAACATTTTTTACTCGCGTCCAAACAGACCAAACAATGGCCATTGTAGTAGAAAGCTAAAATTTACTGCAATTTTCTTTCAACAGGAAAAAACGGAGCATTGTGATGTTAAAACAAGAGAGATGACTATTCATTTTTATTTACAATGGAAAGTTGTTTATATGATCGTCTGTAATATACTGGTTTTCAACCAAATAGTGCGGTCTTTACAAATTTACGTGAAATTTATAAATCGTGTATGTTACACCTTGATATCAACTTTACACGTAGGAGACTCTGAGGAAAATAATTTCCCCCAGGGCTTTTGTCATCTTTAGGGATGCTGCGAGGAGGGTGAAGTAAAAAATATTATGATTGAAATACTGAACACAAAATTCCTAGAAGTGTGATTAATATGAATTTGAAAGGAAACAAACATTTTACGTGTAAGAAATTTCGATGAGAGTTTAGCAAAGAATATCTAAGCGTAATAAGTAAGATTATGAATTGGTCGGTTTGAGCATGTAAAGCGAATGGACGAAGAAATGAGTGTAAGAATAGAGAATATATGACTAGACTATGAATGGTAGAAGAAGCCTGGTACGCCCGAGGAAGACATGGATCAAATGAAACAAATACTAGGGTCGGGATAAGTGTTAGAATAACAGAAGGGTATCTAAAAGACGATGTATGAATGTGAATGAAGCAAGGTGGCGTTCCGTCCTCTCTGCCTACCCCTGCGGGAAACGGGGTAGTAGTTAGTTAAAAATTTCGGCCCCAGAAAGGTCAATGAAACTGTTTTAGAAATAATGACCGGGCACATGAACACTAAAATCAGATTTCAAGCAACAAACCAAAACGGTTAAGCAACAAGCAAGCTACCCTTCTCGTTTTCATTAACTACCAAAATCCTGAAGTTCATGGTAGGGTAAATATATCGTAAAAGAGATAACAAATTTAGTGAGCTTTGAAGTATCGTAATACGGGGTGATTTTTTAATCGGGGGGCGACTTTGATCATCTCGGATATCTGCACAATTCTCGCTACCATTCGGAAATTACTTAAGTTTCTTTTTAACGTATTTTTTCAGGCGACGTGGATACAATGACGCTTCGAAAATAACTTAGCCCGTCGCCAGACAGGTCGGTATGCAATCGACATAAACCGAATGCTGCAAAACCCTGCGCAGAGAGTTAAGTTTGCCCTAATAAGATGACGGTCTGCAGCACAGTTCAGTGCAGAACATTGCTTACCAACCCGTGGTCAAATAAGTTCGTTTCTAGTTATATTGATAATAGCTTTTTTTGTTATTTTTATGCAGCAAAAAATGTTAATGTACCAGTAAAGCAGTGTGTATTAGTATATCAGTGCCTAATAATTACGTAAATATTAGAAATATATTTTTTTCAATTATTGGGTTTAATAATTTTATGCAAAATGGCATATCATTCCTCCCCGACTTTAATCACTGTTTTTTTTACTCTTCAAACACAAAATGGTACAATTTTTTAAAACATATTACAATAGTTTGAAGTATGAACGATTGAAAAAGCAAATTAACTCCCTGAATTTGGATAAATATGTACTGCAATTTTTTAAGGAATATTTTAGATTTTATCATAGATTTGTATCTTTAATATTATCATTGTATTATTATCTTAAACTAATGTACTAATATGCTATACTACGTACTCAAATTTGGACTTCACTGCAATCACAACATTGAGACTAGCTTCCTTAACATTCACTGTAGTCAATGTATTCTTAATGTATTCTAAATCCATTCTGAATCTACTCCATGTAGAGAATAAAATGTATGTATAAAAGTAATGTATAAAAATAAAATGATTATTATTATTGTTTTTCCAAAGTTATGTAAATAAGTCATTAAACACGCGTCGATGTTGAACGCCACCCTGCGTGGTCCCCTTCCTCACACAAACGTTGTCCCCAGAAGACTGATATTTATCCTGGCATCTTTGTCAGACCAGCTTGCAATCGTTCTCCGTTAGTGTTGCCAGGTATAGGCAACTCGCCAGTTATAAAAAAAATAACGGGGTACTTAATTATCCCGTTACAACTTATCTATGCTAAGCATTATTTAATTTAATTTATATTGTAAAAAGAAACCCGTGTTTCCCTACTTGCCTAATTTTTTTCACAACCTACCACAGCTGGTGGTTATGGTGATAGATTGCCCTTGGTGTCACATCGAAAGTAAGAGATTTTGGTGGGGGTGGTTGATCGTGGGTGGGAGTGTAGGTGAGTCTGGAAGTTAATGAAGGTTCTCGAATGCTCTAGAAGGTTCTGAAAGGAGTAAGCTCAAGAAGGTTTTATGAGGTTCCAAACTAAGTGGCGGAAGTGTCGGTGAGTCTGGAAGGTTCCGGAAAGTTCGAGAATGCTCTTGAAAGTTCTGAAAGGAGCCACAGCATCGCATGGCGGGGTTAGCTAGTTTTCTAATATTTTTATAATACACCACCCACAACCACTATCTACAGAGCTTAATTTATTACGAAGAGTAGTATAATAAGAATATAATGATATATTTCAACATACTATGTTGATATATTGATTTTTGTTATATTTTCTATGGTAAATAAATAGTTACAACATATGCAATAAATATGATATAAAATAGAACACAAGTGATTCTTTAAACAGGTCATTTCATTTAAAAGTTCAAAATTGATTAAAGTCACCTCATTTTACGGAAACGAAACGGAACGTACCTCAAATCGCACACGGATATGACCAGACAGTGGGGACTAGGGACTAGGGAGCAAATGGCCTACGACAGGCCGTTTAACCAGTGATAAGGTTTTATGGTCTCGAACCGTTTGACCGGTGCCGCGTATTTATATCGTTGTTCTCATCAGCACAATAAGGCTACAAAAATAGGTACTACCCGGCAATATACTCCATGGGGAAGTTCATATTAATGACACGAGATACTAATGCGAAGAGTGGAGAACGCCACTGGATGACTGGAGAAATAACAGAGAGAATTATACTGTGGGCGAATTAAGATCAGTATTTGTCCTTAGTTTTGTTTGAATACCGCAAATTAATCCCTGGGGGCTGTCGCTAAATAACACGTCCGGAATCTTGCCGCTATAGTGGATGTTACATATAGTCGAAACATTCGCAAAAGAGGTGGGAGAAGGTAAAATTATCATTATTTGGAAAGGAACATGGAAAGTTTCGGGGTTTCTTAATAAACGGTGATTGATATCGGTTTTGATTGTGGCCAAGAAGGAAGATTCAATATGGTAAATAAATTTGGGTGGCGGTAAGGGAAACCGTTTATTGGATAACCAACACCTCTTACACAGGTCACGCCAAGTGGTTCGCTACATTTGGTGACTTAGTAAGAGTTCTCGGGTTCACCTACTGCGTAGCGAGCCGGATTGAGAGAGACTGGTTGAGAAAGATCTTTTGACCTCTCCAGCAGGACTCTCTCGACCCATCGCCTGGCACTGTAGTTAGAGGGGTGGATTCATACGTCCGTCACTCCTGGGTACACTGATCGTTTTCTACATACATTTTCTTTCCCAGAACTTCCTCCGCTTCCTTTTCCTAAAAATACCCTCCACCCAGCATCCCCTAAGATAACAGGGCCTTCTATTTAGATAACATAAAAAAGAGTGATAAATTGTTAATAAATTGCAGGTATTTATTTGCACTTATTTATTTATTTACTCCTGCAACATGTAAATTTACACATACCTTCTGGAGAGTACAGAAGTGCAACTACATTGCTAACTCTCCGGTACAGAGGTTTCACACTGTGAGAAATCAATACTTGGTTGATATTGATATGTTTAATGTGGTGACCGGAAAAAATCATCAAAATGATAATTCATCACATCTTTAAAAAGTTATATAAAGTCATGGAAAGTGATGAAATAAAAACTTTATTAACTGGGTTAAATAGGTTAGGTTAGGTTAGGTTAAGAAATATTTTTTTTCATCGTTTCTAATAATTTTATATTACTTTTTAAAAGTGTGTTGAATAGTCACTGTGTTGAGTATTGAGCATGGAACCGTTTATTGTTAACTAGGTGAATATCGTGGATCATATTAAAAATCTTTTCATGAACCTTTGGTTGTCTCTTTGTAAACCCATCTGAATTTTTGTTTCCTGAATTTTTATTTCATGTATGTATGAATTATTTCTTTCTCATGTTCTAAATTATTCATCGTCCCGGAAAACACTGTTTTAAGGCAGTCAACTCTTAGATCACCAACATCAGCAGCTGTAGGTAGACTGATGGAACCTAAGCGCAAGCCAAATACTATGTTTAGTGATCGCGCTTTCGGAGTATCTGGGCCGAAGACTTTGAATAAACTCCCTCCGGAACTAAGATCCATAACAAGTCCAACAGAATTCAGGTCTAAACTAAAAACTTACCTTTTGAAACTGTCATAATCTTAAATTAAATATACCATTCCTGAGAGAAAATCAAATTATATCCAATCCTCCAATTATGTCCTAAATCCTGTATTTAAATTTCGCTAATAAGGAATTTGGTAACGTTAATTGAATGTTAATCTTAAGTGACCTACCAGGTAAGTATGGTACTGTATATTATCTCTATATATAGTTAGTAATAACATAGGTCATTTAAAAAATGTATTATATATTTATACAGCGCCCTTGAGGTGATTTTGCACAAAAACCGTGCTCCACTGGAGCGACCATGTCGAATAATTCGACGTTTTTTTTTTCTTCTAATATTGAGCATGTCGAATTATTCGACGTTTATTACGTACCACTCGTAAAAAATTAAATATAATAAATAATATTATATTTAATTTTTACGAGTGGTACGTAATAAACGTCGAATAATTCGACATGCTCAATATTAGAAGAAAAAAAAAACGTCGAATTATTCGACATGGTCGCTCCAGTGGTTAGAAATCATCCAAATACTATTATTATTATACTACATATACTTATGTAAAAGCAAAAAAATAAAAAGATTCCACGTGTCGATAGAAAGCAGTAGAAAGCGCATAGAAACACTTAAAATATTAGCTAATGTCTATAAGGAAGCTATAACTTAGGTAATAAAATGCGATTATTATTTATCTCTAAACATAAGTACTTTAGATATTGTTAAAACACACTTATTTTATTTTATTTTGTTTTAAGGTGGGTATAATCAAAACCTCCTAGATCACAAGACCTTTCTTATTTATGAAAACATCGTAAAATTTTTAGTTAATTTAATTTTTTTAATTTTTTTTTTTTGTGTTCTTACACAAGCTAGAAGGCTGATTTGATTCACTGTCCCGGCCTTGTGATCTAGGAGGTTTTGGTATAATGCGTTTGTATAATATTTTAATGAACGATGATACATCACTGTTAATATTATGATACGTATACATACGCGAGCCAAACTGCCGAACTCAACCTCAACTTATGGGAAAGGAACGAAGCAACACCAAATGGCTTGAAAGGCCGCTTGCAGTTGCTTCGCTCTTTTCCCGTAATTTGTGGCTCGGTTCGCGTTTAAGTTCGCAAATGCATACGTACCATTATATGTTGTATATCAACTCAATTCTTTTGATAAAAATAACTATTCATTTTTGGCGAAGCTTAATGCCAAATCACTATTTTGATTAATCTTTATAACGAATTGGTGTACATAATGAATACCAAAAAATATGCTTTAGATAAATTGAAAGTTTTCCTATGGCTTCTCTTGAATAGAATACGAATAAACTACTAAAAAAATATTTTTTCAATAGAAATGTATGAACGCATAAAGGAAACAACTTTAAAAAAATACTGTATTATAGCTAAGATTATCTGTGACAGTTTCAGTTGATTAACTTTTTTGCTTTCTTATAAAATTATTTACAAAATAAATAAAAAAACAGTTTTTTGCTTGAAATAGAACGTATATAGACTCCGTTTGTCAAGCGATTTTAATGCCTATTACCTACGATATAACGTATACCAAGAATGGTAACCGGATAACTCATCACAATGATAATTCCTCACATCTTTAAAAAGTTATATAAAGTCTTGGAAAGTGATGAAACAAAAACTTTATTAACTGGGTTATGTAGGTTAGGTTAGGTTAGGTAAGGTTAGGTTAAAAAAAAATTTCATCGTTTCTAATGACTTTATATTTATTTCATAATATTTAATTTAATTTAATTTATTTTCAATGCAGTCCATTTTATTTACGGATATTTATAAATATTATCTTACAAAATTTTAGTATTGTAAAATTAGATTGTTAATGTTAATTTTTGTTATTAGTTTCTACATATGTAAATATATATTCTATTAAGATAGTAGTTATAGGTCTTAGTCGTAAGTCTCTAGATATAAGTCTCAGACGTAAGTCACTAGTTTTAAGTCAGTAGTTCTAGTGTTAACTATTTAAAAAATATAATTGTAAAGCGCTTTTGAGGTGATTTCTCACGAAAACGGCGCTATATAAATAAGCCAAATATTATTATTATTATTAGCACGGGGAAGCACTCAGTGAGGCTCACATTACCAAAAAAAATGTTAAAAAAAACACTGCTAACAAATAAATTTTTTTTTAAACGTATAATTCATTAAAAATAAAATTGATAGCAATAAAAAAAAAAAAAAAAAAATATATATATATATATATATATATATATATTGTCGGGTTCACGAATGGGTTTCCTTGATCATCTGTATTTCGAATGCTGGTTGAAGTATTATACATCAATGTAGTTGAAACAATAGAACACTCTTAAAATATTAGTAGAATTAAATATAGTAGATCGATGGTTTACTTTTAGCCGATTCAAGCGTGATTCATCGTTTTGTTACAATTCCGCACCCACAAGAACTACCATGAAGTAATTACCGACACCGCCTAAGCAGTACAGAAACACCCCTCTACTGAAAAAAATCCAAAAATAAAAACATATTTATACAGGGTGTCCGGGGTGATTTTACATGATAGTAGAAGTAAAAAAGATAAATAACTTTTTTTGAAATTTCAATTTTTAAATGTTCTTTTCAGCTACAAACGAAAAACTGCGTCGGCGTGTGCGTACTGCATTATTATTGCATTTGGATCATTTGAAATACGACCGGCCGCTCCTAGAACTAACACCCGCTACCCCGCCTTCCCGGGGTTTACAGCTGGTAACAGAATAGCTGTGATTTGTTTAATAAGTTAATAATATTTTTTTATCGTTAAAAGTGTAAATTCGTATTATTATTTTAGTGCAGTTCTCTTTGTTCTTCGAATTTGGTTTGAAACTTCATGAAACAGACGATTTTGAAGCGCATCGTTATAACTTCGAACTCTCGGTTAACGCGTCACTGGCAAATAATAAACAACGTCACCAGTCTGGCGCTCGACAAGTACACAGCGAATTTAACGGGTAAGTTTGTACCTCCACTAAGGATTTTTAGTAGGTATGTCTTTTTGTATGGAAAAAAAAGTTGGAATTTCGGAAAAAGTTATTTATCTTTTTTGCTCCACCATCATGTAGAATCACCTCCCGAAGTTACTGCACTTTGACCCCGGACACCCTGTATAACTTGATCAACCCTTCCGTAATGGGCGATTTATATTATGCTTTTTCTTATACCGATTTGAACTTAGAAACTATATTGGTACCCATATGAAAAATCTTTGCTTTACAAGATCATTATTTTCGTAATTCTCATTTTGCCATCAGAGATTTTTTTTTTTGAAATTCTAAACTAAGTACTAAACCTAACAATTGAATGATCACACCTTGAACATAACCAACCATAGATCACATTGATTACCTTTGATGTTGCTGTCATAAAAATGAGAAATTCAAAATACTCTGTAATATGAGCTCTTCATGATCTACTCTAACATTGACATTTTTTCAAATTCACTGCCCAAATTCAAACGTGGCATCATGTCAATAATATAAACTGTTCAATGCGCATATATACAGACAAACACACACAAACACTCACACATACATTACACACACACCTACATACTCTACACGTGACCTGGTAATTAAGGAATAAACATACCACTTAACAGACATTACAAGGAAACATATCATATGCGCCCTTGAGGTGATTTTGCACAAAAACGGCCCTATATAAATCATCCAAATATTTTTATTATTTGTTTAATATTATTATAGGTACCCAACATGAAGTATCTAATTCCTGTATATTTTTTCATAACTTAAATCATGTACTGTTTGTTTCTATAATATAAAATAAAAATAAAAAAAATAAAATAATATGTTCACAATCAATAATAAACATCATTTTAGTATTTTTCATGAATATTTTAAATATAAAACGAAAAAATCATGCAACATTTCAAATAAATACAGTTACGTAAAACAATGACAGATGACAGATATGTTAAATAATCTCCGCCATATTAAACTGCGAAAAACGATTCCATAATAGAACACGACTATTTGTCTCATCACTAATCCATAGAAAAAACGATTGAAAGAAAAAAGATACTGGTAAAATGCCCATAACATATAACTCTCTAAAACCTTGATAGTATCTCACTTCTTACTGACCAAAAAACTATCCACAGTTGTCCAGATAATAGTGGCCCCTACAATTTGGTTGTGTCAAGCTGGTTGAGTTGAACGTTTCTGCCTAGGGAGCCGTCGTGCGTAGTCGTTTGTGAGCGTACATTTAATGAATACAAATAAAATAAAATAATAAGCATGACTAATGATCGTGAAGTTTTGACGGAATCTTTTTTACATTATATGAGGATATAACTTGTGAGATATTACAAGAAAGATGTACACTGATGGAGATACCAGGAACGAAGCTCCTGTGACCCTTTGGTGCAGTTCAAATGTATTGAAGGAAAGAACGAAACAGTAAATCATGTATTTTTATTATTTTAGTAGCATCACATGTCTGAGTTTGTTTCGTTCCATGAGTTATACTTGGCATTTTTTGCCTATGGTTGTCTTTTTCTAGAGAGATAAACTAGGAGGCATTCTGCGCGTGTTACCAAGGGGAGCAACTGATGAAATAGAATGAACCATCGCGTTATGTGTACGCAATACTCAACGGTTTAATCAACCAAATTGAGTGGTCTGTAGGGGGTTTAGGTTATCACCGATCAACACATTGTCATTTTTACGGTTTGCTACTTGTTTCGACTTGAATGTGAATGTGTTTCTTCAGTTCGATGTCATGTTTCAACAAGTACAGGAGCGTTCGATCAATATGCGTAGTTGAATGAGGTCTTTTCGGTGTGTAACATATCAATACCTATAACAAAACTTACAAAAGGTCGTTTGTTGTAAAAAAATGTACAAAAAACTTAAAAAACACCTGTTAGCGCAAATACAAACGATGATGATTATTATGTATATATTATTGTAGTTGATTCGATGAAGGTTTGTAATCTGCTAATACAAAAACAGTAAAATAGGGTTTGATATATGACAAAATTCGTGCATACATGAAACATGGCAGTATACATGAAGATGTGCTGAATTCGCCCAAACAAATTATTATTATTATATATTGGACAATTTGACAATGATGCAGGTATTACAAAAATAAAGTTAAGTCAAAAATAAAGTGAAGTACAGAAACAGGTGACACGAAGATAGAAAATGGAGACTCTGCAGCAAGAATCCTAGGTGGTGAGGAAACTGGTCCAGCTGCTGCAGGGAAAGAGTCCACTGCGTCCACCAACAGTGCCAGCACGAGGTTCGTCATCCGTCCAGGTATGTGTCTGCTGCTGTATTGGAACACCTCTCTAGGGGGATGGGGGAAATTTTCGAAAAATATACCTTTACAAACTAGGTCGAGTGAGGTATCGTTTAATATGTTTTCATTAGTGCTGAATTGAATGAATCCACTTTCAAGTCAATAGTATCAAAATTTGGTGAGATAAGATAGGTTTTTAATAAATATACGTGAAAATAACAGGAGTTCCCCTAGAGTTCTTTAACTTTATTTAGGACGAATTTTGTCATTTATTTTGGGCATTTTTATATTATTTTACCAGTACTACAGGTTAAATCCATGGTTTGAAAAATAAATAAAAAAATCGCTCAGTTGCAATAACAAGTTTCTATATGACTGTATTCAGAATCGACGCTTGTTATTACTATCCTAAACTATGAAAACGTGATTGTTTGTTTGTTCTTTATTCACGTCTAAGACTGGAAAGTAAAATAAGCTACTTTTCATCGCGGAAAAAAAATAATTTGTGTTGAAAAATCTGAGTTCCTTACTAACAATAATTTTGTTTTTTACGTTTTTTTTAATTAGTAACATATTTTTCAGTTCGAATTCAGTCAACGCCACTTTTTGCTTTCAAAATTTTCACAATCATCGCTTTACCGAGCATGTTATCTTATAGATTCAATTTATCCTTTTGCGTATTCTTCATACCGCATATTTTTCAAAGACTTTTAAGTACCGTATTTCTCACACAGGTGCAAAACTTCTCGCATTCCCGTCTGGAACTTTATTCAATCTCTTTTGCTGCCCTTTCCAAGGAAACAAATAAAAACCTCGGATGAATGTACCTAAGGAGATATGAATTTATTTGTGATGTAGAGAAGGTTCTTCTCCCACTGGGATAAGAAAGTATCCGATACTCATGTTGTGTATTGTCTAAATCGGCATCGCCACCAATCTAAAATTCTCAAAACGTTAAAACTAGAATGCTCACAACTCACAATCAAACAGTTACTGTAACTGTCATTCTTTGTTGACTGTTTTGTCTGAAAAATATCTAATACGAGGCACAAGTGAGATCATATTTAAAATCTCGACGACGTGAGTTGGAACAACCTCCCCCGGCTAATCGCAGGGAGACTGGAGTCGCCGACGAGTTTACAAAGTATCGGCAACGTATGCTGTGTACGAATCCACTCAGATGTATGACGGTAGTCGCCAAAAAAACTTGAAGTGGTCGAAGGGTAAGGCTCTATATTAGCAATCCGGGGTTCAAAAAAATCAACTTTGTGTTATTTTCCAATTAATCCATTTCAAAGAATATATGGTACACTTTCGGCACGTTCTAGAGTAGTACTCTTGAGTTATGCCTTGTGTGTAAGACCACCATTCAGAACTAAAACATTGCTTGAAATGGCTTTAGCCGTGTTTGGTGACTAGATCTGAATAGCCAGAAACTTCCCCACCTCCCTTACCCCCATCTATTTTCCCTCGGAACTACCTTCAGCCTCACGACATACCGCAATTGCTATAGTCTCACTAGATCAATACGTGGATCAGTTTGGACTCTTGTACGTAGGTTATGTAAGGTTGGGGTGTTTTGCCTACACTTTTAATGACTTTTACCATTGTCCTGAGTTGTCATCGAACAATTAATATTTTCACATAAAAAATTATAGAAAACCCCCGTGGAAGAGAGGCCTAAGAATACATTTCGTAGGTAAGAAGTTTAGTTTCTCCGGCGATCCAATCATAATGTTTTTGACCCCGTGGGAGTTGAGAGCAAAGAGGAAGTTTGAGTTGAATTGTTTTGTTTTTCTGCGAAACTCAGAGGAAATTAATAAATAATAATATCTCGTTAGAGTGGCCTTCCTCACATCCTGTCTTCAGACCTGTGAATTGGGGTCAAGAAGAGATTTTACAATGGCTTTATTAATGCTGTAAACTGCCATTGTTTTGTGTCGAAAAACTGTGAAGTTGTATAAAAATTCAATGCTTCTGCTGTGTCTAACCAGCAATTTATGATAAATTTTATTTATGATACTGGTGGACCCCACAATGCTTCGCTATTGCTAAGTCATTCTCGGGCGTCTCTGACTTCTTCCACCATTCACTAATCTATACCATAATGTCAATGAAGGCGAAACTTAATGCTAAATCACTAATTTGATTAATCTTCATAACAAATTTGTGTACATTATGAATATCAAAAATATGCTTTAGATAAATTGAAGGTTTTCCTATCGTTTCGCTTGAGTAGAATTCAAATAAAAATAAATTACTCCATAAAAAATATAAATGTAAGCTACTATAAAAAATATTATTCAATAGAAATGTATGAACGCGTAAAGGAAAGAACTTAAAAAAATACAGTATAATAGCTAAGATTATCTGTGACAGTTTCACTTGATTACATTTTTTACTTTCTTATAAAATTATTTACAAAATAAATAAAAACAAGTTTTGTGCTTGAAATCGAACGGTTCTAGACTCTGTTTGTCAAGCGATTTGAATGCCTATTACCTACAATATAAGGTTTAACAAGAATATACACATTTTTGGCTTGTTGCTTCCTCTTAACATTACATCGACTTTGAATCTCTTGGGGTGTCCCCCAATTCTTCTATCATTTTAACCAATCTCTAAACCCTCCTGGCACTAATAAGAACAAACTTTGAAATTTTCAGCGATATCGGTTTTTCCACGAGTGCGCGCACAACTTTTTTCGTCGCTTACTCTTATTAATTGTAATCGTTTTTAATATTAGCGCGATCTCTCTATCATTGTTATTTTCTTATTATCTCCCTTTCAAATCATCTGCAGTAATCTTCTTTTTTTTTAAATGCTTATAACGGACTGAAAATTTAAAATTCAGAGTGTAAATGATGTGGAAAGGGATACGATATCATAATTATCGAACTGGAACATCAAAACCTATGAGCAATATTGTAGGGCCCTGGTAACGCCCTGTGGACTTCATCAGTTCCGCACCAGAAAGCATGGAACGTATAGAACGGGATATTGTCGAGAACATGCTCAGTAAACGGCACAACACCGCTATCACACATCGCTGGCTATTTTTAATCTCATTATTTTTTAATGATAAACTAATGTTTATAAGACAAGGTTTTATGCATAGCATAAAGGATAACACATAATTATAAGCAATAATTACTCACCTGAAATAATAATATTTGCCTAATCAAAATATTTCACCAATAAATGTAGATATAATATGTCTCGACGCCATCTAGTGAGAAATTTAGCACTAACAAAGCCTTTCCTACAAAAAGAAAGGTGGTTTTTTTACAGGTGGAAAAAATATAATAAGCAGTAATTGTTGATTGAGGTACTAGTACTTATTGAATCATTTGGCGGGTTGGAAATAAGCCGACATAGCTCAGTGGATACAGAGCACCTGACCGGACATCAGAAGGCACGGGTTCAATTCCCGTTGGCGGCATTTATTTTTACTAGATATTTTGAATTTGTATTAATTTTTCAGGCGATTAATTATTGCTTATTTTTAATCTCACCTGTGAAATGTACATCGTGTGGGCGAAAATGCTATGGGAGTACTTTTTTAATTTTGTTTTAAAATAGCCACTATTTAAACATTTTAAATACAAAATATGATATTAAATATATGTACAGTAAATTGTATATCTTAGTCCTCCTCACCAGGGTGACCTTTGCTGAGGCGGACTAAAATTATTCATTTCTGTTTTATTAGTTTTCTCTGTCGATTATAATGAGTTTTTTCATTAATCTCTTTGAACCAAATTTTTATTATTGATTTTAAATCATTCAAATTTTCTATTGGCTTTATGTACCATGTTTTAGATGGAGGTCTAGACTGTATGGGCCTGTGAGAACCTAGAATACAGACTATCCTATATTGAAACAAAGATTTATTTAAGAATAAGTTAATCTAACTAACTAAATAACTAACCATCACATCGTTTCTCCACAGGGGAAGGCAGAGAGAAAGGTTTGAAAAGTTAAGAAAAGATACCGTAATTTTGTCGAATCTCAGACTTAATCGAGTAGAGAACTACCTTCTTTTTATTTGTTATACCCAAGCCTTAGAAAACCTAGCGAGAAAATGTTACTTCCCATTGCAACCACGATAATAAATCCAATTAACAAATCCTACTTCTATAAATGTTTTTAATGAATTTATTTAAAAAAAGAATTAAACCCAATCAATCATTTTGATGTATTACTAAGATTATCCAGAAATAAAGATCATTATGCCATTATTAGTCAATTCAATCAGCAGTGATTTATTGAAGCTCGTGAGCTAATGTATATTTAGCTCTAGAGACGATTATGCAATAAATAATTTACTACACTAAAACAATACATCGTTTCTCAACCAGTGGGACGCAATTTGTTAAAAAATCCTTTTAACTTTTTTTGTCTTTTGAATTATTTTTAAAATCAATCAATCAAGATTTTAAATAAACTTAACAACCAGTAATCAGTACTTTGTTGTAATGTGTTTTAAGTGCAGCGTGTTAAAAGTGAATAATCGAAAATTTTGCTAAAAAATTTTCGAAATTGGCTCGCGATGAACTTGGGATATCAGATGTACTGTACGCCAGATGTTTTCAACGGAATTCTCAGAAACTCTGAAGGCCCTAGCAAGTGTTTCTCTAAGCCCAGGGTAATTTATTATACCGACTGTCGCTTTTTATTATGTGCAGAATGCACTACTAACTAACACAATCACCAGGAACAGGATTATATGAAGATGATTGAAGTACTTGCCGAACATCACAGCAGTGCTGCCAAGGTCTGTTATCTATGTGAGGATATTTTGTCAGCGCTTTATTAGCAGCAGATACATACTTGCACGAACCTCGTGCTGGCACTGTTGGTGGAAGCGGTGGACTCTTTTGATGCAGCAGCTGGTCCAGTTTCTTCACCACCTAGGATTCTTGCTGCAGAGTCTCCGTCTTCTATCTTCGTGTCACCTGTTCCTGTGCTTCATTTTACTTCACTTTATTTTTGTAATATTTATATTTTTTGTAATACCTGCATCGGCTAATAATCTGAATACCAAATATATATTTTTTATTTTTTTATTTTTTATATATTCAATCTAACAATACTATTATTGAATTTATAAAAAAATAAAATTAAAATGAAGTTCTACAATTTAAACTTGATATCAATAAATAAATAAAATACCAAAAATATGATTTGGATAAATTGAAGCTTTTCCTATCGTTTCATTTCAGTACAATTTAAATAAAATAGTTAATAACTTAGTAAAAAATATAAGCGTAAACTACTTTTTTTTAAAATAAGAACTGTTTGAAAGCATATAATAAACTACTTTAAAAAATATAATATTATGGATAAGATTATCAGTGACGGTTTCTCTTGATTAACTTTTATCTTTCAAATAAAATTATTCACAAAATAAATCGAAATCACTTTTGCGCTTGAAATCAAATATTCCTAGACTTCGTTTGCCCAGTGCTTTTATCCTTATTACCCATATTTGTTGCGATATAAGGCCCACTAAGAATATACTCGTACACAATTTTGGGATGTGGCTTCCTCTTAAAAAGCTTATTTCAAGTTATACGCAGGTGTAACATTTATCTACTTCTTAATCAACTAATAAATAAATTTTTGTAAATAATACGAGCCGAATATGTTTTTACACGACTTTTGCACTTACGTCGTTAATATTCAAACATTATTTTAGGGTGTTGTCCCTTCTGAAGGGGGTCGCGACACTAAAAAGGTTGAGAAACGATGAAATATTCAAACAAAAGCCTAACACAATGAATTAATTCCTATTATTTTTTTTGTAATTAAAAAATAAATGGCCACAAATAAATGTAATTAATTAGTTTTATACAGTTTTAATACTAAAAATAAAATTAAACTTTTTATTGAAAGTAAATAATATTAATTTTTCACTTGTAGCAAACACTTTGTGGGTAAACATAATTATAATACTTCAAATAAAATAACTTTGTTTGAATACCAATTTATTGTATATATTTATAACCAACCGGTTTCAGTTCAACCCGAACCTTCATCAGGGTTAATAAAAACATATTAAATTAATTACAGAGGTGTATGGGTATTTATAGTTAAGCTGGAAGAGGGAGAGAGAACATCAATTTTGGTGGGAGTGGAAGACTTAGTTAAGAGAGAGAGGGGGTAAACATAGGTGCAGGGAAGGATTACATAGAAACGGGATAGGTCTACGCCTCAACAATTTAGAAGCAATTCAAATAAAAAAATCCCTTAAAGTCAATAAAATCAATTTGTTAAATAAACAATTAGATTTAACAAACAGCCCCATTTTAAATATATTTCCATTCCGTCATAGACGTCGTTTTGATGGCACGCGAAGTTTGATCGTAGCTTGGCGACAGACGGCACGCTTTCATGGCAAATCTCCAGTTGTTTCCATTATCTATGGCTCTAACCAATATTAATTATTATCTACTATTGTTACTACAATAAAAAATGTTTAAAAAAATGCAGCAGTGAAGACGTCCTACATTCCTACCGGGGTGTAATTTAAAAAAAGATATATTTTCTATTTTATGCTGAAGAACAGTAGACATAATTATTATAGTGTGTTGTCGTGATTTTCCACATGTATAACATAAACGCTATAAATAACTGTGGTTATTTTATCAATAATTTCTCACGATTAGTCAACAAATTTATATTACCCGTGCAGCATAAAAACAAATGTTATTATTTATATCCTATCAATAATGTGGTAAGTGTGCAATTTCTATAATAAGAATTAATATGAAATAATTTATATTTAAATATGTAATAACTATCAATAATTATTATACTGTTTACTTCTTGTCTAAGTTTCTGTACGGTCATATGAGATAAACGGGCTATTATTTTATTGCCATTGTCATGCAAATAAACAAGATGACTAAAAGTTTTAGAGCTAAAGGTTCGTCTACACCAGAGGTTTTCAAACTTTATGCCCCGCAGACGAATATTGATTTTTCCTAAAAGTATTAACGTCAGATGTGATTATCTTTTCATTTTTTCGTAATAAGATTCCCATCCCTTGCCCACATCCCCTGTCTTTACACTGCGTAGACAAGGGCGCACTTATTAGGTTACACAAAATAAAAATGAAGTTCATAGCACAGGTTGAACTACAGGAATTTTTTTCTTAAGCTGGATCTGCCCCTTAGGTTCTTATTTAGTGTTTATTCCGATAAGTTCTTCTTGTCTTATGATATCTCATTTTCCAACGTTCCATTTCTATTGTCAAAATGTCCCCTAGTTTTTACGTCTGTGTCAAGTCATGTAACCAAAACGTCATTACTCTGGAAGGTTGTCAATGACAAGTTGGGGAACTGGCAAAATTTGCGCCTTCCAATGTGCAGTGTTTTGCTTCAATGTATTAATTCTGACAAGAAAAGAGCATATACTCTATTTCTAAACCTCAATAAACAATTTTATGAAAAGTGAAATGAATAATTTCTATGTCTTTATTAGTATTTCGTAAACTATGCCATCTGTGTTAGGTTAGGTTAGGAAATGGCAAAATTTGCACCTTCCAATATATATATTTTTTTATTTATTATTTTTTTTTTTTTTTTTTTATTTAAGTACATAAAACAGGCATGGTGCCCAAGAATTTACATACATGGATGTTTAAATACATAATAAAAACTTTAAATTTACATACATTGATGTTTAAATACATAATAACAACAAAAATAGTAACAAAATGAATAAGCTAAATATGCAGAAGTAAATAACAAATAAGAATGGGTAAAAGGTAAATACAAATATGTTCATAAACGATTTGTTATTGTCACACCTGTACTGGTGAGACAATGATTAGGTAGGTACAATGTTGCTTCTCATTAAATAAAGGGTTTCATCACAATATCAGCTTAATATGATTAAAGGTAATACATTTTTTTTGAAGTGTTTAAATTGGTCATTAAAAATGTCTATTACATTATTAGAGCCATGTATAATGTTATAATTTCTTAATGTTCGCGGTACAGGGGAAAAATATCCTGTATTTGTGTGGTAGGCTTTAATATAGAAAATGTCGTTCATCCTCCTTGTTGATTTTCTTGATGGAATATTGATGTTAATTTGGGATAAAATGTTTGGTGTATCAACTGATGCATGTATAATTTTGTGTAGGAGCAGTACGTCAGAAAGTTTACGTCTGACCGTATGATATGCAATGTTTTGCTTCAATGTATTAATTCTGACGAGAAAGGGACATAGACTCTATTACTAAACCTCAATAAACAATTTTATGAAAAATGAAATACATGATTTCTATATCTATTATTAGTATTACGTAAACTATGCCATCTGTGTTAGGTGCATTATGTCGTTTACGGAACACCTGAATGTTGTTGATGACTTAGCTCGCGTGTACCCCCATTTAATTCCCGTGGACCCCCAATTTTTTTTCTCGCTTACATGGACCCCCAGCAAGCCGAAATCGATCCCTGGGGTTCCATATAGACCACTTTGGGAACCTATAGTCTACATGCAGCGGTTTACATGCGCAGTAAGTTTGATCAAAATTGATTGCGAACAAAGTTAACAAGTAATTCCTTAGTTTACGTGGTATAAACTACTGTTTTGACGTACATGGTTATTGTTGGAAATTTGAGTTGTAAAGTTGAGCGTGTATACATGTAACGTATTGTAATAAATAGCGTGTATTTAGATTTGTACAGATGTTTATTCTGGAACAGACTAATGATGAGAGAGGACGGAACATGTATTTATACTTATTTATTTATTGTTTGAAACAATTGGCTATTAATTATAAATTAAACATGTTTTGGAGTAAACTCAATTTTAAAATATGATCATTAAGTCATGGTTTTGCGAAATAGTGGTATGTTAATTTTTTAAAAAATCATCGTTTTTTAAACAAAAAAACTTATTTTTGTAATGGCTATTACATTATTTTCTTGTCTATTAATTATAAAAAAATGAAGTTATAAAGTTTTATAAAAAAAGCAGTGGATTAAAACGTACATAATGACTTAAGACGGGACTGAACTTATTCTAGACTATTTTAATAGGTACATACACATAAAAATCATCGCTAACTCAAGAAACGAAAAAAATTTATGAACTTTTGGCAGAAACCCCACGATATGATAAAAAAATATCCAAAAATGTTTCACTAAGAATAAGATGTTATATCAGTGCAGAATCCCGTTAACCTATTTATAATGCCATTATTATTATTGTATCTGTATTTTGATCTTGCAAAAATTTGAGGATTTTAGAAGACTAACAGTTTTGCAAAACAAAGTCATGAGAATAATTTGGCGTAGTTCTGCAGTCTACAAAGGGTAGAAAAAAAACAAGTTATCGTGTTAGATTCTCACGGCCAAAAGCATTTTTGTTGTTTGTTTTTGGGGTGTTATGCCGTGTTGCGCTAACTCCTTCTTTAGCCGACGTTTCGGACATACAAATTTACACATCTTCGGATCTACCGGATCTGCCCTGATGATGGACACTGCAACGCTGTCCGAAACGTCGGCTAAAGAAGGAGTTAGCGCAACACGGCATAACACCCCAAAAACAAACAACAAAAAAGTTATCGTGTTCCTCTTATTTGTGATAGTATTTTCTTAACCTCTTGGACCACGCCCGAGTATACTCGGGCGGCTATTATGTGAAATAAAAAAATAAAAAATTAATTATTTTTTCACACTATGCACCACAACATCAATATTCAGTCCCATTTTGGGCCCGAAATGGCTTTTATATGAGGATATATATTTTGAGTAAATAAAATTCATTGATAAAAAAAGGTGTTTTTTTTCCATTTTTAATTTTTAAATGATTACTGAATACATATTCTTATTATTATATATTCTGAAGGATCTAAACGTATCGTCTTTTAAACAAATAGTGTACCATGTAATAGTGTACATAATAATTAATGGCCATCAAGCTTCAGAATTTATGCAAAAACTCAATAAACATCAACGTAAACATACTCTACAAGAAGAAAACATTACATATATAAGACTTCCGTTTCGAAAGAAATCAAAATCATAAAACTATTAAAAACGTTGTAAATTTCATTTCTTTATATTAATTTTTCGAAGGAAAGCATATGTTCTTAGTGGTGTAACATTACATATCAAATGAAGAACACGCTTTGTAACTGACCATTATTAATGATTCAATATGGAAAACAAATACTCTTTTCTGTTGAATCACCGATACAATATTGTATTTGTGTTGAATCACCGATATAATATTGTATTTGTGTTGAATCATCGATATAATATTGTATTTGTGTTGAATCACCGATAAAATATTGTATTTGTGTTGAATCACCGATTTAATATCATATTTCATACTTAGCCCTTTCCAATATGGCTTTGTAGCTAAACGATCCACAAACACTAATTTGATCGAGTATATGGACTTTCTGTGTAAATCAATGAATACAAAAACACAAGTAGATGCCGTATACACCGATTTCAGTAAGGCTTTCGACAAAGTTAGTCACCCTATCTTAATGAATAAACTGGATAAAATCGGCATACACGGAAATCTGCTTCGTTGGTTAGAATCATATTTATCAAATATAAGTCAATTAGTTACTGTTACGGTTTTAACTCTTCCCCAATATTAGTCACGTCGGGCGTTCCACAAGGATCACACCTTGGACCCTTGCTTTTCTTAATCTTCATTAACGACCTTACATGTAAACTCCACTGTAATTTTTCTCTATACGCTGACGACCTCAAGATATATAAAGCAATTAAATCTGGAAGATTGTGAACTCTTACAACAAGACCTTAACACATTATCTGCCTGGTGTATTGACAATGAAATGGAATTGAATATAGCTAAGTGTAAAGTTATAAATTTCACCAAGAACACCAACATAACTCTATACTCATATAAATCTGTGTTGAATCACCGATAAAATATGGTATTTTTGTTGAATCACCGATACAATATTGTATTTGTGTTGAAACACCGATATAATATTGTATTTGTATTGAATCACCGATACAATATTGTATTTGCTACCAAATTAGAGTTTGCACTTTTGAAAGTAAAAACAAATATGAGCGAATGAGTAGAATATTACCAGTTCACTAACCTGTCAATTGTTGATGTGACACCCTATAAATCATTAACAAATCGATGAACTTTTTGTAAGCCATTTAAACCTTATGCACAAAGGAAATGTGTGATTAATAAGTTCAAAAGTGTTTAATTTTTTAACGCTATTACAAAGTATGGCGTTTTACACGAACGCGAAGTGATTTTCTCATAAAAATGTGAATTAATCCTTCGCAAGATACGTAGTAAAGTAACCTTACAAGTAGAAAAGTCGAGATTAATTCCAGAGATAGCAGATTATATTCCAAGGGTAAATATTATACAGGTTGCGAGTTACACTAAATAAACTGTAGCGAGGAAAATAATATTAAATTGTAGCGTACAATAACAATCCGTTTGCGGTCATGGGCGAACAACTTTAAGAAGGGGATCAGGAAAGAAATGTAATAATCATTATTATGTGGATACAACCAAATATATAAACTCTTTCAGCAATTTCTCTCCGCACTTTATATAAAAGATTTATTTTATTGAGGGCCTGTGAAGATTACAAAAATGAGTTACTGGAATTGAGTCGTGTTTTTAAAGGATTCTCTCAGGTTGCCATCAGATGGTCTCCGTGGTCTAGGGATAAGGCTCTCTTATAGCAATTCGGAGGATGCGGGTTCAAATCCGAATGGATTAATTTATAAACAGTTTAATCATGTAAAATAAAATCCTTTTGTAAAACCATTATTCAGAATTGAAACGTTGCTTGAAATGTAGAAGTATTTGGTAACTATATCTGCATAGCCAAGATCTTTTGAAACTAAAATCAGCCTCTTTCCAAACTGAGTGTCACAGTTATCATATTAACGATGTTCATTGTTTGCGTCCACACGACGCCGACACAAAGTGTTGAGCCGCTCCCATGTAGCAAATAAATAATTAAGCAATAAAGTATAAAAGCAATTGTAACTATAATAGTGTATGTTAATGTATTTAATCTTTCTTGCTAGTTGGGATCCGCTCAGTGCGTTGTGCAGGATTTGTGTGGGCAGAACCATTGACTTATATGTAGCCACAGAGGCGCCAAGGAAAATATATATCCAAGATATTTATTATGGGTATCAACTGGGCGCCTCATAGCGTTACTGGTTTCGCAGTATATCTTAATTCCGAGCTGTTTTTTGTGGGTCCCAATTTTTATTTTTATTTTTTGTGAAACCAAGATTCCCAACTGTTCTCAACCGTCTGGAGCCAGTGAGACTGTGGCATCACCAATTGTTGTGAGGCTGAATGTAGGAAGAAGGTTGGGAGGAGGAAGGTGGGAAGGTACGTGGCTATTCAGATCTGGTAACTTAACGCTAGTAAACAATTTTAAGGAACCGACGTTTCAATTCTGAATTGCGGTCTTTTGCCAGGTCGATACTTTACCACTTCGGTAAACGTCAGATCGATACTTTACCACTCCGAGAAACATCGGATCTATACTTTACCACTCCGGAAAACGTCAGATCGATACTTTACCACTCCGAGAAACATCGGATCGATACTTTACCACTCCGGGAAACATCAGATCGATAATTTACCACTCCGGAAAACATCGGATCGATACTTTACTACTCCGGGAAACATCAGATCGATACTTTACCACTCCGGGAAACATCAGATCGATACTTTACCACTCCGGGAAACATCAGATCGATACTTTACCACTACGGGAAACATCAGATCGATACTTTACCACTCCGGGAAACATCGGATCGATACTTTACTACCCCGGGAAACATCAGATCGATACTTTACCACTCCGGGAAACATCAGATCGATACTTTACTACTCCGGGAAACATCAGATCGATACTTTACCACTACGGGAAACATCGGATCGATACTTTACCACTCCGGGAAATATCGGATCGATACTTTACTACCCCGGGAAACATCAGATCGATACTTTACCACTCCGGGAAACATCAGATCGATACTTTACTACTCCGGGAAACATCAGATCGATACTTTACCACTCCGGGAAACATCAGATCGATACTTTACCACTACGGGAAACATCGGATCGATACTTTACCACTCCGGGAAACATCGGATCGATACTTTACTACCCCGGGAAACATCAGATCGATACTTTACCACTCCGGGAAACATCAGATCGATACTTTACCACTACGGGAAACATCGGATCGATACTTTACCACTCCGGGAAACATCGGATCGATACTTTCCTACTCCGGGAAACATCAGATCGATACTTTACCACTCCGGGAAACATCAGATCGATACTTTACCACTCCGGGAAACATCAGATCGATACTTTACCACTACGGGAAACATCGGATCGATACTTTACCACTCCGGGAAACATCGGATCGATACTCTACCACTCCGGGAAACATCAGATCGATATCTAATATTCTAACAAATAATGTCTTTTATTCAGCACTTTTTAGTAAATGTAAATAACGAGTTATCATAATTTATGAACATGCTTAAACAACTTAAGTTTTAACAATAACTTTAATTTATGTTACAAGTTCTGTTGTTTTTAAATTAATTTATAATTGTACTAGCTGACGTGTACCAGGCGTTGCTCTAGTTTTCTATACTTTCTATATATGTAAGTTGTAAAAACCCTATCAAAATCCGTTGCGTAGTTTAAAAGAACTATCCGCACAAACAGACAGATTCTTTTTAGAGAATAGACATTGTAAAAGCCCAATAGGGCGAGAAATGAGCAATATTTATTTTACTGTGTAGAATAAAAGAAATTTAACTTTGTAAAGAAAAATAATAGTTACGTTTTTAAGACTAAGCTTTTTTTATATTTAAATAACAAGTGTAAAAACTATAAAGTATAACTTTATGGAATTCCATTACCTAAAATGCCAATACCAGAAAGTACGCCTGCATATTTCATCATAGAACTGTAGGTTACCACCAGGTTTGAATAATATACTTCTGCATTATCTACGTCCAATCTACAGCCATTTTCCATTATTATTCAGTCCTTCGGCTTTAGTCCGGGAAAGGCCATCGGTTGATTTATTTCCGTTCTAACAATGTAAAAGAGGGTAAGCTGGATTATATAATATAATATTTATAATGATCTAGTTTTATAAAACTGTGCCGTTATAAGGTACGTATGTAGATCAATATTCTCCGGTACATCATGTTAAAAGCTGAGGAAAAAAATACCTGTCATGAGTTCACAGTTCTCCAACTCGTCGTTGAAGGAGATTTTAAATAATTGGTTCTTTGTGTTAAATCAGGGATTTATTAATACTTCGCGTATTGAAATGGTGACTCGATAGTCGACCTAACTAGGAGCTGGCTAAATGAGATCTGAACACACCAAGTTTGTCTGGGAGCAATCTAAATAGTCCTGGCGACTACTGGCTACTAGCTGCCATCTTGCGGACTTCCAAGCAAGCTCTATGCACTGCCCTCTATGAGTGCATCTGTGAAGCTCTTACTTACCAACATTTTGATATGAGCGTTTGTATATTTTTTAAGCAGTAAGCAGTTTCATATGTTTTCATATTAATATTTGGAGGAATAATATGGTAAATGTATATATATCTCGTATAACACCAAACGCTCGAGTTTCAACGGAATTTATCATTATCAATGTAATCAACTACATGAATATTACAAAAAATAGATAAATAACATATAATAATTGAAAAAAATCGTACATTTCTTTAAAACAAAATAACTACGTCACGCAAAAAATTACGAAATTAAACACTTTAGTCATAAAATGAACTCCGTTTTTTTACAACTTGATGTAAACTAGCTTATACAAGTGTACATAAAGTTGGGTTTTTAATGCGTTCTACATATTGTTACCCGTTACTCCAAAGCGGTGTTATTTTTAGAATGAAATTAGGGATGAGAGGGTTAAGTGGAAACTACAAGCCAAAAATGTGTATATTCTTGGTAAACCTTATATTGTAGGTAATAGGCATTAAAATCGCTGGACAAACGGAGTCTAGAAACTTTTAGTCTAAAATACGTCTAGATTTTAAGAACAAAACTGGTTTTTATTTGTAAATAATTTTATAAGAAAGCAAAAAAGTTTAATTAAGTGAAACTGACACAGATAATTTTAGCTAAAATACTGTATTTTATAAAAGTTGTGTCCTTTATGCGTTCATTAATTTCTATTGAAAAAATATTTTTAATAGTTATTTATTTTTTTATTTGTATTCTACTCAAGCGAAACGATAGGAAAACCTTCAATTTATCTAAAACACATTTTGGTACACCAATTTGTTATAAAGATTAATCAAAATAGTGATTTGGCATTAAGCTTCGCTTTAATCTATTGTTTACATATAGATGGTTTCGATGCTTGTTTTAGGTTTCCATTACATAATTATAGAAACGAAGCACGAAAAAGTACAATTCATTTTATTATCAGTTTTCATTCTTCTTTCCATAAAAGCCACATTTAAAAACCCACTAGCGAAACAGATTAACAAGATTACCTAGAAAAACGTGTATTATTACGAGCATTGTATAATATAATTATGAGTTATACTTCCTTTAATGTTTTTTATCTGATATACTAAATAATATTACATCGAACGAATCAGAACCGGTAAGAATTTCTTTTTTAATTAATCTCCTCATTTGTTTTCCGCATGAACAGTAATAATAATTGTTGTCTGAATAGCACAGATTCGTGTAAAATCACGGGATATTATATTTTTAAGATTTGTGAATCTAAAAGAATTTATAAAACAAAAAAACTTGAGTTTTAAATTAAGAAATATACCTTCCAAATGTTTTTTTCTAACCTCACACAGGAGACCCTGAGGAAAATAATTTGGGGATACTGTGTGGGGGTATTTTTAAGGAGAGGACGGAAAAAAAGTTCGGGGAAGGAAAATATATGAGGGATGTAAATATATCACTGCAAGGCGATGGATCGAAAGACCAGCTGGAGAGGTCAAAGGATCTCCCCAGGCCACGCAGCTAGCGGGCAGGCGCAACCTGAATCCACCTAACTCGATGAACCCGAGCACCCCTGCATAATCACCAAACATGGGATGATCTGTAACAGAGATTTTGGTTATCTAATAAATGGTTCCTGGGGCGGCGGTACTTTAACCCGCCTCCCACATTGAATGAAAATGTTATTCAACTTGAAAATTTACGACATCTGTCAAATATTTAAACAAAAGAAATACATTTCAAATAAATAATTGTTAATTAAAAAAATAATGTTGGTACATAGTTAATAGCTTGTCTGTTATGATTTATACTTATCATTTCACTTGAGAAAATAAGTTCATTGAATTTGAATAATTTTACGAGTTACGCAGAAAAACAATTTCAAATCACGCACTCATTCACCGACAACCGAAATAAGTGTGTTTAGTATGTTTATTTGTTAGCTTACTCTGCTTCATATTTATTGAAAGTCTTTTATGGAATTCAGACATTTATTTTGTATTTCAGCAAATCACTCACAAAAAACTTTGATATTATATAATTCCATACCAACATGACTGTAAACGCCTAACCTGAATAATTATTTATTAGAAGGAAAAAAACATTTATAATTAATTATTCGAGTAGCAGCTACTTAGAAAGTATTGTCAGATTTTGCGATAAATATTTGTTGACTTAAAGAGTATATAATATATGTCTTTAAGAAACACTAATATTAATTTATTTTGATATTATTAATAATATCTATTTTGTTAAATTTTCGAGTTTCACGAACATGCATCGCTGCACCGGGGATCAATACTGCTAGCTTCTTAGAGCACGCTCCATTGAAATACCTGTAGAACAGACCCAGCACGTCCTCATTGCGTCTGCGCATTGTTAGAGATGGCAATCGGTCTGTTAACAATGGATTGTCAATCAGACGAACCGCCCTCATTTTCACAGATCAATTAGGTTTATCAAGTATTGTGGGGCTCCAGCCCAGAGGTGGCTCCCAAATTCAATTTTTGGGAGTACTTGAGCTGGTCTGATATATGTGTGTACCACAAAAATTGGGAAGGAATTTAAAATATTAATATGTAATATTAAATAAAATCAAACTTATTTAATTTCACTATTAAACATATGATTATCTATAAATTGATGTGAACGTGTAGGTACATACAATACCAAAAAAATATAATAAAGGCAACCCGTAGAATCACCACCCGAAGTTAGCGCACTTAACCCCCGTTAAAACCCCTTAAAATGTACCCGTGAAAAATAACTTCGGTTAGTTTAAATTCTTAACACATCAGATCCAATATTGAAAATGACAATTAAACTAATTGTCTGTTAAAAAATATATTAAATATAGGTACTTTATCGCTTGTCTAAATTTTTGACACAATCAGTGCCAATTTTGAAAATGACACATTCAAAACAAATCATTTTAACCAGAATAACAATCAAATACAGATAACGGTATGTTTGATTGGTTGAGGTTGAGGTGCCTTATCGCTTTTCTGAATTCTTGACACAATCAGTTCAATTTTTTTAAATCTACACTTAAATTCAAATCGAATCCGAATTCATTGAACCAGAGTTACAATCACAGACCGTCTACCGAAATTAGTATCGTTGAAGACAAGACTCTACTAAATCAATAATTTATTTTTTAAGTATTACATTTTTTAATGCATTTGCATTATTACTTGTTCTATTTTTGTATTTGATGTATTCAAGATTATACGCAGTTACTCGTCTCAGAACAGATATTATCAAGTGGGGCAAGTAACGTACGTATATCGTATTATATTGCGTGTTATTTATTCCTTTGTGTCTTTTACGGACTGTAAAAGACACAACGGAATATAATATTGTTGCATAATCAATAATAACATGCATCAAATCATCAATAACTATTAAAATAACCCAATCAAATAATTTGTGGAGCTGAATAAAAATATAAAATGAGAAATAATTTAATTTCCGACATGCAATAATACATTTTCAAACAGTAAAGTTGTCAATACCTAGCATGTCAGTATGACTTTCAATTCTGCGTCGTAATATGACAGATCCGCGCAACATTGAACTGTAACGAGGGGGTGGTTTGGATCTCCCACCCCTGGAGCCTACAGCGATAAGTCTGTGTGGCTCTGTAGGTAGGGAGGCTCCAGGGGTGCGCTGGGTACAAGGTTACTGCGAAGGCTGTATTCTGTGGAGGCCCGGAACTACTAGGAAGCTGAAACGTTGCCCCTGAAACGAATTTAGCCTTGCAACTTGAATAATGACAAGGTAAAAGCTTGATTCGAATGAAACTACGGATTGAATAGTAGACGGTACGTTATGTAAGCTTTCTTTTTAAGAACTCTTTGTTACAATAAAAATGAACATCGTTATCGTTGAAGTTATACACAAAGGACGGGTTGTTTGGACAATTTTCGAAATTTCAAAGTTAATTTTCAAGTTCTGTGAAAGATTTTTTCAAGTTCTGTTATTATATCATTATAGGCCATATCATCATTGAATCCAGAATGGAAGATACTCTCTGTATCGCCCTGGTGTTTAAGACCGCCAGAATTAAAACGTTGCTTGAAATGGCTTTGGCCGTGTTTGGTGACTAGATCTGAATAGCCAGGTATTTCCCAACCTTCCCCTTCTCCATCTAGTTCTCTTCTCCTGTACTTCCAGTCTCACAACTTACCGCGAATGGGGATCAGGGCGTTTGGGAGCAGTTGGGACTCTTGATGTTTTTTTGATGCATTTGTATCCCGAAAACAGAGCCAGGGGGACTATGGCATCTTTGTTGAGGTGGGTATGTTATGATGCCGAATTGAGTGGGGAGTTTAGAGAGATGGAGAAGAGGATGGTCGGGTAGTACCTAGATATTTAGATCAGATCAAAAGCCATTTCAAGCAACGTTTTGATACTGAACGGTAATCTTTCACCAAGGCAATACTGATATACTAATGAAAATGTACCTACAATATCTACAACAGCATCTTCACCTTCTGCAAGGCCAAGTTAAACAATGGAAAATTTTAAAAAAGGAAATAAGTTTTTTGCTTCGATTGCCGATTTTTGCCTGTTTCAGCTTTTTATTGAAAAATTGGTCAGTTGTCAAGCATAACAGTAACAATAATATCCTCTACAAGTGATCACGACTTTATCAAAAGGATTGCCTAGCGCACACATGTGGTAAGTGCAATATGAAAAGTAAATTTATAAGAAGTAAAGCAACAAAATGAACGTGAATAACCGCTTTATATCCATTTTTTTTTAAGTACGTAATCGAAATTTCCCACGAAACATCCATTTACAAAGTACGCAATCTTGATAAATGCTTTACAATAGAAGTTATTGTTTTAACTTAAAACTGCACTTAATACATGTGTGCTAGGCTACAGAAAAGCTTAAACGGGGAACTAGATGACAGATCAGTAGTCAAAAACTCAAAATGGCGTTGATGTGATTTAGTTTCCTTAAAATCACATCGTTAAGCAAATCGTGAATTGGATAAGATTAAATTTAATATTATTATTAAGACGAGACCCTAAAATAAAGCCAGAATCTTAACGACGTAAGTGAAGCAGCCGTGCACAAAAATAAGCGACGCGCGGCCCTGGTGTATTGGACAGACCTGCGGTCCAATTTGCCAAATCAAATCTCTAAAATAGTAGGGTGATGAAGTCGTGTAAAAACTATATATTCGCGTAATGGATCTTTCCGTGCGGTTTATTTTATTTTTTTCTGATGAAGGCATTACTAAAATCTGACATGTTTCTAGAGGGATCTCTCGAGAACTTAAAAATTCATCTTCTAAAAAATAAAATCTGGCGCATCTGGTAATTTCCTGTTTTTATTGATCTTCAATATAAATAACTTACATCAGTAGAGACAGCCTGGGTTCTCATTGCCTCGCTAAACCTGGTGCGCCATTAATAGGTTAAAAAGTGCTCCCATAGCCGCTGTGCTCACATGATGCACAGATGGGGCCTTAGAGAGTCGGCGATGTGTGTATGTGGTGCGGTGCAGACCAACGAACATGTAGTCAACGAATGCCCGCGGCATTCATTCCCCGGCGGGATTGATGAGGTTCATATGGCGACGCCTGAGGCCCTAGAATGGTTTGCAGACCTAGATGTCCCCCTTTGACCCCTCACCGTACCAAAGAAGAAGAATCAGTAGAGATCTATAAGAAAATTTTGAGATCTTAGTAATACGTTCATAAAAAATAATTAAAATGTAGGCGTCGTGCAAGACCCCGTTATTTAAGTCCTTTGTCACCATTCTACAACGACAATTCCAGTGTTTTCGTATTCAATTTCCACCACGGGGAGAGAATATAATATTATCGAGCAAATCCCTTTCGGTTTGCTTTCAAGTTCCCAGCCGCTGCATCTAGCTGCAGGCGCCACTCGAGAAGGCAGGGGGTGAGGAGGGGGAATTATGGGATGGGGAATACATCCCCTCTTTGCCCACCCCCATTATCGACCACGGCGTAGGGGGGATGCGCGCGCCGACAGCATCCCTGATGCAAGCTTGAAAGGTGACCGTCATTGCATGAAACTTATTTTAATACTAAATAATATTATAAATCATATAAATCTCTATTCTCCGATAAATAAGATTGTAGTTGTTTAGTAGTATAATAAAATACAAAGTTAGTATTTTACTTTCGCAGAACCTTGAAATATCACTGGATATTTTAATAAAAAATTTAGAAAAGACAATTTAAATAATATACTCATACTTCTTTATCACTATTCTAAATTATTCTTTACAGGAGCAGTTCCAATTTTAAAAACGACACTTAATTTTCAAGGCGAATTTGAGTTCATTGAACGTGAATAATGTCAAACAGGAACACCGCACACCGCAGATAGCTGAAATCTTTAATGAAAAGGAGTATGTAACGCAGTGTAGAGTATCGTTCTCCCCGCGGCTGAATTCGATTATTGAAAGATTAGTTTCAATTTTTTCAACTCAAGTGCAAACCATAATTATTTCTTTTAATTTCAGAATTTTGGTCATCTTTTATGAATGTCAATACCATCAAAGGGAAGATCGCATCTCCCTCAGCCACGCATAGTCTCACACCACCCCCCATCATAACAGCAACCCCTTCCTGTCATGTTCCCCGGCAGGAAGAAGTGGCGTGGGTGCGGGGGATGAGAGGTGGGACGCCCCCTACACACGGTACAGGTGAAACAAGCGAACACTTCAGGACAATGGTTCCCGCGAAACCTTCCACCTGCGCAACCTCCCATCCCGGAACTACACAGGTAATATTTTATGACATAGCGTTTCAAATCATTTACATATCAACATTAGCTCCTATTAGCTTTTGCGATGCAGTATAAACTTATCACCTTTATTAGGTAAACCCATAAAAAAACCACTAGTTTTGAAAATACCACACAAGAGTTCCAACTGCTTCCAATCGTCCCGAGCCAATGACTCTATGGCATCCCTAATTAAGGTATGTTGGTGGGATGGGGAAGAAGACGAGGCAAACGAAGGTGGGGAAATACTAAGCTACTCAGATCTGGTCATCAAACACGGCCAAAGCCATTTCAAGCAAAGTTTCAATTCTAAAAGATGGTCTTTCACCAGGGCGGTATTGAGCGTATCTTCCACTCACCTGAAACGTATCACAAATATACTATATATTATTGTAAATTAGTAATTTATGAAATAACACAAATTATTAAAATAAAATTCATTATTTAGATCTGGTTACCAAACATGACTGAATCCGTTTCAGCAACATTTTAATTCTAAATGGTTGTCCTACCCCAGAGCAATACTAAGAGTATCTCCTATTTTGAAATATATGATATTGGAGAATCGATACCCTGGTAGTTACTTAATATACTTGCCGTGTTTAGTATTGAAACAGTTTTGGATAATATCTACCATTTTTCCCTTCATGTACCTACTATCATAACTACTATCCATTTCCTTCCTTAAAAACAGCCTTACTCACATTTGGAAAGAAGAAAAATTATTGTTGCGTTGTAAATTGTCGCAAGTACAGCATTCGAATTCGTGTCGTGTAGCAAGAAGGTGCAATCGTCGTGCCTTCGTCGTATTATTCACATGCTTTGTGCTCTGTTTGCAAATATCAAAATCATATTGAAGATTATACGGTTTTGGAAGAAATTTCACCCCGTGAACAGTCGAGAACAGTCAGTTCGTCGAGAGCCCTATTGCCGGGATTTTTGGGAATTCAAGGTAGGCTGTTCCTTCATTCCACTTTTACGGTAATTTTTCAAAACCAATTGAATGAGCTTTACATTGTCGTTTTTTGTGGATTTGATTTACAGTTCATTTCCGTGTAATAGAGGGTTTTCCAATAAGAGGTGTTATTTTGATATTCAATCCTAAAAGATCAATGGTTTTTTGCTTGTGTGGCACGTAGCGCCGTCGTGTTGAAAGTAAACGTTTTTCAAATCAATACCATCCAATTCCGGTCATAAAAAATTATTAATCATCACTCGATGGCGCAATCCATTCACCGTAACTGTTGCTCCAGCCTCATTTTCAAAAAAGTAAGGTCCAATGACTCCGCCGGACCATAAACCGCACCAAACAGTCACACATTGAGAATAAAGAGGTTTTTTAACAATAACTCTTGGGTTTTCCGTGCCCCAGATGCAACAATTTTGCTTGTTGACGAAGCCACCGAGGTGGAAATGGGCCTCATCACTCAAGATGATTTGCATTTGATTCACTCAAGTGAATATTAATAATTTCAATGCGTTGTTGAAGCGTGTATCGTTCCATTTTTATTAATGGCGTAGATTTTACTTGTCAAATGACAAAAAAAAAAACAGCTTCAAAAGTAACATCTACCGAAATAACCGGCTATTCAAAATGACACCTCTTATTGGAAAACCCTGTAGAACACGTTACATGCCACATATAAGACATTACAAAGTCATTACATCACCTTGTAATATTTAATATCTCCAAATAATTTCATCACTGTACCCAATGTACTGTTAAAACTACAATGTACTACAAAAAAACATGTTGCTTTTAAAAATGTAAATGCATTTTAATGTATTGGCCATAGTTATTTAATTCGATTTAGCCAATCAATACAGCTGCAGCCGTTACAAAGGTTGCACTCACTGAAGACATAAACCAATAGAAATCTATTGTGGGCCTGTCCGTGAGCCCGAAGTAAGCTCATTTTTTACTTACTTCGAAGAAGAAGATAATACTAATATAAATCTAAATGAAACATGAAAGAAAAAAAACAAAAACAATTACCGGGACAATTTTTTTAATCACTAATTATTCTACGTCATATTTCAAATTCAGAATTAAAAATATTATATTATAACTAAATTTTTCCGTTTTTGTGGCAGATTTTTTTGTAATGGTCACACATTTCTAAATAACCGGTTTTTTTACTGTTGGGAAATAAGAGCTTCACAGATGCACTCATAGAAGGCAGTGCATAGAGCTTGCTTGGAAGTCCGCAAGATGGCAGCTAGTAGCCAGTAGTCGCCAGGACCAGTTAGAATGCTCCCAGACAAACTTGGTGTGTTCAGATCTCATTTAGCCAGCTCCTAGTTAGGTCAACTATCGAGTCACCATTTTAATACGCGAAGTATTAATAAATCCCTGATTTAACAAATAACCTATTCTTTATAATCTCCTTCCACGACGAGTTGGAGAACTGTTTGTGGGAACACAAACAGTTCCTTACCTAGATAGTGTGTAACGGTGTAGATGTAAAGTAGGACCCACGTTGGGCGCCAAATGTAAGATAAGATACATTGGATGCCAAATGTAATGTAGGAACATTCCAAAGTTTACATGTAATAGTGAGATCTACAGGATCAATTATAGGGTACAAATACGGTAGAGCAAAGAACTCAATCTCATGATTGTGGGGTTAATTTTCTGTCAAGTAAGGTGGGAAATCAGAAATAATAAGAGTAAATACTTAATCGAAAATATATTGAAAACCATCAAAAGTACAACAAAGGAGTACAAATAATAACCATGTGACAATAGGAATAAAAGTAGGCACATACCAGATGGACTCCTAAACCAAACTAAGCTAACTTTACGTGGTCGAGAAACGAAGGAATAACAACGG
Organism: Hesperophylax magnus; assembly: GCA_026573805.1. Classification (NCBI taxonomy): domain Eukaryota; kingdom Metazoa; phylum Arthropoda; class Insecta; order Trichoptera; family Limnephilidae; genus Hesperophylax; species Hesperophylax magnus. The sequence goes on from JAIUSX010000016.1 coordinate 2,461,910, forward strand.
GTGGCGAACGAAAACTTGACTCCAGTAGAGGAGAACGGACCCGTGACGGAAGCCAGGACATCCTTCACGGAGACGTGGAGACGGGAGGACGCAACTCCTTCAACGTGCGCCTGTAGGAACTTCAAGTCTGCAGCACGTGGTAACCAACCACACTCGTCTTACGGACTTCGGGAACAGCAATCCGTTCCTTCGCGACGCGGGGATACTCAGCCATCAACTTCTAGCCACAGCTAGGACCAAACTATTTGCGGTTTCAAATCCGAAACACGAGTACTACAAATATGACCACCGGCCAACACTCAATAAAAAGCGGAGTTCCATCAATTCCACTAAAAATAATAACCTACACGAACTATTCGTGTTAGGAAAAACAACCCGCGCCTTTTTAAAAAAAAGATTCACTTCTAATCACATGATTAACTCAGATTAAAACACCTTAAATGGCGAGTGACAAGATCACCGTGCAGCTGGCTTAGCTGCCCGGGGAGGAAGTGACCATAAACAAAACTCTCCCTTCTACCTTAAAAAATATTGCCAAAGTTAAAAAAAAAACACCATAGACAAAATAACCCCAATTAGGCAAGAACTACACTTGTCACAAAATATTTATGTGACAAGTGTCTTGGATAAACATATTCGGTATCATTTTATTTTTCTGTTTTGTGTTTCCTACAGCTTTATTAGAATTATCTTCTACTTCAATGGCATAATACATTGATGGGGAAAAATTTTCAAAACCTATTGAAGAAATTTTTTTCCCATAAAAAAATGATAATCAATTTCATTGGTCCGTAAGTCGCTTAGAACTCGATGTATGTATTAAGAAAATTGGTGACGATAGTGAAAACAAACATTATCGGTTGTCAATAATTTAATTTTTTCCCCTTCTACATAGATTATACTTTCAGTGGTTTTGTAACAAATCGATATGGGTGAAGGTATTTTAAAGATTGCTCTGAATCATTAACTAACTGATTCATGGTGAACACAAAAAATGTTAACAAAGAAAGATAAAGATTAAATTTAAGGGTTGCAAGTTTTAATTTTTTTTTCATATGAAACCGAGAGAGTTCTAATTGCTCACAACCGCCTGGAGACACTGAGACTATGGCGTTCCCAATTGGGATATGTCGTGAGGCTGAAGGTAGTAAAGAATGGAAAGAGATGGGGAAGAGGAAGGTGTGAAAGTACCTGGCTGTTCAGACCTGGTCACCAAACACGGACAAAGGCATTTCAAGCGACGTTTCAATTCTAAATGGTGATCTTACACCAGAGCGATATTGAGAGTAAGTTCCAAATATAATGTTTATTATTTTAAATAAGTAATTTGTGAAATAACACAAATTAATTAAATGAAATTTAGATGCGCACGCATATAAATTTCATTTAATTAATTGATTGATGATTGCATGATTCATTAATTTACCCATTATAATTCACTTAGAATAATTTTACTTCAGAGAGCAGTGGTATAATTTAAGTATGCAATTTAAAGATTTAAAAATTAAAAATTTAAAAATTTAAAAATTTACATACTTACACTTAACATATCAAAGACAAAATTCACAACATACAGTATAAATAGCACGGGACAGCCAAAAAACAATACAAACACCATAAAAATACACGAATGTTTAAACACCAACATCTGCGATTGCCCTCCTCTAGAAAAAACAGATCAAATAAAGTATCTAGGAATCGTAATTGACCATAACCTTAGATGGATACCTCACATCAAACAAATCACAAATAAACTTCTCAAAACAATACACATTTTCCTTAACATAAGAAACATATATAAAATAAAACAATTGAAAACAATATATTTTGCACTCTCCCAATCAATAATAGAATATGGAATTATTGCTTGGGGAGGAGCAACAAACTCGGCTATCAATTACATAGAAACCGCACAGAAAACGATCTTAAAGGTAATACTAAAAAAACATAGACTGACCGATACAGACCAAATATTCAACAGCTGTGACGTACTAGATATACGCCAATTATACGTTAAAACACTACTAAACTACATTTTTAACAAAAAAAATAAATTTCAACATACAAAAAATAACACTAACAGACCAGTTAGACAAGCGTACAAAGAAAACATTAAAACTCCAACAGTAAATTCAACCTTTGGACAAAGACACTACCAATACCATGCAATAAAAGCTTTCAACAGTCTAAAAATTGAAATTAAAATTGAGGAAAATAAAAATAAATTCTCACACAAAATTTCAAAATGGATTAAACAACAAAAAAGACAATATTACCAAAATGTCATAGCATAAAATAAAAATAAAACCTACACGTAACACACAAAACCAACATAAACACACATCACTCACAAACACACAAGATTATTTTCACTGTATTATTTTTTAATTTTAAATGTATTATTATGTATTTTTATTTTTAATTTTAAATTTATTATTTTCTTTTCAAATTTACTATCTTCTCTTTAAATGTAATATGTAGATTAGATTTTCATATTATAAAATGAAGGCCTCAGCACGGGCAAGCCACCCAGTGAGGCCTACATTACTGGAAAACATAAATTGTAACAAAATAATGTACCAAATAAAAAAATATAAAAAAAAAAAAAAAAAGATGTAATAACCCAAATATGTGGGGAACCCTAATAATAATAATTACTTAATTGCTATCAATATTTAACAATAAGCCCTAAGCAACAAGGAGGGAATATCCCAACATTACAAAAATAAAATATCAGAAATCACAAACCTTTTTAATTATATAAATTCTTTTATATTCATATGAAAAATAAATATCTACTTGCTTTGTAACATCATTCATAATTTGTAAAAATAAAGTTTATAATAACCTAATGTACCCTAAATTAACAAAATAACTCATAATACCTACCTCAAATTAACAATATAGAATCATTCATTATATATAAACAATGTTGTGTACCCCTGCCTAAGTTTGTATAAAATCAGTAGCATAAGAGTTTCAACTACCAGTCTGAAAATGTCCGTAGTAGGATGAAACCGGTCCTGGTAATAATAAATAAGTGGAACAAAGTGAAAAAGTTTTTTAATTTTAATTCTATTACAATGGAATTCCACCACGAATTAACAGTGCAAAAACTAGACTCATTCAAAATATTTGTTTAAAATAAAACAATTATTAAGTAAACACCACTTTTCTTTTGTTATACTTATGACTACAACATTATACATACAGCCCCGATGAAGCTACGATTGTAGCAAAACCCGGTCGACATTGTATTAAAGATAAAAGTTATTATTTTATATTAAATTTTAATGTCACATCACGTATATGCCTCATATGAACTCTTTTTAATTGAAATAAAAATATCAGGACTGAGTCATTTAGATACTCGCTTATACCTAGATTGCATGGAGTTGGCAATGTTTTCTCAGAAGTAGTAGATGTGTTCAACTGCACGGAATATAGTTATAAGAAGGCTATAATAACATACCTCAAACACAATAATCAATGTCAGGAATGATAATATTCTTATGCATGGCTCCTTGATATCTTACAGTGTCAGCTAAAATAAGTATTATTTTATTAAAAATTAATATTTCTTCTTCATAAGTATCATTAAATCGCTGACAGTCCTGAATTGTTAATGCCAAGTTGCGATGCCTACTCAGCTATTCCAAGTACAATTAATTTTGTGGGTAACAATAAACTCACTTCTGACTATTATCATAGTATATACTTCGACTTATGTCAGGTCTTATACAAACCTAGTATAAAGTAGTTCAACTATCGTTACACTGGTCTGTGTCTTTTGAATTATAAACTGTCTTACAGCACTTATATTTAATAACTGCATTACTTGCAATAGTGTTTTTGTTTACACATTCATTGTTCTTTAATTTATTGCTATTATTATCCTGTTTATCACTGTACGCTTGTAATTCGGTTATCACTGTATTGTAAAAGCCATTATATGGGGTTTGAATAAATAAATAAATAAATATGAAAAAATAAAATATTTGTATCCACCGAAGAAAAATACTACACTTTGTTGGATATTTCACTTTTGATGTAATAAGTTAATGCGATTGCTGATTTTAAGTATGAAATGTTTTTTATATATGTAAATGCTATGCAAAGCTACCACTGCCTGGAGCCAATGAGTATATGTCATACACTATTGGAAATGCTTCGAAAATGATGTAAATGAGTGTTGAGAAAAAGGGGAGAGGCCGACGGAGGAGAAGCTCAACCAGCTATTCAGCCCTAGTTGATTAGCAGACTCTGAAGGTTTTTTTTTTATTTTTTTTTTATATTAACTCCACACAGGAGGCCCTGAAGAAAATAATTTCCCTCAGGGCCTATGTCATCTTTGGGGATGCTGTGTGGAGGGTCTTTTTGTGGAGAGGAAGGAGTGAACATGGGTCTTGAAGAGTCCCATGTTGTAGGAGGGAGGAAACACAGAGGCCGGCAGTTCGTTCCACAGCCGAGCTGTTGAACTTAAGAACGAATCGTAGAAGCGACCCGTTCTCATGTGACAAATGTCAACCGTGTACAAATGTTGGGCGCGCGTTTGGCGTGTATCCCACTACGCACCGGTGCCGAAGGGATCAATGACGCTAGTTCCTCAGAGCATCTTCTATTGTAATACCGATAGAACAAGGACAGCATACCTACCTGACGCCTGTGCTCTAAAGATTGCAGTCCGTTTGTTAAGATTGGGGAATCTATCAAACGGACCGCCCGTTTTTGCACAGAGTCAAGGGTTTTTTTCAGGTATTTAGGGGCTCCGGACCAGAGATGGCTGCCAAATTCGACAGTAGGGCGCACTTGCGATTTGTACAGGGTCAGCAGTTGTGTACTATTAAAGTATCTGCGGGCCCTGTACAGTACGCCCAGCTTCTGAGAGGCCAGCTTTACTCTGGCTTCGATGGAGCCCCCATACCTGAGCTGGTCACTTATAGTTACACCAAGCATATCAATGGAAGGCCTGTTCGGAAGATTGCTTCCGTTGAAGGAGACTAGGTTATCATTTAGATCCCTTTTAGACGTAATCAGACAGGATTGGGTCTTTGAAACATTAAATTCGACGAGATTATTTTTACCCCAGGAGGAAATACTCTCGAGATAACCGTCCATTCTCTGCTTCAAAGCCCTCCGAGCCGTTGGAGTTTGTGTGCCCTTTGGGGGCTTGTCAAACAAAAAGCTATCATGAACTGTACTGTCATCCGCGTAACAATGAATCGGTGCACATGTCAAAAGGTCATTGATGTGCAACAAAAACAAAGTCGGAGACAGAACCGATCCCTGTGGGACGCCAGCATTTATAGAGTGTGAGGATGAGGTGAAACCGTCAGCAACAGCCTGAATCGACCTATCCCTTAAAAAATCAGCAATCCACGTACACAGGGATGCGGGAAGTCCGTAAGAAGGCAATTTGTTGACAAGTCCTCGGTGCCAGACCCGGTCAAAGGCCTTGGATATGTCAAGTGCGACCGTTTGGGTCTCACCGTGACGTTCCAGGCACCGCCCCCAAACATGCGACACATACGCGAGAAGATCACCGCACGAGCGGTTCCGCCGGAATCCGTATTGACGGTCGTTGATAATTTTGTTCTTCTCGAGGTATGTGAGCAGTTTGTCGTTGATCACACGTTCCATCACTTTGGACAGAACTGATGTGATCGCTATGGGGCGGTAGTTGGCCGGGTTGGAGCGGTCACCTTTCTTGGGAATAGGGTGAATGACCGCTTTTTTCCAACCAGAGGGCACAGTGCCACACTTCAGGGACATTTTGAAGAGCTTTGTCAAAACTGAAACTATTTCCGCAGCACACCTCTGCAATACCAGGGCAGGTATTCCATCAGGTCCACTAGCTTTGTTAACATCGAGCCCCCGTATAACGTGGAGTACATCCCGATGCCGGATCCTCAGCTTTTTCATATAGAAGCCGCAGTGAGGAACCGACGGCGGAACAGCACCTCCGTCATCGAGGGTCGAGTTTTCCGCAAACATTTTCCCTAATAAGTTAGCCTTTTCGGTGGCGGTGTTTGCTAGTGAGCCGTCAGGTCTGGTAAGAGGTGGCAAACTGGGTTTGCAAAAATTCCCACCTATTGAGCCTGCAAGGGACCAGAATGCTCTGCTGCCATGCGGGCAGGCAGCCAGCTTTTTGCTGATCTGCAGGTCGTGTTCGAATTTTGACCTATTAATGATTCTCTTGCATTCCTTTGCCGATTTGTTGTATGCTGATCTGCTTTCGGGCGTTCGAGATGTGTTGTAGGCTCGGTAAGCCGCGTTTTTTCGTCGAACTGCTTCGGAGCATTGTCGACTGAACCACGGCTTTGAGCCCACACCAGTTTCTTTAGTAGTTGATTGTATGAAGCCATCCATCGCCGATTTGATGACTTCACCAATCTCCTGGGCACATCTTGAAGGGTCCGAAGTCCGAAAACAAACAGCTGACCACGGAAAAGCGTTGAAATGGGCCCGCATACCGAACCAATCTGCTGACCTATAGTGCCACCCTTTTCTCCTCAGCCTGTCATTGGTTGGTCTGAGGCTAACGGGGATTGATGTCATCACTAGGCAGTGGTCAGATGATCCCAGAGGCGCTGTGACGTCAATCTTATAACCGTGTTGCACAGTAGTTAAAAATAGGTCTAACAGATTGGAACGGTGAGTCTGGACATCAGGAACCCTTGTAGGCTCCTGAACCAGTTGCTCTAATCCGTAGCAAATGACAAAGGATTCCGCCTGTCGGCCAGCCGAGTCCGTTGGGCCTGAGAACTTCAACCATGGTTCGTTATGAACATTGAAGTCCCCCAGAACAATAAACTCGGCCGAAGGGTAGCGGGGCAAGAGATCATCAATAGTATCTCTCAAATGTTTGAAGAGCTCGGAAGTGTCTGATTCGCTATGGTTCGGGGAGCGGTATAGACATGCGCAGAATCTTGCCGTACTGGCAAGATTGACGCGCACCCACATTACGTCGAATCTGGAGTTTTCCAGACTCAATAATCGTACACAGTTGACGTCAGCTCGACTATAGAGGCAGACTCCTCTTTTGAGTCGGAACTTGCTTGCAAGGGTAAAGCCCGGGCAGTCCAGATAGGAGGAGTTCATCTCATGTTTAGGACGATACTCATATGGAGAATATTTAAATATTAACTTAGGTCTAATTGAAAGGTTTATAAGACAAGGTTTTTTCATATCACAAAGGATAATAAAATATTATAAGCAATAATTAGTATTTTATGGATATTGTTTATAATAATTAATTCATTGAAAGGTGTTCATAGTTTTATGATGACACATAGAAATGTTATCAAATTTAGCTACATGGCGAATATGTTTTGCTTTGTTAAAATCGTAGATAAATTATTAAGAGGTTTTGCTTTGTTAAAGATGTTCTTAGATAAATTATGAAGATTTTTCGCTTTGTTAAAATTTTAGATAAATTATGAAGATATTTTGCTGTGTTAAATCTTAGATAAATAATGAAGATGTTTTGCTTTGTTAAAATCTTACATAAATTATAAAGATGTTTTGCTTTGTTAAAATCTTAGATAAATTATGAAGATGTTTTGCTTTGTTAAAATCTTACATAAATTATGAAGATGTTTTGCTTTGTTAAAATCTTAGATGATTTGTGTATAATTTTTTTATATAATCAACGGTGATACGTGGCCGTGGTGAATGGTGGTATTTTGGCACAAATCTAACTATTTGTGTTGGAGGCTCAAGCTCGGGGACGTCGCCACGACATGTACTTTCAAGCGAGTCGTTCAAATCTGTTTCTGAATTTGCCCACGGGGAGAGCAATATGTGAATACGGTAGATGACAAATTCGTTATATTCTTTAAAACCTACAGTAAAATTGCAAGGCTTTTTGAACTATTATACTAAGGGCCTTAAAATTAAAAAAATGGTTTTAAGTTTTACAGAACTGTCATACAACCATTAATTAACAGTAAATGGATGTTTACAAGGGAGTGTATAATGTTAGAGTTTAGGGGGTCAACCTCTCCCCCCGTCGTCCTTAGAATTGCGTAGGAAAAAAGAAAATAGTTCTTGTAGACTACGTTCCTGGAAAATATGATAATATTATTTGCACCATCTCTTCATGTGATATAAATAGTAATTGGTGTAAGAGCAGAGGTCCCAAAAAAATTACTAATAATTTTTTCGACCCCCCTTCTCCCTTGCCCCCACTTCTGGTCGAACCGTTCCATGTGATTACTATAGCTACACGGATAAAAATGGGAATTGCTGATTTATTAAAAATTTCTCCAAATATTGTTAATTCGGTTAAAATCGGGACTGCAGGCCGCTTCCTGATAAATTTGATGTAAATTCGCAATAATATCGGAGCGCGTGTTCATGCACCTGCGTTTCTCTTATTAATATAGGACGACGAAATCCAAAAAATGTTTGAATTTTATTTTATTTTATTTTTTTTTTTTTTATAGTGCATACCTCACAAGAGTCCTAACTGCTCCCGTCTGGAGCCAGTGAGACTATGGCATCCCCAATTGGGGGATGTTGTGAGGCTGAAGGTAAGTGGGGAAGGGAAAGGTTGTTAAAACTATGTAAAAATCGATATTATATTTTAATTTCTATCGTTTCTCTGTGTAACTAATCGCCACTGTATTGTTTACTATTATGTATATAACTTTACAATTGAAAAAGTCCTCCACAACACAGGTGAACTCCTAGCGTGGAGGACAATGTACTTTACCTTTGTAAAACTAATTTATATAAGAATAAATAAAAAAAAAATATATAAAAAAAGAGGAAGGTGGGGAAGTACCTGGCTATTCAGATCTAGTCACTAAACACGGCTAAAGCCATTTGGAGCAACGTTTCAATTCTGAATGGTGGTCTTACACCAGGGCGATACTGGTAGTATCTTCCACTCTGGAACGTGCCGCAAATATACTATATATTATTTTAATTAATTAATTGTGAAATAACACAAATTAATCAAATAAAATTTATTTGCGCACGCCGGGTTCGAACCCGCGACCTTTGGAATGGCAGTCCAATGCGTTACCACTAGACTATGCCGGCCGTCAAATGAACACGTTTTCCGACATTTCATTGGAATTTTACTAATAGTTTATGAGGAAAACTATCGAATCATTCATTAAGGGCTGAAATTCCATTTTCGCCAAATAAGTAATAATTTGAAGAGATTCTAATTAATTTAGGAATATTTTTTATCAGTAAGTTTTCTCTGAGTACGCCATTGGTTATTTATCAGTTTTGTAACTAACTACCTAACCATCACGCCGTTTCCCCGCAGGGGTAGGCAGAGAGGACAGACCGCCAAACAACTCGGTCTTGGCACACACTCCTTGCCTCATTCACATTCATATATCGTCTCATACATACTATTCTATTGTTCTGACTCTTGACATGGCCCGACTCAAGTATCTGATTCACTTGGTCGTGCCATGTCTTCCTCGGGCGTCCCTGACTTCTGCTACCATTCACATTCGCATCGTATATTCTCCTTACACTCCTTTCTTCGCTCATTCGCTCTACATGCCCAAACCATCTAAGCGTCCCTTTCTTGATCTTACTCATTACGCTTACATCAGCCTTGCACTCTTTGCGCATCTCCACATTCCTCACACGATCATACATGGTTTTACCACACATACGCCTCAGGGACCTCATTTCAACAGCATTCAATCTACTTTCATCCTTTCTTTGCCAGTTCCATGCCTCACTTCCATACATCAGGGTAGGTACCAGCACTCCATTGTGGACTGCTAACTTCGCTTCTTTGGACAATTTTTTTGTTAGCGCCAACTGCGTTCAGTCCTCCATTAATGGAGTTACCTGCATTTACTCTTCTTTCAATATCTCTGTCAGCCTTCCCATCTCTCGTAAACATGCTTCCTAAATACACAAACTCATCCACCTGCTCCAAGTATTCCTCATTCACAGCTATATTGCACACTGTTTTCGTACTCTCTCTTTCAAACACCATGACTTTAGACTTACTTACATTCATCATTAACTCATTCTTCACGCATACTTCGTTCATCCTAGACACGAGAGACTGCAGATCATCCATACTATTAGCAATCAGCACCGCATCATCAGCATACAAGAGGCAACATACTTTCAAATTACTCAAATTCGCTCCCAATCCCACCTCTTTCAATTCTTGCATACACATCTATACATGTATAGATTGAATAACCATGGTGACATTACGCAGCCTTGTTTAACACCTTTTGTGATATCAAACCACCCCGTAAAATCACCGTTCACCCTAACACATGCAACGCTTCCCTCATACAGAGACGCAATTGCCTGAGTCAGATTCGTATTCACTCCATACTTGGACAACACCTTCCATAGCTTTTTCCCGTCGACTCGGTCGTATGCTTTTTGTAGATCTACAAAGGCACAGAAAAGTTTCTGGTTTTTTGCCAGAAACTTCTCGGTGAGGATACGCAATGAGAAGATCTGGTCCATGCACTCCCTTCCACTCATAAAAGCACCTTGCACATCCCATATTTTATCCTTTGTTTCCTTTCTTACCCTTTCAATCAAAATTCTACCATACAGCTTGCCAACTGAACTTAGCAGGCTAATAGCCCTATGATTCCCACATTCCATACGTGACCCTTTACCTTTGTATAATGGCATGATCACTGCCCTTCTCCAATCCAAAGGCGTGTAAGCCTCCTTTAAACATTGGTTAAAAAGATTGCACAACCATGTGAGAATTATACGGCTACCTCCTTTAAAATATTCAGCAGCAATATTGTCGAAACCGACAGCCTTACCATTCTTCATACACTTAATTGATCTTTCTATCTCATCCATGCTAATTTCGGTAACATTCACTCCATCATCATTCATATCTGATTCGCCGCTAGAATCACTGTCACTCACTTCACTTTCGAAGACTTCCTCGAAATACTTCATCCATCTCTCTTTTATTTTTTCCTCATTCGTCAACATTTTTCCATCTTTCGATTTTATCACTTTCATGCTTCCGTTTTCTGGGCCACACCGGGACCTTTTGACTTCCTTCCAAAACAACTTAATGTTTTCTTGGAAATGGTTTGTCATTTTCATTCCTTCTTCCTCTTCAGAGCGTTTCTTTCGTTCTTTCACTCCAACTCTTACTCTTTTCTTACATTCTTTATATACTTCTTTTGCTCGATCCTTCTCTTCACTGGAAGCACTTCCAGCCGCATCAGTTTTGTAAAATTTAAAATACGTTTATTGGTGAGGGAGTAAACGTATCAACGGTAATTTTACAACAAATTAAGAACGGTTATATAACCTGTAATTTTGTAAGGTTATGTATATTTAAATCAAACAAAAATAATAATCTGCGGTAAGAATCTACTACTGCTGGGCAAAACTAATAATCACACCCTCCTACAAGATTTCAGTTTAACTATGGTGTGATGATTTTTGTCTTAATTGGATAAAAAGTGTATTCCAATAAATTAAGTTAGCCAGTAAGTTATTCAGTATGTACAACTGTCGGAAATTCATCAACGCTCATGGAGAAAGTATGGTTTGATTACATGAATCCCATTTTTAACGATTTCCTCATAAAAAAATATCACCTGTGACTTTTGTTGGTAAATATTTGGATAACTTACATTTATTTCTTATTCTTGATTTTACGTTCCTCGAAACATCTTAACTAAATTACAATTTAAGACGTTTATAAGCCGAATAATGACAGAAACCGAATGTAACTGTGTACCAAGTATCTGCGTAGATACCTGCTCTATTCCCTTTGTCATCGTAACACGATTTTACAAACCCCCGGCTGGAAAATGACTGAATAATGATGATTAAAGAACTAAAGGATGGATTGGTTATGTAAGGAAAAATACAAATTTTACCTACACACATTATTGAAAAAACGCTTCGTTTCAACGTAATTAATACTAGGAACATTGGGAAGATAATAGAAGATTGCTAAAAGTTCTTTTTCACACGGTGTGATGTTTGCCAGAAGGTTACTGTCAAAAAAGTTATCATGCTTAAGGCTAAGGACTCACGGAGCGATTTTTACCCGCGCCCGTCGCGGTTGCGGGCCCGCAGCCTTTGTAGAATGCAGATATTTATGTAAAAAATTAAAGCACATTTCACGACGCGTTTTACGCCCGCGGCGTGTGCGATTGTTTGCGGGGCCCGCTGCACCGGCGGTTATCTTGTACCGGCGCACAGTGGCTTAAATTTGAGCGCTGGCGCGACATTGACCCCAGATCGGCATGTTCCCGAAATGAATTTTTTTTTTACCAATGTGTTCTCAATTAATCACTAACATTAAAAAAAATGATTGAAAATAACATCGGAAGCTTACTTACTCGGTAATTACGCACAGAACTGAGATGTTCGGGCGCGCAACTATCCTGCAGTATCTAGGCGAGTTTTGAAGGCGTGCCAAATCAGGTTGTTTGTGTACTTATTTTACAAAAAAAGTATTTTTTAAAATCACTTAAGATAATCTTTAATATACGTGCTTTATTTAAATAACTGAAAAAAAAATTTTTTTCATAAATAATAACTGTTGCCTTGGTTCAAAGTTTACCTTTTTTTCCCAATTATTTTTCCAATTTTTTGCCTTTAATGGAGTAGGAATAAAAATCTTCACAAGTCTTCACGCTAATTTTAATCTGATATTATTAATACTCCAGCGTCTGGACGGTGTAGGCCCTGTGATTGGTCAAATTCAAATTGTGTATAAATAAGACTTTAAAGATTAAGACACGATTTCATACTGAAATAGAATCGCCACATGTAATACGATATTTATTCAAAAATATCGTTTCTGCTCATACAATTTTTGGATAATATCGAAGAAAATATGTTTTAGAAAGTTCATGATCCATTGGATTAATTACATTACAGTGAAAATTATCCACAAATACGTGATTACGTTTGACGTTTGACGAAAAAAGCACGCGTTCATTCAACATGGCCGATACGCACCGCGTCAATAGATGATAGCCGAGAGAGCGCTCCTCTGGCGGTGAAAGAACGAACCGAGGGGCTGGCGCGAATATTTAAATATGCAAAATAAAAAGATTTCTTCTGGAAGTTTATTTAAACTTTGCAATGGCATCGTTTCTAAAACAAACATTTGATTCAACTTAATGACAATAAACAACAACTCTTTGCATGTACGATTTTGAAAAATATTGATATTTAATATTATTTACGTAAATAATAATTTCGCATTATTTTGACAGAACACCGATATGATATACGCGAAAGTATAGGCACTGCCAACCCAATAAAATAACATGAAAGACAATCGGAAGATAGAAACGCTTCGTTGATTGTAAAATTAGCCAACAAATCTCTAATCTGACATGTACTTAAATGTATAATAAAACAATCATTTTGCCAGGTATAAATATTTATATAATATATATTAAGGTATTATTCGGAAACGCTGGACAAGGATAATACGAAATATTTTTAAGTAAAACCTTCGGATTTACCTTAATTAATATAGAAGGAATCTGAATGCATTCGGGAATTTTTTAATTTTAGCATTTTAATTACGTGAATTAATTAATTATTAATTATTAATTAATTAATTAATTATTTTTTATTTTTTTTACGTGATTAATCACGTAAAATTAAAATTTGCTTTCGTTGTATTGGATGACAGCCGGAATAATTTCTATTGATGACATTTTCTTTTTTTGGTATTCCTGATATGAGTGTCTAGAATTTTTACCATAATTTACTCTATGCAAATATTATTTTGGTATTTTGGTTTCTTTTACAAGTAAGGAAATATTTAAAAAAAAGTTATTATAGGTTAGGATAGGTTAGGTTGGGTTATGCTAGATTAGGTTAGATTAGGTTGGATTAGTATAGTTCAAGTTAGTTTATAGGTAAGGTTAGATTAAGTTGGATTATTATGGCTTAGGATAAGTCAGGTTATGTTAGGTTAGGTAACGTTAGCTTGGGTTATTATGGGTTAGGTTAAGTTGGGTTATTATAGGTTAGGTTGGATTTGTATAGGTTAGGTTAGGTTAGGATAGGTTAGGTTAGGATTGGTTCGGTTAGGTTAGGTTAGGCTAGATTGGATTATTATAGGTTAGGTTAGGATAAAGGTTAGGTTAGGTTGGATTATTATAGGTGAGGTAAGCTTAGGTAAGGTTAGATTATTATAGGTTAGGTTGGATTATTTTAGGTTAGGTTAGGACATAGGTTAGGTTGGATTATTATAGGTTAGGCTGGATTATTATAGGTTAGGTTAGGTTATTATAGGTGAGGTTAAATAAAATAATAGTTAAATAAATCATTTGTGCTAAGTAGGCACTATTTTGCCGGAATATTGTATTACATTATATATTTTTAATTTACGTTTTTCAATTGTCTCTAGCCGCTCATTTCAGGAATACCGACAAAAGAAAATGTTATCAACAGAAATTATTCAGGCTGTCATCCCATACAGCGAAAGCGAATTTTCATTTTACGTAATTAAAAATTAAAAAGCTAAAATTAAAATTTTCCCAAATGCTGTTCGATTCCTTTTATAGTAATTAAGGTAAATCAGAAGGTATTATTTAAAAATATTTCCTATTTTCCGTGTCCAGCGATTCCGAATATTTACCTATATTAATTTACCTTTAGCCATTTAGGCAATTATTCGGGAAAGGTAAAGTTTTACCTGAACAACTGTCATTATTATTATGCCTAAACGCCTTCCTGTTCCGTTTTTTAACAATATATACTCACCCTCTCTCTGTGTATGACCTAATATCTACCTATTAAATGTAACTGTTGTTAGTATCACTTAAACTGGGCGAAGCCCAACTAAGTGCCGCCCGCAGGGCCTAGCAGAAAAAAACCCGCGGAGCGGGTTTTTAACTGCTAGTAGGATATTATTGCTGTGTCTTTTTTATACACGGAAAAAAAATCACCACCAACTTTAGCCAGCCACTCCAGTAATTGCATTTTTAAGAAATGATTGTACTTAATTTTCGTAAATTTTTTTTCAGAATCCAATATTTGACTCCGATATGTCAAAGAAAGATCAACTGTACGTAATATTTAGTTCTGCGTACCGTTTGAATAAAATTAAAGTTATTCACAATTATTCACTGTCAATTTAAGTTAACATCTGAAACTCAATTATTATGTAATTAGTCGCAGAACAGAGGTACACTGATATTCGGGCGCGCAACTATGCTGCTGTATCTATTCGAGTTAGAAGGCGTGCAAAATCAGGTTGTTTGTGAACTTATTGTACAAAAAAGTACTTATTACGTAGATATTCTTTAAGATACGTGCTTTATTTAAATAACTGAAAAAATATTTTTTTTTCATAAATTATAACTGTTGCCTTGGTTCAAAGTTTACCTTTTTTTTCCAATTTTTTGCCTTTAATGGAATAGGAATAAAAATCTTCACGAGTCTTCACGCTAATTTTAATAGGATATTCTAGAGATTTCAATGATAGTAAGTTAACGTTAATCACCTAAACAGTTTACCAAAATAATTATAAACACAGGGTTACTACTGGAAATCACATTTTGTATTTATGTTAAATTATGTAATAAATATTTAGTTTTCAATATATAATTAATCTGTTTTTTCAAAGAATTATAATCCATAAAATTATTTAGTTTTCACTCTATTTTTATTATCTGTTTTATAAAGAATTATAATCAATAAAATAATTATTTAAAAATGTTATTATCTGGTTTTTTAAAGAATTATAATGTACAAAATTGTTCACTGTATTTTTATTATCTGTTTTCTAAAAGAATTATAATCTATAAAATACAAACTTAGCACCCAAGTTACACGCTACTTTTTATAATAGCATTAAAATCATTATCAACATTTCAACTAATAAGAATTAACCAAAAATAAGTGGTATTTCTTATTAATACTTAAAAAAAAACATCAATGATGACAAATGGTCGAACGCCGAGAGCGATGTCGTGCCAAATCATCAAAATTGGCCACTGTGCGGCGGGCGCGGGCGCGGTCCCGCAGCCGCGGCGGGTTGCACCCGCGCGCTCTGCGATCGGTTGGCGGGCGAGTTAGTGGAACTCAACTGCCCGTCTTGCAACCGCCCGTCTTGCGATAATCAACCGCCAAGATTGCGGGCGATAACCGCAACCGCGGCGGCTGCGTCACCGCAAAAAAGTCCGGTCTCGTGAGTTTTGAAAATAAAACTCCATTCCGCCACCGCAGCGGGCGCGGGTAAAAATCGCTCCGTGAGTCCTTAGCCTTAAGGGCTCACATTGTCCCGCGCGCGCTGAAAGCCGAATAAATTTGAAAGATTGTTATAAAGGTTAAAAAAATATTTAATTTTAGTTAACTTTTCAACTATCAGGAAAAAAACAAAAAAAATCATTGAGTGATAACATTATTTTTAAAGGTACTACTGATGAAAACCACAGTTGACATCATAACTTCACCAAAAAATATCCAATCTCCAAAATTAAAAAAGAATCTTGCAAAATAATGTATTAGTGATAGTCTACGCCTTCTCATAAGACTAGAAAACATATTAAAAGTCCTGTAAAATTGTTAATCTCATTAAAGTGGGATTCCCAGCATTTACAAACAGTGTTTTGAGATATTTTTTATAAGTTGTACATTGAGTTGCTTTTCAAAATCAATAAAATTATTATTTCAAGGCAGACAATGAAGCAATTTTAAACTCTTCTGGGCTATCATAAAGAATATTCCGCCACTAACAAATTCGATTACTTATTCTTAGGATATCTGTCAAGCTTAAGGCGGTTCTGCCACTGTAGCGACGATGTCAGAAAATTAATATACAAGATATACAAACTAAACTACCCTGTACACATATTAAATGGGACAAGCTGAGGGTGTGCCACAATAATTCATACAGGCAACTACCAAGGTTATGCAGTGCCTCTACGATGATCAACGAAGGGAGGGTGCACTTATACCCTGTCTTATTTCGCCACCAATTAGCCAGCTTCTGGGGCAGGACAAGGAAGTCAACCAACGTCATTGTCGTAGCTTCATCCAAGTGGTTCAGCTCTTCACCCAACGAGCGATGGATGCTGATGATTAGGTGACTCCCCTATAGACGGTGCTTTAATTTTATTATATTTAAAATTATTTTTTTTATTAATTAAATTTATTTCTCGTATTATTATTAATTTTCCTTATTAATTTTATGTTTTTATCGCATGTTATAACTAGGACGATACATATTTGTAATAGTCGTATAATAAATCTCACGAAATATGGAAGACTGTTAATTAATAAATAATTTAATTCTTCTACCGAAGTCCTATATTTCTAACAAAATCAAAGGACATTTTAAAATCAGTAAAAATAAGAACAAATTTTGGAGGTTAAATATTTCAACGTCATAGTTGTAATTTAATGTCTTTATTAGAACAGCTAGTTTTATTTTTGTATTATAACAACTTCGTATGGTATTTCTGTTTAATTATTTTTGACATGACCGGTTTCACCCTCACAGGCATCTTCAGACTGCAAAAAAAGTTCTATTGTATTTACAGCACTAGTTTCACATTTTTTATTATTTTTTTGTCCCAACTATATAGAGTCAGTGAGTCCATGGCACCCCCAATTGCGTTATGTTGTGAGGCTGAAGATGGTGGAGAGGTGATAGAGATAGGGAAGAGGAAGGTGGGAATGTACCTGGATATTCAGATCTGGTAACCAATTACGGCTAAAGTCATTTCCAACAATATTTCGATTCTCAATGGTGGTGTTTCACCAAGGAACATTCATGATCACTACTCTGGAAAATACTGTGTGCTATTTTTAATTAATAATTTGTGAAATAACATAAAAAATTTTGTTTCTTCCGTGATCAGAATCCGTGACTTCCGGAATCGTAGCCAAGGATGGTAACCACTACTGGCCATTGAAATTAAAAATATTTAATTTTTCGAAGAAAATTTCTTCGGAAAGCTTATCACTTTGTGAAGTCATTATTTATCAATACACAAATAACTTTATTTACATCACTTTAATATATATATATATATATAACCTCTACATGTTTCATGAACAATTTTCACCTCATCAGGAGCAAGTATATACTCTAGTATGATGAGGTGAACATTGTTCATGAAACATGTAGAGGTTATATATATTAAAGTGATGTAAACAAAGTTATTTGTGTATTATTCTAATAAAAACATTTGTTCACCTGACGTGTCCTATCCCAGGCTTTTATGATGGTTAAATACTTTACAGTTATGTGATCAAATTGTCGGCAGGATGTGACTTTCTTTCAAGGTAATTAATTTACCTTAATAAGCGCAATTAGTTGGATTAACCCCCCCCCCCCTTAACGTGTACCGAGAATTCAAAAGCCTTCCACGCAATAAGAAAGACCTTACTACGCTATGACGACTCAAATAAAAGCTTTAAAGCTCCTTAGAAAGCGTTCAAAAAGGAGAAGATGATGATTTGAAGATGTTGAAGTGAGACAGGCAATATAAAAAAAGGTTTTTATTAATGGGCGTAAGCAAAAATATTTAATAAAGCAAGACTTATTTTTATAAATTTATCCACTTATTGTAATTACGGGGAGAAGGAGGAAACATATTTTCCACTTATTGTGATGATGGGTATTAGGTGGAAATATGTTTCGCTTATAGTGATGATGGGTAGCAGAAAGAAATATAATTTCAGCTCATTGCGATGATAAGAAAGAAAATGAATTGTCCGCTTATTATTGTGATGGGTAGAAGGGAGAATTAATATGTTTTCCGCTTATTGTGATGGTATGTAGAAGGAGGAAATAAAATATTGTTCGCTTATTTTAATGGTGGGTAGCAGAGGGTAATAATACGTTTTCCGCTTATTGTGATGATAAGAAAGAAAATATATTGTCCGCTTATTGTGATGGTAGGTAGCAGGAAGAAATAAAATATTGTTTGCTTATTGTGATGATGGGTAGTACAATTTCCGCTCATTGTGATGATAAGAAAGAAAATATTTTGTCTGTTTACTATCGTGATGAGGAGCAGGAGGAAATACTATGTTTTCCGCTTATTGTCATGGTAGGTAGCAGAAGGAAATAAAAGATCTTGTTATTCGTAACCTGGAACTGTTTGTTTTTCTAAATAAACCTGTCATTACCACCAGGTTATAATAAAAAAAATTTCAATAGTTAGTGAAACAATTGTGTAAGTTTTTGGTTAAATGTTCAAGACCCACTTGTATTATTCCCGAGCACTTAGTGAATTAGTCAGTTAGATTATTTTCGTAGTTATATCGCAAATGCAAGCAAATTATTCCTCGCTGTATTAGTAGCTCTATTGCAAGAAACCATTAATAATGGAGAATGCAAGAGGAGTGTGAGAAATGCAGTTTGCATAACAATTTGACCAACTTTTAAATTTATCGAGCGTGTGAATATTTAATGCGAAATGGCTCTATTACCACATTCACAGAGTAAAGATAATAAAAAAATGTTATATTAGTTTTAATTCGAAATTTCACAGTTTCAAAGGGTACACACATTTAATAATAAGTGCAGTTAAATCGATGTTTACCACCACCACTCAATTGTATAAAACTAACTAAAATTCAGTCTAGAATAATTTTAACAGATCTCACTTACCGGTAGGGAGAGCAATCTGGTTGTTGAAATGAATCAACTAGGATATAGATATTTATAGCATTAATAAAACTGCCTTTAAAATGCAAGCTCTGTAATTACTAGTTGCACTGAAATCTAATATATATTTAGGATTTTTTCTTAAAAAATGTATTTAAAAACGCATTATAATGAACAATTTTGTAAAGTTTTTAAAATTAGTAAATTGAATTGAAATGAAATGAATTGAATTAAATTGAAATATATTGAATCTAATCTAATCTAACCAAATCTAATCTAATCTAATGTAATGCAATCTAATCGAATGTAATGTAATCTAATATAATCTCATCTAATGTAATCTAATATAATCTCATCTAATGTAATCTAATAAATCTAAATCTAATCTATCCTTGATATTATAAACAGAATTTTCTCTTGGACCTGTATTTAGGGTTGAGATTTTTAGAGGAAACGAAGGAATTGGTTTGAGGTGGGGAGGTGGAGAGGTGAGGTGGAGTGGTAAGGTGGAGTGGTGAAGTGGAGAGGTGAGGTGGAGAGGTGAGGTGGAGAGGTGAGGTGGAGAGGTGTGGTGGAGAGGTGAGGTGGAGAGGTGAGGTGGAGAGGTGAGGTGGAGAGGTGAGATAGAGAATTTGAGGTGGAGAGGTGAGGTGGAGCGGTGTGGTTGAGAGGTGTGATGGAGAGGTGAGGTGGAGAGGTGACGTGGAGAGGTGAGGTGGAGAGGAGTGGTGAAGAGATGAGGTGGAGAGTTGAGGTGGTAAGGTATTTGCGTGTTGGCTCTACATTACAATAAGTATGTGCGATATTTAATGCCCCCCAGGACAAAAAAAAACTGAAGAAAATCTACCTTGGCTGTACAAGATATTATATTTTATTTTATTTGGTTTTACTCCCAAGCGAGATTTCACATGAATTTTAAAAATAGAATATTCGTATGCCTAATGAGCTATCGAATATTATACATAAAGCCTTAAAGCATGAAATAACATTAAACTGATAAACTCAATATGAAACAAAATTAGTCAAACATGTAACAGTAACATAAAATAATAAAGAAACTAGAACAACACTAGTGTTCAGATGAATATATCCCTCCCACTGCGGTGCGAGGCAATGGGTCTAGAGACCAGTTGGAGAGGTGAAAGGGTCTTCCCAAACCAGCCTCTCCCGATCTGGCACGCCACGCAGCTGGTGGGCAGGCGCATCCTGAACACACGTCAAACGATGAAAACCGGGACCCCTGATAAATTGCCAAACGTAGAGAACCACTTGGGGTGACCTGTGGAAGAGGTGTTGGTTATCCAATAAATGGTTCCCGGTGCGGCGGTACCAAAGCCCGATTCCAAAATTGAATGAAAAATTGTTATTAATCATAAAAAATTACGACATCTTTAGAGCATCTGTCAAACATTTTATATAAATCTCTATTTGATTGTGTTAATGCGTTTTGTCAATTATCACATCCGTATTTGATTGTGTTAATGCATTTTATCAATTATCACATCCCTATTTGACTGTGTTAATGCATTTTATCAATTATCACATCCCTATTTGACTGTGTAAATGAATTTTGTTAATTATCACATCCCTATTTGACTATGTAAATGAATTTTGTTAATTATCACATACCTAATTGACTGTGTTAATGAATTTTGTTAATTATTACATCCGTATTTGACTGTGTTAATGCATTTTGAGTTTATAGACTCCATTGGTCTTGAGAGAAAACTTGGTTTTAGAAAGTTTTGGATTTTAGCCGTTGCTCCGTAGACAGTGTTGATGCTTTCTTTTCTCAGCGTCCCTTCATATTGAATAATTTGTAAATGTAACAACTAACATGACATATAAATCTTTGTTGACACTCTCTCACTTCATTCGCATTTTTTCGAATGGTGATTATCTCCAAAATAACAAAAATCTTTTGAAGATATTAAAACTTAAAGGTTTCAAGCGAAGTATGTTATAATATGTCGGTAGAAATTTACTGTAGTATACGTGAGTTTGGAAGAGTGAGATAGAGGTGCAAAAACGAGAGCGCGAATGTGTCTGCACCAGTTTGAATAACCGAGCATTGCTATTTTGGGGTAACGAGATACATTGCTTATGATTTTTTTTTTTTTAAAGTGGAGATGATATTCATTTAGCTCCCGCGAGCACTCAAGCCATGGACCCATTGAGCTATCTCCCATATTAACTCATTCCTTTGATTTTTTTTCATGTCCCTTGGGAGTCCTTGTTTTACTGCCTGAAAATCTTGTAGCGGTAAGGGTTTTCCCATAAGAAGTCCCTCTTTGAAGTTTCGTGAAGGTCTCAAGACCAAAGAGTCCACGGAGACGAGCTCAGCTCTCCTCTCACCACCCTTGGTTCTTTGTAGTCCCCACGAAGGAGAGTTCACAGAGGTGGCTTCAGCTCTCTTCTTCACTTCCCTATTGATTCCTTTAAGGCCCCACGATAGAAGAGTTCACGGAGGTGACCTCAGCTCTCCAAGGTTCCCCAAGAACCCTAGTTTTTTAATGATCCGATTTTCGCCCTACGAGTAACTAGGGAAATAGACGGTCCAATCCAGCAGAGCGAGGTCTAAATACACTGAGATGCAGCCTTGTTTATCGAAGACATCGTTCGTGACTCTATTCCCCAAATTATTCATCCTGAGCACGGTAGCTCATACTTTAGCTTGGGATGGCTATTGCAGGTCGTGTTCACTCCCTGAACGTTGGGGTCGCCGCACTTCCTAAGCTATTGTTTATAAAAATAAGAAAATTGTGTATCGTGTTCAGTTCAAAGATGCTATAATTCGGAGCTGGACTCTAAATTACTCTCCTTAATATATCCAGGAAGGAATCTTAATACATTCGGAAAGCAGAGTATTAAAGTCAGAATGAAGAACTATATTATGTTAAGTACGTTAAATGTGCTTTTACAATTTACATCCAAGAATCCACTGTGCTATGTGTAGGTTTTGTATTACCTACACATTAATAAATAAATACTTGTCGGCTTTAATACGAAATCTTCCCGATAGCCTATCACATCAATCCACCGCTGTAAAGTTATCTATAACGTAATAACACCTTTCGTGTTCATGGAATCCGTAGAATAACGATAACCTTGCATGCCGAGTTATATAGGTGAAGGCGAAGGTTGTATTTACGTACCGCCTTTACCATTTACTCTTTATAAACCTACATTTAATTACTTTATCGCCATTCCCCATGAAGTAACGATTAATGTAAATTGTGTGATAATTGAATTATGTCACTTGGTAACTCATTATGCAATCTAGGTACTAAAGTGTGAGCTATATTGTTTGCTTTCATATCCGATGCATAATAAATAAAGGTTAAGTTATTATGACAAACACTTTATAATATTTTATGCATTTTTTATTGTTTATTTATTTATTTATAACTAACTTGTAATTTCCGGCGTTTCACTGGCTTTTCGCAGAGTTTTTCGGAATCTCGTGTTGACAGTGACCTTCCTCTAGTTTTATTTATTTATTCATGTATTTATTTACTAACGGACCAATTCCAATTAACACATTACATATTACACGAAGTTAATACCATGAGAAATGTTGAGGACAAAAATAACCAGTGTTCATTTAGAATCGAAATGTTGGTTGCTTTAAATGGCTTTAGAGTTACCATATGTCAAGTAACCATATCTAATATGTTACCTACTTTAAATACATCAAATTCGTCACATCTTTCCCCTGTCCATATTATCTTTCAGCATCACAAGATTCCCCTATTTGGGGATGGAAAATTCCTAATAAAAACACAGGGAAAATGATAAAGTGGTGTACCTACGATGCCAGTAGAAAAAAAATCGATAATGTTAGCGGTTAACAGAAATAGCAGAGTACAACACGCACATTTTAAAGGTTCGAGCATTGAGTATTATGTGTATCAACGGGCTCAAGTAACAACCTCATGGGGGGACCATCATAATTGACAGAGCTCTCGTTTCAAAACTGAGACTTGACAATTTGCACGTATACCCATCGCCTATTCCTACCTTTGTGTTGTTGTTGGTAGGTATATTTGTCCATTTATGGTTGTTAAGCGGTATAAGAAAAGTGTTTTGTTGGGAACCGATTTCAGAGATTATCAAACTTATTTCACTTATGTCAGGTAAAATCAGGAAAAATCCATTTTGTCTAATAATTACTTTGGAATGTAAAATTTAAGTTTCTATACAAAAAGAAACTAATAATTTTTTACTCAAATCTCTGCTTTTAGGTTATCGGAAGGAGATTTTAAATGTGTATTCCCTCATAGCAAGTGCTTCTTTTACCACTTTCAGTCTTTACTGAATTAGTGTGTGTTATAACTGCCTTACTTTGCAGATTTAAGTGTTGGGAACTCTTTGTAAAAATTAAAAGGTTCTACTTACAATTGTGTTTATTTACGTTACAAATAATAGGTCTGGATTTAGCTACACCGTTCATTACCCGAGGGTTGGTAATTCTCTGGTTCGAGAAGCTTGTTCCCTGTCAATCGCATCTCACAAATAATTGTTACACTCTAGCGACATCTGTCGGACTCTTGAGTAAGCTTTGAGACTAGCGCCATCTATTGCTTAAATACTCAACTTATTACCATACATCACACAATGCAATTTATTATTTAATCTTGTATAGTATGAAGTAATTAGTATAATTGTGACGTTTTTATAAATGTTGTGTTAGTGTCTATAAATAAGTTCATGTGGTCTTCTGTAGATTAAAAGGCGTGTTAGAATATTACTTTGAGAAACACTTGCGTATGTACTTACTGTGAATTATTTAGGTATGTGTTACACACATGTCGAATGAGTACGTGTGCATTATTCATGGCTTAAGAAATCAGTAAGCCATAAGTGGCCTCGTCTCGTGTGCGTTGCGAATGGCGTTATATAATGAAATGTAACATTAATTCTGGTCTGATACGTCTTGTCCATCAGTAACACGTTACATCTTCCCTTAGGCATTACCTAAGTACAAAGTTACGCCCGGCGTAATGCAATCGCGCCTTACTTTTTCCGATAAAATGAAACTGAGTGATGTACCTACATACAAATCAATGAAGTTGAAGGTATTGGTAGCGTTGCCTACTTATTCAGCGAGGCTAGCAGATCACAATGGAGTTTTGATATCAATCCTAGTGTATGGCAGTGAGCGTCAAACATGTCAGTTATCTCCAGTGGCGGTTCGTTGCATATATCATTTTAAGTTCTAATCGGAGATTAAAAAAGGGAAAAAAAAGCTGGCTAAAAAGCAAAAATTGTCGCATCTGGGGCTCGGAAAACCCAAAAGTTATTGTTCAAAAGCCTCTCTATCCTCAACGTGTGACTGTTTGGTGCCGTTTATGGTCCGGCGGAGTCATTGGACCTTACTTTTTTGAAAATGAGGCTGGAGCAACAGTTACGGTGAATGGATTGCGCCATCGAGGGATGATTAATGTATTTTTATTGCCGGAATTGGATGGTATTGATCTGAACAACGTTTACTTTCAACAAGCAACGAAACCATTGATCTTTTACGATTGAATATCAAAATAACACCTTTTATTGGAAAACCCTGTAGTATTGATTCAATAGCTCTTTGGGCTTTCTCGATTCATTCGTCTATTCACTTGTCAACCATAAAAATTAATCATAAGTTATTTTTGATTAACTCTGTTTTCCACGCTCATTATGTCTAATTCATCTAAGCGTCCTTTTCTTAATCCTGAAAAAACTGCATTCAGACTGCGTAGTACCTTATATTTATTTCGATCAAATTAATCCCTTCAAAAGGGAATTCAAGTAAGTTATCAACATTTTTCTTTCTGTTTATTTAGGAAAGGTTCAGAGGCTCCACTAATAACAAGCTTGTTCAGGAATAATTGTCCGGTTGTCAATTAGTAAAACTTCTCATATCCTTGAGAAGTTTCCAAGCCAGTTTTCTCCAGCTTAATATTGTTCTATAACAATTGATAAGTCATTTATAATTGAACCAGTCACAAGAATCCTTGTGACCTATTTACCGAAAAAAAAATTTCTCTGTGTGAATATCTCACAAAAGTCTTAACTGCTCCCAGTTGTCAGTACATCGTTTCCAATTATTGGCATATGATGTAAGGCTAAAGTTGTGGCGTGGGAAAAGAAAGGATTTAGAAAGCAGAATGTGGGGAAATACCTTTCTATTCAGATCTGGTCACCAAAGACATCAAAAACCATTTTAAAGAAAGTTTCGACACTGAATGTTTGTCTCTCGCCAGGGCGATACTGAGAGTATCCACAATGCACATTAGAGTTTAAATTATACATAGTTACCGTGAGCACTGAAGCTACGGGCCCAACATAGTTCCACAAAGGAGGCCCCGAGGAAAATAATTATCCTCAGAGCCTCTGTCATATTTGGGGATGCTGTGTAGGGTCTTTTTAGGAAAGGAAAGGGAGGACGTTCTGGGAAGGAAAAAGGGTGTGAGGGTTGGGTAGGAATCAGTGGGGTCAGTGGGGGTCAGTGTTTCCATGATTGACGGATGTATGAATCCATCCTTCGAACTGCGGTGCAAGACGATGTTCTGAAAGTCCTGCTGGAGAGATCATAAGGTCTCCCTCAGCAAGTCTCTCCCGATCTGGCATGTCACGCACTTGGTGGGCAGATACATCTGTACAAAAAAAACGGACAAACCTCACCCCTTACCCCCCTTTGACAGTAACCTGTTCTCTTTGATAAACTTCACCAAGGTTGTCATTGAAAATACGGCTTTCTCCTGGTTCCATGTGTTTTCCCAGGTTGCCTTGTTCCCGTCAGGACGGAAATTTGGAAATATAGGTGAATTGTAGTATCTTCATCCTCTTTACATTTCCTGCATCTATTGGTGCTTTCTACTCCCAATAGCTGCATGTGTCTCCTGAGGTGGCAGTGTCCCGTTAGTACCTAGTCCTACAAGTTCCCTCAGTGAGCTTCTGTCCATATTGAGTAGTTGCCTGGTTCGTCTAGTCTAGGCTCTGGAGGTCCACGTACGATCAATAAAGCCCAAGTGTGTAAATGTGATATTGACCAAAATGTCTTATATGGCCAGTTAGCGGTATTTGTGAGCACGGTCAGGATATGATTACGACAATCAGTTGACAAAAGCCGCTAATTTTAGCACGTTATTCCAAGGTGTCGGAGAAGCTGTAAATATGCACAAGTTTTTGGATAACGTCGGTCGCTATGCAAAATAACTAGTTTATTAATGAATGGGGATGAACTAACTAAGCTCAGAGAACTGAAAAAAATCGAGTACACGATCCATAGATATTAATTAATTCATCTTAGATCGGTCGATTCCGTTCCAGCCTTGAGCAAAAAAAGTATTTAGTTATGACTATGACCCCATGAACTAATAAATTCCAGTTTAGTGTCAAAAAGTAATAGTAAAAGTAATATCAAAAGTTAATATTTCAATTTTGCATTGTCAATTTATTAGTATTTTATTTTACTTTTACATAGTCGTCTGACTTTTAGGAATGTCAATTCACAGATAGATGTGCCAGTGTTGCCAGTGTATGTCTATTCTGATCTATTGCGTTATCAATATCGGTCTGGATATCAATCATCACGACTGTGCTGGGGAAATCGGTATAAAATCGTCGGTAGTTACGCCAATCGACCCGATAATGTAAAATATTGAATTCATTGTGCTAGTTTCCCAGGTCCGTCAATGAGTACCTACCTACTTTGTTTTGTCTCATTCGGGGTGAATAACTCTTTATCTGCTTGTGATATTTTTTAATACTGTTCCTATTTCAAAAAAATAAATTATTTCCTAACAACCCATTTGATTTTTTATGTGGGTAAATTCCAGAAAATTACTCTTCTTCATATTGTTTCAATCGTTACTCCGGTCATGATGATTGGTTGGGATTTACCTCGGATTGCAGTGAAACCTTACAAGGAAATTCTTGTTACGGTAAGTTACACTATAGTCTCGATACGAATGCTTACTATGCTACAGGCCACAGGGCTACCCACACATCAAAACAACTCTGCCAGAGGTTTCAAAGGAATTCTAAGAAAAAATGATGTGCTCCCAAAAATTCTACTAGGCCTCCGTGGTCCAGGGGTAAGGCTTTCGACTAGCAATTCAGAGGTCACGGGTTCAAATCTTGGCGAGCAAATATATATTTATATTATTTCACAATAATATAATATAAGGTATATTTTACGGCATGTTACAGAGTGGAAGATCCTTTAAGTATTTCCCTGGTGTAATACCACCATTAGGAATTGAAACGTTGCTTTAAATGGATTTGAGCGTGTTTGGTGACCAGATCTGAATAGCCAGGTACTTCTCCTTTTCCTCTTCTCCAAATCCCCCCCCACCACCCTACTACCTTTGACCTTACAACATACCGCTACTGAGCATATCATAGTCTCAACGAAAAATCATATAATGTCCAGTGTCTTTACAATAATGTCCTCTGCGTGAAAAGTAAGGTTAAGTTAGGTTCGTAAATAGTCAAAGTTTTTAATAAAAGTGTATTTTCCTGAAGTGTCCTGCCAGGTAGGTATGTTTTCTGTGTCTGTAACAAAAAATGAATTGGACGGAGCCAAGGAACTGACAATAAATTGTTTAACGAATTTGATGTGATTTTTCACAAAATCGGCGCTACGTAAATTATCTAATTACTATTATTATTATTACTAATTACGATAATGAAATGACATTCAGACAGATCAACTGATTTTCTTTGTAGATTGTATAAAGTAGCATTGACTAGCACTGGCACTAACCATGCTAAATTCTCGAAGGCAACACTCCCCTTTGACTCGAATCATGCATGTTTAATAACGTTCTTATGCAACTCCATGATTTATGAACTAAATATCCATTACTTGCATTATATTATTTTATACAATCTGACAAGAGAGCAAACATTCGCAGAGCAAAGCTTTGCCAATAAATCAAAAACAATTATATTTAAAATTAAACATTAATAAACGGTTATTAATTAAATCTACTTAATCCTAAAATTTTGTTTACTACTTAAGGTAAAGCTTAATGCCAAATCACTATTTTGATTAATCTTTATAACGAATTGGTGTACATTATGAATACAAAAAAATATGCTTCAGATAAATTGAAAGTTTTCCTATCGCTTCGCTTGAGCAAAATACAAATAAATATATAAATTACTCAATAAAAAATATAAATGCAAACTACCGAAACATTTGTATTTCAATAGAAATGTATGAACGCATAAAGGAAACATCTTTTAAAGAATACAGTATTATAGCTAAGATTATCTGTGACAGTTTCACTTGATTAACTTTTTTGATTTCTTATAAAATTATTTACAAAATAGATAAAAAAAAACAGTTATTTGCATGAAATCGAACGTTTCTAGACTCCGTTTGTCATGCGATTTTAATGCCTATTACCTACAATATAAGGTATACCAAGAATATACACATTTTTGTCTTGTAGCTTCCTCTTAACCCTTCGGCACCGCTATTTTGATTCCACATATAGATCATATTGTAGGTTTGATAACACTTTAAATAATTAATTGAAAATATTTGAAATGTTGTATATGTTATATATTTTTTTCATTTACTAATTTAGAAATAAAAGATTATTTTTATTAGAAATAAAAAAAAATCTATCACTCAAACATCTGTTTAATAATAATCTGGATTTTTTTCCTCCCGTGTCGAGCCAATCTAAAAAATACATTAATTAATATTTCGTTTGGATTCAACGAACTTAGGCTATGCCTTTTTCACATTTTAAATATATATTGTTAAACGCTTGGTACATTATTAAACTTACATTCAAACTCTTGGTAATTTAGAAAGTGAAAGTTCACAAAAAGTGTCGCGTTAAAGCTCTCTTAATTTAGCTTAACAAAAACACTCCAGATCGAATACAATAATTACAATCGGATTATAAAAATGTTTTTTGTAAATATTCGATCTTAACTATTGTTTTTTGAAGAAAATATAAAGTCAAGTTACAGAAATATTTGGTTTTTTGCCTTTGATATTTCAATGGTATGGCCATCAATTCAATGAATGTAGAGAGGGAAGGCAAAATGATATTTTTTATTTATTTACTAGCTGTACCCAGGTACGCGTTGCTGTGGATTAGTTTGTCTGTGTAGATAGAAAAACAATAGCGCGTGTTGTTTATCGGTCCAACAGATGACGCTGTTTTTTAAAAAACATGTTTTTACCTAAACAGACGCGTTTTCAAATGTAACATTGTGTCAAAATTTCAAAGCAATTTTCGGAAATTTAAGATTTTTCTCAAACGAACATTTCCTTTTAGATTTATATGGATGGATAGATGAACAGACGGATAGATGGATTGATGGATTGATGGATAGATGGACATATGGATAGATGGAAGATGGACAGATGGATAGATAGATAGATGGATAGATGGCTAATGGACAGATGGATTGATGGATAGATAGATAGATCGATAGATGGATAGATGGCTAGATGGATAGATGGATTGATGGATAGATGGATAGATGGATAGATGGATAGATGGATAGATGGATAGATGGATAGATGGATAGATGGATAGATGGATAGATGGATAGATGGATAGATGGATAGATGGATAGATGGATAGATGGATAGATGGATAGATGGATAGATGGATAGATGGATAGATAGAATGAGCAAATTTCAAAATAATATACAGACTTGCAGAGACGTTATGTGAGAAGAAGCAATTCTGGCTAGAAAAGAGAAAATTTATTCAGAGAAGGACAACCAAAACATAGACAACAGGGAATACAATTTGGGGATTCAAGTTCGTAAGGTGACGGAGAAGGTAGTAATGCCCAATAAATTCTCTCCCGAATTCGAAAAGGCAAGAATTTATTTTTTGGAAAAATGTGACAATTCATGGTACCACGGTTTTGAAGCGATAACTTTTTCAAGACACAGTACGTTCCAATACTCAACTAAATGATTTTTTTTTTTTTTTTTTTTATAGTCGGAGGCGGTTTACTTACGTTCCTCGCGAGCACTTAGGCCATAGGCCCATTGTACTATCTCCCATTTTACCTCATTCCCTTGCCAGTAACCCGGTCCCTTTTATGAAGTTCACCAGGGCTGTCATTGGATATGTGGCGATGTCTTCTGGTTCCACACTGTGTCTTCCCAGGTATCTGAGCCTTATTCCCAGCAGAGCGGGACATTGGCACCATAGGTGAATTGGAGTCTCTTCCTCCTCTTCACATTTCCTACAGATGTTGGTGTTTTCCACTCCCAACAGTTGCATGTGTCTCCTGAGATGGCAGTGTCCCGTTAATAGTCCTACCAGTTCCCTCAGTGAGTTTCTGTCCATATCGAGTAGTTGCCTGGTTCGGTTAGGGTCCGGTCCGTTTATGAGTACTTTAGATTGCCTCATTCCGGGTGCCTTCTTCCATTCCTTCCAGTGTTGGGATTTGACCCACCTCTTGATATGTAGTTTGGTGTGGCAAGCTGCTACTCCTACGGCCGGCTCAGATCCCGCAAGTGGTGCTTTCGCCCCTTTCCTTGCTAGTTCGTCAGCCCGCTCGTTGCCCTCAATACCTTTATGTCCTGGTACCCAGAGCAGGGTTACTTTATTGATGGTCGCCAGTTCTATTAGGATAGTCCTGCATTCCATCACCAGTCTGGAGTCGCATCGGTTACTTTCCAGTGCCATTAAGGCCGCCTGGCTATCCGAACATATGTTTATGTTCTTATTTCTGTACCCGATATTCATATTCTCCTGTGCTCAGGCTAAGATGGCTTTCATCTCAGCTTGAAACACAGTGCAGTGCATTCCTAGAGGTATACTGAGTTCCCTCTTAGATCCCTGTAGACAGACCCCGGCCCCTGTTCCTTCCTCCATCTTGGACCCGTCTGTGAACCAGATTAGTTCCTGTTTGGAGTTTGGACCTGGGACCGAGTCCCATTCCTCCCTTGTGGGGTACGTCACTTTAAACAGCTGTCCGAAGAAGTATTCGGCTTGCTTGCCGTCCTGCTTCATCCCAGCCGTCGGACTAATTGCCTTCAGTCTTATTCCTATCTCCGTGTGACTGTTTCTGGGCAACTCTCCTCTCCATTGGCCATTGCAATGTAACCTGTAGGCTGCCGCCATCGCCGCCCCCTCTATTTCTATGTTTAGTGGGGGTAGGTTCAGCAGCACTCCCATGGCTAGTATTGGAGTGGTTCTCATGGCTCCTGTGATGCTTCTGCATGCAAGTCCCTGTATGTGATTGAGTGTGACCATCACTGTTTTCAGTGTTGTTCTCCTCCACCAGACCAGGGCTGCGTGCATGATCCTTGGTTTTACAACGGCTGTGTAAAGCCATTGCATCATTTTAGGTTTGAGACCCCACGTTCTGCCGCAGATTCGCCTAGTTGCCCACATCAGAGCACAGGCCTTTCTGCCTACAGTTTCCACCTGGTTTTTCCAGCTCAGTTTGGCATCTATGATGACTCCGAGGTACTTAACCGTGTCAGAGGGTTCTAATTCCTTTCCATAGAAGGTTGGATTGCTCCATCCTTCTAGTTTCCTTTTACGCGTAAAGATTACTAGTTCTGTAACTAAATGATTTAAAACGTTCAATATTATTTACTCCTCAAACAACTCAATTCGGATGGCTTTGTCGCACTAAAAGAAAATGTTTTTCTTTTTATGGTTTTTAAATACAGTAGTTAGAAGGAGAAAACACACATTTAAAAAAATATATGAAAACATTTGATGTGAATACTAAGATGATGACAATTTTTAAATTTTCGTTTTTTATGTCGATTTTATTGGTTTAGCTGACGTATACCCGACGTTGCACGGGGACTTATGAATGGTTGTGAATTCTAGAGAACCCGGACAACGACTGGGAGAATTTTTAAGGTAAAACAATTTTGTATTGAATAATATTGACTTGATCGTGCCATGTCTTCCTCGGGCGTCCTGGACCTCTTCAACCATTCACTTCTTAGTCATACATTCTCCTTGCACTTCTTTCTTTGTTCATCACTTACGCCTCATTTTACCACAAATGTTTATTTGATTCATGCCTTCCTCGGGAATCCTCGACTTTTTCTACCATTCAAAATATCATGAAACTTACATTGTTACCTGACATGACTTTAATTCGACTCCATATCTCAATCCAGTGCTGAGATAATGCGACAAGTCTTTCTCGAGCATCCCCTAATTTTTTCTATAATTTAAACCATACTCTAAACCAAGGCTGCCCAACCCCAGGCCCGCGGGCCACAATGTGGCCCGCGAACGAATTATAAGTGGCCCGCGGTGAAACATTTTCAAAAAACCCGCCAATCTGCCAATTTGAAAAAGTGTCGCGGGCCCGCGGTAAAACAAACAATGCAGCTTGCGCGCGGTCACCAGTGTTGCCAACGACGGCGATTTATCGCTATTTAGGCTACTCAGAACGAGAATCAGCGACGAAAAAATCTAACCTGTTGAATTTACTTTTGAAACAAAAATACACGGGTTTTCGACATAATATTTTTTGCGTCGAAATGGAATCCTGTAGCCACCCCCCCCCCATGGAATTCGAAAAATTGCTGTGGGGTATCACATATGATGTTCGGAATTTTTTCTCAGCGAAGTTCCGTAACAACCCCCCCCCCATGGATTTCAAATATTTTGTGGGGAGCACTCATTTAGATTTTTTTTTGTGGGGAATTATGTTTTATAGAAATTCTCTAACAACCCCCCCCCCATGGAAATAGGAACCGTCAGGTATTCAGTGGCCCGCCAGTGATTCAAAATCGTCAATTTGGCCCAACTGCTAAAAAGGTTGGGCAGCCTTGCTCTAAACACTTCTGGCACTAATAAGAACAAACTTTGAAAGTTTCATCGCAATCTGATGAATGGTATAGAAACGCGTACGAGACAAACAAAGAAACATTCAATTTTATACATATATATGTAGATAGCGCTTTACTATTTGAACTTAGAAGAATGTTACTTATAAACACTCAATTTTATATATATATATTTATTTAGATAACGCTTTACAGTTTTAATTTAGAAGAATGTCACTTATAAACAATCAATTTTATATATATATAAAACGCTTTACTATTTAAATTAAGAAGAATGTCACTTATAAACAATTCAATGCTTTTCTGTTTAAATTTAGAAGAATGTCACTTATAAACAATTCAACGCTTTTCTGTTTAAATTTAGAAGAATGTCACTTATAAACAATGAATTTTATATATGTATAGATAACGCTTTACTGTTTAAATTTAGAAGAATGTCACTTATAAACAATCACTTTTATATATATAAAAAACACTTTACTATTTAAATTAAGAAGAATGTCACTTATAAACAATTCAATGCTTTTCTGTTTAAATTTAGAAGAATGTCACTTATAAACAATTCAACGCTATTCTGTTTAAATTTAGAAGAATGTCACTTATAAACAATCAATTTTATATATATATAGATAACGCTTTACTGTTTAAATTTAGAAGAATGTTACTTATAAACAAGTTTATAATGAAACGCGAAAATTTTAATTCAATTATACTGAAGAGATACACCTATAGAAGTATGCGTGTTGTGATGTCCCCGTATCAATTGTATCATGTTTCGAATTAAATAGATAAAAAATTCTTTAATCGAAATTGTTTTTATAAACAACCAATTTTACTGACCACTCTGGGGCCTAGGAGTCGAAGGGTCTTCTATAAAGTGGGGACGTCAGTTTTCTTGCAAACAGTATTGATCTTTTACTATGTTCGAGAACATAATAATAATAACTGTTTT
Source organism: Hesperophylax magnus (assembly GCA_026573805.1). NCBI lineage: Eukaryota > Metazoa > Arthropoda > Insecta > Trichoptera > Limnephilidae > Hesperophylax > Hesperophylax magnus. The sequence continues at coordinate 2,496,254 of JAIUSX010000016.1, forward strand.
AGTATCATCCTTTTTTCTAACAAATAGAGATGATGATGATCTCACTGAGATCTCCCGTGCCTAGGATTTCATTTACATATTATTAATACTTAGTAGTATGGATAATATTACTTGTTTACTCATGTTTTTACTCATGAAAACCTCACTAGGACTAAGCCTGTATCGAGGTAACAATTTACATTTGAGTGGAGCAAACATAAGCATAGAGTAATATTACATACAAACAGAGTAATCACAAGCATAGAGTAATATTACATACAAACACAAAATATTGCCAAAATAAATAAATATGTTTTAGATGAGTTACCAGATGGGTAATTTGACAGCATATTGTAACTATATTTAAACCATAACTAATCAATAATCGTTATTCCCAAGAAGAAACAAAGTAGATAATAAATCACACATAGAATACGGAATTTTAGCTTGGGGTTATACTTCTTCTAGTGCCCACGACCCCATTATTAAAGCACAAAAATTAATCATAAGAATAGTTCTCAAACTTCCTCTTTCTACCAGCACTGACACTATCTTCAACACTATCAACGTTATCGACATAAAACAGCTCTTTGCAAGATCCGTCTTGAATAATTTACACCAAAACAGCAAAACACTATACAAACCGACTCAAACGATACACAATACCCGAGTTAAACAAAAAGAACTTCTCCAAACTCCCTTTGCTAAAACAACCTTTGGGCAAAGACATTTTAAATACATAGCTTGCAAACTATGCAATACACTGCCAGCCACGATTAGACAAACAGAGTCAATGACCAAATTCAAACGTGAAATAAAGAAATGGATAACAAGTATTGGGCGTCCCACTGTCACAAACATCTGTTACACGTAAACAATAACAACTATTCACATACAAAATAAAATAATAGAATAAATAATTTTGTAAAAGCCCCTTCGTAAGTATGTATTCCAACTAGATGCATTTATTTTCTATATACATTTGTAGTATTGTCGTTCCTGTACCTACACTTTCTATTGTATCCATGGTTTAAAGTGTGTGCAACTTTTTAATTTGTGTTTTGGTTTAGTTTAGGTATAGTTATTATCATGTAAATATTCTTTAAGTATCAAAATTCGTCTGTCTCATAACAAGTGTACCCTAGTGAGACAGATGTCGAAAAATACTTATAAAAAAAAAACTTTATATTGATATATAAATAATAAAGACTGCTAGGGTGACATTAAGTTTTTAGCAAATGGGACTTTTATAAAATCTTAATATTTATGTAAGTACAGGGTTTTCCAATAAGTGGTGTTATTTTGATATTCAATCGTAAAAGATCAATTGTTTCGTTGCTTGTGTGGCACGTAGCGCCGTCTTGTTGAAAGCAAACGTTGTCCAGATTAATACCATCCAATTCCGGCCATAAAAAAATCATCAATCATCTGTCGATAGCGATCCATTCACCGTTACTGTTGCTCCAGCCTCATTTTTTAAAAAGTAAGGTCCAATGACTCTGCCGGACCATAAATCGCACCAAACAGTCACACGTTGAGGATAGAGAGGCTTTTCAACAATAACTTTTGGATTTTCCGACCCTCAGATGCGACAATTTTGCTTGTTGACGAAGCCACCGAGGTGGAAATGGGCCTCATCACTCAAGATGATTTGCATTTGATTCACTCAAGTGAATTTTAATAATTTCAATGCGTTGTTGAAGCGTGTATCGTTCCATTTTTATTAATGACGTAATTATTACTTGTCAAATGTCAAAAAATGACAGCTTCAAAAGTAACATCTACCGAAATAGCGGGCTATTCAAAATAACACCTCTTATTGAAAAACACTGTACAAGGATTAAAAATATTTATTCAATCGTCTGTCAATATAAACATCTTAACTAGCTTTTTAAATTTAACTAAGAAATTGGTATACGTAATATGATTTGGAAGAATATTAAACATAAGTGGTTCCTGATATAAATAGTTTCTTTGGCGTAATGAAGTTTTAGTATGTACCGCCACAAAGTTCAATGTAGAGTCAATAAGACAATGTTTATAGACAGCGACTTTATTTGGGTTAACACAACAATATTACTGTAAAATACTTGATCATGGGTTGTGGGTAATGAATTCAATAATATTAAATATATAATAAATAAATAATAAACACTGACCAAAGAGCTAAACGTCACGAAATCCATTAAACGGCGAGTAATGGTGAGACAATTGGGAGCAAGGTTAGGGGTAATCTCGCGTTTCCACCCTTAATAATTAGCCCTTGGCTCACCAGGAGAGGGGGCTGGGTGTTGCGCCCAATTCTATTGCGGATATTTGCGGACAGTTTGTGGGTATTTTCAGCCTTATGGTCGCTATTGCGGTCAGGCGGGCTGTTAGGATTAGTGGCGTGAGGCCATAGAGTTGTAGTCACTTGATATAGGCAAGTGGTCGGATAACTTTTTAGAAATTGTTCAGCGTACAAAAATGGAGCATCTTATACTATATCATACACATCTCAATTAAACAACTGAATTGAACCCCTACCTCATATAAACCTACCACCTAGTTGTCTTTATGATCTACTTTATGTTTCTTCTTGTAAATAATGATTAATAAGTACTTTGGTTCAAATGTAGTTACAATAAACTGTCAAATTACCATCTGGTAACTCATCTAATACATATTTTTCCTTTCTTTTTGAAATATTTTGTGTTTGTATGTAGTATTACTTTATGTTTGCTTCACTTAAATGTAAATTATTAACATCGATACAGGCTTAGCCCTAGTGAGGTTGATTTTTATGAGAAAAAAACTTGATATTTATAATGAGATGCGATATAAATAAAATTTAAAAAATTGACAATTTTTTTCTGAAAAACACACTTAAACAAATTTATTTAAAGTGATTTGTTCATCTTTGAGTATTAAAAATATAATAATACTAAATTTATACTGTTCAACGCATTCTGCACACCGTTTAGTGGATAAGAACCTTAGTAAGTCTATACCGATTTTAAAGAAAACTGATGTCTTTTTATTGTGATGTGATATTTATTTATTTTTTTTAAAGAAAGAATTGTGGTATTTTAAAGTTTTGATCAATTTGTTTAAGGAAAATTGGGCTTTCCTGGAACACAATAAATCTATAAGTTTATTTCTTCAGTCAGAACGTAGATGTATTATATTTAGATGAGACGTGAAGCGAAAAAATTAAACTCAAACTCTCCCAACACTCTAACTAAAACTATCGATTCCGGCCTACGTGCACAGCTTATCGCGTTCTAATAGTCAAACAAGTTTCGACGAGATATTAGTATGCAGTAGCGCCTCTAACTTTAGATCTATAAGTTGGAATAACATATAAAAAAATATTTTTAAATTTGTTCTTCTTCCACAGATTACACACGCCTTTTACGTGTAAATGTGGCCTTTTTACGCGAGGGTGAACAAGGGATGGAATATCAAAGCAACCGAGAAGTGGGTCGACTTGTTAATCCTCGGTACGATACCAACGTCACAATAACTAAAGTGTTTGCTTTTTGTCCTTTCTCCGTTTTTACGGCGCTTGATAATGAAGGCAGGCTGGTTATTTGTGGGAACAATCTCTCTTTTATTCTACTAATAAAAGGTTTTAATGCCGAACGTGTTACAGTACGTGAAGAAATTCCTGGTAATACAGTGATAAAAAAATGTGTGTTAATTACTCGTAAGCAATTAGTCTTCGTATTGAGAAGTTTGAACAGCTTTTTCTTTTAGGAATTTGTAGTTCAATGCAACTTTTTTGCTCCCCAAATTGTGTTTAGGAGCTTTGTAATATGAGCTATTCAATACTGTTATATCTGCGTTACTATGCAGATTTCAGTGTTGGGAACTCTTTGTAAAAGATATAATTGTGTTTATTTACGTTACAATTTATAGGACTGGATTTAGCTACAAACAGTGTTCATTACCCGAGGGTTGGTAATTCTCTGGTTCGAGATGCTTGTTCCCTGTCAATATCATCTCACAAGTACTTGTTATACTCTAGCGACATCTGGCGGACTCTAGAGTAAGCTTTATGACTAGCGCCATCTATCGCTTAAATACTCAACCTAATTACCATACATCAAAAATACGAAAACGCCGCCTGGTCATATATCTATCTCGTACATACACACATATTCTTTGAATATCTATCTTCGTCATACATGAACAGCATTTAAATTAAGAGTTTATTTGAAAGGGCGAACTACACCGTAGATATTACGTAACTTCCTATCTACGTAAGTAATCTATTGGGAAAATCGCTTAGCTAGCTATTTTTAACTGGATTGCACAAATTATGCACGTCCGATGTCTTAACTACTTTAGTAAATAAGTTTTAATTACAGCGATCAGTTATCAACCTTAATCATAGCGATGCGTCCGATGTCCGTTGTCGGTTATTAAGTATTGTTACAAAGAAGATCATCCGCTAATTAACTTAGATAGTGTGTTATCTCTGTCGTCCTTGTTAGTGGTAGGCAACAATAATAAATAATAACACAATTTAATTAATTATTTAAAATTATTCAAGTATTTATTTGCGTCACCCAGGGGACGCGACAAATGTAGTTACGAGTTTAAAAGAGACTCCATTAAAAAAATGCGGTTTTTTTTAATCACGACAGCTTCCGTGGTTGAGTGGTAAGGTTCAGGACTAGTGAGGTGGAGGTCGCGGGTTAAAATCCAGCGTGCGCAATTAAATTTTATTTGATTAATTTGTGTTGTTTCATAAATTACTCATTTAAAATAATATATAGTATATTTGCGGTGTGTTCCAGAGTGGAAGATACTCTCTAAGTGGTTGTTTTAAATGGCTTTGGCTGTGTTTGGTGACCAGATCTCAATAGCCAGGTATATCACCACTTTCCTCTTCCTCATCTCCTTTCCATCCCCAATACCTTCAGCCTAACACCATACCCCAATTAGATATGCCATAGTCTGACTGGCTCCAGCCGGTTAGGTTAGGTTAGGTATAAGAAATGGCTTTAGTTGTGTTTGGTAACCAGATCTCAATAGCCAGGTACATCCCCACCTTTCTCTTTCTCATCTCCTTCCCATCCCCAATACCTTCAGCCTCACACCATACCCCAATTAGATATGTCATAGAGTCACAGGCTCCAGACAGTTAGTAGCAGTTGGGACTAAATAAAAAGAAATAAATAAAAAGACAAAGAGATCATTTTAACTACGTTGGTTGGAAAAAGAAGAAACCGATGATGTTATACCTGTAGGTAATTTATTGGGCATAGTAAATACTAAAAAAACAAAAGATAACATAATAAATAAGTCTTTGGAGAGATATTTTTTTCAGCCTGATACGGACTCATAAAAGTAATGCAATCTCCGTTTTATTACGGTGAGATGTACGTTTTAAACAGTGTTAGAAATGAACACCACATTTTACAGGTTTGAAAATGATTTTATTGAGTTCCTCTTGTATCCATTGTACGTAAATGGAGTTTTTTCCAAACAAAGGAACCATTATTCTACCAATAGTACCTACTACCCAATAGACTAGTTTGTTTTTGAAGCGTTATTTAGATGTAAGCAAATTTGTTCATACATCTAGTAATAAAAATATATAAAATACAAAATAAAATAACAAATAGAATTATAAAATTATAGGCAATATTTTTTAATACTAGCTGTACCCCGCCATGGGTTGCTGTTGCTCAGTCTGTCTCTGCAGATAGAGGAACAATAGCACGTGTTGCTTTTACGTCCAACAGATGGCGCTGTTTTAAAAACACAATTTTTTTACCTGTTACAGGTGACATCTATATAATATAGGTATATAAAAACACAAAATTTCAAAGCAATCGGTGAAGATCTTTCGGAGATTTAAGATTTTGAACAAACAAATATTTACATTTTTATTTATATAAAAACATTTCACGTTGGAATAACTAACACACGTCATCACAGACGAAAGAAATCTGTAGGTTTGATTGTTATTACAAGATGATATTTAATTAAAACTTAAAAAGCCATCATGAAAATTATACTGAATGTTCCTATAAGAACTAACACTGACGAAATCTTCACCAATCTTAACATCATGTCAATTAAACAACTATACTCACTTACATTAATAAGTACAAAACCCAAGAAATAACAACAAACACGTACAATAGAAACACTAGATCTCATGATCAAAAACTTATCCAACAAATAACTACTAATACAACTTTTGGGCAAAAAAGCTTCTTATATCATAGTATTAAACTCAACAATAAAATACTACTCTCAAAAACCTCAACATTATAATATTTAAATCTCAAATAAAAAGCTGGATACTTAATATAGGGAGATCTGAAATAGAAAATATACTGATATCAAACACAGAGTAAAACCGAATCTACAAAACTGAACTATACAAAAAAAAAAACACTATCTTACTTATTTTAAAATTATTTAAAAAAAAAAATTATTTCACATGATATATGTTTATAATTAAATTCATACGTTACTTTGTTGTAATATTGATTTCTTATAATTAAATTATAATATGTAAATAAAATCCTCAGCAAGGGAGATCCCAGTGAGGATATCATTATCTCTATATGTTACTAAGAAAAGAAGACAATAAATCATTATTATCATCATTCTTATCAATTATTTAGGGCACTTAAATAAAAACGCGTCATTATCTATTTGCTTCATCTCCTTATCATCTCTTTGGCAAAAAGATTTTATTAGAAAATAGTTAATAGTGTTTCGTAGGCGGATCAATTCTTGAGTTTTTTTTTGTCAGAGCCTTAATCCACGAAGGTAACTGACCCCTATTCGCCATTGATTTAAATTTATTTTTGCTTCAAATAATATATTGATTAAAAGTGTAAATGCCGTCATTTGAATATGAAATGACAGACCTTCTTCTAACCTTGAGACTACACTTAACCACTGAGCCATCGTGACAAACAATATACTCGTTTTATAGCCGTTAAAATTAATCTTATCAAGCAAAAAAATACGACTTGTGGTTTTTAATAAAAGTCGATTAAGGCGATGCAAAATCATGTGTTTTTTTTCAAAATTTGGTCGCCTAGAAAGGTTTCAGATGCTTTAATTAAATACTGCGAATAGAATACATCTTGACCTTTGAAATAATCGAGTATTTTTTATATAAGTCTTTTTATAAGCCCAGAAAAAAATAATGTATAGGCCTATGAAAACTGCTATAAAGTTCAAAATCTCCTACTTACGAACCCATTTTCGGTTATAATTTTATTGTATAATGTGGAAAATGAAGTTATTTATAAAATGATCAGAAAAAAAATTAAATATTTATGCCTGAACATCCACAAAATTAAATAAAAGGCACTTTTTGGCCATGTTTTTTTCTTGCATAAATCAAAACAGGCGGATGGTGTTAAGCGGGAACTTAAACCTTATCGCCATCTTAGTAAGGGTTGTTATTGATAGCGGCTCAATTTAAAATATTACACGACGTAGTGCATCGCCTTAAAAAGAAGAAAAGATAACTGAAGATGGATTGAAAAGTATACATGTAAATACGAATGATAGAGAGAGCGCGCAAATATAAAAAAATATATTTAGGCATAAGCGATTGTTGTTAAAATGTTTAATAAAACATGGCTTTTCTAAAATAAAGCAAACATCTCTCGACATCTGAAATAAGTAGCACTTAAAGAAACACTGTGAGTTTTTTCATACCCATGTCATATATTTAATAACTTCATAAGAGTGTTTTTTTTCATATATTTCGGATCATGCCTTGCGATTTTTTATTCTGTCGAGGGAATTTCATATGATTACTTTTTTAAGTCGGCATATACGTAGATAACAGAAATTATCTTCAAAAATAAAATGCATTTTTTAAGAGTTCATTTATTTATTTATTCACTTTCGGGAAATCGACAGTTTACATTTAATCAGTTTGTATAGTCAAATAAAACCAATTATGGATTTCTTCCTTGTGTCTTTACCTCTACTGAGATAGCATAATATGGAAAAAGTAAATTAAATTTATGAAAAAGGAATATGAATTAAAAAAATTTATACAAAACAAAAGATTATATAAAACGAAAAATTTACAAAGCAATACATTAATAACCATGGAGGGAGGTTGTAGATGTAAATCAAATCATAATAGAGATATAAACAATAGAGACATAAACATTATTCACATACTATCAGAGAAATATTATTTTATGGACCTCTTGTATTTGGTAAGTTCGCAACTGAAAATATCAACCTTGGATAATACGCTATTGTAATTATTGCATAGTCTGTTCAGGCAAGAATTCTGCTTAGAGTTCGTTTTGCTTTGATCAACCCTAAACAGGACACAAGAGCGTGTTGAACGCGCAGGTACATTAAATGGAATCTTGTTTAGCAACTCTGGGCATTGAATATTATTGTTAATTACTTTATACAAGAATGGTGCATCCTTATGATGCCTCCGTACACTCAGTGAATCAATTTTAATGTATGAAGTATGAAAAGTATAAACATATTATGTACCTATATAGTATAAGTTTAAAAACATAAAAGCATAACTTTTAACTGAAGAAAAATATGGTAAATTTCGAAAGAAATTCAAAATGCTAGGTCTTAAATAAATCTTTTTTATCTACCCTGCCAAATGTTACAATAAGAAAATCTTGTTTGGTAGTTGGATGATTAATCTTTAGTAGCAGAAAATACTTTTTTTTTTAAATTGTTTGGAAAAAGATCGTAACTTTTAAGCAGAAAATGTGTTTATGTGTACCTCTCATACCTCTCGAACAGTGGGTCTACATAATTTTTAAATGAGATTTGAATATTCATAATAATCATTTATCATACATGAATCATTTATCATTTATGAATTTCGAATAAGAGAAACCAGTATAATTTTTTCCTACTTTATGTCCGGGTTAAATCTTCCCCACAGGAAAAACTAAACTCTTCCACACACTTTTCCACAAATGATCATCTAGTACATCCACATTATGCAAGTGCATTATATAAGCATAATAAATACAAAACAATACAAGAAGAAAACGTTAAATCACCAGAGATCAAATGGGAAAATAATTCACCCACTCCAGATATTTTCATAACAGAGGGTTCGGCTCGGTAGAACTTCTAACTGGACCTATAAATCCTACTGATCCCTCAACATAAATATTTAAAAAATCTTTCGTTTTCCTACATGTATTTAAAATGACTGATTTTTATAAATAAATTTTTTGATAGATCGAATACGCCTAAATTTTTAATGAGAGAGCTATGTATAATGCCAGTAGCCGAAATAACGAATGGTAATATTTATATGGTCTGAGAATGCCAAATTCTTTTTATCTCATTTCCTAAATCTGTGTATTTTCTTATTTTATCGTTAACAGATTTTTGAATATTACAGGAATTTGGAATAGTGACATCAATGATATAAGTTATTTTTTTTAATTTTGTCATGTAAAACTAAATCGGGTCTATTATGACTAATCGTTCGGTCTGTCAGTATAGTTTTATCATAATATATTTTATAAAATTCGTTTTCTAAAAATGAATTAGGTTCGTATTTATAATATGGTATTATATTACGGCAGTCAATCAAGTTATGTTTAATTACCAAACTTTAGTGAATTATTTTTAAAACTTGATTGTGCCTAAATGTATACTCGGACAGTGCTAATACAGATCATCCTGATAACATATGTTCTATAGTTTCAACAACCCGATATAATATGTTCTATAGTTTCCGGAAAAGCCAAACATTTTCTACATAAATCATCAATTTGATTTGTATCTTTGATTATATGCTTCCTATAATTTTTAGTATTAATGACGACTCTATCCTGAATGGCAAGCATAAATCCTTCTATTTTTGTGCTCAACTCTCCAATACTTAACCATTTGTTTGACGAAAATTTGTCAACATTCGTTTGGTTCATGTAATTGAAATGTTTTGCGTGTAAAATTTTATTTATTATTATTATAATCATAATTATCAGTGTTTATTTCCGACGATTAATATTTAAAATATACTGTATTTGAATGAAAAAAAAAATCAATCGATCGTGTTATTATCACAAGGAATATGAGGAGAGAGGAAAGGAATCCTTTACCTGGTGATGATGTTTGTCTCTTTTGGAGTCCTGCTAGTTTCTTGAAAATTCCGTGGGTCACTATAGTTTTCGAGATGTAAACCAAAATATTCACTTTGATATATTACAACACGAACTCTGTATAAATTCAACTCACAACACTGCATAATTTGGGATGATATTTGATCTACTTTACTTGACTTTTCATAAGATTAATAATACGAGAATTTGAATCAAAAATCAAATGACAATCAATGAAAGGATAAAAAAATTAGGGAAAAGGCAATTTCAATATTAAATTTTCAATATTAAACAGTCAGCAAATGATACTTTTACAGAATCCTAACAAAGTATTAATTAATCTCAAAATTTTAAAATATTTCTCCATTTTTTTTATGCCAACGAGTTTCAATATGATAATTTCTTGTTTAGAGGCACAACGATTCTCCCCAAGGCAAAATTTTAGTGAGGTTTTTTTGATATCAGTTATTTTGCGAAGTAAAGAAGAGAGCACATTTCCCAAGGCCGCCAGTTATATTCGCAGTTTTAAACAATATTTTGTTCCAGAACCGATTAAAAGCAAATTATGCGCCGTTAGTAAAATTATTGTGATCATACTTCATCAGAATTTGGCTGGGGCTTAATGGTAACTGGCAATGAGAATTTAATTCAACGATCATTGCTCAAATACACCGCGTTCCATACTCATAACAAAACCTTCGGGGTGATTGATTATTCATGAAAACTTTGCATAAAAGAAGAATTTTTTTTCATTGGTGCTCAAAACAAAAAAGGTTGGATAAATTTAAATTTTTTCTTTTAGTATAAACACACCTTTATAATTATAATTTCTTCCTTTAAGATTTGAAAATTGAGGGTGACCATTTTGTAATTCGAACACTTGCATTACTTGCAAAGTAAAACTATGATTACACTGGACATTTTTCAGTACAATAATACATATTATTTAGTACTAGAAATTTTTGTTTTGTTTAAAAAATTCTTTTCAAATTTTTATTTAAGATTATAATTTATAACAACCCCACCAAGTTTCGCGGTATGAGCGTGGAACACGGAGTATGTATATGCACATAATACATCAAACCCGATTCTAATAACTCAAAAGTCACAATATACCACTCAAAAGATAGCCCTAATATATAATGTTTATTCACTTTTATGTTACTACCATTAGATCGAGGTTTCTTAATAGTATTATTATAACAAGCATACTACGGTTTCACGCTATCAATTCTATTATAAATAGATAACACACCACTAATTTGTACTCTAATTGTACTGCAATGTTTTTGATATGCCTCTATCGAAAGATAAATCTGTACTGATTAAACATTTTAGCAGTGCTAATTTTAATGAGATCACTGCATTACAGTTTTTTTGTTTGTTTTGGATCTTCTTTATTTCTTTTAATAACTTTGTGCAGTTATGTTTTCTTTTTCCTTGTCAACTTAATAATATTATACTTTTTCCATTCTTTCTATATTGTACTATGACTGTCAATAACTTTCACGTATGTAAACGGTACTTGAGCCGTTCATCGATATACAATATAATAAAAGTGTATAATGTGGGTGCCGCCAAAACTCGCAAACAAGTCCCGGTATCAAGTTAGTTATATGGTGTGATACCCCTTCATCCCCCATCCACGAGGAAGGTTCCATTTTTATCTAAAAGGCGTGCTTTTAAAAATAGATGGGCTGGAAGTTTTGCTCTCTAGAAATTCCTAGAACAGTCCAGAACATTCGAGAGTATTCGAGAGCATTCCACAGCATTCCAAAACATCCCGGAACATCACAGGTCACAATAAACTAAAAACGGGATTACAGGCCGTTTCATGGTAAACTTGCTTTTGTTTTCCTATACATTTCATTTTGGACGGTATATTTTCATCTACCCTTATATTATATTTAATTATATGAAATTTAAAAAAAAACTGTTTATAAATAACCACTTTTATAACCTCTATTATTAAATTACAAAACAAAAAAGTATTTTGGTATAATCGAATCTCGTTACATAACAAATTTATTATAATCGAATGAATCTGTACAAAAACCTTGCAAAAAAGCCCGTATGAACATGAACTGATCTTGTCACGAATACCTACAAATACAAATTTAGAAATTTCTATTTTGGAAACTGTTTACGTATTTATTTAGAACTGTGTAATTTAAACCGTATATATTTTTGACTATGTCTATCACTAATCACCAGGCATATCAAACTCCGTGGTCGAAGGCTAACGATTCGACTAGCAAACCGAAGGTCGCGGAATCTAACACCGGCGTACGCAAGATTTTTTTTTTTAATAATTTGTGTTTAAGAACATACCTCAATTGAGAGCAGTTTGGACTCTTGTGCAATATTCACTTCTGCAGTATATTGTTTTTAATAGATGAAATTCGATTTAATGTGGAGCTAAAATAATTTTCACTCAATTATAAAAATACATCATTTTTGTTATATTTCACATGAATCTAAATTTCCCGGAGCCAATGAATCTACTGCATCCCTGTTAAGGTAATCTTTTAAGGCTGTAGGTAGTGGAGTAGGGAAATAAGAAGGGTATACATGGTCTACTCACTAACTAAGCGTCACAAAGCAAAGTTTTGACTTTAAGTAGACAGTTGGATGTCTTCTATCTGGACGATTCTGGAAGTTTTTCACCCTGGAAAGAGGCTCAAATAATGGACTCTCTTATTTTATTATTGAAAAGAAGACTTTATCAATAAATCTAAACAAAACTTGAAACAGAACAAGACACAGAAAAAATAACGTTCGCATCTGGTGATCGAACCCGGTACCTTTGTTTTACCGTGACAATACTCTAACTCAGGGGTTCCCAACCTTTTTGTACTCTAGAGCACATTCTGAAATATCGGTAGGGTGGCGGGCACCACCTATTTTTAATCGACAAACTCGGGGCAGAAATTGCAATCAAAATGACAACAACGCGGTTCCAGGTGGGGAATGCTATTTGCACATCACTCATTGTACACGCCGAAAACCCCAAGTGAGCCGATGATCGCCGAACCGATCGGGACTTATTGCTTTCACTGACAGACAGAGCTGGCAGAGTCATGTGCCATGTGTTTTGGCGCCTTCGGCGTTCATCGGCTCAGTTCGTTGCGTTCGTTCACTTTGGGTTTTCTGCGTGTACAAGGAGTGATGTGCAAATAGAGCTCTCCGTTCCAGGCTAGCGTGAAGAGTGCAGTCTGGCTCGCCGCTAGACAGGTTACGACAAGTACTGTCAGCTAAGGAACCACTCATACATACAATATCGCAAACATACGAACGTATTTAATAAACCTAGGCACTTAAAAAAATTAAAACTCTAACAAAAAAAAATAATAATTCACATTTTTAATTAATGAAAAAATTATTTCACTGCCGAATAGTGGCGGGTACACACGAATCGTGCCGCGGGCGCCATGGTGCCCGCGGGCACGGGGTTGGGAACCCCTGCTCTAACTACTAAGCTATTAAAAACGTATTATTTTTCCGTCTTTTTCTATCGATCCCAAATTTTTATTTCTGTCTTGCTCTATATCTTGCTATTTTAATTCGATGGGAATTTGTATAGAAATACAATATACTAACGAAAGTTGTTCACGTAATATGTTGTGAATAAAAACCCAATTAACCGGCTTTTAGTGAAAAAGTAAATACGGACTGCCTATGCATATTTAGGTTAGTATTTCAATTGAACATTGTTAATTAATTAATATTTTTACGTAGCTGTTCGACAATATTTCCAGCGTTGCCAGCTTGTATCGGTTTCTTATTTATCGGCTATCAACAGCGCGACCGTGCTTGGGAAATCGGTGGCAATCGCTCCAATATTGTACATTTATAGATTTCACTGTGATAGACCCTCTGGTCTACAAAGTCACCATAAAACTCCAGATTTCTCCCCAAACTACCACGCAACAATCAATCTACACATACGTAACTATTAATTTCTTCGTCACTACCATCGTCTTATATCTAAAGACAAGTTAGAGATTCTCAATACAGTAGTATCAAAGTCTATTTCAGTTGAAATGAAGAGTTCGATTTAAAAGATATTGTCCTTTACAAGTAATCCAACACTCAATAATAACAGTAATAATTGTTTCGTTTACCCAAACCCACGCTTTACATTGTTAGTGTAAACGTTCTCTGTGTTTTTTTTACAGGTACAATAAAAATAACCCGAATATTCCGAAAAAACTAATGAGGTTATAGAAAAGGCTTGAACCGAACAATGGACATGTAGAAAGGTCAGGCTGTATTAATAGATACATCGATACCATGTTGGCAGAGGATTATACTTAGACCGTAGACGTAATACGTATTCAATCGCTGGCAAGATGGGTAGTGTTATCTGCTAACTAGTACATTTTAAATGGTTTTCCAAGATCGTTGTCATTTTATTTCATGTTTTGACAATGTCCCTGATATGGTCTCTAACCGCGGTTGTGACACGATGATTTATTCATGTGATTACCGCTCAAGAGTCCCAACTGCCAGCGGTATATGTTGTAATACTCGTTGTGATGATAATTTTTCTGCCAAAAAATTAACATCACAACGGCCATTCCGCAAATAATTCGACACTCCTCACACACCACCACTAATCAGTAACCTTTAATTACTACATACACCAGCACAAAACACAATCACAAAATCAAAAATACGTATCTTTATCTACTCAGATGAATTAATTTGGAATTAACTTCTTACAATACTCTACATATCTACAATACAATGCATCAACTAGTAACCTAAAGCTTCCAGTAACAAACAAAAAACATTGGTCAAAGCTCGTCAAGGATATTTTCGTAGCAGCTTTTTTAAGTCCGCGCATACCCAATTTATATTTATTTATTTAACTATTTAAATTTTTAAGTTCCAAAAAAAATACATATATTTTTGAAGATAATATCCATACATTGGTTATGCCGAAACGTTAATTATATGAAATTCCCTTTATAGAAAAAAAACCGCAAAGTAAGCCCCAAAAAATTATTGAAAACATGTTTTGTTCTGTTATTTACTATGTTACGGACATGAAAAAAATCACAGTGTATCTTTAAATGCAACTAAAGGTTTAGTTGAGAGATTTTTGATCTATTTCAGACGAGTCGTGTTTTAATAAATATTTTCACCATTTTCGCTAAATTAGTATCGTTTTTTTTTTAAATCAGCGCGCTCCCTCTAACATTCGTATTTCCCTTTCAAGCCATCTTTGAACACTTACTATGAGGCCTTTTAACCAGTGACGAAATCTTTTTTTGAAACTCTCTAACTTCTGTATAACTTTCTTAATGTATTTATGAAATATTTATCAATTCGCCAGTCTGTTTTAAAATCTGTATACACTCTTCATCGAATTCCTTTTTAAATTTGTATTCTTACATAATTTTTTTAAATTTATTTATACTGGGTTTTTACAGACGATCTCACTTACGTGAGAACAATCCAGTTATAAAAACTCAGTTAACAAACAAATACACATACAGAGGCACATTAATTCTCATATACCTAAATAAAGTTTAAATTATATAACAAATAAAATTCAAAATTAAAAATAAATTTGAAATACAAATATTACAGAAAAGTAAGAGAAGCAAGTAATTGTAACGGTGTAGATGTAAAGTGGGAACATTCCAAAGTTTACATGTAATAATGAGATCTACAGGATCAATTATAGGGTACAAATACGGTAGAGCAAAGATCTCGATCTCATAATTGTGGGGTTAATTTTCTGTCAAGTAAGGTGGGAAATCAGAAATAATAAGAGTAAATACTTAATCGAAATTATATTGAAAAACATCAAAAGTACAACAAAGGAGTACAAATAATAACCATGTAACAATAGGAATAAAAGTAGGCACATACCAGATGGACTCCTGAACCAAACTAAACTAACTCTACGTGGCCTAGGGACGAAGGAATAACAACGGGTGGCGAACGAAAACTTGTCTCCGGTAACGGGGAACGGACCCGTGACGGAAGCCAGGACATCCTTCACTTAATGGAGACGGGAGGGCGCAAGTCATTCAACGCGCGCCTGTAGGATCATCAAGTCCGCAGTACGTGGCAACCAATCAGACTCTTCTTACGGAGGAAGGATATCCTTCACTTAGTGGAAACGGGAGGGCGCAACTCCTTCAACGCGCGCCTGTAGGATCTTAAGTCCGCAGCACGTGGTAACCAACCAGGCTCTTCTTACGGACTTCGGGAACAGCAATCCGTACCATTGCGACGCGGGGATACTCAGCCAACAACTTTTAGCCACAGCTAGGACCAATCTATTTGCGGTTACGAGTACTACAAACATGACCACCGGCCAACACTCAATAAAAAGCGGAGTTCCATCAACTCCACTAAAAATAATAACCTACACGAACTATTCGTGATAGGAAAAACACCCCGCGCCTTTTTAAAAGAAAATAATAACTTCTAATCACATGATTAACTCAGATTAAAACACCTTGAATGGCGAGTGACTGGATCCGCCGAACCGCTGGCCAAGCAGACCGGGGAGGAAGTGACCATAAACCAAACTCATCTTCCTTCCTCAAAAATATTGCCAAACTTAAAAAAAAACACCATAGACAAAATAACCCCAATTAGGCAAGAACTACACTTGTCACAAAATATTTATGTGACATAATACATAATATAATCAGTGCAACATATTATTTAACAATAGCAGAATTCTTTTCTGAATCCATATAAATTATCGACAAAAATATCTACTTCAGCACACTCAATCTTATTATACAGTCGACACATTTGGGTCAGAGGGCTAAAGTAGGCGATATTATTTTTGAAAATATTCAGGTGAAAAATGCTATGGTGTCTTAAACAATGGGAATTGGGGATATTTATTTCAATATTGATATAAGACATAATGAGGTATCAAGATGGCCGTGGATAATTTTATGCAAACATATTAGGTCAGTCAATTGCCTTCTTATTTTAAGTGTATTAATCTTAAAGTATTCACGACGTGCGTCATACGATCTAAGATGGTCATGTAGTCCACATTTGAAAGATAATAGTCTAAGCATTTTTTTTAACCGATTCTATAATGTTTTCGTTGTATTTCGTTGAATAATGTTGTCTTTTCCGAAACGTAAACTAATATTGTTATAACTTTGTAAAATTTTATCACTTTAAAAAAATACTAAATAAATATTAATTAAGGCATTACTGAAACCAAGCTTAAGGCGATGCACTACGTCATGTAATATTTTAAACTGAGCTGCTATCAATAACAACCCTTACGTAGATGGCGATAAGGTTTAAATTCCCCCTTAACACCATCCGCCTGTTTTGATTTATGCAAGAAAAAAACATGGCCAAAAAGAGCCTTTTATTTTATTTTGTGGATGTTTTATAAATAACTTAATTTGCCACATTATACAATAAAATCATAACCGAAAATGAGTTCGTAAGTAGGAGATTTTGAACTTTAAAGCAGTTTTCATAGGCCTTTACATTATTTTTTTCTGGGCTTTTAAAAAGACTTATCTAAAAAATACTCGATTATTTCAAAGACCAAGATGTATTCTACTCGCAGTATTTAATTAAAGCATCTGAAACATTTCTAGGCGACCAAATTTTCAAACCAAAAACACATGATTTTGCATTACTACGTATGGCATCGCCTTAACTCTAAACACCAGTTTTTGTAGTTAGGCCCCTGTGATCCTAAGCCCCGAGTAATGAAAGATCATACAGGAATTACCGTTTTATAAAAAAGTTATACAGAAAAAGAATAAAATACCTAACTCCGAAGCTAAAAGCTAACTAACTAACTAATCATCACGCCGTTTCTCCACAGGGGTAGGTAGAGAGGACGGACCGCCATACAACTCGGTCTTGGCACACACTCCTTGCCTCATTCATATTCATACATCGTCTCATACATACTCATCTATTATTCTGACTCTTTACATGGCCCGACTCAAGTGTCTGATTCACCTGATCGTGCCATGTCTTCCTCTGGCGTCCCCGACTTCTGCTACCATTCGCATTTTCGTCAAATATTCACATAACAGTCCCTTATTCGCACATTCGCTCTACATGCCCAAACCATATAAGCGTCCCTTTCTTAATCTTACACATTACGCTTTCATCAGCCTTGCACTTTTTTCAGATCTCCACATTTCTCACACGATCACACATGGTTTTTCCACACACACGCCTAAGGGATTTAATTTCTACAGCATTCAGTCTACTTTCATCCTTTCTTTTGCCAGTTTCATGCCTAACTTTCATACATCAGGGTAGGTACCAGCATTCCATTGTGGACTGCTAACTTCGCTTCTTTGGACAATTTTTCGTTAGCGCCAACTGCGCTTTTATGGAAAATATAATATTCCTATTTGTATTGCCCCGAATGGTAAAAAAAAAATAGTGTTTTTTTTTAAAGAATCGATTTCAATTTCAACTAAAGCAGGTGAAACAGTAAAATATTTGCAGTACAAAAATATTGATCGGTTTGTACAAATAAGAAAGTAAAATAAATTCGATAAATTATTTCCTCTACGGCGGAAATTTTCCATTTAAACCACAATAGAAAAAGATACAAAACCAAGTCTTTGCCGAGTCAACAGTACAATATATTTGCTAACGTTTTGCGGTGGATACGTGGATGTTAGAAATAAATTGCATGCATTAGGTCCCACATTCATAATAAATAATACAAAAAACAATATCTACTCAAAAACTCCTCGAATCTACACAAAATACATATTTGTTAGAGAATCTGGTTTGAAATTTATTTAATTGTTGAACTTAACCAAATACTCTATAATATTAATGATACCTACAACTGCTGACATTTCCCATACATTTTGATGGCAACATGCTACACTAGCGCCTTCTAGTGGCATGAGTTTGACGCCTTGGTTTTCTTTTATACATTTTAATGAATTTTATGTAAAATATATTCTATATTTTACGTATCAAAATATTTAATAAATTCAATATCTACATAAATAAAAATTTATATGTTCTGTTGTTCAAAATCTTAAATCTATGAAAGTTCTTCACCGATTGCTTTGAAATTTTGACACAACGTCGCATTCGAATACGCGTATGTTTTATATACCTTTATTATATAGATGTCAACCGTGGCAGGTAGAAACAAGAAACACTAAAACGGCTTTGCTGAATTTGACTTGCAATTTTTTAAATTATATTTTTAATGGTATAATCCTCTTATTACATATTTGCGTAAGATTTAACTTATAATATATGTCACCAACTAACTTGTCAACTTTTTTTGACATCCTCAAAAACAACATTTTGGTTGTTTGTAATTATTTCTTCCATCAACTACACCCACAGAACCTACGTATTGGAACACTTTTAGATGTTGTTTTAATCAATATTGATAAAAATAATTTTAGATAGCGTAAAACACCACCACCTAGTACTAAATAAATTCAACTTGCCGCTATGGAAAGGAATGTCGAAGATTATATGATACACTAGCGCATATTGCGGCCAGAGTTGTTGATATTGCCACTATTTCACAGAAGTTAGACGTATACGATTATAGGGTATTCGACAACACAACAACACAACACAAATATAAAATTGAAATAGCTATGGATATTAAATAAACACTCAATGTATGTTTAAATTTCTAAATATTTCTTCATAAATTAAATATTTATCCATATTATTTATTAATAATCAAGTTATATACACGTATTCTTGTAATTAAGTTTAATGTATCTATCCTTAAATATTTCTTATCTCTTTTGGAATAAACACCTAAAGTGGTATTATTATTAATATTAAGGCAAAGGTGTCATTAAAAAAATAAGTGGAAAAAGAAATTTAGATGTTTTAAATATTGAGATTTTATAATGATTTGGTTTAAACTCCAAACAAGCTGTCGAGAAGTAAGAACTTCACAAATGCACTCATAGAGGGCAGTGCATAGAGCTTGCGTGGAAGTCCGCAAGATGGCAGCTAGTAGCCGGTAGTTGCCAAGTCCAGTTAGAATGCTCCCAGACAAAGTTCGTGCTCAGATCCCATTTAGCCAGCTTCTAGTTAGGTCGACTATCGAGTCACCATTGTAATACGGAAGTATTAATGAATACCTGATTTAACACAAAGAACCAATTATTGATAATCTCCTTCCACGACGAGTTGGAGAACTGTTTGTGGGAACACAACACAGCAATACTTCTTGAGTAATTTGATATTCTTCCAAGCAGTTATAAATAAGACAGAAAGTAATAAGGTCGATCGATCATTGTGTGAAGGAGGAATGTCTAAAGGGCATCGGATGAACATTATTTATATGCTGACCTTACAAACCCTTCGGGGGTTAAAAAAATATATTTCTTTTGGTTAAATTTTCAGCCCCGAAACAACATGGAGGTTTCAGAAATTTGGACTTTGTGTGTTGCTTGATCAAAACAATGGAAATTATTTGAAAGTTGTAAGTTTTTCGTGCAATAATTTAAAGAATTAAAAAAATAATAATATAGGTTATTGATCGTTTTGTGAACTTCATTAAAAGTATCTTGAGCTAGTTAGAGCTAGTTTAATTGAGGCTATTAGAGATCGTCCCAAATTGCTTAAAGTTACGATTTGGGAGGAGTATATTGGTACCACCGCCCCGGAAACCATTAATAACCAACGCTTCTGCCATAGGTCACCCAAGTGGTGACCGGGTTCAATGGATAAGGTTTGTTCATGTCTCGGTGGCGAATGCGCCTGCCCACCAAACTGCCGGATCAGGGAGGCTCTTTGACTTCTCCAGCCGGACACTCTCGACCCCAATGTATTGCATAGCAGTGGGAGGGAAGGATTCATAATTCGCTTCTGGACACACTGTTCCTCAGATTCCTACCAAGAATTTTCTCTCATTTTTCCCTTAAAAGGACCCTCTGCACAGGATCAATACATAATATCAATAAAAAAGATTGTATTTCAATATTTGATGTTTTAATCATATTAATAATTTCTTCATCATAATATTCAAATAATAATTAATATTTTTTTTTTCTCCAAATTTCTCGAAGATCTCACTTGAGAATGATTTTATATTATGTAACACAAATTATGTTCAATTAAATTACTTATAAACACTTATTAGTAAATGATTATTAACAATCCAGAGTCATCCAGATTATAAACTGCAATATCAGGTCAAATCGCTTCGCAGTAAAAAGCAAACAGTCAACGATTTTAAATTGAATTTTAATACCGAGTGCAAGTGCTGTTATGCATCGGAAAATTCCTTCGCTGGGTGCAATAATGCAAATGTTTTAATGCTCAAATTGTTTTATTAACTTATCGTTTAATTGCAATTTCAATATATAATGAGAAAGATGGCGTACTAAATAAGTACTTATAAAACTACATTTTTGAAATAGATTCACTTCGTTGCATAAGTAAAATGTTCAAAGACAAAATTTGTCAGTAAAAATTGTGATATTTAATTATTGAAGATAATATTAGCGATTATCAAACGAAAATCTGAATCTGAAAAAACCGAAAAATATATGGTCGCATCTAGGACTTGAACCCAGGACGTTCACCTTGCAGGGGAGCTACTATATCAACTGAGCTAATCTGACCCTATTTCCACAACATGTTATAACAAAAGATTAGAATTTTTATGAACACGTGTTCCGACGTCGCTATAACAAATTCGTGTCTTGCTAAAAGTTAATTCTTGTCAATTCATTTGTTTAAGGCCTGCAATCCCGTTTTTACCATATTACGAATTATTTGAAGAGATTTCATTTCAGTAAGTTTTCTCCGTATAATCTAGGTCTCAATGGTCTAGTGGTTAAAGACATTGTCCCGGTAAGACTGAAATCCTAAGGTACTTCCCAGTTGAGACCGGAATCTTTTTATTTTTTTGTGTCTTGTTCTGTGTCTTGGTCTGTGTCATGTTTATTTTTAGTAAAAACACATTAATTGTAACTCCTCACTAGACGATGTGATCTTTGCGCCTTCGCAAATCATTGTAATTCTGTTTATAAAACTCTCTCCTGTCAGCTTCGTTCTGTCTCCACTCTCCTTTACTCTTGTCACACTAAAGATCAGAGGTGTAGGCTATAGCAGAGGTCTGCAACCCCATTATAATGGTGGTAGTTAAAAAATTCATCAAGATTTTGCTACTAATCGAATCGTATTAATTATTTTCACCGACAGATATTAATAGTATATTTAAGGCCCTTCTAACACAGACATACTTACAAGCGGCTGTGACGCAACCACAAATAGCCTACCAATATGCTACTCTTTACGCAGAGCCATCTACCAGAATTATACTGAACCTGATAATTTTTTCAAGAGCGGCTGTAAATTAATATGATGTCAAGTGGCTCTGGTGACGAATCAATAATATTTTTCTTCTTATGTTATATTAAAAAGCATAAAAAATGGTCTAAAATAAGATTTTGGGTTCTCCCATAAAGCGAAATAAATTTTAATTGTAGGGCAAACATTGCTGCCAAGGAACTACGCTAGATTTATGTTAAATATTAGGTCCACAACTATACAACTTCATGCCTGATGCTTGGAAAAAGGAAAACACAGCTATTCTTCATAAATTGACCACTAATTGGTTTCATCAATTAGGTAGAAAGGAGAGTGAACTTTTATCACACAAAAAATGAAATCAAACACAAACCAAAAACAACAACAAAAACTCCAACAAAACAGTAAAAGATACCTTTATGTTATAATCTTTATCATTATATGTATATATGTACCAACCTAATACTTTTAAATTAGAATGCTACCCAAGCAGCAGTTAATCTTATGTTTAATGTAATATTTTATTTTATGGTATTTCTTCTCTTCGTTATTCATATTTATACAAACATGTTAGTAGACTTAGGCACCAGTTAAAAGTACAAATACCTATTATTTCATTATTATTTTAATACTATACTTATCAAACAACTTATCAAAATGTTAATACTCACCATAATTTGACTGTCCTAAAACGGGAATCCTCCTAGTTGGGCAGTCAAAATATTTCTTAAATAATGTGTATAAATGTATAATCTTTTACTAAATAAATATTAAAAAAAAAAATAAATAAAAATACTTTTATTTCCAACCTCAATCCACGCCTACTCCGCTTAATTCTTTCTAGAGATTTGTGTAAATTATAGTTATATAAACAAGGATATTTCCCACCTCCAGAACAAATTTAACATTTAAACTATGTTCGGACGTCATTTCTGTCAAAACAGTAGTAACTAAAAGCGAACACTACTCGCGTAGTGTGCTACCAGCACTATCAGTAGCGTGTACTATTACTACCAAAATAGTATTGAGGATACTCACGAGCGACGCGTATGCTACGCACACAAAACTCGAGTCGCTTGTTATTATCTCTGTGTACGAATGGCCTAAGTTAAACTTTAAAAAAGGAGCATCTGATAGATTTAATGTGTGGTGAAAGTTATTTTCGAGGAATTTACCTAAGCTTAACTCTTTCATTTAAGGATGGTGTTTAATTTTGTAAAAGATAAGTTTGTAATAATTCCGGATACAGTCGCCATCTATGGATTGTTTGAATAGTTAATTATTAGAAATGGTGTGAATCTGCACTAACATTCTAGACAATTCTAGAGCTCTAGCATGTCGATAACCAGTTGCTTCTTTTCATTGTGTATATCAACAACTGTCAATGGATTAGTATTTTTAATCTGTAAAGGGCCTGTTCCCAGTAAAAAAGTGTTCTTTCCTTCAGAAATTTATTACAGTAAACAGTGTTTAGCTGAACAAGGGTCGGGCCCGTTATCAATAAATTGTTATTATCATAGTAGATATTATAAAAAGCATGTTTGTGATTCAAAATAAAAAAAAGTTAAAATACGACACAAGTGTTTCCAGTAAAGTCCATAAACCAGAAAAATATACAGATGGTGATTGAAAAAGTGTATCCACTGTTATTTAAAAAAAATCCCTCATGACCTGTGTGAGACAGCTTTTTAATTGAACAAACTAAATATTGCTCCGGACTAAACACGTAACCGGATTTGAAAGTGGCTATTTTCAAATCACCAAAAATCAATGTTTTGACTCAAACTACACAGGCACTAGTTTCACCATACAATTTGGTACGCACAGGTACAAGTTTCATTATTTCGTAGCAAATTTAGTTTACAGAATAAGTTATTTAGTCGTTTTATTCAATGCTTATAAAAAATATAAAACTTAGTGAATTCTCTGGCGTTAACCGGACTTTACAGAGTTTTTCTAAATCAGACTTAGTTTCAAAACTAAGTTTCATCAATTTCGAAATAAAACTTTAGATTTGTATTAACATCAAACAAACGCGGGCCGCCCGGTGTCAGCTACAGTAATTTTTTTATATAAAAAGATAGATTTACGTTTTATGTCCCATCTCCTATTATTTTAGAAAATTTGTATAAAAATAATTTTTAAAAAAATAACAGTAGAAATTGCTGTTACCTTGACATTTACCCGAACTGAAATTTGTGGACTCTGTAAATTTGGCGATTCTGGGGTCATTAAAAAAACCTTCTTTGATTTTAGTGTCGCAGCTCCAAAAAGGTTGCGAACAGCTGGTGTAGAGTAGAGCCTTCCCGACCTTCGAAGGCTTCAGACTTCCGGTCGACCTTCTATCTGTCGCCTCCCCGAGTATCAGAGCACTTCACAACTCACTTTTACTTCACTACCAACTTATCAACCTATATCACTGCGGACTACGGAGCTGGAAGGAAATTACCAATATATTATAGGTTACTCCGATAATGGAAGTAGGTTTTGATGGATTAAGATATATTGGTGATATTTATTGGTGTTGGAAATATATTTATTTTGAACAGACTATTTTTTGCTAAACATGAACTGTTGCCTATTTACTCCTAAAACCTATACACAATAATTATAGAAACTATTTGTCGTTATAGATTGTATTTTACGCTCATGACGCGAAACATCGCGCGATGAGTGTGAAATTTATCCATCTTCTTATATGAGGGAGAGTGTATGTGTAGTGCGGGTTTATTCCGAGAATGTTGAAAGTTTATAAACTTGACCCTCGAACAAGAGAAAGGTCACTGTCACTTCTGATTTAAAAAAAACTCTGCGTAAAGTGCGGACAATGCTGGGAACATCACCTAGTACTTACAAAATAAGATGAAAAAAAAAAAAAAAAAGTGAAATAAAAATGAATTAATTATAAAAGGTTTTCCAATAAGAGGTTTTGAATAATTTTGAATAGCCCGCTATTTCGGTAGATGTTACTTTGAAGCTGTCATTGTTTGACATTTGATAAGTAAAAACTACGCCATTAATAAAAATGAAACAACACACGCTTCAACAACGCATTGAAATTATAAAAATTCACTTGAGTGAATCAAATGCAAATCATCTTGAGTGATGAGGCCCATTTCCACCTCAGTGGCTTCGTCAACAAGCAAAATTGTCACATCTGGGGCTCGGAAAACCCAAAAGTTATTGTTGAAAAGCCTTTCTATCCTCAACGTGTGACTGTTTGGTGCGGTTTATGGTCCGGCGGAGTCATTGGACCTTACTTTTTCAAAAATGAGGCTGGAGCAACAGTTACGGTGAATGGATTGCGCTATCCAGAGATGATTAATGATTTTATATGGCCGAAATTGAATGGTATCAATCTGGACAACGTTTACTTTTAACAAGACGGCGCTACGTGCCACACAAGCAACGAAACCATTGATCTTTTACGATAGAATATCAAAATAACACCTCTTATTGGAAAACCCTGTAGTTCGTATAAAAGCATATTTTCTTATAATTTTATTTTTCTGCTTTCCTGGTACCTTGATCAACGATTGCCTTCCAAATATTACGAAAACATTGTCATCTGTAACCTCATAAAGTAAAATACAACCCGCAAAAAACATCAAATACATTACGTCTATTTTAAAATGTCTAAAAATTGGTTTGGCTGAGGATTGTACCTTCCTTTTCAGGGACCATAGTCAACAGCGTTACTGACCTTGCCAGATGCCGAGCGGATAGGTCTGACATTTCTATTGTTTATTAATTATTGTTTCGTCGTCCGATTTCAGAGAAATACATATATGTCCGAGTGTGTACATTTGATTGACACCAAAATTTGATAGAATGCATTGTCACTAAAAACAAGTCTATCTGCCGAGTTTCAGCTCGATCGGATGTCTGGAAGTGGATTAATTTCCGCTTTTAGGATTTGCATTTATTCATTATCGAAAAAAAAAGATTAAAATCGATGTATGTAAAAACTAAAGCAGGGTTCACATATCTCAGCAATCCTCCATTTGAAAATTCCAATATTTTTTTATAGATAAGAAAGTAAAGAGCGGTGTACACGGAGAAAACTTACTGATATAATCTATTCAAATTATTTGCAATCCGGTTAAAAACGGGACTGCAGGCCTTACCGAATGAATTGACAGGTTTCCGGTTGAACTTATCGTAAAAATTGAATGTATTATCGCGATGTCGGAACACGTGTTAATAAAAATTTAAATATTTTCGCAATTCATCGTTATACACTATTAGGGCAAATGCAGGTGCATGAAAACGTGTTCCGATATGTAAGGAATGTTCTAAAAAAATTAACAGGAAACTGCCTGCAATCCTGTTTTTAACCGGATTTAAATAAATCAGCAATACCTACTATTTTTTTCTCCGTTTACAAAAGAAAGTGATAAGTGGCAATATAAACGTAATATCGTCGGAAGTTTGATGATTTAGTCCGGTTATCCAAATCCGCTTCTATGACGTATTCGAATCAACAATAGTTACCGCAAATAAGGGCTGCAATATATTTATAGAATATACGTGGGGCGTGTACTATTGGAGGCTTGTTTTCATGGCCAAAGGCAAAATACAAACTATTTGCTTTGACCCCATGCATTACCGGCTCTTGTTGACATTTGTGAACATTCAACGACCTGTTGCGTTCTATTGCGAATATTATCTCGTAATATATTCACAAAAATAGTGTGCAATAAAGTTGTGAATGATGAATACTAGCAGATCAGTATATTTACGATAATTCGGAATGCTGATAGAGATTTAGAAAGAATGGTAAATGCTGGTAACTCCATTAATAGAGAAATGAACGCGGTTGGCGCTCGCAAAAAAACTGTCCAAAGAAGCGAAGCTAGCAGTCCACAATGGAGTTCTGGAACTTACCTTAATGTATAGCAGTGAGGCCTGGAATTGGCAGAGGAAAGATAAAAAAAAATACCGAATGCTGTAGAAATGACATACAAGCGTAATGAGTAAGATTAAGAATTGGACGCTCAGATGGTTTGAGCATGTAGAATGCATGAAGAAAGAAAAGCGTGTATGGAGAATATATGGCGGAAATTTTAATGGTAAAAGAAGTCGGGGAGGCCCAACGAAGACATGGCACGATCAAGTGTATCAGAATTTTGCGGTCCGTCTTCTCTCCTCTTCTGCGGGGAAGCGGCGTGATGGTTAGTGTGATGTATGGTAATAAGTTGGGTATTCAAGCGATAGATGGCACTAGTCAGAAAGCTTACTCCAGAGTCCGACAGATGTCGCTAGAGTGTAGCAATTGCCTGTG
The DNA here is from genome assembly GCA_026573805.1 of Hesperophylax magnus. Classification (NCBI taxonomy): domain Eukaryota; kingdom Metazoa; phylum Arthropoda; class Insecta; order Trichoptera; family Limnephilidae; genus Hesperophylax; species Hesperophylax magnus. The sequence goes on from JAIUSX010000016.1 coordinate 2,523,890, forward strand.
GGGTATCCTTGTCAGACTTCAAGCTTCTAGAAACAGAGAATTACCAACCCTCGGGTAATGAACAGTGAAGCTAAATTCAGACTTATTTATTGTAACGCAATTATTGTAAAGAACCTTTTACTTTATCAAGAGTTCCCAACACACTAAATCTGCAAGTAAAGGCAGAGATATAACAGTTAGTTAGTTGGTTAGTTATATTCAGGTAATATATTTAATAAACATCTGCGTGAACTCTTTGAACCTTAGCAAGAAAATTAAATTTACTACATGAAATTCCGGATTTAAAATGACATTTTGTTTTACCTATTTGAATTACTAACATTATTTGCATTATTTCCTACCCAATGCAATTAGGATAGATCAAGTTTTCCATTTCATTATATTCATACAAATCCATACAAATACACACACGTTTCACTACAATCATGTACATCTACATCATGGTGACCGGATAAATCATCACAATGATAATTCATCACATCTTAGTTATATAAAGTCATGGAAAGTGATGAAACAAAAACTTTATTAACTGGGTTAAGTAGGTTAGGTTAGGTTAGGTTAAGTTAGGTTTAAAATTTATTTTTTTTCTTCGTTTCTAATGACTTTATATCACTTTTTAAAAGTGTGTTGAATTGTCACTGTGTTGAGTTGTCATGGAACCCTACATCATACATCTACATCGGTGACCGGATAAATCATCACATCTTTAAAAAGTTATATAAAGTCATGGAAAGTGAAGAAACAAAAACTTTATTAACTGGGTTAAGTAGGTTAGGTTAGGTTAGGTTAGGGTAAAAAAAAAGTTTTTCATCGTTTCTAATGACTTTATATCACTTTTTAAAAGTGTGTTGAATTGTCACTATGTTGAGTTATCATGGAACCATCTACATCATACATCATGTACCTACATCATACCTACCATTTCTATTATTATTTTTATTTGTTTATGTTGATTTGATTTTTTATTGTTAATATTATTTCATTGTTCATTATTATACATTAATATGTATATATTATTATTATTATTATATTGGAGGCACTGCTGAAAACCAGCTGCATTCCCGGAGAGATCCGGGATGCATAGCTGAGCAGTACCTTTTTGTCAATAGAATTTATGTTAAAAAATATGTAAAACTTATCTATTGGCAAATAAATGTTTTTTTTATTATTATTATCTCCACTGGAAGGCTGTTTAAAACGTTTATTAAAGGACGAGGGAGCGCAATAAGGTTTATTACACCAAAATTCAATCACCACCGATGGAATAGGTCAAAGATTTCACCCCGAGATGTAGCGCATGTTAAAAATGAAATTCTGTTAGAGACGTTAGAAGAATAAAGGTCACTGACATTCCACAAGGAAATTATTCTATTTTCATGATGTAGGCGAAATGATTGATCTTAAAATGAACCCTTGGCATGCAAATTTGCGTAGGTAGGTAATTTTCATCCTTTTGAATTCATTTTGATTCAGTTTTTGTCAACAGCAGGTAGATTCATCCAATAAAAATTATATTCAATGGAGTTTTACAGAGTTATTTTTGTTAATACATTGTTAAATTAGAATGTTTAGAGGAAATACGCATTTTATCTGGGCCTCGATTCTCGACAAAGTTATTCCACCCGAACAACGAGTGGTTCGACCCACGTTCGAGTGGAATAACTTTTGACGCTTAGCTTATGTATGTATGTACCTTCGACGGGACTCAATAATAAGAAGTCGAGCAATGTGTGTACTTTCGATGACGATTGCGAGCGGTCTGGATTGGAGAATCGATTCCCTGAAATAATGTTTGATTGAAGTATGTACGTACTAGACATTTGCGATAACTTTTTATTATTTTTTTCAATTTCGTTGGGTATTTTGGCCTCAAATCCTAATTGAAGTTTTGTATGAAATAGGCCGCGCAGCCGTTCGTCTTAACTATCCCGCAGCCAAGTGGGGGAGTAGGTAGTACCCAAAATTACTATCCTCTTTATATTAGTACGTATTCCTGCGCAAATATATAAGTTACCATTAATAATTGACTGAATAATTGGGAGTTCTGTAGTTTAAAAGCCGAAAAGAAGACAGAAAAATGCATGGGGTCGTCGGAAGACCCACTTGGTTGCAGACGCTTTGTTTGGCATCTTGGCCTGTCAAGAGTTAAGCTTAATATTGGAAAGGTTAGCAGTCCACAATGGCGTGCTAGCACCTACCCTGATGCATGGCAGTGTAGCATGGAACTGGCAGAGGAAGGATTAACATAGACTGAATGCTGTAGAAATGAGATCCCTTGGCATTTAGAGCGTTCGGGCATGTAGAGCGGATGAACGAAGAAATGAGTGTAAAGTGAATATATGACGCGAATTTGAAAGGTAGAAGAAGTTTAAGATGCCCTCGGAATTTATGGTACGATCAAGTGAACCAAAAACTTGCGTCGGGTCATGTGAAGAGTCCGAATAATAGCAGGGATTGTATGAGACGATGTATGAACGTGACTGAAGCAAGGAGTGTGAGCCAAGACAGAGTTGTTTGGTCTGTCCTATCTGTCTACCCCTGGGGGGAAACGCCGTGATGGTTAGTTAGTTAGTTAAGTATTGGTAGGAACTAGGCTCAGATACCTGGGGAGACATTCAGTAGAACCAGAAGACATAGCCACATACCCAATAACAATCCTGGTGAACTTTATTAAAGGGACTAGGTTGTTGTTAAAGGATTGAGGTAAAGTAGGAGATAGCACAAAGGGCCTATTGCCTAAGTGCTCACGGAAACTAATGTGGCACGTAGTGTAGTTGCTTGTGTGGCACGTAGCGCCGTTTCGTTGAAAGTAAACGTTGTCCAGATCAATACCATCCAATTCCGGCCATAAAAAATCATTAATCATCTCTCGATAGCGCAATCCATTCACCGTAACTGTTGCTCCAGCCTCATTTTCAAAAAACTAAGGTCCAATGACTCCGCCGGACCATAAAACGCACCAAACAGTCACACGTTGAGGATAGAGAGGCTTTTCAACAATAACTCTTGGGTTTTCCGAGCCCCAGATGCCACAATTTTGCTTGTTGACGAAGCCACCGAGGTGGAAATGGGCCTCATCACTCAAGATGATTTGCATTTGATTCACTTATGTGAATTTTAATAATTTCAATGCGTTGTTGAAGCGTGTATCATTCCATTTTTATTAATGGCGTAGTTTCTACTTGTCAAATGTCAAAAAATGACAGCTTCAAAAGTAACATTTACCGAAATAGCGGGCTATTGAAAATAACACCTCTTATTAGAAAATCCTGTAGTTAAGTATTGTACAAATTAAAAAAAAAACTTCTTGTACCAAATGATTATAGGTAGGAACCTACTTTACAAACAAAATACCGCATAAAATAATACAAAAAAAATGTGTCGAATCTTAGCTGTTGAATTGCTTCATCGCCTTTCCCGTTGTTTAACACAAGGTCACAACACATCACAACATTCAAGCTGATTTGTTTCAAACTCCTTCACAATAGATTAACAATTAAATCGATCAAATGCATTTTGAATTTTGTCGTTGTCCTGCCACACACCGTCTTCTGTATAGGGTAGTCAAAATGTGAGGTTGTATGTATTTTCGGATGTGAAATCTGAAAAAAAAAATTATTATTAATTTTTTTTAGTTCTTCACAACAGCGCCACCTGTTGGGTCCAAAACTATCCTGTATTATCATACACATTCACAACATTTCATTGAAATCTGCCGGGCGGTTTTGGAGATTAGCGTGTACGAATATGTGTCTTTTTTTTGTGACACGTGGTTTTTAACCATATTTAGATTTGAAATTCAATTTTACGCCCATCAAAATGCTTTTGAAAATCATTATTATCTAATAATATTACAACTTATGTATGTAGTATAGAGCATTTTTTAAAAATAATTTTCATTAACTGGTTAAAAATTTGAATTCTTTAGTGGCCTATATTTTATAATTTAAAACCAAGATAATGAATAAAGTAGCACATATCCGTACTAGGTATTTGATAAACCTTTTTATTAAAAATATTTTTTCTCAGTTTGGTTGGATAATTTGGCCTCAAATCCAAACTTAAGATTTGCATGAAAAAAGCCGCTCAGCTGTTCCCCTCTTCATTCCTCTTGAATTAAAACCTTGAAACCTTCAAGGATTATATTGAAGACATCGAGAGACATGTTGTTTAGCACATCCATACTGGGTCATGCTGTGCTGATCCATTACATATGTTCTGCCACGTTGCATCAAGTAATTATGCATAGCAGATCTTGGTGCCGCCAATGTCTGTAGTTGTTTGGTACAAAATTAATGAAGCGAGCTTGCATCCAATACATAGTTGTGAGGAGGTTCATTAACTCTGATAGTTAGTTAGCTGTTACATTTACGAACAATTTAGAATGAAATATTTTTTGTTACACACTTGAGTCAATTAGTAGTTCACTACGTGCAATGTTTGTTAGACCAGTTAACTTGATTCCAGTATTGCCTTGAAACACGTTAATTGTAGCTACTTTAAAGTCAGTTTCAATATTTTAACAGAATAGCACTTTGGCATCGGTTCAGTGTACCCGAGAAAGTACGAAGTAGTATGGGGGCGTGAGATCTTTTGACTAAATATTATATTCCAAACCGGTTACCTGCCGAGGCGTTCTCAGGAACTGACTCGTGACCATGGATTCTACCGTCTGCAGGACTTCGCGTTATATTGTTTGTATTTTTATTATTTTAAATCAGCGACAAACATCGCAACGTAAACAAAATAAGTACATGATTTATGCCACATTACTCGTAGTTTTACGCACTTTCTTTCCACAAAGATATGAACACACTTTTAAGAAATCTTTTTTCATATTGGATGGTTGATGACTCCGTCAGAGTTCACATGGGCTTTACGAGCTATCAAATCAGAATAAATAACATTACGCGTTGTCTACTATTTTGTATTTATTAATTTTATTTTAGTTAATTGTACATTTAAGTTTACAAATTACTTACTAATTTGTTACATATAAATATACTATATTTTTTTCTTGCTTGATGTGGCTCCTACACAACATCTTGAACGTTCCAATTGGGGCAGACTTTAGGTTTTCCGGCAGCGCATTATAGTATTTCATCTCTTTATATAGTATACTATTATGAGTATTTGCCTTGTCCTTTTTTGGTAGCCTGATTTCATTGCACGTCCTTGTTTTATGTTTGTGTATGTCCTTGTTGTATACAATTTTATTTGAAAAATATTTGGGTAGCAGGTTGTTTACTATTTTGTGTACAAATATCATCGTGTTCAAGGTCAACATCTGTTTCACCATTAGCCAATTTAGTTCCTTTAACATTTTATTTACTTTTGAATATCTATTTCGTCTGAATATTGTTCTCATTGCCCTATTTTGGAGAATTTGAACTTTATTTTGTTCTCTGTCGTTACACAGGAAAAGGATAGTTGAGCAGTAGTTAAAATGTGGAGCTATAATGGATTTATAAATGGTAATTGCAGTTTTTTCGGAAAGTTCACGAAACTAATAGTTCTCTATTCATAATTATCTATAATAATCTCCATTAAAACATAGCAAACGGTAAACCATAGCGTAAAGAAATTTCTACTGCCTTTGTGCCTACAATTCTAAGGCAAACCCAATTTTTAATTCAAATTTTCATTTCCATGATGAGATCATATTGCACGAGATATTTATGATTCATATTTTACAATAATTATTCCATAAGTTTGAAAATAATTTTGATTTCGGACGAATTTGGATAAGTACGTCTGCCAGAAATTTATAAAAATGAAAACGTCAAATTGAAAACCTGCGAAATTGTCTGTATTGTTAAAACGCCTCGCGATGTTTAAACGCTCGGTCTGAATAGAGACTGCCCACGCCAAACCAAATAAATCGGCCCGTTTTATTCCCTTCTGACTTCTAAATAGGGCTTAGCCACCGAACAGGTATTCCCAAGAAGTGACATCAATACCGATTTTAAAGAAAACAGATGTCACCAAGTTGCCAAAAACATCAAAAAAGTCACCGGAGACCAAAATTTCACTAACATTTTTTGGTCCAAATAATTTCAGGAATCACTGGATAAAGTAGGTCAAGTTCGACCCTTAATACCCTGTACTACAGAAGACATTTAAAAAACTGTCGCCCCAAATTCCACAGCGCATCTTAGCGGGAAAAAATAAATACAAATGCTATGTTACCTACCGTATTTTTATAAAACAGACAAATTTTTTTTATTAGTACCAACTCGAATCTAAACTTTTACAACATTTATACAATGTGTAACAAAAACACCGTTTAACGGTTGGGAAGTAATTTTTATTAGTAAGGCTGATGGTGTTTATAGATGTAAACTGAAATAAAATATATTGTATGTAGTTTATGTATTCATTGGATTCTTTGCTAAGTTTATTGACTTTACTAATTTCAATTTGAATGGGCTGGTACTAAATCGTTTGGTATTTTCAGAGTGAAAAATAAACACGCAAACAAAAATTAAACGAAAAAATCATATGGAGTCATTGAAACCTATTAGCATAATAATTGCCATTTTACTATCTTCTAGATAGCAAAACTCTAACCAACTAACTAACCTGCACTAAAAATTATTTTATTTGATGACATTTTCAAAATTGTAACGAATGTGTCAAGAATTGTACTAACGTATAATATATGTAAAATTGTAACGAATGTGTCAAGAATTGTACTTACGTATAATATATGTAAAATTGTAACGAATGTGTCAAGAATTGTACGTACGGATAATATATGTAAAACCGTAACGAATATGTCAAGAATCGTACGTACGTATAATATATGTAAAACCGTAACGAATACGTCAAGAATCGTACGTACGTATAATATATGTAAAATTGTAACGAATGTGTCAAGAATTGTACGTACGGATAATACAGTACGATTTTCCAGTAAAAGGTGTTATTTTGATATTCAATCGTAAAAGATCAATGGTTTCGTTGCTTGTGTGGCACGTAGCGCCGTCTTGTTGAAAGTAAACGTTATCCAAATCAATACCATCCAATTCCGGCCATAAAAAATCATTAATCATGTCTCGATAGCGCAATCCATTCACCGTAACTGTTGCTCCAGCCTCATTTTCGAAAAAGTGAGGTCCAATGACTCCGCCGGACCATAAAGCGCACCAAACAGTCACACGTTGAGGATAGAGAGGCTTTTCAACAATAATTCTTGGGTTTTCCGAACCTCAGATGTGAAAATTTTGCTTGTTGACGAAGCCACCGAGTTGGAAATGGGCCTCATCACTCAAGATGATTTGCATTTGATTCAATCAAGTGAATTTTAATAATTTCAATGCGTTGTTGAAGCCTGTATCGTTCCATTTTGATTAATGGTGTAGTTTTTACTTGTCAAATGTCTAAAAAACGACAACTTCAAAAGTAACATCTACCGAAATAGCGGGCTATTTAAAATAACACTTCTTATTGGAAAACCCCGTATATGTAAAATTGTAACGAATATGTCAAGAATTGTACGAACGTATAACATATGTAAAAAATATACAGAAATTTTTTTAAAGTCTGTTTTTGAGTTTGTGGTTTAATTTTCTTAATTTTACTCTTGACGAGTAAGTCAGATTTCTTGATTTTTCAAGGTTCTGCACTTTTTAGCTTACATGCAACAATTATCAATCTTACAATAATTATTACAATGATATTTTACGGGTCTGCGTTAGTATGTTAAATAAAACACATTATTAAATCAATTTATTTACGCACATCATTGACGATTATAAGGTGATGATTTTACAGGAGAGATTTTTTTTCTGCAACACGTACACAACCAACAATCAGACACACTCACTAACAATAGGACGCATGATCTGGTAATACGTTTGGGAGTCCTATTGATATTTATATATTGACTCCATTCAATTTATAGAATTTAGCTTTATCTATACAAGCACTTTGCTGAATCCTACAAATTAAAATTGAATATGGGTAATGTAATTTTACTGATTTGTCTTATAGTACTGTTTTAATTTCTACGTTGATTTATGTTACTGTAAATGTTGTTTTATTTAGATTATCAGTTTCATGTGGATAAAATTTTTTTGTATAGTTATCTATAGCTCATTAGGTTTGTTCTGCCGTCACAAGTAAAAAGGCAGCTAGGAAATTGCTAAAGTCACATTCTGATATACGAGTAGAAGACCTTTCACCTGTTGTAATAAAAAGTACATCAGCGTGTGAATGTTGCAATTTCTCATCTGTCTTTTTGCTTATGACGTCAGTATTTGTTTTTATAATCTATCACGAGTAGAAACAGAACTGTGTTTTTAATATCAAGCTTGACTAATCCGCCGAATACGTTTAGAAAATAGATTTCCCCAGATTTCTCCAGTAATGCCACATTACTTCTGAAATATTATTATTTAATCCGATTTTCATTTTGCCGCCGAATAAGCGCGAGACGCGAGAGGTCCTATTCAATTTATCGTTTTTGCTCGTTTCTGTTAAAAAATACCAAAAACCCAGGGCAAAATCGTTTACAGAAAATGATCTTTTCCTCCATCTAATATTCCCTAGATAGGTTTCAAGGACTTACGTAATTTGTACGGTTTTTAGTCGGAATATAATATTTTTTCCTGAGTGCTTCTCTACAAAATATTAAAGATTTAAGATCGCGAATTGAGAATTTATGCTAAAAGGATTAAAATTCATAACGCTCTACTTATTGAAGGTTGGCTATTATCAGGGCAGTCTTAACCCTGTAGAATTCATCCATAAACAGCACACTTAGCAGTCGCCTAGATTATTCCGCTTCTTCGGTACTTAATTTTTTTTATTAAATATAATTTTTTATTATATGGCGAAGGAATTTCGTATGTTCTGGTTATTTGGTTAAATCGTGAAGTTTTCTTGATAAATAATGGTTCCATGAAAACTCAACAGAATTGCAATTCAACCCGATTTTAAAAAGTTATACGAAGTCATTAAAAGCTATGAAAAAACTTACAGTAAACATAAAATGTTTTAAAAAATACTAGTCGGTTCTTTTACTTAAGTACTTTTATTCCTTAAGTCCTAGAATTCCCAATTTCTACGGATTTAAAACATATTTCTCTCTAAGACTTTTAAGTTTTAAGCTTCTAAAAAATTTTTATTTTTTAAGATGATATCTTTACTTTGGGATATCCAATACGGAAATTATATGAAATTCCCTAGATAGAAAAAAATTGCAAAGTACGTTCAGAAAATGATTAAGGCGATGCACTACGTCGTGTAATATTTTAAATTGAGCCGCTATCAATAACAACCCTTACGTAGATGGCGATAAGGTTTAAATTCCCGCTTAACACCATCCACCTGTTTTGATTTATGCAAGAAAAAAACATGGCCAAAAAGTGCCTTTTATTTTATTTTGTGTATGTTCAGGCATAAATATTTTTTTTTTCGATCATTTTATAAATAACTTAATTTTCTACATTATATAATAAAATCATAATCGAAAATAGGTTCGCAAGTAGGAGATTTTGAACTTTAAAGCAGTTTTCATAGGCTTAAACATCATTTTTTTCTGAGCTTATAAAAGACTTATCTAAAAAATACTCGATTATTTCAAAGGCCAAGATGTATTATACACGCAATATTTAATTTAAGCATCTGAAACATTTCTAAGCGACCAAATTTTCAAACCAAAAACACATGATTTTGCATTACTACGTATGGCATCGCCTTAATAACACGTTTAATTCTGTTATTTAATATGTTATAAACATGAAAAAATTCACAGTTCTTTAAATGCAACTTAAGCATTTGTTGAGAGATTTTTGCTCTATTTTAAACGAGTCGTGTTTTATTAAATTTTTTCACCATTTTCGCTTAATTATTATCGTTTTTTTAATATTAGCGCGCTACCTCTTACGTTCGTATTTAGATATCTTCTTTTCAAACAATCTTTGAACGTTTACTAGAGGGCCTTAAAGTGAAGCTTAATGCTAAATCATTATTTTGATTAATCTTTATAACGAATTGGTGTACATTATGAATACAAAAAATATGCTTTAGATATATTGAAGGTTTTCCTATCGTTTCGCTTGAGTAGAATACAAATAAAATAATAAATTACTCAACAAAAAATATAAATGTAAACTACAAAAAAAAAACATTTTTTCAATAGAAATGTATGAAGGCGTAAAGGAAACAACTTTTAAAAAGTACAGTATTATAGCTAAAATTATTTGTGACAGTTTCACTTGATTAACTTTTTTTGTTTTCTTATAAAATTATTTACAAAATAAATAAAAACTTGTTTTGTTCTTGAAATCGAACGTTTCTAGACTCCGTTTGTCTAGCGATTTTAATGCCTATTACCTACACACGGTATATCAAGAATATACACATTTTTGGCTTGTAGCTTCTTGCAAGACATGTAGTTAGAGTTTGTTGTATAACTTTACAGCTAAAAATTCAGAAATTATTTTTTCAATGGTAGTATTACATTTAGGTATATTTAACTTGTCTATTTGCTTTGCTTTGGTTTTGTGATTAGGTGAAGATTTTGACTTTTGGTCTTTTTTGAGATGAAAAAACACAGAAATTTGGAATAGATTTTAGATTACTGTTATTGATATGTTCTTATGTTACGAAAAACTTATACATTTTTATGTTATGAACAACTATCAGTGGGGAGGGGTATACTGAGCAAAAATAATTATTACATTTCGACTTCTGTTTTATTGCTTGGTTTAGTGTTTAACGAACCCTTGACACTGCTTCCGAAAAAAATATTACTACTACCAAATCAACTTTGCAACATTCCAGAGTTTAGTAATCTCGTAATACCTCCAATTTGGGAGGCGGGTTAGGATACCACCACCCTGGGGACCTTTTATGGGATAACCAGCATCTCTGTCATAAGTCACCCAAAATGGTTCCACTTAGTTTGGTGATTTAGCAGGGGTGCCCGAGGGTGAGGTTAGTCCAGTAGTTGGGGTTAATACGTCTGACCACCAGCAGGGTGGACCGGATCGGGAGAGAACCTGTAATCTCTCTAGCCGGACGCTCTCCACCAAATGCCTTCCACTGCAGATGGCGGAATGGATTTTTATTATATTATATTCCTGGACACACTGACCCGCACATTCCTACTCACACCTCATATATTTTTCTTATCCAAATCTGCCTCTCTTTCAGCATTCCCAAAGATGACATACGGCAACTTTGCTATCTGCAACCAATATGGACCAATTGTCACAATATCAAATACGTAATAGGTTTTTACTTCCATTAATGTAACAATCATTTCCAAAGCATTTAAATAACCGCTTTCAGTAAAAAAATTATACATTATTATTTATTGTTGTAATGTCCATTTAATAGGTATGATTCCCAAGTCATCATAAACCCATTGACGTCACCCAAAATCCCATACAGTCTCACACGATCATCAGAATGATTCACAATCTCCGCTATAACCAGATGAATCACGCGAACGACAGAAAAAACTGGTAAATTAGATTGTAATAATATGGTCATCATAATCGCGTTTTATTATTATTTTTTCAAGCTATATATTGTTGCTAACGACGCAATAGAAACTTAACAGGTGATTATTGGAATCTGTAAGCATGCATTATTTATTTTTTTAATGACAAACTAATGTTTATAAGACAAAGTTTTTTATGCATAGCACAAAAGATAACAAATTTTTATAAACAGTAATTAATCGCCTGAAATATCCATACAAATTTCTAAATATTTCCCGAGTAAAAATAAATGCCGCCGACTGGAATTGAACCAGCACCTTCTGATGTCCGGTCAGGTGCTTTGAACTGCTGAGCTACGTCGGCTTATTTTCAACACGCCAAATAATTCAATACGTACTGTTACTTCAATCAACAATTACAATCAAAATAAGGTATACATAAATACAATAAATATATCTTTTTTTTTACATTACCTCCACACAAAAGGTTATGAAGAAAATAATTTCCTTCAGGGCCTATGTGATCTTTTGGGATGCTGTGTGGAGGGTCTTTTTAAGGAAAGGAAGGAGAAGAAGGAAAAAGGTATGTGAGGTGGGTAGGAATCTAGGAATCAGTATGTCCAAGAGTGACGAATATATGCCTCCCACTGCGCAAGGCGATGGGTCAAGAGACCAGTTGGATAGGTCAAAGGGTCTCCCCAAACGATATCTGGCACGCCACGCAGGTGGAAGACAGGCGCATCCTGAACATACCTCATCCGATGAACCCGGGCACCCCTGCTAAGTCACCAAATGTAGTGAACCACTTTTCTGACAGTAAGTCAGAATTTATGATTTTTCAATATTCAAGGAAAAGTTATTTACTAATTAACGTAATTTACTATACTTTATGTTACTTAAATTTAGGTAGGTACTAACATAATATCAAAAAAAAGTACACGTCTCGGCGCTAGTTAAAACAATAACTGCACTGTCCATTATAATATTACTTAATACATTATGAGCTTTCCTTACAAGATAGACTAACACCATAATTTTTTTTCTGTGGGCCTTTTTAAGATATACAATTCGGTAGTAAATAATTTTGATGTAGGTATATCATAAGGTTTAGACAGCGTTAGCAATGTAGTGCTCGAAAATATATTTTTACGACTTTATTTTAAAACATCGACTTTTCTCTACTTTTTATAAATAAACTATACACGTATTATGCTTGTAAACTTTCTGAAATTTTTTTTTCAAATGATTGTGAAAACCCTATCAAAATACAATTCGTAGTTTAGAAGAACTAGGCTCACAAACAGACGCGCATAGCGACTTTTAAATTGAATAACCAACAAAAACAAACTTACATATTTGGGTCTAGGTTGAAGTTATTTAGTATTTGAATACATATCAAGAAGAATCACAAAAATCATGTTTTCTGGCAATCACGAAAATAACGTTTTTATTCATTCCAAAAAATTGCTTTCAAAAACGGGTGAACTGAAGGTTAAACTTGTATAGTTGTTTGATATTTTCTGTGTAAGTTTTTTTTTATTTTGCCGAGTCGGTTGTAAGCGTGTATTATTATATAACTCAGTATTCTTAAAGATATAAAAAATATTGTTTCATAAATAATTGCTTTCAAATTTTAAGTGTTTCATTTAAAAATTTCTTGGAAAATCGTGTCTATGGTCTGGCAAGGGGGTCGGCCACTGAAAAGATAAACCCATAGGCAAGTATTATGGACGTTTCTTGTGTATCTGTGTAGTAAGGTCAATGTTACCTTAATTTTCTTCTAAATTTGATCAATATTTAAAAGAGGAACCGGGAAAGGGAAAATTCTACATTAAGAGATGAATTTGAGAATATTAGATCGGTCCCTGTTGATCATACTTACGTGTCAATGTGTTACCACATCAAAAGGTTAAGTACATGAATAGCTTGTTTTCAACTTCAAACACAAACATAAGTGTCTTAACCCTTTGAATGCCATGAGTAAAATACCTCTCACTCTCTCGTACACGATCTTTCACTTCTTGTAGGTATGTTGGTATGTCCGGTTCTTCCTATATGAGTGATTATATCACGTTAAAAGCTTAAGTACATGAATATTTTGTATTCAGCTTCAAACACAAACATATATGTCTTAACCCTTTGAATTCAATGAGTAAAATACCTCTCACTCACTCGTACATGATCTCTCACTTCTTGTAGGTATGTTGGTATGTCCGGTTCTTCCTATATGAATGATTATATCACTTCAAAAGGTTAAATACATGAATAGCTTGTCTTCAACTTCAAACCCAAACATACATGTCTTAACCCTTTGAATTCCATGAGTAAAATATCTCTCACTCACTCGTACATGATCTCTCACTTCTTGTAAGTATGTTGGTATGTAAGATTCTTCCTATATGAATGATAATCCAATGAACTTTAGCATAAGAAACTTCTGTGGCTTGACTTCAGGTAACTTGTATATTTATATCTATCATTGTGTATTATGTAAAAACTGTCTGTTTCTTACAAAATAAATAAATAAATTATATCACACATTGATGTATAGCTATATGAGTTACGTTCATAATAATAATAATATATTGCATAGCGCTGTTTCGTGCTATTTCATTTCTAAAAATAATTATTTAGTTTAAAGCAGTAATTTTATAAAAATTACTCCTATAGTGCTCTTTGTCTCAATATAATAAGGAATGAAGTTAAAAATTTGCTAAAAATCTTCTCTATTCGCGACTGTCTGTTTGTGCGCTTAGTTCTTCTAAGCTACTCAACGGATTTAGATAGAGTTATATTATCATTTAGATCATTTCTTCCGGAAGGTTTTTATATATATATCTCGCTCGCAAAACTCGAAAAGTAGTCGACCAATATCGCTGAAAATTGCAAAGTTTGTTCTTATTAGTGCAAGGAGTGTAAAGAAGAGAAACACAATAGCAACAGCGGAGCATTACGAGCTCCACTAGTATTACCACAAAATCCATTCGTTAGTATGATTCTTCTAATCTAACCTACGTTATTGGTTCAGTCTAGACGCTTAGACTCTAATTCTCAAAACTCAATTGGCATTATACCGAGAATATTGACGATTGATTGATGCTACTTGAGTCACAATGAAATAAAACCCACAGCAAATAAACAATCAAAATTCCAAGTGTGTCTAAATTGGCAGGTGTTTTTATATATAAAACAGTAGGTTGTTCCTCAGTTATACAAAATGACCAACAAAACCAATCAATAAATTTATTTTTGCGAGATAAACAATAAACAATGCTTTATGTAAATTTGAATAGTACAACACTGTTACATAACAGATTAGAATATCATTATGGAGCATAACACACATGAGAAGACAATTGAATCTGATACAACAGATCGTTTTTTTCCATGGTGAGATAATATCCATTTGTGTGTACTAACTAGTACATACTCATAGTTTAAAAATTTAACTGTGGAAACCATTATTAGTAAGAAAATTAGATTTTCAATGAATAAATTACGAACACATTGGCAGAAGTTTGTTTTCTTTCTTCTTCGTGAATCCTCTTAGTCTTGCGTAACCAAACATAACTTTTTATAGCTTTCTCTACTATACCTATATTCCCACAGTCACGAAGTGCCGTTTTTATGTTAAGAAAACTATCTAATGTAACAAGTAATAAGTCACCTGAAAGTGTTCCTATCTTGCGCTATTCTAATAGATTTGGCCCATGCTGTACCAACATATTTAACTGTCGAACAGCCTCTGCAAATCAAGAACTAAAAATATAATATTAATCGTCGTTTCAGTGTTTTTCGTTCGTCACGGATCGTAATTTATATTGTTTTACTCATTTTAGTTTTTAGAACCTCAAGATTTACACGAAGACGTACGAATAACTCATGTAACTCTTTTCGTTGTGGAGTTATGACAGATTTTTTTGTCACGCAGAGTGAATTTCGATGCACTGATCTGACTCCCCTCTCTGCTCGATGACATAAATGCACGATGAAGTAAATGCACTAACAAGCAACGGACAGCGGAATATTTTTAGAATATATAAGCCACTTTGCGCCACAACCCTTGGGCCACGAGACATATTTAAATATTTCGCGACTATAATTTTTTCAACGAACATTTCATCGCTAACTCCGGCGGGATCTTAGTATGAGACTTTTCACGTTAAAAAATTAGTACATTAGGTATTTATGTAATTTACTTAGATCTGTGCACGGCGACCGGTTAGACCAGTTTTAGTGGTATATACAGGGTTTTCCAATAAGAGGTGTTATTTTGATATTCAATCGTAAAAGATCAATGGTTTCGTTGCTTGTGTGGCACGTAGCGCCGTCTTGTTGAAAGTAAACATTGTCCAGATCAATTCCTCCCATCCAATTTCGGACACAAAAAATCTTTAATCATCCATTCACCGTAACTGTTGCTCCAGCCTCATTTTCGAAAAAGTAAGGTGCAATGACTCCGTCGGACTATAAACCGTACCAAACAGTCACACGTTGAGGGTAAAGAGGCTTTTCAACAATAACTCTTGGGTTTTCCTAGCCCCAGATGCGACAATTTTGCTTGTTGACAAAGCCACCGAGATGGAAATGGGTCTCATCACTCAAGATGATTTGCATTTGATTCACTCAAGTGAATTTTAATAATTTCAATGCGTTGTTGAAGCGTGTATCGTTCCATTTTTATTAATGGCGTAGTTTCTACTTGTCAAATGTCAAAAAAATGACAGCTTCAAAAGTAACATCTACGGAAATAGCGGGCTATTCAAAATTAATAACACCTCTTATTGGAAAATCCTAGTATTCGAACTCATTACTGATTATTATTATTCGGACGCTTTGCCAGTTTTGGCCGGCATCTTGCCTATCGATCTGGAAATCAGGGAAGTGCTCACCGAGGACGCCCAGCCACACACCTAGGAGTCACTCTGACTCCGGGTGGCGCGGGGACTCTCCTTGGGCTGCAGGAGAATGAGAGAACTGTCACTCAATGAGTGGCAGATCAGGTGGGATAGTTCGAGAACTGGGAGATGGACTCACTCCTTCTTCCCGTCAGTTAAAGCCAGAATGGAAGGGGCTCATCTCACACGGGATCACTACGTTACGCAGCTGCTTTCTGGACATGGGGAATTCAGGGGGAGACTTCACGCCCTCTCACTGGCCCCCCATCCCATTTGCGCCTGCGGTGACTTAAACCAGACAGCCGAGCATATTCTGTGGCACTGCGAGATCATGAAGGATGCACGTGATGAACTAACGGCCGGTTTGATTGTCGATAACAGACCAGTGGTTAACGCTGATCTAGTCGCTAACAGAGTTAATTTCGAATGTCTGAGGAAGTTTACAAGGATTTGGGTTGAGAGATGGCCTGTGCTTAGAGTTGCCGACTAGTTTAACATAAAATTTTAGTCCCCGGGTGTATTTGTTCCTGAACTTCCACGGTTTAACTCTAATTGCTATTTTACTCCTCTGCCTTATTTGTACCATGCTCTAATAATCGCTTTTGATTCTTCTTTCTTAATATGTTTTTGCCTTTCATCTCAATATGTATGTTCTTCAGCTCCTTATTACTTTTTTTGTTTCTTCTTTCCTTTTTGTTTTTTTTTTGTTTTTTTTTTCCTCTAGCTCTACCTCTTGTATTAATGGCTCCTGAGACTACAGATTTTTCTCTTCTTTTTTAACGATCATGCACATTTTATTTATTTTAATTTTTTTCAGGTGTTGAATTATTGCATCACCCTTTTAGGCCAGAACTGAACTCCGTGTCTGTAATGTATCGTCCTAATCCCCAAAAGGGGTTGGTCAAGACCTGTCCCCACATACGTTCAGGCGACGAACAGACAGGGGGGCTGACTCTCCTTGCCAGCGCCACCCCCTGGATTACGGGCGGAACTGAAGAAAGAGGGAACGAAGCCCCACGACCTTCCGTCCTGCCTCTGGAACTCGACGCTTTTCTCCTTGGGGTCTTGGGTTGTCCCCCTTTCCCGCTTACTGTCTTCAAGGCACCACCGAGTACCCAGCTTAAGGACGCGGTAAAAAGGCCTAGTAACTTCGATCGGATTTCCGCTCCGTGCCCCGGGGACAGCCTAGCACTGAGGGATGCAGCTTCTCCATTTACTGTCTCCCCAGCTTCAGACCATTTACATACATGTATATTTCTTTTGTTAATTTAGGAGACGCAGTGCCTGCCGAACATGTACATCACTTTTCATTTACCTGTTTCACCAGCTCATCATTATATATTTAAAATTTTTACTATTATTCCCCTCTTGTATATGTTTGGCGCTTGCATACCGCCACCTAACCATGTATGCGGGGAGATTGGAGGTCTAGAGTCCTTATTTATGAAATTGTAGAGTCATTTATACCAAAAAATTAGCTTCCTTGCGAGAGCCCCGAAGGGGTGACAATAAGTCACCTATACCGGGACGGGAAATTGGTGGGTCCCTCCAATGATTATTATTATGATCATCAGTAGGTAAAAATAAAATGTCAAAAACATGAATTTTCATAAAATTATGCATTCTATTCAATGTTTATGACATGCAAAAGGCCTGATTTTCCCCGGGCGTGCGACGGGAAATCATTGGAATTTCATTTATGCAACTCCCTCAACCGTGAAGAGCGATGACTCAGTTCATTTTACCATTATCTACCCACTGAAGTAGTAATGTCTTAGACATTTATCCTTTAAGACTTAAAGAGTCTGCCATAAACACTGAACAAATAATCCCTAGAGGTGTGTGATATATACAAGTTGTTCGGAAACTAGTATTGCAAGTGGGAAACTGGAGAATCCACATCACATTTGGAGTAGATTTTGTGGTGTAACTTTTATGATTTGTGCTTTCATTTTCGGGTAAATTAAAAAAAAATCTGTCGCTTGGAGTTAATATCAGCTGTTTAATATCGTTTAAATGTGTAAAAGTGTACACCCGCCCCTAAAAGTCGTTAGGAAGCTCCTTAGTATAGGCTCCATTAAAATACCTCTAGAACAGACTCAGCATGTCTCAACAATCTGAGCATTAGATTTGGCAATCGTTCCGTTAACAATGGATTGTCAATCAGACGGACCGCCCTCCTTTGCACAGAATCAAGTAGGTTTATCAAGTATTGTGAGGCTACAGCCCAGAGGTGGCTCCCAAATTCAATTTTTGGGCATTCTTGAGATTTATATAGAGTTACCAGCTGATTACTAATGGAGAATATACTTGCCCTGTACAAGACTTTGGAAGCCAGTCTTTCTCAAACTTCTATAGAGCTCCGATACCTTCTATATGAGCCGGTTTGATATACGTAGGTACTTACTCCTACAAAAAAAGTAGATTCACGAGGTCCCTAATTGTACTACGAATTCCGGACACAGTGTATAACATGGTATCGCAATCATAGTTGATACTAATACAGTGTTCACACAAATGCATTTCTTGCCTACATCATGTTGGTCTTGTTACTCTGTTGTCATTATTAATAATCGGGAGTAAGCAAGATAAAAACCTATTTCTCAGTGACGTTTCGCAAGGACGTTACTGTCGGAAGTATGTATATATACACCAAAACACTTTTTTCTTAGTGTGTTTTATTTAGATCAACTCTGATCTAGAGGTACTTTTTAAAAAAAAAGCTGATGTCACCAATACAAATAACACATTTTAACTCCAAGATTTCAGGCAAGCCAGTGAAATTTATTATCTGTAAAAAGTATTACATGATTATTATTTTATTAGTAGCTGACGTGTACCCGGCGTTGCTGGGGACTTAATAATGTATCTCATCATAATGTTAAGCCAACGTTAATTTGTAAGGGCCCGAAAATATTTTTTTTACCACTTGATTACAAAACATCCACTTTTCTATACTTTATATAAAAATCATTACAATGTTTTATATATATAAACCTTCCGGCAGAAATTCTCTAAATGATGGTGAAAACTATATAAAAATCCGTTGCGTAGTTTAGAAGAACTAAGCGCACACAGAAGGACATGGATAGCGACTTTGTTTTATACTATTTAGAGATGTGAGAAGGTACCGCAGAAGAATCCCAATTTCTCCGAACAGTCTGGAGCCAGTGAGACTTCGGCATCCTTAATTGTAGTATGGGTGTTATGAGGCTGAAGGTAGTGGGGAGCGGAAGAAGGTGTGGAAGAGGAAGATGTACCTGGATATTCAGATCTGGTCACCAAACACGGCTAAAGCCATTTCCAGCAACGTTTCAATTCTTAATGGTGTTCATTCATCAGGACGATACTAAAAGTATTTTCCATTAGTTAGGTGAATTAATAAATTACAGTGAAATTGAGTTTAGCTGGGATTCGAGCACGCGACCTTCTGATTTGTAGCCAAGGATTATAACTACATGGAGAAAAATTAGTATAGCTAATTTAAGGGCCCACTATTCGAATTTCATCCAATTTCCGACATACTTTCCTTAAAATTTTGAAGTTTTTAAGCTCTTAAAAAAATATATGTTATTCTTTAAGATAGTATCTATTTGTTCCAAAAGCCGAAACGGTAATTATTTGAAATTCCCTCGATAGAAATAAATCGCAAAGTATGCTCCGAAAAATATTATTAACACGTTTATTTCTGTTATTTTACAAGTTATATGTATGAAAAAAATCACAATGCTTCTTTTAATGCTACTCAATAGACCCCATAAGTAATTTTTGCTATTTTTGAAATACGCCGTGATTTATTAAACATTTTCACAACTGTCGCTTACGCCTATTGCTTTTAAATCATATTTATTATAGCGCGCTCGCTCCGACTTGCAGATTAAACTATCTTTCTTTGAGAAGTTCATTCGCCAACTCGAGGGCTTTGGGGGCAGACGTGTCGTTCATCGTTCTATGATCTACAGACGTGCGATTACGTGCAAATATTTGAATTTATAAAGATAATTTTTACGCGTGTAAAGTTTATGAGTTAATAAATATTGTTTTTTCAAAGATGGGAAATACACGAAAGATATCCCGTATTTCAAAGAAAAAATGTTATCTCATAAAATTATATCCTATCTAATAGGTGAGAAGAAAAAAATACAATTTTTGATTTATAAGCTTATATTTATTATAAACGATAATTTACTATAAAAATTAATAATTCATATTTTTATTTATGTATTGTGTAGTAAAAAGTTATTATTTTTTTTTCAGAATAGGTACTTTGGGAAATAAAACTAATTCCAATGCATTAGAAATTACGGGGTAAATTTTTATTAATTTAATTTTCTTGTTGTCTTGTCTCTTTTCTTGTTCCTATACGATCGTGATTTATTTGCGAATTAACTTTCTACGTACACAAATACACACGTCACTTTACATCTGCTCCTTAGAGTAATATTACTCTAAGATCTGCTCTAATGATTCACAATGCAACGATGTCCGAAATATAATATAATATGTAATAATAATATGGGCCACCTGTTTCAAATAACAATACTCGAACTTGGAATCCAGAAAAATAATGAACGGGCCAGCGAAAAAAGCTATCGAAAGTTCTGAAACTGTGGGGAATATAATTAAATAAAATAAAATACTTTTTTGTTTTAAAACCACGATATTTATTAATTTAAGAACCGACCGGTTTCGCTTTACTTAAGCATCATCAGGGTACAAATTAATACTAAACAAAAAGTACATAATGTGTGCATATATATAACAAAATATAGAGGGAGACAACATGATACAAATATAAGCAACACAAAGACGGTCATAAAATACATTAACATAAGTGCACAAGTAATGGAAAAACCGCTAGATAATTATGTAGACTAATGGGTTATACGAATAAATCGGGAGAAACAAAACATCAACTGGCAAGGTGGTAAGGAGGTAAGGAGAACTGGGAATTTTTTATGGGTTTATTGGAAACAGACTTAATATTGGACTACTTGATATGTCTAATTGATTATTAAGTATCTGACTTTTGGTTTTTACAGCTTTTTTAATTTCTAGTGCCTCTAAATTGTTTAGTCTGTTACCATGCCCGTTTTTATGTAAGATGTTAGCACCGGTTCTATGACAGAATGTATGATCTTTATCGATCAAATGATTTGCAAATTCGGAAAAACCGTTATTATTGAGGTTTTATTGATGTTTTGTTTTTCCCGATTTATTCGTATAACCCATTAGTCTACATAATTATCTAGCGGTTTTCCATTACTTGTACACTTATGTTAATGTATTTTATGACCGTCTTTGTGTTGCTTATATTTGTATCATGTTGTCTCCCTCTATAATATATTTGTATCATGTTGTCTCCCTCTATATTTTGTTATATATATGCACACATTATGTACTTCTTGTTTAGTATTAATTTGTACCCTGATGATGCTTAAGTAAAGCGAAACCGGTCGGTTCTTAAATTAATAAATATCGTGGTTTTAAAACAAAAAAGTATTTTATTTTATTAAATATGTCAAACCACAAAGTGATTGCTTTCTACAATAATATAATTTAGTTCAGTGATGTTATTTTTTATGTCGGAAGGAGGCCCTGAAGAAAATAATTTCTCTCAGAGCCTGTGTCATCTTTGAGAATGCTGTATAGAGGGTCTTTTTTGAGGAGGAGGGAGTGAACCTGTCCTGAATGTCAACTGTACAATTTCTTCCCAGAATTAACTTTATTGTACGTTTTTTGACTAACCGTACCTTGGTGTTCTATTTTCAATAAACTCACTGTTTCAGATGTGAAATCTATACTCTGCTACAGAATGTTTTGCCCAAGTCTTGTAAAGATGCAAAGGCACGGACGTAACAATAAAATCATTTGAGCCCTTTACTGTTATTTAAAAGGTCACTTGAAGTGCAGTTATAATCAATGATTTTATTTTTTTTCTAGCTTCCACGAATAATTTGAAAAGGCATTATCTAAGGATTATACTCTTAAGGAGAATATAGAAAATGTAGAAAGGTGAAACGGATTTAAGATTTTCGATGAAATTATTGTGTTGTGAAATATTTATTTTGTTATTTATTACTTTATTTTTTTTTACAGTTTTACCGTACGCGGCCTTGTTGTAGAGTGGTATATCTAACTGTCATGGAAAGTTTTTTTCTGAGCTTTAAGAGAAAGGTTTCTTAAAGATACTGGAGTTATTCTAGGGCTATGTTAGATTTTTAACATCGATCACCGTAATGCTTGCCTTCCTGAATAAATCTAATTTTATTTAATCATTTACGGCCAAGATGTTTTTGACAATGGTGTGTTTTTATCTTTCTGTATTCCAATCATTTAGCTTGGCTTCTAGGGTTGTGCCCCAGTATTGCTTTTTGGAGACTGTAAACGGATCTCTCGGCATTTAATGAAACTGCAGCAGAACAAAGGCTGTTGCTATATTGACGTTCATGGTATGTTTTGCTCAGATTGACGATAAGGTTTCCAGATCCGCATTTCGCTCGAAGCATGTTTAGGGCAATAAGTTCATAGTTTAGGGTTCTTTCACCGTATTTATGGGAACATTTCAGAACCACCAATCTTTCATTTTGAGTGAATCTTGTGTTTGTGATTAAATTATATTTGACAATTTAAACAAATAATATTTAGAGAAGTTAAAAATAAAATTGAAAGTTCACTGAAAGCTTAAACTATTAAAAGTAGTAATTTCATAAAAATGTAAATAAATAGAGCCCCTTTCACATTTTAGAATGTAATTTTATGTTGCTTACATGTTTTATTACTCTTTATAATTATTGAATTGTTTAAATGAATAAATAAATAATTACAAAAAAGTCTTCTGATTTGTAAGTCCTCAGGAAGCACTAAGGATCTTTCTATCTATCTTTATAATATAATAAATTTGATGAGCATAAAAATGTAAACGTGTATATAATTTATATAAATGTACAAAAGTAGATATTACACTTGTATAAATATTATATTGCGCATATTATACAAGATGTCGGGGGTAAAGTGCACAAACTTCGGGAGGTGATTCTAATTGATAGTACAAGTAAAAAAGAAAAAAAAACTTTTTTTGGAATTCCAACGTTTTAAGATAGTTTTCGAGTAAAAAAGTTTAAAACCTTATTGATGTAAAAATATATTTATTGATTTTATAAAAGTTATAAATTACTTTTATAAAAGTGAGAATAGTATTTTAGTAAAGTAAAGTAATTTTTATACCTATACAAATAACTTTCGTAAATGTTTTTTGTAAAATTAAAAAAAAAAATTTAATTAAATCCGTAATAAAACCCATATTTTGAGAACCATCTTCATATCGACTTCGTTCTCATTTGGTCGGTGCATTATTACTCTAAGGTCGGTGCTAACTAAAAATGGTTCTGTTTTTCTAAAATTGCAATAGATGTCGGTAATTTAATTTCATAATCCCCAAAATTATTCCTAATACGAATTCAGACACCTCTGTCGGATTCTTTTAACACTAAATTTTGTAGGTGTTGCCCAAATCTAAATTCTTTACGCGGAAAGCGGGCCCTTAATAAGAATCTCTTAAAACTCTAAAAAGGGATTGCAGGCCCTTAACGAATGAATTGATAGGTTTTTAGTTAAACTTTTAGTAAAAGAGGCATGTATTAATAGGATGTCGGAACACGTGTCCATAAATACCATAATATCTTCTCATTAATCGTTTTTCTCATCAGGTTCACGATGAGAAGAATGATCCTGTTCAAATAGTACCAACATCCTGATAAAATATTAGTCATTCGGAATATATCGAGAACACCCTGTCTTTTTTATAAAAAATGTCATGACGGAATGCAACAATATCAGTATGTCAATATCAGTATTTGTATGAACACGTGTTCCATTCGTTATAGGCCTGCAGTCCCATTTGTAACAGGAAAACAAATAATTTGACCTGATATTCAATAAACTAACAGTATTTAAAATCTCTAAGTATTCTCCGTGTAGGATTTTACTAAAAGTTTATCGAGAAACGGCCTGCAATCCCGTTTTTAATAAATCAGCAATACTTATTTTTCTCCGTGCACACAACCATAGAAGCCGTCACGAAAGTCATTTGAAATTTTTTGATCAATTTTAGCAGAAGTAATAAAAAATTGAGCCTAATTCGGGCACACGGACACGCCTACAGCTCACTTCTTTCGATTTATTTCTTCAGTGGGCATAAATAATAATAATAATAATAATAATAATCATTCTGTTCACTGTATCGGATGAGTGAGTCATTCTGATGTAATTCTGTATTCTGTCAGACGGGAGGATGTCCAGATGATATTTTTTAATTTATTTATATATTTTATGTTGCTGTGGTTCCGGTTTGCCCTTCATAATGCTAATATCAAATGATTTCAGTGTCTTAGAAACTGAAATGCATGCACATGAATGATATGAAGATATATAGGTGCGAGTTGATATTGATGCAATCTACATGCAATTATTTTCAGCACGATCTTGATATATGGTTGTTGTGTAATGTTTTGTAGTTTATAGGTTACCACGGACTAAAAATAGATTAGACGTGACTTTGCAAATCAACTGAACATAAGAATGCTACGTAACATTTTATACGACAATATGTAGCCTTTTTTTATACACAACGTTTAAAAAACAAATGTTTGAGTGCTAACTGCTCCACACCGTCTGGAGCAAGTGAAACCATGAGACTATGTTGTGAGGATGAATGCAGCGGGTACGGGAATCAGTTAGAGGACAGTAAGATGGGGAAATACCTGGTTATATAGGTGTGGTCTCTAAACGCGGCTGAAGTGTGAGTAGATCACACTGTATCCCAATGGCAAAGTCGCCTACTCTTCCGCCTACCGAGATACTGCAGCGCTACGGAAATATTCCTGGAGGGACAAGTGCACTCTTTCAGAGCGCTTCTCCGCCACCACATGGATAGCTTATGGCGCAGACAACGCCAATCAAATAACACTATCATCACTGCCATGGTTGCCTGGATGGAGTCCTCCCTGTTGGTCCTCTGGAGACGGGAGATGTTCAAATATCCTTCATAAACGGCTGCTTGCACACATTTTTCACTTCTATTCTGCATTGCCTATCTGTGTATTCTTATTATTTGTATGTTATTTTAAAATATTGAATGTATTGCATCGCACTACCCCTGCATACATTCTGGAATAAATTCTTCTTATTATTATTGAAACCATTTCTCGAGGCTGCTTTGGGGGGTTCCTTTGACCTCTCCAACAGGTCTCTCGACTCATCGCCTTTGCTGCAGTGGGAGGGATATATTCATATGTCCGTCACTGCAGGATACACTGACCCCTTGATTCTTACCCAATCCTGATACCTTTTACCTTCCCAGATCTTCCTCTCCTACCATTCATTAAAGAAGACCATCCACACAGCCTTCCAAAAGATAACACAGGCCCTGAAAGAAGTAAGTTGCCTCAGGGCCTCCTGTGTGAAGTTAATATAAAAAAGCAACGTTTCGATTCCAAATGATGGTGTTTGGTGAAAATAACTACCACTCTGATACGTGCTGCAAATATACTATATATTATTTCCAGTTAATAAGTTGCGATTTGATACACAATAATCAAATGAAATCTGTTTTCGTATCAATATTCGGAGGTATTCTTTTTTTGAATGAGTGCGGGAGAATTCAAAACCAAACGTACGAAAATCTCCAGCACTTAAGGTGATGCACTACGTCGTGCAATATTTTAAATTGAGCCGCTATCAATAACAACCCTTACTTAGATGGCGATAAGGTTTAAATTCCCGCTTAACACCATCCGCCTGTTTTGATTTATGCAAGATAAAAACATGGCCAAAAAGTGCCTTTTATTTTATTTTATAAATAACTTAATTTGCTATATTATACAATAAAATGTTCACCGAAAATGTATGGCATCGTCTTAACTCATTTTATCGTAAATATCTAAGCGCTCCAGTGGCTACGGAAAATTTCGTATATTTATTTTGCAGTAGGTACTCATTCAATATTTTATCTTGTAACATTGAATAATTTAAACAGAGTTTGGTACTGTAGACAAAAGTGGCTTTGAATGTTTACAAATTAAAAACGTATTTTAATGATTCCTCTCAAATTAATCAAGAAAATAAATCATTATAACTTTATTAAAAATACAAGGCTTCAAAATAATTAAGGTTAGCTTTGTTCAGCTGTTCATTTTATATTGATATTAATCAGTTAAAATAAACTTATTAAAAATCAATTAACCGCAATGCTTAGATCAATCTAATTAAATATATTATATTATTCTGAAAGATAACAATATTAAAGCAATCATTACCACAATCAAAATTATCATATCAACCTTGATTTATCATTATTAAAACAGATCTGTCATTATTATTATTTATTACTTGGTGAATTACTAAAAAGTACGCCCAGTACCGGATAAATATTCAAAGAATTACAATTGACAAAGAGAAGTACTCGTAAATACCTGTTGTTGTAAGTCAGTTACCTTTTGCCAATGTCCTTGGGTCGATAAAATATTAGCGAATAATATTAAAAATCATTAGAATTTTTCCTGTTAAGAATATTCTTGTAATACAAACACATCTCATTTTTTTACAGAATTTAATTTAGTGTAATTATTTAACAATTATTTTACAAGCAATAATTATTCGTCTGAAACACTCATCCACATTGAAAAATCTCCTGATAAAAGATACATGACGCCAACGGGACCCGAACCCGTGTCCCTTCGATTTCATTAATTCATTCATTTCGTTCACTGAGCTATGGCGGCTTATCTCTTACCCGCGAAATGATTCAATATATACTAGTGTTTCATTCAACAATTACTGCTTGTTACATTTTTTCACCTGAAAACAACCAACTTTATTTTATATGAGAAAGGCATTGTAAGTGCTAACTCTCTCACTAGATGGCGTCGAGACAAATTGTCTACATTTTTAGGTGAAATACTTGAACTTGTCAAATATTAATTATTATTTTTTTGGTAAACTAATGTTTAAATTTGAAACACTAGTATATATTGAATCATTTCGCGGGTAAGAGATAAGCCGCCATAGCTCAGTGGTCAGAGCTGTCGACCGGAAATCGAATGGACACGGGTTCGCGTCCCGTTGGCGTCATGTATCTTTTATCAGGAGATTTTTCAATGTGGATGAGTGTTTCAGACGAATAATTATTGCTTGTAAAATAATTGTTACCCTTTGTGCTATGCATAAAAAAATCTTGTCTTAAACATTAGTTTACCAAAAAAATAATAAGTAATTATTTAACATAGCTAAAAGGTTGAAGATATTTTCTCCAGTATCACCCAGGTAAAAAAAACTACCTTAAGCCACCGCATACCCAATTTTCATCGATTTATAACAAGTTTCTCATTAACTCTTTAAGTTTTTAAGTTAAAAAAAATACAGGGTTTTCCAATAAGAGGTGTTATTTTGAATAGTCCGTTATTTCAGTAGATGTTACTTTGAAGCTGTCATTTTTTAGCATTTGACAAGTAGAAACTACGTTATTTATAAAAATGGAACAATACACGCTTCGAAAACGCATTGAAATTATTAAAATTCACTTGAGTGAATCAAATGCAAATCATCTTGAGTGATGAGGCCCATTTCAACCTCGGTGGCTTGGTCAACAAGCAAAATTGTCGCATCTGGGGCTCGGAAAACCCAAGAGTTATTATTGAAAAGCCTTTTATCTTCAATGTGTGACTGTTTGGTGTGGTTTATGGTCCAGCGGAGTCATTGGACCTTACTTTTTCGAAAATGAGGCTGGAGCAACAGTTACGGTGAATGGATTGCGCTATCGAGAGATGATTAATGATTTTTTATGGGCGGAATTGGATGGTATTGATCTGGACAACGTTTACTTTCAACAAAACGGCGCTATGTGCCACACAAGCAACAAAACCATTGATCTTTTACGATTAAATATCAAAATAACACCTCTTATTGGAAAACCCTGTATATATGTTATTTTTGAAGATAATATCTATACACTTGTTGTGCCGAAACGTTAATAATATGAAAAATTATTCGATTGAAAAAAATTGCAAAATATGCTCCGAAAATAATTAAAAAGATGTTTTTTTCTGTTATTTAATATGTTATAGGCATGAAAAATTCAATGTGTATTTTTAAATGCCACTAAAGCTTTTATCGAGAGATTTTTGCTCCATTTCAAACGAGTCGTGTTTTGTTAAATATTTTTAGTATTTTTTTCCTTTCAAACCATCTTTGACCGCTTACCACGGCACCTTAAGTGTTGCTTAAAATGGCGTTAGCCTTGTTTGGTGACTAGGCCTGAATAACAAGGTATTTCACAACCTTCCTCTTAGCTATCTTCCCACACCCAAGTGTAGATACAGGACAACATCAAGAAACATCACAAATACATAGATTTCGATACATACCTATAACCAGATAAAAGAGAACTGTCTGACAACAGAACATTATAAAAATAAAGTTTACTTTAGGTTTTGTTTGTTGTTTGATGTTCTCTTTTTCACTTTTCCTCAATAATCTGTTTCGTTACTGCTCTATTTTGTCATGGAATCAAATCTAACAGCATTTGCAAAAAAAACTCGATTATAGATTGTTACAATATTAAATTTATTTCTCCACGTAGACATTGATAACTACTGGATCCCGGTTATGTGCTTAGTTGCATATTGAATGCATAATGCATAGAAGTAAGTTAGCGTGCTGTGGCATACAAAACTAGCTAAATAATTATATTATACTGTATTGTTGACATAAATGGCTGCAGACAACAGACAATATTGCCAAGAGCTCGGCTGATTTAACTTCAGCGCGGCGACTTTCACTTTTCAAGAGATTGAATTTATCCAAACCCGTCGAAGTGAAATCCATTAGACGAATTCACGATGAAGTACTGAAATACCTAAAGAAATCGACTTATTCTTCTATTTTTGCAAACTTTCGGATGAAAAGTAAAACTGAATGTGTTTTTGTATGATTTAAGATTCTCAAAGTCAATAGCCGGAAGCAGACGTCTGCCATGGCGGTGGGAACCTGCGAAAATCTAAAATAAATGACACCTTTCGAAATGAAACTGTTGTATTAAAAATAACATCACACAAAATGTTGAATGACTGTGAGGCATGGAATGGACAGTGGAGGGACGAATGTACACTACATATGGTAAAAATCAGTTACCAATGGTACCTACATATATGTATAGTTATTTTTTTACGCTAATGCCGCCTGCATATTTTGCTCACATATTTGCGATTACTTCCGATTATGCTACGGCACACTATTATCACTATGATCTTCTTGACGTCTGTGCAAATTTTTCTCTTTCATTACTGAGAAGATCATTTTTTTCTTAATATTGTCATGGATGAACGAGATTTATGTTGGTAGAAGGATATTCCTCTCATTATCCGTTGTGTTGGTAAATTTATTCTTAACATTTTCATGGATGAACGAGATTTATATTTGGTTGAAGGATATTCTTCTCATTGTCCGTGGTGTTTGTAAATTTATTCTTAACATTGTCATGAATAAACGAGATTAATGTTTGATTGAAGGATATCCCTCTCATTGTCCGTGATGTTAATAAATTTATTCTTAACATTGTCATGGATGAACGAGATTTATGTTTGTTTGAATGATATTCTTCTCATTGTCCGTGGTGTTAATAATAACGTTCTAAACCATGCATTGTTGATGCTGTGTGGATGATATTTTTAGGGAAAGGAAAGAGGGGAAGTTATGCGAAGAAAAAAGGTATGAGGGGTGGGTGGAAACTGGAATAGAACAATGTGTCCAGGAGTGACGGACCAATGAATCAACACCTCCCACTGCAGTGCAATGCGAAGGGTTGAGAGAGTCCGACTGGAGAGGTCATGGGGTCTCCCTCAACCAGTCTCTGCCGATCCTACCCACTACGTAGCAGGCGGGCAAACGAATTCACCCCGAACCCCGGCCACCCCTGCTAAGTGACCCATCGTAGTAAACCACTTGTCGGTTATAAACACCCCTGGTTATAACCGACTTGGTTATCCCAAAAACGGTTCCTAGGGCGGCGGTACCCAAGCCCGCCTCTTAATTTGAAATGCATCCTCAGTAGTTGTTGGTTCTATAAAAGGGTGAAGCTTTATAACTGGTCACCAACACTTAAATTGGGACCCAAAAAACCCGCGGGGCGTGGTGTATGGTTAAACCGCATTTTATCAATTTACAAATGTGGTGATTAGTAAAGATGCACGCTGGCTTTAAAATGACCTTGGTTGAGCGTAATGAACAAAATTTAAAAAAAAGAGAAATAATATGTACAAATGGACACGTCATGATTAAAACGTATCTCGATAGACCTGTATCTGCAATAGCTGTTGTTTGCAGCACGTTCCAACTTGTTTCAATTATTGCTTCGTTCAAGCACGTTGAATGTGGAATGTGTTGAATGTGGAATGCGTTGAATGTGGAATGCGTTGAATGTGCAATGCGTTGAATGTGGAATGCGTTGAATGTGGAATACGTTGAATGTGGAATGCGTTGAATGTGGAATGCGTTGAATGTGCAATGCGTTGAATGTGGAATGCGTTGAATGTGGAATGCGTTTAATGTAGAATGCGTTGAATGTGGAATGCGTAGAATGTGGAATGCGTTGAATATGGAATGGTGCCAACTTCCAGTTTCCAAGTTATCTTCCTGGTGATCTTCTTTCACAGATCTTCTCAACTAGGCGCAAAACATAACAACTAATATTCGTCACACCTTCGCACGTGTCCAAAGTTGGCTATTTGATGTGAAATAATCCTTTCTATTTAATGCATTTTTCTTATAGCCCTCATCTCGAATGCCTCATGTGTTTTAATTACCTCCTTTTCTGGAATCCAAGAAAGGCATCCGGATTGCAAGTTTTACCATATATAGAAGACCGTGACTCAAAGTCTAAAATTAAATTTTATCTTCTTATTGCAGAAGGTATTTTTTCTTAGCTTAGTCTCAGCCTGAAAAATAATTTGTTTTGCCTGCTTTTTAATTCCGCTGTCAAAATATATTATTATTAAAATGATGAGACCCAAATAATAGAATTCATTGACGTTTTTCAGTCACAAATGTTGTTAATTTCGCTGCTCATACAAACGTAAGTAAATATTTTCCCCCAGCTTTTTAATAATACATTTTGTTATTATTTTTTTTTGGTAGGGCTGTAATTTTTAAAAACAGCATTTACACAAATAATGGCATCTTTGGAGATACCGCGTGGATGTTATTTGTAAGGAAATAAAGAGACCCATTTAGTTGGAGAGAGGAAACACAAAATTCAGAAAACCAAACAACAGATTACAGGAACATGTGGTAAAACAAACCGTTCTAAAATGAATTAAAATACATATATACAAAATGCGTTTCAAATGCTCTGCCGTGCTCCAGTCCAGGGTATCGATTCTCCAATCCAGGCCGCTCGTAATCGGCGTCGAAAGTACATACATTGGTCGACGTTTTTATTCTTGAGTCTCGTCGAAGGTACATACTTACATACGCCAAACGTCAAAAGTCATTCCATTCGAACAACGAGTGGGCCTAACCACTCGTTGTTCGAGTGGAATGACTTCGTCGAGGATTGAAGCCCTGGAACATGGCGCTAGTTGAATGGAGCAATTTCCAATGAAATATTGTTCAGTGGATCGTGTCGCGAATGCTTTGATACTAAAAACAACAATTTATTCAACGAAATTAAATTATTTTTATAACCTAGACGGAAATATAATGCGATAAACATAGCTAAGATTTAATGAAGGCTGATATTATTGAAGATTTCAAAAAAAACATAAACCTACAACGAGAAATACAAGTCGGATCAAGAGTTAGAATAGAAGAATAGGTTGTATAAGTGTGGATAAAGCAAGTCGTACATGCCACGAAAATATTGTGTTTGCAAATCCGTTTTCTGTGCCTGCCCCTGCTTAGAAATGGGGCTAGTTAGTAAGTGATTTTTTTTATTTAAGAACGGAGGCTTACAAAGTTTTTCGTCACACAAAAACCTAATTTATTACCATAAGTTAAAATTTTCAATTCAAGATTATTATTTGATTTTTCGCAAAACACTAACCTTATTCGATTTAAGTTCAAGGTTAGGAGAAAAATATTTACTTAATCTTTTTCGAAAGATCAAATAATGTTGTTTACGTCTAGAAGTTATTTGTACCCATAATTTTAAGAGTTCATGAGAAAAGAGAAAAAAAGGTCGTCGGATCAAGAAAGGTTACATTGATTGTGCAAAGTAAATAGAAACCAAACATTTTATATAATTTCAATACTGAATTCTGCTACAGTAGCGAGATAAATTAATAATAGAATAAAAATTTATTTACCTTCGGCATTTGAAAAAATCGAGAAATTAAGTTTTCTAATTTAAAAAAAAACACATTTAAAACGCTAGAGCAACTCATCTTAATTTGTATTTAGGGTAAAAATGAAGACATATAAATATATTTTTAATTTTATGTAAATACTGCACAAGTGAGTCTATGGCATATCCAATTTAGGTATGTTATGATGCTCAATATAGTGGGGAGGGGGAAGAAATGGGAAGAGGAGATGGAGAAGTATTTGGCTATTAAGATCTGGTCACTAAATACGTTTAAAGCCATTAAAGTTTCAATTTTGAGTGATGATCTTACGCCAGAGCGATACTAAGGGTATCTTCCATACTGGAACGTCCGCAAACATGTCAACAAAACGTGAAATAACACAAATTAATCAAATAATTAAAATTTATTTGCGAACGCCGGGATTTTCGCTCGCAATCTCCGTATTGCTAATCGAAAGCCTTAACTCTCAACTCTTTTGATTTTACCCACAGTTAATTTTCCATTGCGAATCATTGTACGTTTCTACTTTAATGCACGTTAATGTACATGTTTATCTTTAATGCACGTTAATGTACATATTTATCTTTAATGCACGTTAATGTACATGTTTATCTTTAATGCACGTTAAAGTACATATTTATCTTTAATGCACGTTAATGTACATATTTGTCTTTAATGCAAGTTAATGTACATATTTGTCTTTAATACACATTAAAAATAATAATAACATTTGGATGATTTGTATAGCGCCGTTTTTGTGCAAAATCACCTCAAGGGAGCTGTACAAATATATAATACATTTCTACAATGATCTATGTTATTACTAACTATATATGGAGATAATATACATTGCAATACTTACCTGGTAGGTCACTTGAGATTAACACTTAATTAACATTCACTAATTGTTTATTAGCGAAATTTAGATACAGGATTTAGGATAACATTGGATATAACTGGACTTTCTCTCAGGAATGGTATATTTAATTTAAGGGTATGACAACTTAAAAAGGTAATGTACATATTTATCTTTTATGCATGTTAATGTAGAAAATCCTTATCAGGTAAGCCTTCTTTCAGATCTATCAAAATCGATACTACAACACCCAGACCTAATTTAGGAAAAAAATGTTAACTTTTTTTTTGCACTGCGTGGCAATCGAACCCTCAAATAATTAACCCGAATAAAACTCTAATTCTTACAATCATACTGCACCACATCGACCTTAAATGTATTATTATAAGACTGCTTTCTCAGAGAGATTGTTTATCAATGCATTTGATACCTAGATTAGTTTGTAGGCGAACTAAATTAAACATAGCACAAAATATCACTCACCCCCTGTTGGACTAGTGCCTTCCCCAAGCAGAAGTAAATAAATAATTGCTTCTAAAAGTCAGTGAAAATCCGACGGAAAAAGAAAATAGAAACTTTCGGATAACTTTACGGAGTTGACCTAGATTTTAAACATTTAAGGTATCTAATCTTTCCAGTCCAATAAATTTAGGTCTTTATTGTGGCAATACCAAAGAGGTTAACATAAAAACCAAGGTTTTGCCTTCTATTTTTAAATAGATGGCAAACAAAAATAATATATAATTATATCTTTTTTGTTTCGACTGAGGATTGAACATTCTTCCCAAGGGACAGGCTCTTATCTGCTGTGAACTTATTATCTTTTTTTTTTTTGATTTTACGGGGTTTTCCAATAAGAGGTGTTATTTTGATATTCAATCGTAAAAGATCAATGGTTTCGTTGCTTGTGTGGCACGTAGCGCCATCTTGTTGAAAGTAAACGTTTTCCAGATCAATACCATCCAATTCCGGCCATAAAAATGATTAATTATTTCTCGATAGCGCAATCCATTCACCGTAACTGTTGCTCCAGCCTCATTTTCGAAAAAGTAAGGTCCTACGACTCCGCCGAACCATAAACCGCACCAAACAGTCACACGTTGAGGATAGAAAGGCTTTTAAACAATAAATCTTGGGTTTTCCGAGCCCGAGATGCGACAATTTTGTTTGTTGACGAAGCCACTGAGGTGGAAATGGGCCTCATCACTCTAGATGATTTGCATTTGATTCACTCAAGTGAATTTTTATAATTTCAATGCGTTGTTGAAGCGTGTATAGTTCCATTTTTATTAATGGCGTAGTTTCTACTTGTCAAATGTCAAAAAATTGCAGCTTTAAAAATAACATCTACTGAAATAACGGGCTATTCAAAATAACACCTCTTATTGGAAAACCCTATATTTTGATTGAAGTCAACCGCGCTAACAACTGAACCAAAACCCTCTTGGTTAGGAGTTAGGACTGCCATTTATTTCCTCTATTATCTTCTGTAATTTCAGAGAAATTATGTATTCACGTGTTTATGCGTGACTACCACCAAAAGAATACATTGTGATCGACAACGAGTCAATTTGCTGAGTTTCAGCTTGATAGGATGTCGGTAAAAGTGGTAATTTCCATTTCCAATATTTCCATTAATTCATTCACGTAAACAAAATCGAAATAAAAATAAGTATTTAAATTAATTTAAAAAAAAACATTAATCTCTAGTATGCTTCTAAAACATTTTAACTATTTTTCTGGATTTCAAATTAATAAGTAGATTTTACTAAAATTAGGTGGTGTTGGATTAAGTTTTTAATTTCAGTCTAGTTCAAGAGATAATAAGGATTTGGTAAAAGAAAATAGGTAGGTAGGTACTGCTGGAATCTTTTACAAATACTACCAAGGTGTCTAGTTGAAGGTTCCATGATAACTCAACACAGTGACAATTCAACACACTTTTAAAAAGTGATATAAAGGCATAAGAAGCGATGAAAAAAAATTTTTAAACCTTACCTAACCTTACCTAACTTAACCTACTTAACCCAGTTAATAAAGTTTTTGTTTCATCACTTTCCATGACTTTATATAACTTTTTAAAGATGTGATAAATTATCATTGTGATGATTTATCCGGTCACCCTAGTTGAACACTCTCGGGCGTATCCAAAACGTATCTATTTTTTGTGTGAAAAACTTACAAGAGTCCCAACTGCCGGGATCCCATGGATGCCACTCGTTCTATCTTCTTTCCTATTTCAGGGCCGGCCCTATGAGGGCGTAATTGGAGCAGTTCGCTCCGGGCGCCGAAGTGCAAAGGCGCCAAGGCGCTGATAATACCTAACACCTAACAGTCCTAATACATCGCCTTTGGGATTATTTTTCATAAAAACGGCGCTACAAAAAAATACAAATCATCCGAATATTATTTACTACAGTAATCACCTAGCTACTGCTCCGGTAACCAGTAATCGCCCCTTGTTACTGGTTGTGAAAAGGGGCGCCAAAATTACGGTCAGACATATGATGTGAATAGTTTTAAAGAGTTGATGTGAATAGTTTTAGTTGAAAGAGATAACAGAAAGTTTTCTCTTTACATTTTTTATTTTATTTATTTAGTAAAAGATTATACATTTATATACATTATTTAAGAAATGTTTTGACTGCCCAACTAGGAAGATTCCCGTTTTAGGACAGTCAAATTAGGAGGAATATTAACATTTTGATGAGTTGTTTGATAAGTATAGTATTAAAATAATAATTAAATAATAGGTATATGTACTTTTAACTGGTGCCTTAGCCTACTAACATATTTTGTATAAATATGAATAACAAAGAAATAGACAAAAAAAATATTTTTTTTAATTTAATTCACAGCAGAAAATTATAAAAAATATGTGAGTAATTTATATACCGCCGTTTTTGCAAAAAATCACCCCAAGAGAAAAACCATGATTGTTTATGATGAAATTAAAAAAAAAAACAAATGGAATGCGTGGTCAAACTAAATTAAATAAATAAAATATCGAACTAAATGTACGTGGATAATGTTACGGCCTACGTGCGTAGATCATAGGGGTGGAAAAGGTTGTACAATTTTCAGACAAAGAAGTATTAGAGTACATACTCGAGGTTTCTAGAGATTTTCCTTTCATTGTGAGTGTCCTCCAAATACAATACCATTATTAGAAGTTAATAGAATGAATATTTTAATAAAGCTTTTAAAGTAAACGTATAAAATACCACCTAAACATATAATTAATTATTGTCATAAATAATATTAAATCGAAGTCTTTATAAAAATTTACTGATAGCGCCATCTAGCGAATGTAATTAGAAATAATAGCATGGATCCAAACCTTTTAGTGCACTTACTGGTATACTCTCCATTATCGGCTGCTTTGAACAACGTAATGAATAACTTACGCATAATTTCTGAAGATGGCGGTAGCAGTGATATCTGTGTACACATTAAAAAATGAATGTTATAATTTTTTTATGAATGTGAACGATTCAAATAATACCAAATAATTAAGCCGCTATTATAATTTATTATCCATTTTGCTTAACATCATGATTTGTGAATAGATTTTTACTCAGAGAGCGCAAAAATAAGAATTGAAAACTTGAATATCTATTTTCAAAAGCATAAATCAATTTTTTATTAGAAATAATTATTTTTTGAAGCTAGGTATTTTTTCCCCTAAACTTTGAACCCATCTACATACCCAACCTTTTTAGTGCACAACTCGCAAACAACCTAACCTTAAAAGCAAAAAAAAATAAGTTTAAAACCTTCAGACCCCCATTACAGTCCGGGGGAAAAGTGCACTACCATCGGAAAGTGATTCTACATGTTGGTAGAAATAAAAAAGATAAATAACTGTTTTTTTATCCATGCAAACATATTCTCCATTGCAGAATATTACTTTTTCTATACGAACAATTCAACTTCCTTACCTGAAAAGCCACCATAAAATGTTGGAATTTTGAAAAACGTTTTCTTTTGCTTTTACTATCACGTAGAATCACCTCCAGAAGTTTGTGCACTTTACTTTGCATATTTCAAAATCTTTCAAAGTTTTACAATAATTGTGAAAAAACGTTTTGAAAGTGAACGACTCTAATCAACCAACTAGTTGAAATATTAGCTGACAAAACATTACAACTTGAATTTTTGTCTCAAGATTTAGATAAGTTTTAGCTTGGAGGACCATGTTAATATTTTTATATACTGTGCAATAATTATAATAATACATAGTGATGGATACTTTAATTGCATTGATGCCATTTGCCACTACATAAAGCTTCTCTTCTATGGTGTCTTTAAAAACTAAAAAAAAGTACAGTAATTCAATAATACAGTGATTTCCAATAAGAGGTGTTATTTTGATATTCAATCGTAAAAGATCAATGGTTTCGTTGCTTGTGTGGCACGTAGCACCGTCTTGTTGAAAGTAAACGTTGTCCAGATCAATACCATCTAATTCCGGCCATAAAAAATCATTAATCATCCCTCGATAGCGCAATCCATTCACCGTAACTGTTGCTCCAGCCTCATTTTCGAAAAAGTAAGGTCCAATGACTCCGCCGGACCATATGTAAACCGTACCAAACAGTAACACGTTGAGGATAGAAAGGCTTTTCAACAATAAATCTTGGGTTTTCCGAGCCTCAGATGCGACAATTTTGCTTGTTGACGAAGCCACTGAGGTGGAAATGGGCCTCATCACTCAAGATGATTTGCATTTGATTAACTCAAGTGAATTTTAATAATTTCAATGCGTTGTTGAAGCATGTATAGTTCAATTTTTATTAATGGCGTAGTTTCTTATTGTCAAATGTCAAAAAATGACAGCTTCAAAAGTAACATCTACCGAAATAATGGGCTATTCAAAATAACACCTCTTATTGGAAAACCCTATATTTTGATTTAAGTCAACAGCCCTAACAACTGAACCAAAATCCTCTTGGTTGGGAGTTAGGACTGACATTTATTTCCTTTATTATCTTCTGTAATTTCAGAGAAATTATGTATTCACGTGTTTATGCGTGACTGCCACCAAAAGAATACATAGTGATCGACAACGAGTCCATTTGCTGAGTTTCAGCTCGATAGGATGTCGGTAAAAGTGTTAATTTCCACTTCCAAGATTTCCATTAAATCATTCACGTAAACAAAATCGAAATTAAAATAGGCATTTAAATTAATTAAAAAAAAAAACATTAATCTCTAGTATGCTTCTAAAACATTATAACTATTTTTCTGGATTTCAAATTAATTAGTAGATTTTACTAAAATTAGGTGGTGTTGGATTAAGTTTTTAATTTCAGTCTAGTTCAAGAGACAATAAGGATTTGGTAAAAGAAAATAGGTAGGTAGGTACTGCTGAAATCTTTTACAAATACTACCAAGGTGTCTAGTTGAAGGTTCCATGATAACTCAACACAGTGACAATTCAACACACTTTTAAAAAGTGTTATAAAGGCATTAGAAACGATGAAATTTTTTTTTAAACCTAACATAACCTCACCTAACTTAACCTACTTAACCCAGTTAATAAAATTTTTGTTTCATCACTTTCCATGACTTTATATAACTTTTTAAAGATGTGATAAATTATCATTGTGATGATTTATCCGGTCACCCTAGTTGAACACTCTCGGGCGTATCCAAAACGTATCTATTTTTTGTGTGAAAAACTTACAAGAGTCCCAACTGCCGGGATCCCATGGATGCCACTCGTTCTATCTTCTTTCCTATTTCAGGGCCGGCCCTATGAGGGCGTAATTGGAGCAGTTCGCTCCGGGCGCCGAAGTGCAAAGGCGCCAAGGCGCTGATAATACCTAACACCTAACAGTCCTAATACATCGCCTTTGGGATTATTTTTCATAAAAACGGCGCTACAAAAAAATACAAATCATCCGAATATTATTTATTACAGTAATCACCTAGCTACTGCTCCGGTAACCAGTAATCGCCCCTTGTTACTGGTTGTGAAAAGGGGCGCCAAAATTACGGTCAGACATATGATGTGAATAGTTTTAAAGAGTTGATGTGAATAGTTTTAGTTGAAAGAGATAATAGAAAGTTTTCTCTTTACATTTTTTATTTTATTTATTTAGTAAAAGATTATACAATTAAATACATTATTTAAGAAATGTTTTGACTGCCCAACTAGGAAGATTTCCGTTTTAGGACAGTCAAATTAGGATGAGTATTAACATTTTGATGAGTTGTTTGATAAGTATAGTATTAAAATAATAATGAAATAATAGGTATATGTACTTTTAACTGGTGCCTAAGCCTACTAACATATTTTGTATAAATATGAATAA
Organism: Hesperophylax magnus; assembly: GCA_026573805.1. Classification (NCBI taxonomy): domain Eukaryota; kingdom Metazoa; phylum Arthropoda; class Insecta; order Trichoptera; family Limnephilidae; genus Hesperophylax; species Hesperophylax magnus. Next base: position 2,563,777 of record JAIUSX010000016.1, read on the forward strand.
CAAAGAGAAGAAATACAATAAAATAAAATATCCAATTAAACATAAGATTAACTGCTGCTTGGGTAGCATTCTAATTTAAAAGTACTAGGTAGGTACATACATACACATAATGATAAAGATTAGAACATAAAGGTATCTTTTACATGGTTTTTTTTTGTTAGAGATTTTGTTGTAGTTTTTGGTTTGTGTTTGATTTCATTTTTTGTGTAGTAAAAGTTCACTCTCCTTTCTACCTAATTGATGAAACCAATTAGTTAGTTACCATATAGGTATATATGGTAACTTAAACGTTAAAAAAATCATTTAACATTTAAATTATTAAAATTTATTTCAATATAAATCTGATTTTTAACCAACAAGTCTTTATATTGTCTAGACCTGAGGGGTTAACAGAATAGAGCGAAGAAGGGTTCATTTAGAATAAAGACAGATTTTAAAACATTAAATAAACATCACTTTTAATTTCAAGTTTTCAAATTTAGAATTGCAAAATATATTTCAAAATCTCCAATATCCTCAATTTTCATCAAAAGTTTGTTCTACAATTCAACGACAAAAGATTTATTTTTTTAAATTTAATTCACAGCAGAAAATTATAAAAATATGTGAGTAATTTATATACCGCCGTTTTTGCAAAAAATCACCCCAAGAGAAAAACCACGATTGTTTATGATGAAATTAAAAAAAAAAAACTAATGGAATGCGTGGTCAAACTAAATTAAATAAATAAAATATCGAACTAAATGTACGTGGATAATGTTACGGCCTACGTGCGTAGATCGTAGGGGTGGAAAAGAGTGTACAATTTTCAGACAAAGAAGTATTAGAGTACCTACATACTCGAGGTTTCTAGAGATTTTCCTTTCATTGTGAGTGTCCTCCAAATACAATACCATTATTAGAAGTTAATAGAATGAATATTTTAATAAAGCTTTTAAAGTAAACATATAAAATACCACCTAAACATATAATTAATTATTGTCATAAATAATATTAAATCGAAGTCTTTTTAAAAATTTACTGATAGCGCCATCTAGCGAATGTAATTAGAAATAATAGCATGGATCCAAACCTTTTAGTGCACTTACTGGTATACTCTCCATTATTAAAATCCTAACGGCTGCTTTGAACAACGTAATGAATAACTTAAGCATAATTTCTGAAGATGGCGGTAGCAGTGATATCTGTGTACACATTAAAAAATGAATGTTATAATTTTTTTATGAATGTGAACGCTTCAAATAATACCAAATAATTAAGCCGCTATTATAATTTATTATCCATTTTGCTTAACATCATGATTTGTGAATAGATTTTTACTCAGAGAGCGCAAAAATAACAACTGAAAACTTGCATATCTATTTTCAAAAGCGTAAATCAATTTTTTATTGCAAATAATAATTTTTTGAAGCTGGGTATTTTATCCCCTAAACTTTGAACCCATCTACATACCCAACCTTTTTAGTGCACAACTCGCAAACAACCTAACCTTAAAAGCAAAAAAAATAACTTTAAAACCTTCAGACCCCCATTACAGTCCGGGGGTAAAGTGCGCTACCTTCGGAAAGTGATTTTACATGTTGGTAGAAGTAAAAAAGATAAATAACTGTTTTTTCATCCATGCAAACATATTCTCCATTGCAGAATATTACTTTTTCCATACAAACAATTCAACTTCCTTACCTGAAAAACTACCATAAAATGTTGGAATTTTGAAAAACGTTTTCTTTTGCTTTTACTATCACGTAGAATCACCTCCAGAAGTTTGTGCACTTTACTTTGCATATTTTAAAATCTTTCAAAGTTTTACAATAATTGTGAAAAAAACGTGTTGAAAGTGAACGACTATAATCAACCAACTAATTGAAATATTAGCTGACAAAACACCACAACTTGAATTTTTGTCTAAAGATTTAGATAAGTTTTAGCTTGCAGGACCATGTTAATATTTTCATATACTGTGCAGTAATTATAATAATACATAGGGATGGATACTTTAATTGCATTGATGCCATTTGCCACTACATAAAGCTTCTCTTCTATGGTGTCTTTAAAAACTAAAAAAAGTACAGTAATTCAATAATACAGGGATTTCCAATAAGAGGTGTTATTTTGATATTCAATCGTAAAAGATCAATGGTTTCGTTGCTTGTGTGGCATGTAGCACCGTCTTGTTGAAAGTAAACGTTGTCCAGATCAATACCATCTAATTCCGGCCATAAAAAAATCAATAATCATCCCTCGATAGCGCAATCCATTCACCGTAACTGTTGCTCCAGCCTCATTTACGAAAAAGTAACGTCCAATGACTCCGCCGGACCATAAACCGCACCAAACAGTCACACGTTAAGGATAGTGAGGCTTTTCAACAAAATAACTCTTGGGTTTCCGAGCTCCAGATGCGACAATTTTGCTTGTTGACGAAGCCACCGAGGTGGAAATGGGCCTCATCACTCAAGATGATATGCATTTGATTCACTCAAGTGAATTTTAATAATTTAAATGCGTTGTTGAAGCGTGTATCGTTCCATTTTTATTAATGGCGTAGTTTCTACTTGTCAAATGTCAAAAATGACAGCTTTAAAAGTAACATATACCGAAATAGCGGGCTATTCAAAATAACACCTCTTATTGGAAAACCCTGTATTATCTTCACACGAAAATATTTTACTTTACGCGTTTTTCAAATGTCAATAGGAAACATTTTTATATGAAAAACAAACTAAAACCGTCCTATTAATTAATTAATGAACGCGTCTTTATTTATTCGTTTATGGAAGTACATATGTATATACATAACAATTGATTATAACTTGAAATTCGTTATTTAAAGATTTTTCGTACACGTGACTTATTATATTAACAGATTGCGACCCCCCTATACTTGACCCCTAGGGGTGGTGAGAAAAAATGGTCTATTGTGTTAAAATTGGTGCATATGTTCATACATTGCAATATAATTGTTACATGTGATATGTCGTCTAAAGTTGGAAACTTTGGGTACCTTACTTATAATTTTATTTGACTTATCATTGTTGAATGTCCCTGACGCGGCCTGAGAACAGTGTTATTATGGGTGGGTGTTAGGAATACTAAACCTCTCTGGTGGATGCGAAGACAAGGCGTTATTATAAGAAAACGTTTTGGAATGTGAGGCTGCATCTAGCCTGATGGATGCTAGCGGTTATATATATACGTATATTCAAATTTCAGTCTTTCGACCAATTAATGAATTGATAATAAGCTTCTTGTACCTGTAATTTTATTGTCTTTGATTTGTAAAATAGATATAATAATGTTTTTAAAAATATGTAAGTTGTATAAAATATTTAAATTATACAAAATAATTAATTTGTATAAAATATGTAAATTATGTAAAATTGTTAATTTGTATAAAATATGTAAATTATCTAAAATAATTAATTTGTATAAAATATGTAAATTATATAAAATAATTAATTTGTATAAAATATGTAAATTATATAAAATAATTAAGTGGTATAAAATATGCAAATTATATAAAATAATTAATTTGTATAAAATATGTAAAATTGTTAATTTGTATAAAATATGTAAATTATCTAAAATAATTAATTTGTATAAAATATGTAAATTATATAAAATAATTAATTTGTATAAAATATGTAAATTATATAAAATAATTAATTTGTATAAAATATGTAAATTATATAAAATAATTAATTATGTCCTGTCCAACATGGATAAAAATTGCTAATACTGAATATTGCTAATTTATTAAGAATCTCTACAAATTATTCGTAATCCGGTTAAAAACGAGATTGCAGTCCTTTTACTTAGTCCTTTTTAGATAGGTGTCATAATAAACTTAGAGTAAAACACGAACGTATTATTACGATATCAGAGCACGTGTTCATAAACCTACAAATTAATTCTAATATTTTCGCATTTCGTCATTGTATATTATCAAGGCAAATGTAGGTGCACGACCACGTGTTCCGATATATAACGAATTTACTAAAAAAATATCAGGAAACGTCCTGCAATCCCGTTTTTAATCAGATTACCAATAGTTTGAAGATATTTTTAATAAATTAGCAATACTCATTTTTCGCCGTGCAAATTTTCCCATTGGAAAATTAATACCTAAGAATGATTAAAATAGTGGCTTTGTAACAAGACCTAGGAGTTAACATATCACATGATATGCTAAGAGAGCTAATTTAACAACATGCTTAATCAGAAAAGCCTTTTTGGATACAACACCAGGCATGATGTTAAAAATACATAAAACATATATGCGACCTCTCCTGGAATTTGCTTTAGGTATTCAAGAAATTTTCACCACCAACGCAAATGTAGCCAGTAAAAAATATTAACACAACACTTTTTGCATCCTATCCTCGGAACCGCTTCCTTGCAAATGGGGTAGTGGAAGCATGGAACAAAATTTCACATGTCATCGATGTTTCAAAAATAGAAATCAATTCAAAGCTCGTTTGGATTCTCATTTGGTTAGAAGAAATAATTGACTTTTTGAGATATTAGACATGATCACATCAGTAGAATGCTTCCCGCTCATGAACTAATAATAATAATAATAATTTTAAATACGTAAACGGTGTAAAATAACGGAAGTTGTATGAAATACGTTATTTGTATGAAATAAGTTATTTGTATGAAATACCTTATTTGTATGAAATACATTATTTGTATGAAATACTTTATTTGAATGAAATGCGTTATTTGTATGTAATGCGTTATTTGTATGAAATGCGTTATTTGTATGAAATACGTTATTTGTAGGAAATGCGTTATTTGTATGAAATACGTTATTTGTATGAAATAATTGTTATTTAACAAAAAAGCTGCATAAGTTGCGAAGAAAATGTATAAATATACATATATAAATATACATTTTTTAACAATTGAATAAAGAATAGGCTAGTATATAACATTTACTGTGCTCGATGATAACACAGGTAATGTTCTTGTCAGCGACAGAAGGTAGGATGAATTTTGTGTTTCTTCCCTTTTACTCTTTGATACCCTGTTTACTCCTTTCATTCCTTGAAATTCCCTCCACACAGCATCTTCAAAGATCACACTGTTTCTAAAATAACCTCAGGGCCTCATTGGTTGACTTGATATTTAAATCTGATTGACGAGCTTGGCAGCCTGCTCCTATATCGACTGAATAAACCCTTGTACACGTTCTTAGACCTCGACCCTTCCCCCAAAAGGGCTAGAAAGAGAAATTTGGTTACTACCTATCAACAACGTAATATAGAATCCATTAAAACACAATTGCTGTTTTGGGATCGGAAAAAATATGCCGGAAAACTTACACAATGGGTAAGAAAGCAACGGTAGAAATCATGAACAATATGTTTTCCACAGCTTAAACTTGTTTTATCTGTATGTAACTCTAGAAACTTACAATTATTATCTATCTGTTGATTATTGTTATTATTTACATGCCACCGAAAGGAATTGAACCCGCAGAGTAGGTGTTTCAGACTAATAATTATTGCTTTAAAATAATACGTTATCCCTTTTGCTACGCATAAAAACCTTGTTTCATAAACATTAGTTTATCATTAAAAATTAAAATTAAACATTATTCAGGCCTCAAATACAAATGTATGTTTTGAATGAAACATACCGTGCCTGCGTTCCTCTAAATATGCTAGTAGTAGTTTACCTGTAGTAGTTTTAAGTAGGCAGTAAAATCATGTAAATATTATATTTTTAAGTAAGGTCCGATTATTTAGAGTTCGTGATTTAGGCCATTGAATGGGGTTTTTCCCCGAACGGCGACATTGTGTCGTGAATTGGAACCAACTGCAGAATTGCGGCGGGAACTAATGGAAGTTAATGGAAGCACTTGATGGAAACTCGAGGAGTGTAATTTTCTGCGCAGTCATCCGTTGACATTATTCATTATGCGGTCAAATTATGTAGCTTGCTACCGTTGTGGGATTTTCTACCGTGGATTATGAGATATTATTAAATATTGGATATTTCGCATTAAAGTATAATGAATAATTAAAATCACCGATGCGGTGAGAAATGCGTTGCACTCTTAAAAGAAAAGTCAGTTTAAGCTAAGCACTACAAAGTCACTTAAGGTTCAGAATTTTTTCATAAATAAAAATTTAAATTACATATTTTACTCAAAACACTGCAAGCAACCACTGGTTAAAGTAAGTCAGGTACGTCTCTTAACACCCGATATATTATATTATATTAGAGTGGAAGATGGCTATAGACGGTTGATTGCAGTTGGGACTAGGGTTTTCAATCCCGGGAATTTTTTTCAGCACCGGGATTACGGTGCTAAAATTTTCACGGGATTATAAATGTTTAAATTATTTTAAAGAAAGGAGAAGTAACAAATGTTTATTTTTATTTTTCAGGTAATACTCATATATTATTAACTATATTATAATAATATAAAAATAGCTGCACAGAAGAAAAAAAATAACTATACAAAAAAAATTTCAAAAACATAGGTACAATAAAATAATTAAAAATTTATATATATACAAATAATAATATATTTTTTAGAAAATGAATTTTATAAAATATATTATGATAAAACTATACTAACAGACCGAACGATTAGTCATAATAGAGCGGATATAATTTTACATGATAAAATTAAAAAAATAACTTACATCATTGATGTCGCTATTCCAAATTCCTGTATTATTAAAAAATCTGTTTCTGAAAAAATAAGAAAATACACAGATTTAGTAAATAAGATTAAAGAAATTTGGCATTCTCAGACTATAAAAATATTACCATTTGTTATTTCGGCTACTGGCATTATAACTGCCTCTCTCATTCAAAATTTTGGCGTATTAGATCTGTCAAAGAATTTATATATAAAAATACAAAAAAATTGTCATTTTAAATACATGTAGGATTACGAAAGATTTTTTAAATATTTATATTGAGGGATCAGTAGGATTTATACGTCCAGTTAGGATTTCTATCGAGCCGAGCCCTCTGATAAGAAAATATCTGGAGTCGGTGAATTATTTTCCCATTTGATCTCTGGTGAGTTGACGTGTTGTTCTTGTATTGTTTTGTATTTATTTTGCTTATATAATGCACTTGCATAATGTTGATTGACTAGATGATCATTTGTGGAAGGGTTTAGATTTTCCTATGGGGAAGATTTAACCCGGACATAAAGTCGGAAAAATGTATAGGCTTCATCATTAAGTGATGATCTTGTTCGCACTTTTAACTAACACTCGATCAATTGATTCCGTTCTAACTTAGAGAAACAAAAGTTGTTAGTCACAGTTAAAGACCTGGTGAGCTAATAATTGCCTTTTTAGTGTCAAAAAGTACACGCGGACTGCCAATGTACCCTAAAGTTATTATTTTAATTGGACATTGTCAGTTTATTAGCATTTTTAACTTGTACGTAGCCGTCACACGTTTAGGAATGCCAATTCACAGACAAGATGTTCCATTGTTTCCAGCGAATGTCAATTTGCATTATCAATATGTCAATGTCTAGGTATCAACCATTACGAACGTGTTCGGAAAATTGGTATAAAATCGTCGGTAGTTACGCCTATCGATCCAATTTTGTAAAGTTATCGATTTCACTATGATGATGATTTCACCTCCTGAAGACATCTTGTCGAAGTGATGGGTCCTTGGCCCGAATAGGTTAAAGGGAATAAAATTATAATGAAACATATATTTTGAAATAAAATAATATTGCTAGTGTCCAGGTAGGTATGGATAATATAGATAGAGTTGCCATCTCTCAATTCCGATTGTGATCTTTCACTAAATCCTATTAAATGTAGCAATAAAAATACAGTTGCAAGATAATAAAAAAAAACCTTGTAAGTAGAATATAATATCAAAGTTGATAAAATGACTGCTTTGGGAAATTATCAAAAGATCAAAATGTCATCTTATTCCCGGGCAATAAAAGATTCCGCATTCACATTGAAGCGATAATATCGACCAACGAGATTGTATGATAACCACAAGCAACATAATTACGTATTTATTACATTTATCGTGGCCGAAGATGAGTCCCTTATATTCGAAGTCAGTAAGACAATTATCAAAAGTTTTTTTTTTTAAATTTTTATTTTATTTATTCATTATACGCCCATAAGAGCTTTTACAAACATTTGATAATATGAACATAACAATTCAGTGAAACAGTAATCAATATCAAAATTTGCATTTAAAATTATACAGAACCCATACAGAAGAATGGTATTATGCTAAACTTATTTGTTATTATTACTGAGGTATATTATTATAGCCTTCTTGTAACTATATTCCGCGCAGTTGAACACATGTACAATTTCTGAGAAAACATTGCTAACTGCATGCAATGTGGGTACAAGCGAGTATCTAAATGACTCAGTCCTGATATTTTTAATGGAATTAAAAATAGTTTTGGATCGACTAGTTCTTATAGGTATATGGAAAGTAATTAGACTTAATAAATCAGGGCTGTAAGCTAGTTATAAGCTAGTTATTAGTTATCCTTCAGTACCTAAACAATGCTCCACAATAACGAACCGCTATGAACAACGTCAGAGAATTTGTTATAGAGAGATTAGTTCAGTATTTCTCGACCTTTTTGTGACATTCCCACTTCAACGCTCCAAAAATCTGCATGCCCCTCACTCCCCTAAAATGCAAAAAAAATGGATGCTTCAAATCAGAAATGCACCCAAACACGTGTAAACCAGTGGTTCCCAAACATTGTCGGTCACGTAACCCTACAAAGCTATTTGGATGTGGACGAAACCTTGCGATTTTGAATAAAAAAATATTTTCTATTCTTTCCTAAATTAACGTGAAAGAAACATCGTACGATAATATCGTGGAGATATGTTTTGAGGCTGAAGGAATCTTAACTAAAATACGGATGAAAGCGCCGCAGGCGAAAATTTTGCTCTGTTAACAAAAACGTTTCCAATTATCATAATTTGAAAAGTTCTGTTTACAGTTCTTCAGAGGCCTTGAGGAAAAAAATTTCCCTCTGCGCCTAGGTCATCTTTGGGGATGCTTTGTAAAGGGTATTTTTGTGGAAAAGAACGAGTGGACCCTGGTCTTGAAGAGGGAGAAAACAGAGATGCCGTAGGTTTTTTAAATTAAATCCTTTAAAATACATAAAATGTGAAACCCACGAAATTCGCGATTTCAGGTCGAATCACAAAATGATGGTGTTTCCATCTTTTTTTGGTCAGGGTTTTGACAATTTTCAAAAAAAATATATTTTCAACAAACGCACTTTTTTAACAAAATAATGTATTATGTAGTTTCACAATGCCCCCCATAAAATTCAATTTGTCCTCTCTATGGGACTCCCCACGTTGAGAAACACTGAATCAGATGATATTTTAAATTATGAAATTTAAATAGGAAGGCGGTATACAATGTCAGTCAAGTGTAGGAGAGACAGAGCACATGCTAAATAGGCTAGAACCAAAAGGTATAAACTCTGTGGTTACATCGGTTTCCTTTCAAATCTTCTTGGCAGGCATTTCTAGTATGTTTTCTATACAGTGCTTGTGCGGTACCTATTTAAATAATAAACAAACAATTTAAACAAAGTACGTACTTTCCCATCATTTTAAAATATTATCAAGAATTACCATCCTCCAAAATGCATAAAAATAAAACAACAATGTCTGGCAGGTACGAGCTGTTCGTATGAAAGCATAATGATGTCACGGATGCGCGCGCACGCCACCGGAAGTTGCACCCCCTTGCCCACCCCGCCCCCTCTCCTCTCGGCATAATGCTCATAGTTTTATATGTATGGAAATTTGAGCAGCAGGTACCAGCACGTACGAGTGGGTCCAGGGATGAGTCACCTTTTCAAGTTTCTTATCAGTGATTAGTGATTACTTAAATTCACGTTTCTTGAATATGCCTTTGAACAAGAACATGTTTTTGACGTCAAAAATCGTCTTTATAACAAGGCCGTCAAAAGTACAGGCCTGGCAGCCGATGGATTATAAGACTCGCCTATTTGAAGACTCTAATACCTGGGGTTTGCTCAAGCTCAAATATCTAAGATATTATTAATTAAAATTAGAATTAATTAAAATAAACTCCGTGGAAATATACATTTTCTAGGCCTGCTAGAGCAAATTCGACCATAAGTCCGTCCGATACGCCGGGCTGACTGCCGAATATTTGTTTACACGACTTCTTCACTCACGTCGTTAAGATTCCCACTTATTCGAGTAATGCCAGTGGGACTTCGGCATCCCTAAAGATTGGGGTATGTTGTGAGGCTGAAGGTAGTAGAAGTGGAAGGAGATAGGGAAGAGGAAGGTGGAAAAGTACCTGAAACAAGGCTAAAGCCATTTCAAGCAAGGTTTCGACTCGAAATCGTGGTCTTTAACTGAATAAAATAAAATTCTGTTTAATTATTAAAATATTAGGTAAAAAGTAGGTACTTACCTAATTTAGCGCTGGTGGAATTCTTCACACATTCCGTAATTTAAAAAAAATATTAACTTCACACTGGAGGCTCTGAAGGAAATGATTTCTCTCAAGGCTTATATCATCTGTGAGGATGCTGGTGGAGGGTCTTTTTTAAGAGAGGGATGAGTGAACATGGGTCTTAAAGAGGAGAAAGGAAACACAGTGGCCTGCAAATCGCTCCACACCCGAGCTGTTGAACTCAAGAACGAGTCGTACAAACTACCCGTTTTGAAAATAACACAAGTTCAAAGAAATTTGAGTTCCTTTAACAAGAAGAAGGCTGGGAACAACCGAAACCGGTCGACATATTTAATAAAATAAAGTGGTTTAAAATAAAAAAAATCTTTTTCATTTTGTACAATGTCAAGCCACAAAGTGCTTGCTTTCTTCGATAACGAAATTAATATGTTTGATTATAACAAGAAGAACTACAAGGAGAAAAATGAGTATGGCTAATTTATTAAATATCTCTTCAAATTTTTCGTAATCTGGTTAAAAACGGGACTGCAGACGAATAGTTGAATAGTTAACTTAATAGGTTGAATGACCTAATAAACTTTCAGTAAAACACGAGTGTGTTCTTAAAAATTCAAATATTTTCGCATTTCGTCATTTTATATTATAAGGAGAAATGCAGGTGCACGAGCACGTATTCCTATGTATTAGGAATGTACTGCAATCCCGCTTTTAACCGGATTACCAATAATTTGAAGATATTTTTAATAAATTAGAAATACTCATTTATCTCCGTATAGTTGCAAAGTCAACATACCAAATTAATAGTAGAACAGTTCAATAGCTTTAATGTGGATGGTTCTTCTCCTCTGTATAGATAGGTATACGGCATCGACCAAATATAACATATACTGTCATAGCACTAGACGGACAGGTGTTAGATGGTGTACAGTGTGCAGTGTGCAACGGACATCAACATTATTCACATTCACCTGCAGCAGAAGCGCAGAAGCTAGTAGAACAGTCTGTAGCCACTTGATTCAGGAGTCGGAACAGAGGTCACCAGTATTCAAACAATGTTAATACTGCAATTATTATCCCTATCATTATGCGACTGGAATGCTAAAACTGCAACTCTGACGGCAGAATCATGTCTCGCAATGAGATATTTCAATGAAAAAATATAATAACTTTGAAAATTTAAATAAAATTTACACCCTCGTTGATCACGTGTTTTTGGTTTGAAAATTTGGTCGCCAGAAATGTTTCAGATGCTTTAATTAAATACTGCGAGTATAATACATCCTGGACTTTGAAATAAACGAGTATTTTTTAGATAAATCTTTTTATAAGCCTAGAAAAAATAATGTATAAGGCCTATGAAAACTGCTTTAAAGTTCAAAATCTCCTACTTACGAACGCATGTTCGGTTATGGTTTTATTGTATAATGTGGCAAATTAAGTTATTTATAAAATGATCGAAAAACATTTAAATATTTGTGCTTGAACATCCACAAAATAAAATAAAAGGCACTGTTTGGCCATGTTTTTTTCTTGCATAAATCAAAACAGGTGGATGGTGTTAAGCGGGAATTTAAGCCTTATCGCCATCTACGTAAGGTGTGTTATTGATACCGGCTCCATTCAAAATATTACACGACGTAGTGCATCGCCTTAAATGGTAATAGCAAATTTAGAAGATTAAAAAAAATAAAATTTTACTGATATGAGGCGAATCTCACCCATCTCAAGTTCTCCCAGTTGTCAGCCTATATATCATTTATAGCCGATCTTTGCGTTTCTTATTCAATGAAACACGCCATAAGTTGATGTTTGTTTTGTAAAATCTCTCGTAAAAATATATATTTCACGCACCGATTTATTTATAAAGGACTGTGAGAGGAGAGTTGAACTCGAATTTTTAATCAAAATGCACAATTTCGGCGGCCATCTTGATTTCTTGAGTTCTGCACTGATTTGATTCCAAATTGGCCATCTTGAATTTTTATAAATTTTCTCCGTTTTTTTTCAAAAATGGTACAGGGAAAATTGGGGTGGAGCTAAACTTGAATCTTTAGTAAAAATGCAAAATTTTGGCATCAATTTTTAGACTCTGGAGTTCTGCACTGATTAAGGTCATGGGTACAGGGCTTATGACCTATATTGGATTATGCCAAGTATGAAATCGTTTCAAAAGATGGACCATAAATAAACCACTCACAGTAAGACAGAAAATGAAAAGCAACTACTCTAATGCCTTGAAATGGAAGGGGGAAATACCAGAAATGTGTTGTAAAAGAGGAAATGATGAGTCTTTTTTTTTTTTTTTTTTTTTTTTTTTTATGTGACACCTCACAAGAGCGTCCCTGCCTGTGCAGTGCACAGACAGGGGAACTATGTCACCACCCGATTGGGCGGCGTTGTGAGGCGGAGTAAGGTAGGGGCTGTAGGAAGGGATTTGTTAATGCGGGCCTTGAAGAGGCTCGGATTATAGGAGGGAGGAGAAACAGATGCCGGTAGCTCGTTCCACATACGAGCCGACTTACATAAAAACGAGTCGTAAAAACGGCCCGTTCTCATGAAGCCAACGTCAACCGTGAACAGGTGTTCAGTTCGTGTCCGTCGAGTTTCGCGCACGTGCACCGGTGCATCAGGAATCAATGCTGCTAGCTCCTTGGAGCAGGCTCCATTGAAATACCTGTAGAACAGACACAGCATGCCTACATTGCGTCTATGCATTAGAGAAGGCAATCGGTCTGTTAACAACGGATTGTCAATCAGACGGATCGCTCTCCTTTGCACAGATTCAAGCAGGTTTATCAAGTATTTTGGGGCACCAGCCCAAAGGTGGCTCCCAAATTCAATAGTTGGGCGGACTTGAGACTTGTACAGGGTCAGCAGCTGGTCACTGTTGAAGAATCTCCTAGCCCTGTACAAGACGCCCAACTTTTTGGAGGCCTGATTTACTCGGGCTTCTATGGATCCCCGATACTTGAGCTGGTCTGATATAGTAACTCCAAGCATTTCAATGGAGTCTTTATTGGGGAGAGTGCTCCCATCAAATTGCACCAAACAGTCATTGATCTCCCTCTTTGCCGAAATCAGACACGCTTGGGTTTTTGAGACGTTGAAACTGACCAAGTTGGCCTTACCCCAGGCACGAACCATCTCAAGGTGGTGGTCAATTTTTCGCTTCAAAACTTCCCTAGCTGTTCGGACATCATAGGTGGAAGGGGGCCTGTCAAAAAGATAACCCTCGTGAACGGTGCTGTCATCAGCGTAGCAGTGAATTGGTGCACATTCAACGAGATCGTTGATGTGCAATAAAAACAGCGTCGGAGACAGCACAGATCCTTGTGGCACCCCCGCATTGATTTGGTGCGGTGAGGAAGAAGAGCCGTCAACCACGGTTTGAATTGTTCTTCCCCTCAGAAAGTCCGCAATCCAACTATGCAGGGTTGGGTGGATCCCATACGATGGTAACTTCCCGATAAGCGCCCGGTGCCAGACTCTGTCAAAGGCTTTGGAGATATCCAACCCAAGGGTTTGGGTTTCACCAAAACGTTCCATGTACCGCCCCCAAATATGCGTTACATATCCGAGTAGATCGCCACACGATCGGTTTCGACGAAATCCATATTGCCGATCGCTTAGGATATTGTTATTCTCGAGATATGTCTTGTCTTGCCTATTTCCAGATACACTATAACCTAGAGATAAGGGAAAACGATGGGACTGTCAGGGACAACGACAAATTTTGTAAAATATTTCATACTTAAAAATATGAAATACATTGTTATATCTGTCTTACTTTGCAGATTTAAGTGTTGGGAACTCTTTGTTAAAAAGTAAAAGATTCTACTTATAATTATGTTTATTTACGTTACATATAATAGGTCTGGATTTAGCTACACTGTTCATTATCCGAGGGTTGGTAATTCTATGGTTTTGAGAAGCTTGTTTCCTGTCACTATAACCTCACTAGCATCTGTTACACTCTAGCGACATCTGACGAACTCTGGAGTAAGCTTTATGACTAGCGCCATCTATTGCTTAAATACTCAACTTATTACCATACATCACACTATTATTACTTTTTAACATAGTTTTAATGTCACCTTACAATTATTACTACCAATTTACTATAAAATCACGTCGTTAAAACTTGTAAATAACCCCGAGCAGTGCCGATTATACAACAGTTAGTATTTAGTATTAGTATAATATATCTGTTATTTTAATGGCATGTTTTGATGAACAGAATGATATGGAATAGCAGATAGTCATAAAATTATTAACATTAAAAAGATTGCATCTAAGTTTTAATGGTTTAACTGTGATACGACGATAATAGGACGTATGACAAATAAGTACAGAAGTTGGAATGTGGTTTTATTTAATGTCCCTCCGATTATTAACGGTATTAGAATCATAAAAGTCAAGTAAAACTTAAATTTAGACTAACGAAATCCGATTAATAACGGTATTAAAATGTAATAATATGTAAGTTATAATAATGTTCATCAGCTATTGCGCAGAAATTCGTGTTTGACAAAATTATCAAATGGTTGTTCATTTTTGTTTTTTGACAGTTGAAAGATTACCATTTTTTTTTAATGATAATCGCCGATAAGTCGCCTGAAATATCAATACAAATTGAAAATATCTCCTGAGTAAAAATAAATGCCGCCAACGGGAATTGAACCCGTGTAAACATTAGTTTATCATTAAAAAATAATAATATTTGATAAGTCAAAAATATTTCACCAATAAATGAAGATATCATATGTCTCGACGCCATCTAGTGAGAAATTTAGCACTATCAAAGCCTTTACTACATAAATAAAGTTGGTTGTATACAGGTGGAAAAAATATAATAAGCAGTAATTGTTGATTGAGGTACTAGTACATATTGTATCATTTGGCGGGTTGGAAATAAGGCGATATAGCTTATATTGATTTTTTAGGCGACTAATTATTGCTTAAAAATAATTATTTTGAAAGATTACCGTTAAATGCCGATTCTATTTTTCGGGTTGTTTCGGAGAATTTGAACAATTCATCAAATTTCAACATTCATTTTCGGGTTCTGTAAAAGTCTGTTATTATATCATTATAGGCTAGTTGCTTGACAGGACTGAAATAATAACAGAACTTGAAAAATCTTTCACAGAACTTGAAATATAACTTTGAAATTTGAATCTCCGAAACAAACCGTCCTTAGTCCGTTTCAGCTTTTGAACGAATTGTGATCAGCAGAAGAAGAAAACGATCATGTTTTTAAGCTTATCAGCTTTTTACAATTTGATAGAAAACCAAAACGCACCTAGAATGGGCATTTACGGTGAATTTGCAAATGTCAGAAAAAAACTATTGCAGAATAACTATTTGATGACAAGGATACATTTGTTTTTTTTTTAAACAACTTGACCTTAGTAATTTGCGAACTTAAATGCACAAGTAAAATAAATTGGTTTCTTAACCCTTTCATGTAAATTCGGAACACTTTTTAGGTATGTGAAGGATCGATACCCATCTGTTATATATTTAAAAAATTTTATTTACTAAAATTCAAACCTTCTAAACTACTGAAGCTTGTCAGCGTATACCTATTGAAAATATTACAGATTCACAATTTTGTAATGGAGTTTTGTAATGTTTTGATGTAACTTATATTAGTTTTACAAGAATGTCCCAAAGAAGTAATTCCATATCGAATATTGGATTCATCCATAGATAAGTAGATTAATTTTAAAGCATTTAAGATTGATTTGTTACATGGTGTCTTTTTTCCAGAGGGTCGTCAAAGGGGATGCCAATATTTATTTATTTATTGGACAATTTGTATAGCGCCGCTTTTGTGAGATATCACCTCAGGGGCGCTTTACGGTTGATGCAGGTATTACAAAAATAAAGTTAAATAAAATGAAGTACAGGAACACGTGACACGAAGAGAGAAGATGGAGACTCTGCAGCAAGAATACTAGGGAATGAAGAAACTAGACCAGCTTCTGCAGCGAAAGAGTGCACCGCGTTCACCAACAGTGCCAGCATGAGGTTCGTCATCCATCCAGGTATGTGTCTGCTGCTAATAGAGCGCTGAATAGTGAATAGTAATCGTAGATTGGCATAGTTCACGCCATATACTAGTAGATACTGCAAGCATCGCCCTTGTGGAAGAATATAATTCAGAATCGAAGCGTTGCCTAAAATATCAATATAGCTGTGCTTTGAGATCAGATTCAGTTAGCCTATTATTCCGCAACCTTTCTCTCCTGACTACTTAACCCGATTGGGAATGCCGTAGACCTGATGGCTTCGGACAGTTGCGAGTGAGGTATTCACATAAAAAAGCCTTCTCTATAAGTGCTCTCAAATAGTGCACTCGTTTCCCAGTAAAATTTTCTTTAGCGCAAGATGTGGATAGCGTAACACCATATAAAAATATTCGAAGTATACATTAATTTGAATTCGATCTAGATAATTAAAATTCGTTTTTTAACGGTTTTCACCTGACTTAAGAATAAAGTATGGTTGAGTAGGTAGGTAGGTACTTGTTTCGTAGTTTCAGGGGTAATGACAGGTGGTTCGCGGCCGGCAGGTGTGTGTCACGTGGCCCCTGGAAAGGGATGTCGTTGGTGGATGCTCCAATTTTAATATTGACTGCTGTCAGACTCAGTGAAGCGGGGAGAGACGTTAGAACCTGCACACACTTAATTGTGACTTCGACTTAATTGTGCCAGGGGGGATTACTTCCCTTGTGCTGCAGAGAGGGTACTTAAATTCTGTGTGGAGAATGAAAAAAAAGGACTCAAGATGAGCCCGTATAAATTATTCAAATATTTTTATCAGGTACATGTGATATTTATATTTAAAAAAAATATTATTGTGAACGAACATGAAATGGTAAAATTTTCGTTTTCATAATCATATTATGCAAAGAGGACAGTTAATTATTGTTTTGTCTTCGGGAAATCACCTACTAAATGATGATTTAAAGAAATTGTCATGTTCAGGAACAACTTTTTATTTTTGACTTATTTTGAAGAATATACCCATCGAAGATAATACAAATAAATCCAAACGAAACATGAAACAGAACAAGATACAGAAAAATAAAATGTCTAGTTCTGGGCGTTAACAGAACAAGACACATTTTTCTGTGTCTTGTTCTGTTTCATGTTTCGTTTAGATTTATTACTTTTATCTCTTTCTTCAATGATAAATTATCAAGTGTTTGTAATATTGACTTTTATGTAATTGTGACTAAATTGAACAATAATTGGATTATTCTGTTATACTATACAGTAATAAAAAAATAGATTAAAAATATTTGAGTCGGGCCATGTGAAGAGTCGGAATAACGGAAGAGTATATAAGACGATATATGAAAGTGAATGAAGCAATGAGTGTGTGCCAAAACACATTATACGCATCTATCCTCTTGGCGTACCTCTGCGGAGAAATGGCTTTGTGGCTATAAATAAAGTTCCCGGCCAATGCACCTGTCCTCAAGCCCTTTAACCTTTCTGTTCCCCTGTCCGCTGTATGCCGCTGCTCCTTGGCCCGTAACGGAGACCAGTGTTTGATGGAGACCGGTGTTCGGTAAAAGTAATTACTGAGTTACCCATCCATCCGTCACTCAACGGTTTCCGAGGTCCTTCGACCCTAATGTTAATGTCTCCGCACTCAGAGACACTTGTTGTGATGCGCCATCTGATGTAAAAATGATATTTTTAGGTCAGTACACAGATGGAAACATAATACTCATTGTCTAATTAGAAATGCCCGTTGATCATCTTACTTTCAATTAATTTATTTTTAATTGACCTCATACACAGGCTGTAAATTATAGTTAGGTTGCATATTTTTGCTGAAACAAGTTATGAGCTGTCCGCAAAAGTGATTTGCAATAGGACGGGTGAACAATGTTGGCGACACTTTAGTACGCGCGGTTTCATACTAATAATTGGTCCATCTCCCTCGTTTATATTTTCTAAGGTACTGAAACTATTTAATAATTGCCTGGAGTGTATAGCTTCATAAACATTTTGCTGTTGTAAACGGGGATTATTTAATAAAAAAATATTTATTATTCTACTTCAAATAAAGATTTTATTTTATAAATATCATAATTAAATATACAAGGGCCAAATTTTGATGTGCTTCAGACTTCTTAAAGCGAAACTCTGAAGCTACCGATATTTTCAATACAAGATTAGTAGAACCTCTCAACTTTTCGGGTATGAGAACACCGGACAAATTTTCAATTTGAATATTCACACAATTACGGATTGTCTATCTCTGTTATGTGTATAAAAGTTTCAATGGGCTGTAAGATCATTGGTACCCAACCAAGTAATTTCACATATTTCCTCGTCGTATTTAATATCTTTTTTTATAGTGAATACCTCACAAGAGTCCCAACTGCTCCCGTCTGGAGCCAGTGAGACTATGGCATCCCCAATTGGGGGATGTTGTGAGGCTGAAGGTAAGTGGGGAAGGGAAAGAGGAAGGTGGGGAAGTACCTGGCTATTCAGATCTAGTCACTAAACACGGCTAAAGCCATTTGGAGCAACGTTTCAATTCTATATTACAATATCTACAATATCTATGAGTACATAAAGAAATATTACACATTGACTGTTTGATGAAGAGTTCTAACGGAGCTAAGAGATGGTCTGCTTAGCTCCGTTAGAACTCAGGCCATAGGCCCTTTGTGTGACCACCCACATTACATCTTATTCTTTGGACAGTATCTTAGTTGCTATAAAAAAGTTTTTGACGATTTTTACAAGTTATTGATAACCACGCCTTTTCGTGATTCTCCCCTTTCAAACAAATTATGAACGGCCCTATTCCGGTACCCTGTAGAACCCCTCAGAGTTGACCCAAGTGACAGTACAATTGCATATTCTTTCATGGATTTCCCTTCACCCGCGTCCATCTCCTCCCAATTTCCTATTGACAATGGACGAATGCGTAAAATAGCAGTTGTCACTCTGAACTATAATTTTACAAATACAGGGCCGAAATTTTATTAAAATTTCACAATTAGTTAGCAGGAAAGATTGGTACGAACGTTGATCTAAACTTTTTTTACTCAGCTGTAATTTTTGAATTCACTTTAATTTTTTAATGTGAAAATTTATTATTTTGAGACATCACAAAAAGTTATCTTCAACCAAGTTTTGACATTCTTTCTAAAATTGTTTTTCCTACTAAACGCATTCATGTTTGAAAAAATGATCTGGTCTTAACTTTTTGGCACTTGAATGGTACTTTCAATGGTACTTTAAATCAAGTCGTAAAAATATATATTTTCGGGCGCTTACATTGCTAACGCTGGCTAAGCCTTATGAGATACATCAAAATTTAGCTATGGAATTGTAATTGTAATTGTGAAATCTCCTAAGGATGGTGCCCTTGAGGTGATCTTTCACAAAAACTGCGCTATACAAGTTATCCAATTATTATTATAACCTCTGGCAACGCTAAGCAACGCCGGGTACACGTCAGCTAATGTAACCATAAAAAAATCAAGAAACAAACGTCTTTGCTAATTTCACGAAGACGTAAATTACAGTTCGTGAGTTTTTGACGATCTGGTTCAGACGAATAGATCAAATTAAAAATGAAGACGAAATAAACGATTTTTGTCATGGTATTTCTAGTTCACTCCTTTTTTCTTTGTATTCATAACAGTGAATACGGATAAATGAGGGAGTTGGAGTAAAGTGTGGCTAATGACAATGCGGTGTTGTGTATTGTCGATGGGAGGAAATTGCCAATACCGTTCACCTACTGCCTTCTGTCTGCTAACTCCTACCTCTTCCATTAGGGAAACGCCGCGTCACCTGTCACCAGAGACAAGCGGCGACAGAACTAATCACGGCCCGCTTTGTGGATGGCTGAACGTTCAGATTAAAAATATAGTCATCATTTAGTCAGTGTTTAGTACTTAAGTAGTAGATGATGTCCCAGTGAGTAGTAGATAGGTTGACAAACTTCTGAAAGAGGACTGTCGGTTTCATTTGAAGAATTAGCCATTTTCTAACGCTGGACGCCATGAGGCCAGTGAAGAAGAACACGAAGATATGCAAATAGTTTCGTCAAGACGTCCACACAACGCACAACACATTCCCAATCAGCAAATAAATAATTAAGCCGCCAAAAGGGCAAAGAAACTGGTTGCACAGAACATTTTAAGTCTATCAAATCAATATAATAACCATAATAATTAAAATATTATCCACGTCCATTTTGTGATCTTAGCAATATTTAAATAAATGTTCCCAATTCTTATTGTTTAAGACGTTATAGCATATTTCACTCGAATACAAATATATCGCCTCTTCTAACCCTCTGACCGAAATGTGAAGACTATTATGATAAAATAGAGTGTGCTGAAGTAGACATTTTCGTCGATAATTTATACGGATTTAGAAACAATGTTCTGCTGTTGCTAAAAAATATATTATGAATTACTTGTGTCTCTATTTGTGTATCTTGTGTCTCAATTGTATTGTTATAGTTATATAAATTTATTTTTATTTCCTTAGTTTTTGTTTTAAAATATTTATTTAGATGTATGCAAATTAGTGTTTCCTACGTCTGAGCAGATTTTTGTAATTTTTGTACCTATTTTTGTATTAACTAGATTTTATAACTGTATTGTTCTCACGTAAATGAGAACGTCTGTAAAAATCCAGTATAGATAAATAAATTTGGTTTGAGCCCATTGGTGGCACTCCTTTAAGGGTCAGCACCAGTCTATGCTCTGTTTAGGTCTGAAGCTGTCTAGGGTTCGTTTTAGGTAGGGACATTTATAGAAAGTGATTAATGTAACTTTTTATGGATTAAAATTACTTTAAAATATCTTCCACTTCAAAAAACAAAAACTACAAAAAATCAAATAAGAAAGTTATTCATCTTCATCATAATCTTAATCAATAAAAAGGTCCATTTAAATGGAATTCCGCCATAAATTATTAAAGGTTTAAAATTTTGATGTAAGTGAAAATTTCTTATTTTAAAAATTGGTTTTAAATATTTTTAACTAATTTAATCTTTGCTTAGTTTTCATTGTCCTCACTTAGATACATATTTAAATAATCCTGCCTGTTTTTATGAACATTACAATATCATATTAATTTTAATAATTAAGGTTTAGTTACATTTTGAACCACCTGAAAAATTATGCAATGATTTTCAAATTTAACTCTCACTATTTGCTAACAAGGAAGTCATTATTGCACTAACTTGTAGGTTATAACGAGTAGGAATATGAGCTTCATGACGGCCTCCGTGGTCGAAAGGAAAGGCTCTCGACTAGCAAGCTGGACGTCGCGGGTTCAAATGCGTGAGTAAATTTTATTTGATTACTTTTTTTATTTTAATAAAATATGTAGTATATTTACGGCACGTTCTACAGTATAAGATACTCTCAGTATAGCCCTGGTGTAAGACTATCACTAAGAATTGAAGCGTTGCTTGAAATGACTTTGGCCGGGCTTAAATCTTAATAGCCAGGCACTTCCACACCCTCCTCTCCCAATCTCCTTCCCTTCACCACTACCTTCAGCCTCACAACATATACCAATTGGGAATGCCATAGTCTCACTGGCTCCAGACGGTTGTCAGCTATTGGGACTCTTATGCAATTATGTTTTCGCATAGGATTTATTGTTTAATATACGTATTTATTTAAAGTATATTTAGTCCCATGAAAACAACTCAAATAATCTATTTACATAAGGATATTAAAAATGAAGGTTATTTTGTGAAAATGAGGGTTAAATTGTAAAAATGAGGGTTTCATTGTGAAAATGAGATTTACATTGTAAAAATGAGGAATACATTGTAAAAATGAGGGTTACATTGTAAAATCGTCACAAAACTGTGGGACCAAAAAGATCGTCACAGAAAATTTTCATACTGGAATATAAAAAATATTGTACTACATTTTTTAAAAGTGGAAAAATTTTGTGCACTAATAACTAAAACAAATGATTAAAATGACATTGATAGCTACTCAACAATAATGAACAATATCTGTCTGTTAGAATTAACTAACTAACAGCCACTAAAATTACAAGAAAATATATTTGAGTGGGGGGATTCTTTCACTGGTTTTCAAAGTACTAATATTGAAAAAAAAAATTAAAATAAAACCGTGAAAAGTTATTTTTTTGCTATAATACATCTTGTTTCAATAGATGCAAATGTATTATTTTTTTGGTTTGTCTGAGTAAAATGAGTGAACACCGCTGTCACTTAAGTCAAATCCTAACTGGACGGTACCGAGATTTATTTCGAATATTAACTGTTGTAAAATTTTATAATGTCATCCGATTTTAGAGAAATACGGGTGCCATAAAGAGTTGATAGAATGCATTATCATCGACAGCGAGACTATATGCTCTATCGGATTTCGGGAAGTGGGTTAATATTTACTAGATTATATTTCATTAATTTATTAAATTAAATCAAGAAAACTAAATCGAAATTCAAATAGATTGTTTTCAACAGATCGCAAGTCTACCATGACATTCTATATTATAGCTTAGATCAATATATACATGAATTTAAAAAAATATATTTTGACATTAAATCTCAAATATATTTTTATTTAAATTTTTTTTTTTAATTTTATTTTATTTATAATTTTTTTTTTTAAAGAACAGAATATACCTAGTGAGCTATCGAATATTGTACACAAAGTTTTTAAAGCATGACATAACGAGACAACTGATAAATTGAATATGATACAATATTAGTAAAACATGTGACAGTAACATAAAATAATTTAGAAACTATAAAAATACTAAAAAATCACTCGAACTTCATAACCAACGCTACTATAATTTGTAGGGTTAAAAAAAGTGCTGGTATAGATTACACTTAATTCTATAAATGGAGTCAATAAAAATGTCAATAGTACCCCCAAACTTCTTGCCCAGATCATGCATCTTATTGGTTAGTGAGGGTGTCTGATAGTTGGTTGTGTATGTATATTACTGAAGAATGTTACATTTTGTTTTGTGTTCCTTGTCGGCACATGGAAATAAATAGTGTCAACGATGGCAGAGCTGTCAATTAAGTTGTTAATGACTCTATGTAACACAACCAGATCTGAAATAATTCTCCTGTCAGACAGTGTTATTAGATGCAATTGATTCATTAAACTGACATAATTAATGTATTTAATTGGAATTTTGAGCTTAAAATTTACGTACCTAAGAAATTTGTGTTGAACTCTTTCTAAATTGTTAGAGTGAACTTTATGCAAAGTGGAAAAAATAGGTGAATTATACTCCACTAGACTTCTAACTAATGAAATATAAAAGGTCCTCATACAATGTAAGGACTTAAAATCAGTTAAAGTTCTTCAAAGAAAGCCAAGCATCTTTACAGTCTTATTAATTAAGTTAATTATCAATATTATGTATTTAGAAATAGAGCCGATGGAATTATACAATTCAATGGGCTTTCTGGAATAATGGTAATTACACATGAGTCTAGACAGTGTGGCTGTGTCATAGATTCTAGCGAAAGGCAAATTAAAATAAATAGTTGCGTATTACTTACCTACAAATAAAAAAATATTAATTATAAAAAAAACATAACAGAACTTTAAAATATCTCTCAAAATGAATATTCATTTGGACTTTTAGAAAAAGTCTAAAGGTCAAATAAAAATAGGATATATTTATCCGAGACACTATTTAGGTTACAAAAGCATTCTTAAGAACATTATGATAATTCAAAAAGATAGCTGCTAAAAATATGATAAAAATTAGTTGCAAGATAATCTTTTTACTTCTGAATTTGAAATGTGAGATCGAAAAAAATGACGTATAATAATTAGGTTCCACCGGTCGTGTGGCTAAAGACATTGTGCCGGTAAGACAGAGATCACAATACACCTCAGCCGGTGAACCAGGGCACCCCTGCTAAGACACCAAACGTAACGAACCACTTGGTGTTGGTTATCCAATAAATGATTCCCGGAGCGGCGGTAGTCAAACCCGTCTCTCATAAGAAAACTCGTTAAGGCGATGCCATACGTAGTAATGTTAATCATGTGTTTTTGGTTTGAAAATTTGGTCGCCTAGAAATGTTTCAGATGCTTTAATTAAATACTGCCAGTAGAATAAATCTTGGCCTTTAATATAATAGTATTTTTTAGATAAGTCTTTTTATAAGCCCAGAAAAAAATAATTTATAAGGCCTATGAAAACTGCTTTAAAGATCAAAATCTCCTACTTACGAACCCATTTTCGGTTATGATTTTATTGCATAATGTGGCAAATTAAGTTATTTATAAAATGATCGAAATTTTTTTAAATATTTATGCCTGAACATCCACAAAATAAAATAAAAGGCACTTTTTGGCCATGTTTTTTTTGTATAAATCAAAACAGGCAGATGGTGTTAAGCGGGAATTTAAACCTTATCGCCATCTACGTAAGGGGTGTTATTGATAGCGGCGCAATATAAAATATTGCACGACGTAGTGCATCGCCTTAATAATTGTAAAAAATTTTTAAGTATTTCTAATGCTTCAATTACCAACGGTTCGCCCACCTGTGACCAAATAAATCTACTGGAGGTGTAATTTAACGGCTTTTGGAGTTACCTTTCACAGTACTAACGTAAGGTCCATCCTCCTACCGAGGGAAGGTGTAAAACAGGCAATGACGATTGGACTTCAAGCGTATCCAAAAAACGTTACAGGTGGACCTCAGTACTTACCGACAGAACATACAGTCTGTCTACAAAGTCGAAAATTTTTATAAAATGAACATTTTTTCATTACGATGAAAACGCTGATTTTGATAAAAAATATTATTAAATACAAATGCTTGACTCCCAATTCTAACAAGTTGACTGGACTGATAAAACGACAATACCTTTTATCTTAACGTTTTTATTGGCCTATTAAATATTTACCTATATTTAACATATATAAGTTCAATTATGAAATGTTTTTAGAATCGTATTTCAGAAATTGCCACGAAGATTACAAATAATATAGAATTCACAAGTAAGTGAGAAATGGTATAAAAATATACAAACAAGTTGTAACTAGTAATAAATAACAAATAGTAGAAGTTTTTTTTAATTTATAAAATATATGGTTTGTCTGCAGTTTCCTTTCAACCCCGTTGGTGTTGTTAATTAAAACCATTTAAACAGTTGCAGCGCCCTTCATTTTTGTCTAGTATTTTTTGGCATGCTGTACCTACTGAGCCAACCTACAGTGGGGTATCCGGACAAAACAGAACAGTGACGAAACAGAACACAATAAAATATAGGTTGGATTAGTTCAGTTTGGATTACGTTAAGTTAGGTTAGGTTAGTTTTTTCATCATTTTCATGACTATTCACAGTGTTCCACGCTCATACCTCGAAATTTCGGTAGATAATTTCCATTTTCAATTTTAGTCCCAGTATCGCCATATTTTGGCCCGGCTGGTAGCCAATTTCAAAGATTTTTTAAACTGATGAGAACTTTAAAAACATAAAAAATGACTGAGGATTGAACCTTCATCCCCAGGGGCTGGATTCAACCAAATGAAGACTGGAAGTGGGTTAATTTCCGCTTCCAAGTTTTGCTTTCATGAAAACAAAAGTGAAATTCAAATATATGTATTTTAAAATGATTATATTTAAAAAAAACCCTTTTAAATTTTTTGAAACAGAGCAGTTCTAACTACCAACAAATATAAATGAAATTGTCTATTGTAATCATAGCTAATGTAATGTTTATTTTTGCGATTTGTAATGTATTTATTCGGATATCATATGAGAGCTGTTAGGTACATGTCAATGTAATTTTGTAAATTTGTTAATAAGATAAACAAATAAAATAGTGAAATTTCAAAATCAATGTAATTTATTGAACAGCTGACCGAGCGCTGAGAAAGAACAATAATTTTCACAAATGTGTTTTGGTATTTGTCATAACTTTTATTATTTGGGCACTTATGAAAAAAAGAAAGTTACATTTTATTTTTTCATGAATAATCACCCCAAAGTTTAGCGATATAAGCGTGCAACACGGTGTACACCGCTTTTGAATAGGGTTCTGTTTTATCACTGTTCTATTTTTTCGTGGAACCCTACAGTGGGTACCTGTTTGTAGTAGACTGCAGGAGCCTGAGAACCTTTTGTTGTAACGTTTTTCTTTATCTTTACTTCCGCTATTTTACCTTTCATATTTTATTAAATCACTTGTTGCTGTCGGAATAATCGTTATGATACGTGAAGTGTATATTTTTATCTTATAACCATAATCAAAATTTTGATGTTTTAACCGACGCCGCGACGTTTCGTTTGTTGCACAAGTTTGTTGAAATTTTGATTGATTTATTGCAACAATTTACTTTTGTTTTGGAATGATGATGTAGTTTTATTAACATAGAAACTATATTTTAATATCTCTGACCCTGTTAGATAATTGCTTATTTATTTATTATTGTTACATAATCACAATGACGGCTGTTTGTAATGTGGGATCTATACATTTTATATAACATTATATTTTAAATCATGGATTAAGATAAATATCTTAACTAAATATTAAAAGAAAGCAACACGAAAAAGTAGAATAAAAAAAAGTATATGAAAAATCAGAGAAATAAAGGTCGGTATAAAAAAAATATTTTTTCAGTGTGCATTTCCTTATGAAAATTAAGTACTTACTCATTTTTTATTGACTGTACACGAACAAGTTTTAAACTCGTTTATTTATAAACGCATATTAACGCAAAAACATTCTAAGACTGTTGTCTTTCAAATGTGGCCTACATGACAATTTGAGATCATACAACGTACGTCTTGAATACTTCAAGATTAACTCACTTAATAAGAACGAAATTCACTGATCTAATACATTTACACAAAATAATTCACGGCCATCTTGACTCTATATTATGTCTTAGCAATATTTAAATAAATGTTCCCATTGTTTCACCTGAATAAATTTAAAACATATATCGCCTCTTATAACCCTCTGTCCCAAATATGTAGATTATTATAATAAAATAGAGTGTGATGAAGTAGACATTTTCGTCGAAAATTTATAAGGATTTAGAATAAAAAATTCTGCTGTTGCTAAAAATATATTGCGCTAAATATATTATGTATTACTACTAGACATTAGTCCCATTTGCCAAAAACTGAATGTCACCCTATCTGTCTTTATTATCTACTTTGCTTCTTCTTTTGAATAATGATTAATGATTAGTTATGGTTCAAATATTGTTAAAATATACTGTCAAATTACCCATCTGGTAACACATCTAATACTTATTTTTTATTTAATTTTGAAATATTTTGTGTTTGTATGTAGAATTACTTTATGTTTGTGATTACTCTTATGTTTGCTTCACTCAAATTTAAATTGTTAACCTCGATACAGGCTTAGTCCTAGTGAGACTGATTTATATGTGAAAAAAAGGGTTTTATGTATAGTGAGATGCAATAAATAAGTAAATTACTTGCGTCTCTGTTTGTGTATCTTGTGTCTCTATTTGTGCCTCTTTTGTCTCTTGCCCTTCTTTGTATTATTTGTCATTTGAGTGAGCTTACTTTCTGAATATATTTTTGTAGTCCTTTGTGTATCAACTGAGTTTTTATAACTAAAATTATTCTCTAAAACTAATTCTAAAATTATTCTCTAACTTTTCAACGAATACTAATTTAAACTAAGTGTATATGTTTTGTACTTACTTATTTCTCTTATTTTCGTATCATTCTAGAGCTTGTATTCATTTTATTGATTTTGAAGTCATCGTACGATCTAATGCCAAATGATTTTTATTTTAATTTTTTTAATGCTCTTATCTGACATACAATTATTGTTTATGGTATATTTGCACGGTTGATCACAAATAAATAAATAAATATTGTTTAGTGTTATGCACACAGCCTGGTTCTCACGCGTTGATGGATTTCATTTATAATATTGTAAGGCGCAACAATAATATAATTGAAGATTTGTGGTTGGAAGTTATACTGTGGGAGTTTTGACTGACAACAGAATACACTGAAGGGTGTAGATTTGTAGATAGTACCTATCGGAACTATGTTTAAATGTAGAGAATCTTTGGTGGTGCTGTGTGGATGCGATGGTCTTTTTAAACGAAAGGGAAAGAGAACAAGTTCGGTGCAGGAATGGGTTTGAGGAAATCTGGAAAATGTATCCAGGAGCGAAGGACGTACTAATTATTTTTTTCTCGCTGCGGTATAATATGACAATAGGTCGAGAGCGTCTGGAGAGGTCGAAGGGTCTCCTTTAACTGACTTATCTCTTTCCGACCCGCCATGCAACTAGTGAGCAGGTGTATCCGCCTCCAAGACCTGAACAAACTTTACCCCATGACCCTGGGCATACATCTATTTTAGTTAATAGATATATTTATTTATTTATTTGTTGGACAATTTGTAAAGCGCCGCTTTTGTGAGTTATCACCTCAGGGGCGCTTTACAGTTGATGCAGGTATAGCAAAAAATATAAATATTTGAAGTTAAGTTAAGTAAAATGAAGTATATATATATAAAATGTACATACGAGTATATATATTTTTTTATGGTTTTACTGAAGATTGAACCTTCCTTCAGATGGATCCTCCACATCTGAACCAAATCCCGATTGGATAAGACCTACATTTTTTCTTCCGATTTCGGAGAAATACATGCATTAAATATTCGAAAACGTGCACTCCTAGCCCAATTTGGCGACCAGGACTAATTTCGCTGAGATGCTTGTAACGACATCTATTATTGAACTGTGTTAAAATTTTGAGAAAACAAAGTGGCGACCGTATATTGGTCGCCAAATGTCGGTGGTCGCCACTTTAAATGCATATTTGCCCATGTTGGTCGTCAAATAGGCGGTGTGTTATATATATATACATATAAAATGTACATACGAGTATATATAATTTTTTATGGTTTTACTGAAGATTGAACCTTCTTTCAGATGGATCCTCCACATCTGAACCAAATCCCGATTGGATAGGACCTACATTTTTTCTTCCGATTTCGGAGAAATACATACATTCCGCGTGTGTGTATGTGATTTACGCTAAAAGTTTACAGAATGCATTGTCATCTACAACGAGTCTATCTGCCGTGTTTCGGCTCGATTGGAGAAACGAGAAATTACATTATTTTTGTATTTTAGACTTGTTAAAAAATATATTTCTAAAAAGGGTGCATCATCATGCCGAGTAGGAAGAAATAAATGCACTTCGATAAATTCAATATCAGAATTTAATGCTTTCTGATTATTATCGACAAGTAGGTACCTACCTAATGAGAGATGTAAAAAAATACTTTTGAATTGAAAATTATTTCTCGCTGTATATTCTATAAAATCTTCTCGTTGAAATTAATTTTATTATTATTCATTCAATAATAGACACTCAGGTAGAATAAAGATATTCAATATTAAAAGCTCCGTCAAACCGCAACTATGTAGCTACTGCAGCTGTGCATCTACTGGCTACCGGTAATGCCCGGGACATGAAGAGAGGATGCTGTAATCGGATAACTCAATGGAGATAAACTCCCATGGCTTCAGGACGATAATAAAGGACAGGAGATGGGGCAGAAAGCTGGGAAAAATAAAATACAAGTCAATCTGCAAGGTTGTGATGCCAGTAGCTAGGATGAGAAGATGGCAATTGTGATAATAATTTCATTTTTATAGAGGTTCAAAAAGTTGTGTATAAAAATTAAATTTGACGGATGTTATTAATTACGGGTAGTTTCGGAGGATTTGAACAATTCATCAAATTTCATCGTTAATTTTAGGGTTCTGTGAAATCCCTATTCAAGTTCTGTTATTATATCATTATAGGTTCTGTTATTATATCATTATAAACCCCAGGCTTACATATTGTGTCAAAATTATTTATCTTTTTTGGAAATCTTGCTAAATATTAAATTGCAATTTATTGATTTCTTATCGACCCGAGTGGAATTGACCTTACTTATGACGTCTGTTGTCAGATTTCGATCTTTTGGCGGGCTTTGAAAAATGTAAACTTTGAAAATAAATTGTTGTAACTAAAACACAACCTGTGTAAAAAAAATACTTGTAATTATGTTAGAAGGTGAATATTTTTTTTTTACTGGAATTCCTTATTTTTTGGGTAATATTTTGTAATTTGTGTTTCGCTTCCTCATTTTTGAGTCAAATTTTTGGTGAATTGTTAGATATAATTGGTACATTGTTAGAAAAAAACTTGAGTAGGCACAAATATTCTGCCCTGATGCTAGACACTGCAAGGCTTTCGATGGATGATCGAGGCTGCAGATGTAAGTGTCCCTGTATGATCTAACGTGTGATTCCTGTTAGTAGCAAAATTCTCACTCAGGCGTCGTTGGTTCAATTCCTCTGCTAGCTAGATCATCCATTATGATGGCAGTAGGAGTTCTTTAAAATTTATAAAGTTATTCTAAACCCCGGAATGTTTTTTTCCTTAAAACAGATCTCTAGAGATCATTCGCATCCAGCATGCTTCCAGGCCTGAGATGATCTCAACCTTCTTACTATTTCTACTAGGTCTAGATAGAAACTTTCGTTGTAACCTCCGAATCTACTGGTTTGATCCATGAAATGCTGCAACCATTAGTAGAAGGGCGCTACTCGGACAGCCTGATTTCAGGGCTGAGATGAACTCAACCTTCTAAATAATTCTGTTTTGTCTGGATAGAAATATCCTATGTAACCCACGCATCTGCCGGTGTGATCCATGAGATTCTGCAACCATTAGTAGAAGGGCGCTACTCGGACAGCCTGATTTCAGGGCTGAGATGAACTCAACCTTCTAAATAATTCTGTTATGTCTGGATAGAAACCTTAGTTGTAACCCACAAATCTGCAGGTGTAATCCACGAGATTATGCAACAATTAGTAGAAGGGCGCTACGCGGACAACCTGCTTCCTGCTGAGACGAACTGAACCATCTAACTATTTCTCATATTTCTGGGTAGAAACATCCGACGTATCCGTGAGATCGGAAAGTGGAACGCGGAAAGTTCCTGATGTACGTATTGAGATGAACTGAACCTTATAATTGTTCCCCTATAAATAAATTGAGCCCCCTCTGTGATATACGAATATTCCTCGGTGATCTATGGAATCATTAGCAGCCGCGCGCTACACAAACTGCTCCCGGTATTGAGATGAACTCAACCTCACGCGGGTGATTCACTGGACCAACTGAGCAAACCGCGGCCTCTCAGACGGACGGGTGCGTCATCTCTAATTCAGTTGTAAGCCTTCCGCAGGCTGTATGCTCTGCCACCTTACAACCAGCAATAAATGGAAAGGTTCGATTCCTCACACCTCAACTGTCGATATCGTAAATATGCAAACAGAGTAATTCTCATAAGAATTTATTTTTAGATTAACACAGACCCGTGAAAAATAACGGAGTAATAGTATTGATTTGTGAAGCTGAAAGTTTATGTTTTTTTATGTGTAGAATAGTGCACAAGGTTCTCAACTCCTCACAACTACCTGGGGCCAGTGAGACTATGGTATCCTCAATCGGTGTGCGTTATGAGGCTGAAGGTAGTGGGGAGGGGAAGGAAATGAGAAAGAAGAAGGTGGGAAAGTACCTGGCTATTGCGATCCGATCGAAGTTTTCAATTACTTATTTAATCGAAGTAGGAAATGTACTACTTAATAGTTAGGTAATAAATATATAAAATATATGAATTTTTGAAAAATCAGTCCAACTTTGAAAAGGACCATTTAAATTTTATTTTATTTGTTATTTTTTATTATTAATTTTTAATTTTATTATTGCGTCTCTTTAAACATTGTACATACAAAATATGATATTAAATATATATTTTTAGTCCTCCTCCTCCTTTATGCTAAGGCAGACTAAAGTTATTCATTCCTGTGTTATTAGTTTTCTATGTCGTTTTTAATGTTTTTTTATTAATCTCTTTCAGCCAGATTTTTATTCTTTATTTATAATCATTCAAATTTTCTATTCGTTTCATGTCAGGGGGGGGGGATGTTGTGGAGTTTCGTGGCAAAATAAATATTATTTCTTTGTCGGAATGTGGTTTTATGACCTGGAATATTTTTTATGTTATTGTGATTTGACCTAGTTTGATGAATACGAGGTATTGTAGAGGATTCAGTATTCAGGTTGTGGATATACTTAGATACAGCAGATCCCCATCCTATAATTCCATCTTCAATACGAGAATGACATAAAGCGTAATAGATTTTTTTTCATAACCTTTTTATTAACCACATTTCTTAGATTTTTAAACAGTATATAAGTTTTGGAAGTTTTTCCGTGATACCTTTGATTTTAGGTCCCATCTAAGATTTTCATCAATTACTACCCCGAGATATTTTATGCTTTATGATTTTTCTATAATTGGGCATTGACAATTATTTTCTCTTGAACGATTTTCATGCAATATAAAAAGCCAATATATTTTTTCTACAGGTTTCTAAAAGAATTGATTAACGCTTCTTTATTAAATTGTTGGACAGAAGGATTTTTACTGACTGAATTTCTAAATACAATTCTATTAAATACATTTGATAGTTCAGAAGTCTTCGGCTTCTACTACAAGTCTGAATTTAATTCAGTGAAGAAATTTTGGGACTAACTACGATGTGTATTCCTCATTGCCCAGAATTCCTATGGAGGAAAATAATTAATATTTTTCAGAAGACATCACTTAAAAATACAAACGATTGTTACGAAGGCAGTTTAGTTACGTATAGTAAATATGTACAGCCTTACTAAGGAAAAATCAATTCACATTCGTTAAATGGTGTTTTTGTTGCTAATTGTATAAAGACTGTGAAAGTTTCGAGTTGGTACTAGTAAAAAATATCTTTAGTCGGGCTCCGAAAGAACTGGCAACTCCAAGAATCCCATGAAATTAATGTTTTTTAATAACATTAATGTTTTATGTATCTGCAGGTCAATAAAAATCATATAAATCAACGTTTTTATTATTTTTTTTTATTGTATAAACAAGATTAAAAATAAGGTTACAGTTTTCTTGCAGATTCCCTAAATAAAATGAATGTGTCTCGCTTTATCTCAATTTTTCGAAGTTTGGAGTACATTTGTGTGTTTTTGTTCAACTTTTATCATGTTGTTTTTCTCATTTCAATTAAAATACAGTCAGAGACTATTTCAAATATATAAAAATATAAAAACATAGTTTTGTCTAGTTTCTTAAAATGGCATTTGTTTTTACGAAATCTTCAAAGGGATGAAATATATTGCACATTTAAAATGCCTTGGAAATATTTAGAAATTCGATGAGAAATTTCAAGTTTAAACAACAGATAAAAAAACCCCTTTGGCTGTATAAAGAAATGTGCATATTTTTCCATGAACTATTTTATGTCAGTTTCTATATTAGTAATGTTTTCCCATACACGGTCGTTTATCAATTGAATAAATTTTTGCGGTAGTGTATAATTTTTACTATTCGTATGTAAAAACCCCTAAAAAGGGCGTTAATAAATTAATACTTAAAAAATTAAACACACCGATTTCTCCAAATTCCACACGTGTTCTTGGCACGTGGGTGATGATTACGATTTTGTAATCGCTTTTCACATTACATATCCAGTTACATCAATAATTAAACCGAGTGAATGTAGCTGATATTCTTTTCATTCCTTTCAACAACCTAATGCAATTGGTTTCGGATTCACGACGTGAAATTTGATTCATGCCTTTACTGATAAAATAATGTACGGCATTTTAACGTAGGCATTACTAAATACTGATATATAATCCGAGTATCAAATTTCATACACTGGTACGGCTAGACATACCGCTGATAGTTCCGTTGTAACCTCTCTGTAATAATAACAACGATTTTATATAAAATATTAATTTATTTATAAAATTTTTACTACGTAGATTTATAATAGTTTATCTCTAGCATGCTTTACGCTAAATCTCAGTATAGAGAGTACATGTCAAAAACAGCAAATTTCAGGCGAGGTTCTGTGAAAGTCCTATTCAAGTTCTGTTATTATATCATTATAACAGAACTTGAATTTTTTTTTCACAGAATTTGAAAATTAACTTTGAAATTTGAAGAATTGGTCAAATTCTCCGAAACAACCCGTCGTAAGACGAAAAAATCCTAAAGGTATAAACTGACTTGTAATAACTTCTAATACCAATCAACAAATAATAATTTCAGATGTATTTTTATAAACTTTTGCCTATTTTCAATTGAAATATATTTTTGATATTATTTTGAAATCAATCGAAGATTTTATCATAGAGATACATTTTTTTTTTAAATTTTCTCTTAATACCTAGTATGATGGATATAATATATCAATTATACCTATCAAATATAACCCAACGTACAAAGACCTCCTTTGTTGAGTGGTTACGATGCTCTGCTACGAATCCGAAAGTAGCTGGTTCAAATCACGGCGTGCGCAAGAAATATATTTTTTGATTTATGTATGATCTTTCACAAATTATTTATTTTAAATTATGTATACTATATTTGTGCCACGTTCCAGAGTGATGGATACTTTTGGTATCGCTTTGGTGTAAGATCACCATTCAGAATCCAAACGTTGCATGAAATTGCTTTAGCCGTGTTCGGTAACCAGTTGTGAGTAGCTAGTTACTTTCCCATTTAATAATAATAATAATAATGATTTATTGTCTTTATTTCTTAGTAACATATAGAGATAATGATATCCTCACTGGGATCTCCCGTGCTGAGGATTTCATTTACATATTATAATTTAATTATAAGAAATTAATATTACAACAATGTAACATATGAATTTAATTATAAACATATATCATGTAGTATAATTTTTTTTTAAAATAATTTTACAATAAGTGAGATAGTGTTTTTTTGTATAGTTCAGTTTAGTAGATTCGGTTTTAGTCTGTGTTTGATATCAGTATATTTTGTGAGTGGTATTTTATTGTAAAGTTTAATACTATGATATAAGAAACTTTTTTGCCCAAAAGTTGTATTAGTAGTTATTTGTTGGATAAGTTTTTGACCATGAGATCTAGTGTTTCTATTGTACGTGTTTGTTGTTATTTCTTGGGTTTTGTACTTACGAATGTAAATGACTATAGTTTTGGAATATAGTTGTTTAATTGACATGATGTTAAGATTGGTGAAGATTTCGTCAATGCTAGTTCTTACAGGATCTTTCAGTATAATTTTCACTATGGATTTTTGAGTTTTAATTAGTGGATTTAGTATTATTATTAGTGGATTTTTTATTTGCACTGCCCCATCCGATAATACCGTATTCTAACAGTGATTGGCAGAGAGCTATGTAAATTTTGATTCAGTCTTTTTTAATGGGCACATTCCTGATAGTTTTGAAAAAATAACTTAGTATTTAAATAAAATAAAATAAATATTACTCTACCCATTTCCTTCCCGTCCCAACTCACTACCTTCAGCCTCCCAAAATACACCAATAGGGAATGTCATCGTCTCTCTGACTCTAGACACTTGGGAGTAGTTACGTTTCTCGTGCGGTACCTAATCTAATATAAAAAAATCTCTTCAGTGCGTTTAATAGAAAGAGAGGACTATCGGATGCATGCCTACAGTATGAGAATGTGGGTAGGTACCGATTATTCTTAACATTATAATATAGGTACCTATATTCACTTTTGTATTTTAGTATTATTATTATTATGTCAAATGGCATCCGGACGATTAATAGCTGACGAGTCCGCCTCGGCGGATAAAATATTCGTCATCCGTCAGCCGAACCGTGTACCTGTGTGCACTGGGTAGGCAGGGGGTTTGATGGGGGAAGAGGAAGGGGCAACAGGTAGGAGGAGGTAAACTAAGTGAGGTTAGGCTAGTCGCACCACGGCTGGCAGACAGGTACCATCTCGCGCAGGTGGAACAAACCGCGGGAAAGAAACGCGCCAAATCTCGCGTCAGACTTACGATCGTTCGAAAATAAAAAATAAATATGAAACGCCTAATTTAATTTCAAAGTGAAGTGTAAGCAAAATTGTTGTGAAGTGTCAATTTTTAAAAAACTGTAAATTTAAAAAAAATACGAGTTTTGCTTACAGTAATTTATTACAGTTGCGTTTCGTTATTCGAATCAAACATTTTTAAACGTACAGTGATTGTGTTCAATTAATTAATTAGAAATTATTTTTTGGTAAAATATTGAAGTATAAAGAAATATTTTTGTAGGCGTTTTATGAATCGGTCGAAACTGTGTTACTTATTTTGATGAGGTAAATCAACAAGAACCGGTGAAATCGTTTCAAAACAAATCAACTCTCGTAAAAAGTGCACGACTTTACAAATCTCCCGTAAACGGTACAAAACAAAAAACTTTCTTACTCGCATAACGGAACTTTTAGTAGGAACATTATACTTTGCTGTTAACGTCAAAATTCACCAATTTCAAAACACTTCGGGCTCTTAATGAGCAACGTATTATGATTTTAATATCACAATAAACAGAATTTACAAGTCTTAAATATGTGCGCAATAAAAACTCAACGCAACATCTAGTTATTTGAATTTATGGTGATGACTTCAAGAAACATGTTGTAAATAATCTTAAATGAAACCCACGATACATCGAAAACAGAAAACGAATAAATAATAACACACTGCCAATATATTAGAATTAAAGAATTAGCATAATATATATGTACCCTATGTCTGCAACAAATATCTAAAGTACTTTTATTTTGACTGGTAGAGACTTGCAGATGCCAACAAAATAAACAAAATACAAATCAATTTGAACAGTTTATTAGTACATAGATATTGAAGCAATATAAGTATCTAAAAGTGCATGAATACATGCGGGTCACTGCTGTTTTAATAGCGAGCCCCTATAACCATAAACAGGTACGTAAATCGTAAGTGCTGTTCACCTGTACGCTACTGATAAGGCCGGCGATTTGCATATCACAAATAACATAAACAACCCAGATACCAGCATAAAACTAGGGTTCTGATAGTAAATAACTATCTAACATTAGAGTTACAACTCATAGAAAGAAACAGAAAATAAAACAAAGATAATTTATTTAGGGTGATATGTGTTGCGTGTCAGAAAAACTGGCATAAAATAATACAAAGAAGATGACATACATACATAATACCTTGGTTTTGTATTTCAAAATCACTATCACAATTTCAGCTTGAAATAATCTACAATAAATTGAAGATAGAACATTGAAAATCGAAAAGTTGTTTGGGCTGATGAGTGTTTATGTGTCAGGAAAAAACTAGCATAAACATAATTTAAAGAATATGACATACATATAATTAATACACAGTGCTTGTAGCTACACAATGCCAGTGCTTCGTTTTTCAAAAGCACTATTAAAGTGTTTGATGTTTTAGCTCCACAATTATTTACCAAGTGAGTATTACTTTGACATTGTTCTATTGTGTTTGAGTGTTTGGTTGGTTCTTTTCACTGTTGTTGTGTTTTATTGTTCACAAATCCACTGCTGTGTCATATTGTGTTCGTGCCTTCTTCAGAGTGACGTTTCTCCTATTGTAAGTACATTTCTGCTCGTATTCATTAAATTTTATTGCTTAAGTTTTAAGTGCACTGCTTGGCTTTATATGTGTCCTGATTTTATTTACACATTTTTTTTGTTTTTACTATTTCTGTAATTTAGAATGGTTCGGTACTGACTCCATTTGACAGTGAGAATTAAATTATAACTTCATTTATATATCTTTTATAAAATCTTTCAACATTAAACAATTACTTGAACCAACTGAAGAATGTGAACAAGTTTTAGTAAATTTAATTTTTCCAAGATTGGTTAGATCAAATTAGTGATTAATTAACTATTCTAAGAAATTGACAAATATCACATTTAAAAATGAGAACTGTTTCTCTTTAAATCATTAATTATCCCCTTGAGACCCAACACCCCTAACATTTGTATGAAAAAATCTTTTATTTGTATATGTGTATAGAATATTTTTATCGTATTCCTATCAGACAAGCCGCAACTAGAGAACTAACAATAAGAAAGCCTCGAACCCTGATAAAACATTGAAGAAGAAGATAAGACTTATAAATCTAAACTAAACATGAAACAGAACAAGACAAAGAAAAATAAAAAGATAACGGTCTCTATCCTCATCAAACATTTTAGAGACTATAATCATCTACACAGTGATATCAATACTTACAAATATAATTTACAATTTTTGTAAAACAGCATTACAGAGAAAAAGTAGTAGCTTTAGATAATTTGTAAATTCAATCTTTTAATAAAAACTAGTATTTTTGTAATAATTAATTTAAAAAACATATTTGTATTCATTAATAAAGCTTTGTTGTGCTATAAATATGTTCTGCATTGTGATAAAACCAGTTGGACGAGAAACAGTAGCCGTGTGACAGGTTTGTTCCTACTTATTCTAACTCGTCGACTTTTTGGAATTTGTTTGTATTTTTCTCTGTTGCGACTGTAGAAGTGTAGAATCACCCTGGGGAGTTAATTAGCCCTTCTGTTTTACCTGTTAAACAAACGATGTAATATGTTGTCCAGTCGAACATGTTGCACACAATTTGTAAATGGTTTTGTTTAATTGTGTACAATTAGTCTCCTGTTGTAACTTGATTTTATACTGCCTCCTTTGACCCGTGAAACTATTCGGTGTTACCAGTAGAAACTATTTTATGATTATTTTATTTTATTTGGTTTTACGCCCAACCGGGCTTTTAGATGGACTTTAAAAACAGAATATACCTAATGAGCTTCGAAAATTATCAAAAAAAATTAAAGCATTATATAACGGTACACTGATTATAAAAGAATGCTAGTAAAATATATAACAGTAACATAAACAAATATAGAAACTAGAACAATACTACATATAAGACAAATCACTAAAACTACATAACCAACGCTACTCTCATTTGTAGGATTCAACAAAGTGCTGGTATAGTTCTACAAATGGAGTCAATAAATATATCAATAGTACCCCCAAATTTATTACCCAGATCATGAATCCTATTGGTTAGTGAGTGTATCTGATAGTTGGTTATTTTTTTATTTTTTTTTTTTTTATATATTTACTCCACACAGGAGGCCCTGAAGAAAATAATTTCCCTCAGGGCCTTTGTCATCTTTGAGGATGCTGTGTGGAGGGTCTTTTTGTGGAGAGGAAGGAGTGAACATGGGTCTTGAAGAGTCCCATGTTGTAGGAGGGAGGAAACACAGAGGCCGGCAGTTCGTTCCACAGCCGAGCTGTTGAACTTAAGAACGAATCGTAGAAGCCACCCTTTCTCATGTGACAAGTGTCAACTGTGTACAAATGTTGGGCACGCGTTTGGCGTGTATCCCGACTACGCACCGGAGCCGAAGGGATCAATGACGCTAGTTCCTCAGAGCATCTTCCATTGTAATACCGATAGAACAAGGACAGCATACCTACCAGACGCCTGTGCTCTAAAGATTGCAGTCCGTTTGTTAAGATTGGGGAATCTATCAAACGGACCGCCCGTTTTTGCACAGAGTCTCTGTTATGGGTATGTATTGCAGAAGAATGTTATATTTTGTCTTGTATTCCTAGTTGGCACATTGAATTTAATAATTGCAATGATAGGAAGGTGTCAAAATACCTTCACTGAAATGAGAAGACTTATAATTATGTCCGTGTCGTGTTTATAAAACACTGTTTGATTTCACATATTTTTTGTCTTTTTTACAAAATTATTACAACACTAGCTTTCCAATGTGATTGTAATTTTTTATTTTTCTTATTAACATGATTCGTATTGACATAATTATTTTTCGTAATGTTTTCCCCATAAGTATTTCTTGTGCTGAGGAATACATTTTATCGACTGATAACAGTCGACCGGACAATAGTCAAAACTGCCTGAATTCATTAGGGTTATGGCAGCCACAATAGATGTGATATTTTTCGATGTTGAAGTGAATGAGGAAGGGAAGGAGATGTACCTGAACCTTCAGACTGGTTACTATACACGGCTAAAGTAATTTCAAGCGAACCTGCCGAATGGTGGCCATTCACCAGGGTGATACTGAGAGTATCCAATTTTAATATTTTTGTTTTTTATTTTTAGCATCTCTTTTTTCGGTTAACAATTTTTTGTCCGGGCTAAACAGATTTTTTCGACATCAGACATAGACCAGAAATCGAAAATAACTGTTCTCTTATTTTGAACCTCAATAAGTAATTATTAAAATTTCTACGGTAAGGGGTTTTTCTTAATCTCATTTAGACAGTCACTTTCCTCTCGTTTTGAAGGTCAAGTGTGCAAATTTTTATGAATTTCGGAATAAAACTGTAGATCGGTTTAAAATCAAGCCTACAAATCCACACTGATTGATTCTCAATTTGTTTTTTTTTCTATCCAATAAAATTCGCCCTATTCGTAAGATTATAAATAATTGTAATGATAATTAATTATTTTTTGGATTACTTATTGAGTAAAACCTAAAATTGTAATATTTAATCATTGAAGACAATATTAGCGTTTGTTAAAGAATTGCAGAAAAGTCAAAAGATGTGGCACATTAAAATATGAATAGAATATAGTATTTATCAAAGACTAACTAACTAACTAACTAACCATCACGCCGTTTCTCCGCAGGGGCAGGCAGAGAGGACGGACCGCCAAACAACTCGGTCTTGGCACACACTCCTTTCCTCATTCACATTCATACATCGTCTCATACATACTCTTCTATTATTCTGACTCTTGACATGGCTCGACTCGAGTATCTGATTCACTTGATCGTGCCATGTCTTCCTCGGGCGTCCCCGACTTCTGCTACCATTCACATTTGCATCGTATATTCTCCTTACACTCCTTTCTTCGCTCATTCGCTCTACATGCCCAAACCATCTAAGCGTCCCTTTCTTGATCTTACATTAGCGGATATCCACATTCCTCACACGATCATACATGGTTTTACCACACATACGCCTCAGGGATCTCATTTCAACAGCATTCAATCTACTTTCATCCTTTCTTTGCCAGTTCCATGCCTCACTTCCATACATCAGGGTAGGTACCAGCACTCCATTGTGGACAGCTAACTTCGCTTCTTTGGACATTTTTTTGTTAGCGCCAACTGCGTTCAGTCCTCCATTAATGGAGTTACCTGCATTTACTCTTCTTTCAATATCTCTGTCAGCCTTCCCATCTCTCGTAAACATGCTTCCTAAATACACAAATTCATCCACCTGCTCCAAGTATTCCTCATTCACAGCTATATTGCACACTGTTTCCGTACTTTCTCTTTCAAACACCATTACTTTAGACTTACTTACATTCATCATTAACTCATTCTTCACGCATACTTCGTTCATCCTAGACACGAGAGACTAGGATATAGTATTTATCAAAGACACTATCTATATTGCACTCAGTTCGGAAAGAATCTTGCGAGCATACACAAAGAAGCCAATAAAAACATCCTGACATGAATTATGACACCCTTAAATATGACAGAAGGATATAGGGTCGGATTAGCTCAGTGGTAGAGCAGCGCAACGGCAAGGTCCTGAGTTCAGTTCTTAGATGCGACCGTATCTTTTTCTGTCTCAAATTTCGTTGAAGAATCTCTAATATTGTCTTCAAATGATTGTTTATTTGATGAGAATTACCGTTTTTGACGCAACTATTAATCTTCCATTAACATTGTCCTTGGAATTTTTCCCATCCTAATTTACCTACAAGTACCTGTAATTATCTGATTATACCCACGTGTGTGTTTGACATTTTACGACAATAAAAGCGACAATCAAACCAGTTTATTGATGGAGCCTGTTTGATGAACATCTATTTGTGATCAGTACTGTTATTAATATCAACTCAGGGTAGAAGGCCTGTGCAGTGAGCATATTCGGTTCCCTCAGTGTCTCTCGTATCCAACCTGGATGTTATGGAAACTTGTGCGTGAAATAAATCAAATCTCCTGTGAGTGAAACCAACCATCAAACATCTTTGAAGAACATCAAAGGGGTAAGTCGGATTCCTTCCTTACTCCATGTTCACCATCTTCATCCATAGTTGTGTCAACTTCCAAGTTCACAATTATTATTTTACAGTTATTTACTCTTGATTCACCTATTGCGATCACAACCCTCACTAAACAATAATTCTTCAGCCGTTTGTTTATAAGCCACGCCTGCTCATTATGGTTACTGTCCAGGTTTGTCAATCGCCCTGTCAAGTTTGTTTGCTGATCTACGCGTTATATCCCTTCAAACAAGCTAAAGGGCAAATGTGAATATATTAACATAATATATTGTAGTTTACAACATTCTGCATTGCTACTGGTAGGTGATTGCATTTGAAACCAAAACTAAACTGAAAATAGACATTATGAACTGAATTAAATCTATACGTATTTGACCTATTTAGAAGTAGAATGTTTTTGCACTAACTAACAGCTGTATAAGTACCTTCTTTTAACTTTTAATATCCACTTACATCTAGATCTGTATCTGAGATTACAAAGTGAATATTTATCAACGTATTTCAAACCACATACATTTAAGTTGGCACGCAACGGAGAAAAATACCATAAATAACAATAACAAAAGATAAGTTCTCTTGAGATGAGTAAATCATTAAATTGTGCTATATAAAGATTTTTTAATGCGAAACGGAACAGAAGTCCCAACTTCTCCCAAACATCTGGAACCAGTGGGAGTATGGCATACCAATTTGGGTATGTTGTGAAGCTAAAAGGTAGTATATACTCCTCAACATGTCATGGCACATAAGATATATATTTATCAACATTTATTAATATCATAAAAACATACAAGTGTGTCAACGCTTAGATTATTAAGAAATATCAAACATACTATGTTCAGTTGTCTACGTTGTCTAGGTGACGTTGTGCGTGTTGTACGTGATGTGAAATATTCGTGCGTATCGAACTCAAATTCTCATTTACAATCTCATTTTTAAAACAGATACTAACTTAGAAGCACTGGAAATAAAAAAAATCCACGAATAATATCAATAGTTTATTAAATGATCAAATTCATGTATCTTTTAGTC
Organism: Hesperophylax magnus; assembly: GCA_026573805.1. Classification (NCBI taxonomy): domain Eukaryota; kingdom Metazoa; phylum Arthropoda; class Insecta; order Trichoptera; family Limnephilidae; genus Hesperophylax; species Hesperophylax magnus. Next base: position 2,607,293 of record JAIUSX010000016.1, read on the forward strand.
TTAATTATATAGACATATTTCCAATAAACCGGTCAGTTCAACCCAGAAAACCCTTAATCTCTCCTCCCCCTTTGCTCTCCTCTCACTCCAACATCTAGAAATATGCATATGTTAACGGAAATGTATGTAATCCGTCATTGTATTCAATTCTTAGGAAATGTATGTAGTTCCTAAAATCGCGAGGAAATGTGTGAAATAAATTATATCAGACACATTTCCTAGGAAATCTATACATTTCCTAAATAGCAATCGGAAATGTAAAACATTGAAGATATCAATGGGTACGCGGGGATAGCGGAACAAGGGGAGGGTATTGCAACGTCTGATCAGGCGATCACGCTAGTGCGGCGTAAACATAACCTAACCTAACCTAACCTAACCTAACCCAACCCAAAAGACTTAATATTGTGACATTTAAAGTTAGTTTCTTATAAGTTAGTTTTAACATTCTGCTGACGAAGGAAGGGTAATTTTGAAACCGTACTGGAGAGTGTAATTTTCATATAAGGATAAAATTATTTATTCATACTCATATTGCATATGTACGGGCGCATAGAAATAATTTTGTAAACGTGTAGATTATAACATAATACGTTCTGTTTACCCTTTACAAAAGCATGGAAAAGCAAGGTAGATAATTATTATTTATTGCTCCGCGTACATACTTTTGGGAACACGGTTAAATTTCAACGCACTGTCGTAAAAAAACTGTTGATAAGTACTAAACCGTAATTAAAAACGCGTTTCCCAACGATTGGTTTAAGCCACAAACAGTAGACACAAAATAATGTAAATTTTATTACAGACAGTAATGATTTGTTCAATGCTGAATGACAGGATTATTTGTTTAGTTGCCAAAGGCACTATTTTTAATAATCACTTACTGTATTTCCCCGGGCAATGTTATAAACAACCTGCTTTAAATATAAAGCACTTTTGTTTTTTAATTACCCAGCAAGAATTTTATCTCGTATGCAAATGATCTGAGGAAATAAGTAATGACTAATGACAACAGTAGGCCTTATCTAATAATGATTGAAATGACCTCAGAAATCAGAAACTATCGATTTTAAAATGATTTTGACTGACAGCTGTCGAGGTCATGCTTTCCTGTTCATCAGAGCAATTTTCACCCTTCAAACTCTGGTTCATAAAATACTGTCTGGAAGGTATGTTTTGGGCGATTTACACGATAAGTTTTTAGATTCTCACGGCCAAAAGCATTTTTGTTGTTTGTTTTTGGGGTTTTATGCCGTGTTGCGCTAACTCCTTCTTTAGCCGACGTTTCGGACAGCGTTGCAGTGTCCATCATCAGGGCAGATCCGGTAGATCCGAAGATGTGTGAATTTTGGTTGTTGAGTTTGTGCTTATTTATTTGTGGCCTGGGCCCATCCAAGTGCGAAATGCCAACGGAAGTGGCGACATCTTGTGGCGAATTCTGAAAGCTCAGTATTTATGTTAGCCTGGGTCCCAGGCACAAACGCACAAACTCAACAACCAAAATTCACACATCTTCGGATCTACCGGATCTGCCCTGATGATGGACACTGCAACGCTGTCCGAAACGTCGGCTAAAGAAGGAGTTAGCGCAACACGGCATAACACCCCAAAAACAAACAACAAAAAAAGATTTACACGATGCTTTTTTTCAAACCGATCCCCATATGGAAATATTTTGGGACCCATATGAAAATTCTTTGCTTTACATGATTATTATTTTCATATGCATGTACGATTTCATATGCCACTAGTGAGAATTAATATTTTTGGAAGTTACTAAATCGTATAAAATATTGATAGATGACACGAAAGCATTATAAGTTATTTGTCTTCGCCATTGCAGTCAACAAATCCTTAAAAAATCAGCCAAAATTAGATCAACAAAAACACATATTTTAGTCCTTTTATCAATATTTTATAAACGAAATAAAAAATGAAATAAAAACGCTTAATTTTCACATATTAGAGTTACATAAAACAATGATAGACGACATATGGTGTCAAATAATGTCCGCCATCTTAAACTGTACGAAAATCGGTACCAAAATAGAACATGTCCTTATTTTTTATCTCCGATCCATATGAAAATGCGATCCATATAGAAATGGACGAAAAAATCCATCGTGAAACACAACGCACATGCTGAATTATCTTTGCCCAATTGATTAGGCACTTTTTATTACTTTAAATTATTAGTATATCTAGCTAGATCTATCTAGGAATTCGGAAGGTGTGTCATTCTTTAGGATATGGTTTAGCATGTAAAATTTCCAATTGAGAATTTATTAAAGGGTCTTAGAGTGCTGTGGGTTTCAGTTGGAAACCCGAAGGATTCTAAATGTTCTCTTGTAATATCCGTCACGTTTAAAAAATTTCGACTTACATCCTGCTAAGAATTATTTCCTGGAATGTTGTCCACGACGTCGGAGATTTATAATTTATTCAGGCTTCTTATGAATCAATCATAGGCACGTATATTAGAAATCGTCTGAAGGCGTTGATACTAATAATATGTAGTTATTTCCCGACATCGCCAGAGTAGCAGAAATATTTTTTACTCACCTTCTAAACAATCAAACGAAATTTTTAAAATTATTCTAAAGTTTGGAAATTTTGTAATGTTTTATTAGGTCAACGTGCAAATGAAGTAAGCAACCTAAAAGTTCTTGCAATGACATTCAAATTATTAAATACAAACATTTTTGGTGCCGAAGCTCACCTTTGAGGGTTTTAGAAGCATCGGAAAGCAGATTCTATATTAAACCAAATAGATTGGTATATGGCATACTTATGATTTTTTAAATTCTTCTCTTCGAACTTTTCGACCCCAGACTTTGAATATTGAATGCTATGATCATTGCAAATTCTCCAAATAAGTCATTAAAGAATACTTAGGTACCTACCCTAAATAAAAAGGCTTCCAGGTAAGTATTTATTTCTTCTTCTTTGTATTGTTGGAGATATTTTGTAGAGGTAAAAGTGGGATGCTGAGACTATTCAATCGACCGACGGCATCGAGAGTCATTGGGATGTGCCATTGGGGAACTGATGAAGAGGACATTCTTCAATGATGTATGCTGTTGTTTGAATATGTCCACCTGCATTCAGTTCAGGATTCTTTTGGCCCCATTAATGCATCATGTACGCACAAAGGCTGTGACTACAATGGATGCGGTTAGTGAGGTCCATATCTTCCGAGGGTAGACAACCCTGGCATTTTTATAGTTGGATCAATTTTTAAATTAGAAGTCTGCAACTGAGTTCTTCAAGACTCTTCAGGGGAGTGTCGTGATAGTATCAGAGTTTCGCCTTAAGTCCAAAAGGTGGCTTATTGGGAGGTTTGTAATTTGTAAGGACATCTTGAAGTGGAATGTTGCAATTCTTGGCCTTTTTATATTCCATCGGGGCTGTTATTTTCCCTGTGGTTGCAGTGGGCGGTGATTCGAGAATTCCTTGCGCATTTCAGTATTTATTTTATATATTGGCATTGGCTGCATAAAAAAGTTTCCAAAAACAAACTCCCCAAATTGGGAACCTCAAATCTCACCTTTATAGAACTTTTTCTGTTGAATTAATTGCACTTACTTTGATGATGGTGAGACGGAATTTTCGTTTTATAGTTATGATTATATAGTAGCTACCTACGTATTGTGAGGTGTATTCGAGATGCGGCCAACAAGCTAAAGAGGTGTGTTCCTACCTGCGTCAGGTGAATGGTTTATCCAATCTGATCGTAGAAAAAAATAGTTTTATTCTTAATGCACATCGATGCATTATGCAATACAAAATACAATTGAATTAGGTCACGACGTACATTAGTAGGCAATTGCCAGGCTATAATTTGTAAATGGCAACACATTGTTGTGAATGATCCTATTATTTATTAAAATTATGTTTGCAATAACTTATTCAGTTACTTACTCGATAAAGTTCAATCACTTCAATTATTTTACAGTCATAACAATGAAAAAAATCGTTTGTATTGCATATAATATACCTACAGTAAAATTCTTACTCACTAAAACAGAAAAAAACTGTTAGCGAGGGTTGTTTTGAACAGTTCATTAAATTTCAAAGTTAATATTCAAGTTCTGTTACTATCCAAGTATTGTGAATCAACCGGCCCATCTTGAAATAATAACAGAACCTAGTTGGAACTTTCATAGAACTATAAAATTTGATTAACTGTCCAAATTATGTGAAAAACTAGCAGTCCTTAAATTTTTCACGATTATATTGTCAACACTTTTGGCAAATCGATTAAAAGAAAAAAAATTACAATTCTTAAGCTAAAGTTTTTCGCACCGGGAGAAAAATGTGTATTGAAAATCTGTTCAAATTATTGGTTAATCCGGTGAAATACGAGATTGCAAGCCTAACGAATGAATTAACAGGTTTTCTGATAAACTTTTAGTAAATCACGAATATATTTTCACTATTTGGAACACATTTGAATTCATTAAGAGATTATTAATAATTTAGCAATTCTCATTTTTATCCATGAAATATCTAGGTACTCACCTTGTTTAAAAACGTAAGTTGAAATTGAAACATGTAAGTTACTGGTATTTTAGCAATAGATAAGTTATTTTCGAAACTTTTCTCTTGACATGATATTCCACTCGAGAGAGACTCGAGAATATATATTTATATATTTTTTTAAATATAAAATTAGCATCATGATATCAATTCAAAAATGTATGAAGTCACCAAGTCCCGTAAACAAAAACAGAGGTCCATATTACGTCATTCTTACTCTCTTTATCAGATTTACATCGTGTCAGATTTATTTTAGAGACGAAATAATCTCAGCATCTCACTCTAAAAGAGCGTCCGGGTTTAAGATGAATCTTAGCTAATTAAAGCAGGTACCGTGGATTTAGTAAACCCTTCGTTTAAATCAGGGTTCAGCATCCTAAATGGACCCTATATCTTTCTGAGAAAGTTTTACATGTACAAACATGCAAAAGATGTGAACCAAAAAAATTAAAAGAAAAAAATGCACCGTGGTTATTCGTTTCAAGGGACTTAGTTCAAGGGAAGATTGATAAAATTAATAAATTATTATAAGCAATAATTAGTCGCCTGTAATATCAATACAAATTTAAAATATCTTCCGAGTAAAAATAAATGCCGCTGATGGGAATTGAACCTTCTGATGTCCGCTCCGACGCTCTGAACCACTGAGCCACGTAAGCAGTAATTGTTGATTGAAGTACTAGTAAATATTGAATTGTCTGTCGGGTTGGAAATAAGCCGTTTTTTATTTATTTTTACTCTGAAGATAATTTAGATTTGTATTGATATTACAGGCGACTAATTATTGCTTATAATAATTTATTATCCTTAGTGCATAAAAACCTTGTCTTATAAACATCAGTTTATCATTAAAAAAATAATTTATAAAATTGCTCAATTTCTGTAATAATGGTGCTGAAACTCTCATCATAGTCTTGGCGCGCAACGGATTTTGAAGCATCACGTGATCAAGTCAGTGCCATCGAGCAACGACGGATTGCAAATAGCGGCGATTGATGTTACTGATAGTCGTTCATGCTGCTGATTTGTGTGTCGGTTTACCGCAAGCATATAAATAAATAGAGTGATTAAACCGGTCATTGGCTGAGTTGACTTCGCGTTTGGGTCCAACCCAGGCGTAGTGTGTTCAATTCCTCGGCTGGCTAAGTCCTCCGTCACAACACAAGCAACATGTTGACTGTGGTGGTAGTAGGAGATTTTGAGATATTATCAGGTTGTTCGTAATTCAGGAAAGTTTCTTTCTTTTTTATTTAAAAAGAAGTAAACAGTGCAATAGTTTGTAATTTGGCGGTCACGCGCATAGGCCTTTATTCTAGCAGCCTTAAATTAAACTTACAAAATGAGGAAATGCCTACAAAAGACACAATGTTTGTTGTCTGTGAAGCTTATCTAGGAGGTTAGTCGTAGATACTACGTCTTAGGCGTAGTTTTCTTTTTAGATTAAAAATTAAACATTAAAAAATGTAGGAGAAGGCATTTAGTTTTCGCATGCGATTGAATTATTGTAAATATTGGTTTGGTGTCAAATTCTTTGTAATATGCAGAACAGCAATCAAAATTTGAATACGAATATTCTTGAACAGTTAGCTTGCAAGATGATTAACACTTCAATCAAATATAGAATTTCACGTGTATTTTAATTATGCGATAAATTTATTCAGTACATTTTTTAAGTAGAGCAAACAGAATAATTTCTTAATCAAATATCATACGGAAGTTGGCACCTACTTTCTACAATCGTTCTAGTAAAAAATGACGTAGAACAAAGAAATGATTGTGCTAAGTGAACAATATCTGAAAGACAATGTAATCTTACTGACTTAATAATAGTACCCCAACTAGAAATGCTAATTATTGCGATATCATTTGGATAATAATCATTTGTGAATTAAAATGGGTCAAATAATGTTTCCATTGAATTAGACAATAAAATTTAAAAAAGTGCCACTAATAAATTTATGAATTAAACTTTGACCGGATAAGGCGTTTTAAACGATCAATGTCATTATTACACACTGACAAAATAATTCTTTGTTAGTTTCTATAGCGCTGTTTTTGTGAGCATAATATATCTCAATCAAAGATATATATCTGCACGCTGCATATTATGGAAGTGTGCATATTATAATTCAACCTCTTTGTTTAAGAGGAAGCTACAAGCCAAAAATGTGTAAATTCTTGGTATACCTTATATTGTAGGTAATAGGCATTAAAATCGCTTGACAAACGGAGTCTAGAAACGTTCGATTTCAAGCCAAAAACTGGCTTTTATTTATTTTGTAAATAATTTTATAAGTTGGCAAGAAAGTTAATCAACTGAAACTGTCACAAAAAAACTTAACTATAATAGAGTATTTTTAAAAAATTGTTTCCTTTACGCGTTCACACATTTCTATTGAAAAAATGTTTTTTTTAGTAGTTTACATGTATATTTTTTATCGAGTAATTTATTTTATTATTTTTATTCTACTCAAGCGAAGCGATAGTATATCCTTCAATTTATCTAAAGTATATTTTTTTGTATTGATAATGTACACCAATTCGTTATAAAGATTAATCAAAATAGTGATTTAGCATTAAGCTTCGCCTTAAGACGAGACAATGTCCTTAAATAAAGTTGGAATCATAACGACTTAACTAATAAAGGCATGCACAAAAATATGCGATGCGCGGCCCTGGTGTATTGAACAGACATAAGGTTGAATTTGCCCTAGAAAATTTCTACAATAAAGTGGGAATCAGTAAAAAAGTTGTGTAAAAATATTTGGCGCACGGCCTGACGTAATGGAGAGACCTACGGTCGAATTTGCCCTAGCAAGCCTAGAAAATATATGGGGTTCATTTGAATTATTTACTTTAATTATTACTAATTCATCGTCTTGAAAAATAGAATCTGGTGCTTACCACAAATTTTAAAGTTTTATAAAAATTTTAAACCGTTTTAAATATATTTTTCAAAAGTGAAGTACTGTTTTTATTAATCTGAAATATAAACAACCTACATCCGTAGGCACCGGTATTGCCTTGAGCTGGCCCCCGTTATTAGAATCTTGTGTCGCCATAATGTGTGTGAATTTTTTTATCCGATGTGGCCTTAATTGAACGATTTTTTTAAAATAATTAATATTAATTATGAAATTTTAAGAATATACAATAAAAAATGTTATCTTAGTCCTCCTCAATAGATCATATTTATGCTGATGCGAATTAAGTTTTGGATGGAGGGTTTTCCATGGTTCAACTTCAAGACTTTGGTTGACCACTTTAATGGAGATGTTCAGTTCTTTTTCTGGTAATTCCATTAAGATTTGATGGACTTAATGTAGTAATTAATTGATTTTACTTGATACTAGGTGCAAGTTTGCTGTAGGTATAACTTTACAGGTTAAATACAAAAATGTAAATATCGTAATTTTGTTACCGAAATATGTGTTTGCAAAGTTTTGTGTCCTATTGCGATTGAAATAACAAAAATAACTAGTAAAATAAAAAAAATACATCAATCGTATTTTTTTTACTTATACGGAGAAAACTTACTAATATAATTTATTAAAAATTTTGTCAAATTATTCGTTTTCTTGTTAAAACTGGACTGCACGCCTTTAAGGCGAAGCTTAATGCCAAATCACTATTTTGATTAATCTTTATAACGAATTGGTGTACATTATGAATACAAAAAAATACGCTTTAGATAAATTGAAGGTTTTCCTATCGTTTCGCTTGAGTAGAATACAAATAAAAAAATAAATTACTCAATAAAAAATATAAATGCAAACTACTAAAAAATATATATTTTCAATAGAAATGTATGAACGCATAAAGGAAACAACTTTTAAAAAAAACAGTATTATAGCTAAGATTATTTGTGACAGTTTCAGTTGATTAACTTTTTTGCTTTCTTACAAAATTATTAACAAAATAAATAAAAACCAGTTTTTTGCTTGAAATCGAACGTTTCTAGACTTCGTTTGTCAAGCGATTTTAATGCCTATTACCTACGATATAAAGTATACCAAGAATATACACACTTTTGGCTTGTAGGTTCCTCTTAACGAATGAATTGACAGAGTTCCTAACAAAGTATCAATTAAAAGTTAATGTTTTATGAGGACGGCGGGACACGTGTTCATACAAATACTGATATTGTCGCAATCCGTCATGCTATATACGCATTAGGAAAAAACAGGTGTTCTCGATATATTCTGAATGAGAAATATTTTATAAGGAAATTGGCATGCTATCATTTTTTTAACATGATCGTTTTTCTTCCCTGTATAAATCACTAAGGTCACAGATAACCCAACAGATGCCACATTACCTATAAATGAGGCAACTTGAAGTCGAATTACCACAAAAAAGACGCAGATAAAAGGCCAGATACGAATCCATCAATCACGGTTATTATTCAAATGTGACACTTATTACCTTCTATATAAGGCGTATTTTGATTGACAGCAAGGCTGGCACATAAATGGGTAAGTGATACCAGCGCCGATCACGATCTCGGCCCAATAACTCCATAAGCCATACTTTATCCACCATAAGTCTTGCTTCATACACCATAAGCTATAAGACATGCTCCATATTATGATATCACGAAGTTGGCCAGGTGTATATCAGATATTATTACAATACCACTCGGATAAAGAACCACATTGAATGGTATAGAAAGAAATTATCTCGGATGATTTAACGATAATATTAAATTATCAATTGAAACACACATTTATAAAAGATACTTAAATCCACAAAATGAAAATTTTCGTTTAATTTCCTTCTTTAAATTCAGATCTACCATTTGTCATAAAAATAACTTCTACTCTACACATCTATGATTTAAAATTAAATTAAAACAACAAAGTCCTAGACTAAGGTTCTTTAATTATATATATTATTTTGTTATTGTCTTGGGTGCATTTTTAATCTTTGAATCTCATGTGTCCACTTCTAAAGACTATTTACAAGGATATGTGTACCAATAAACAAGAAACAAATTAGTGATCTTAAAAGTTTGATAAAATATATTGAACAATCGACACTCAATTTTTACAATGAAATAAATCAACTTGAATACGACAAAAGGTGGAAAAATAAATGAAATTGATGTTTTAGAAAATAATTTTTTTTTTTTGCTCGTTTATCAAGACCCCCAAGTGACATGCTTTTAATTAAACCCCTGTAAATTATTAAACTTTAAAAAATATCTAATGTGTTAATTTCATTTGAAACAATTTTTTTTTATACGGTTTGCCTCGATTATTTCAGAATATATATGTCTTCTAATCTCTAATCTTCTACTACCACGACCACAGTAAGCGACAAATATTGCTTGTGTTGTGATGGAGGTCTTCGCCAGCCGAGGAATTGAACGCACGATGCCTGGGTGGGACCCAAACGCGATGTCAACTCAGCCACCGATTGGTCAATATGCTTTTTTGGGCTTAAGTATATTTTAAATATCAGATATTCAATTATTGTTTCGTAGTTGCATGACACGTTTTTGAACGCTTCATAGCTTTTGCTCAGGAGAGGCGAAATTCGTTGCAGTATTTTTTGAAAATTAAAAATTTATTTTTGTTTGCTTCCGAGATATCAATAATCATCAGCATTCTATCTCCGACCATTATACCTTCTTTATACAGTGTTAAAAAAGTTTAATAACTGTACCGTATTGAAAAAAATATCAATGACTTATAAAATTCATAGTACAGTAATATATTCACAATCCTTACTAGTGTTGACTTTTGCTAATTTGGTCAGCATAAAGTTTGTTCCGCGTGACAGCTGTTTTATAAACATATTCATTTATAGATTTTAAGTTTTTGGGTAATAGTACAAGTCGTAGAAATCTTTACAGAGGGCTGACTTTTTTTAGTAATAGTTAACTATAAACTTTTCTTTATTATTTGGTTCGGTTCAATTATTATTTTTCTAGGTAAATGACAATGTGTAAAGTGACCGGATTTGAAAAAATCTCTTCGTCGTGAATACGAAAGTCTTGGAGCTCGGGAAAGCTTGGTTTCTGTGCATATATTGCATTAGTTAGTTTATCGTGCTTTCTATGCTCTGTATTCATCATATAATGGCCTCAATAGATCTCAAACAAATATGTCCGATGGAGGCATGATGCATTTAATACTTAGAATAAATAATGCTACATGCATGCCTGTTACTGGAGAGAGAACAATAACATTAATATAATCATTATACATACTGTATTAATTAAAATATATAATTTTGCTACCTATAGTACCTGTGGTAGTACATTGAGGTATACGTGTTGTTACGTACGTGACGTGTACGTTTACGATAGTATTTTTTGTTACATATAGTACCTGTGGTAGTATGTTTACGTTAACGTTTTGTTACCTATTGTACTTACACCGTGTAGAGGGTCTTTTTAAAGAGAGGAAGTAGAGTGTGTTGTGGGAAGGAATAGGTATGAGGGTGGTAGGAATCTAAGGGTCAGTGTGTCCAGGAGTGAAATATGAATTCATCCCTTAAATGCGGTCGAGAGGGTCTGTCTGGAGGGGACAAATGGTCTCCCTCAACCAGCCTCTTACAATTCAGCCCGCCACTGAACTATTAATTACGTAGAAGTGATGAAGAAGTATGGTGAAACTAAGAAGAAGATAATACTAATACAACTAAATGAAATATGAAACCAACCAAGCCACAGAAAATAAAAAGGTAACAGATTATAAAATTTAAAATACGTTTATATGTTTAATGTTTTCATCTCTCCCGACGAATGATGACCTATATATTATATTCGTTACAAGTAAATAAAATCGAATTTAAGCTGAATATGTGTGTATTGCACTTAATATTATGTCAGATTTTTTTAAAACAAATAATTATTATTACATAATAATGTTTCTAAAAGAGTTTAACGAGAAGTTTCACGAGTGAAAAGCAAGTATGAAAGTTCATATAATTTGCCAAATTATCTATCAAGAAATAATGATGAATTACCTGTTAAAGAAAAATACGAATATGTTACCAGTTAACCAGTATTCTAGTCACTAGACCCTAATAGGTACCTACCTTTTGCACACTATACAGAATACAGCCTAAGTCAATGAACGCCATTGTTCTGACATCTTTGTATGTATGTAATACAGGGTTTTCCAATAAGAGGTGTTATTTTGAATAGCCCGCTATTTCGGTAGATATTACTTTTAAAGCTGTCATTTTTTAACATTTGACAAGTAGAAACTACGTCATTAATAAAAATGGAACGATACATGCTTCAACAACCCATTGAAATTATTAAAATTCACTTGAGTGAATCAAATGCAAATCATTTTGAGTGATGAGGCCTATTTCCACCTCGGTGGCTTCGTCAACAAGCAAAATTGTCGCATCTGAGGCTCGGAAAACCCAAGAGTTTTTGTTGAAAAGCCTCTCTTTTCTCAACGTGTGACTGTTTGGTGCGGTTTGTGGTCCGGCGGAGTCATTGGACCTTACTTTTTAGAAAATGAGGCTGGAGCAACAGTTACGGTGAATGGATTGCGCTATCGAGAGATGATTAATGATTTTTTTATGGCCGGAATTGGATGGTATTGATCTAAACAACGTTTATTTTCAACAAAACGGCGCTTCGTGCCACACAAGCAACGAAACCATTGATCTTTTACGATTGAATATCAAAATAACACCTCTTATTGGAAAACCCTGTACATTTGTATGAAAAAAACTGGGAGACTTATCGAGTAAAAAGAGGTTTCTAAGAGGCAATTTATTGTTATGTTTGTATCCTTAGGTCCTTATCAGACTTAACTTTTTTCAGCTGTATAAAAATAATGCAGATGTCAAAAGCTACGACATTTTTGCAATTATATGAACACAGATAGACGTGAGTAAAAAACAAAATTCATTCAAATAGACAATCTTAATGCAGTGCACAGTTGAAGACTTTGAAGTTCTTTGGTAGATAAAAAACATGGCATCACTACACTATAATAACGCAGTTCTAACAGTATTTGGGCTCCCGAGCTATTGCAGCGCTTCGAAAATATTTTTAAGGCCAGAACATCGGGTTGCTGGTCTCAAAGAAAGATTCGGCCAAAAGTAATAACTCCAGCAACCTAACTTTTTTTATATGGAATGATAATGTTTGCACTATAATTACAACCATGGAACAGACAAATATCACGTCTTCTTTTTCTTACTATGAAAAGATATCTTTATCTAATCAACATCGCAGTAACTCATCGGTTATTATAGGAGGAGTATAAATACTTAACACACACCTTGCTTCATGCAAATTCATACACACTTCTTTATAACGAATCTTAACACGACCCGACTCGGTCCGACCCGAAAAACGCCATTGTTTTATTAAAAAATGGTGCTTGTGTTTTTTTTCGTTTTCACTATTTTACTTATTTCTGTACCAATTACATATTTTGATGTTATCATAATTATTTTTTGGGTTATTATGCCGTGTTGCACTTTATCAATTCTTCTTCTTTATCAATTCAACTTAAGCTTAGTAGGTTTGGTATCCGTACTTGATGGTTACACCAAAACTAAACGCAAAAAAACACATTCATTTTCACTAATTATTATTTTACTGAAAACAGGAGGCATATGGGGATTGACGCTTGTAACACGGTATCACTTCTACATATAGTATATGCGGACATTATACCACTATCTATGCATTAGCAATGATGATGGCCTCTGTAGCCCAACACGGCATAATAACTTAAAAATTAACACTTCTGGCAGATCTCAAATCATATCCAGTTTGTTTGGTTTTTCATAAAAAATGACTGAACACGGGACAAGGCGACACTGGAGTAAAAACCTTATACCTAATTATATTTATTAAAACAGGAATCTTCGTAATTTGACCCAAAGCAGAATCAATCTCTTACAAGCCAATAAATAGCTCGCTAATCTCTCAATAGCTCTATCGGGGCATACTCTGAAGGATCACATATCATAAAGAAATCAATAGAAATATTATTGGCTTATCTGCGAACAATTTGTATCCGCGCGAAGAATCGATGGCAGTCGATTACTCGCGTCAAGTTTTCACATTTTCTCAATATCCCTTTGATGGTAACGCGAGGCAAACCCGTAAGGCCAGTCCCAGTCGAGTTGAAGGAACTGAAGATGGCGTCTCCGGTAATGATCTCAGCCTGGAAATGTTTTTATCTAGTGATTACTCGCTGTTGTCATTACTATTTGTGTCGTCGGGTAGGTGGAGTGTGTTGCGTTGAGTTTAGTTGAGGTAAATTTAGTTCAGTGAAGATTCTCACAACATCTGGGACCAGTCTTGATTTTTCTGTTTTTTTTTTATCTTTTATTGTAACATACTAGTACTTCTTATGTACACGTTAAATCAAAACTTTAGAAATACATGCAATGTATACATTCATCTTATCACATTGGCATTCAAAAATATTGTTACGATGCTCCCTGTAGTTCAACATTATTTTTTTTTTCTTTGCATTCTTTCTTTCTTTTTTTTATGCATTTTTATATTTTATATATTTTTATATTTAACCTTTTTTTATACTTTACACTTTTTTTATATTTTATACTTTTTTTATATTTTATACTTTTTTATATTTTATACCTTTTTATATGTTATACTTTTTTATATTTTATTTATATTTTACACATTTTTATACTGTACATTAGGTATTCATATTTTACACTTTTTTTTCTTTTATAGGTATCAGGTGTCCGGAAACTAGTCACAGAAGCTGGAAACTTGGAAATCTACATCATAAAGAACCCAAAAAACAATTATTTCATTTTTAAACATTTTGATTTTTTATACTTTTTTTTTTTTTGTTACTAAATGGTGAAAAAAATTTGCCACAATTACGCTTCGACACATTTTAAAAGACAAAAAACAGCTGATACACTAGACATTCACTAGAAAGCTGAAGCACAAATACAAAATATTCTATCACAAAATCGGCTCCAAATGTGATTATAGATTGTAGATTCCCAAGTTTCCCACAGTTTCAGGAGGTTTTTTTTGTATAAATACTGAAAATTTCTTAATAATAGTTAGGTTTTATGTATTTGTTGTTGTAGCTAGATATCCATTTTTTTGTACATTCACTCTTCATACTACTCGTATTTTAAGAGGAAGCTACAAGCTAAAAATGTGTATGTTCTTGGTATACCTTATATCGTCACAAATATAGATAATATGACGCAGAGTAAAAACGCTCGCTCAAGAAAAAAATTGGTTTTTATTTATTTTATAAACAATTTTATAAGAAAACAAAAAGTTAATCAAAAGAAACTGTCACAAATTATCATAGCTATAATATTGTATGTGTTAAAGTTGTTTCTTTATGCGTTCATACATTTCCATTGAAAAAAAATTTTTTTTCGAAAAGCCTTCAATTTATTTAAAGTATGTTTTTTGTATTTATAATGTAAATCAATTCATTATAAAGATTAATTGAAAATAGTGATTTAGCACTAAACTTCGCCTTTACGGCTGAATATATTGTGCCGTACATATAAAAATTTATATGAATAAAAATCTTCGTTTGTTAAAAATCTTAAATCTCCGAAAGTTCTACGCCGATTGCTTTGAAATATTGACACAACGTTGAATTTGAATACGCGTGTGTTTTTTATATACCTCTATTACGTAGATGTCACCTGTGATAGGTAAAATTTTTTTTCTAAATAGCGCCATCTGTTGGACGTAAATGTAACACGCGCTATTGTTTCTCTTTGTGCACAGACATATTGAGCCACAGCAACAGCCAATAAATAAAGGAAACCCTTGAGCAGTTTGTAAAAGTGTAATATCCTCCCTTTCAAAGAAAGAATCAATAAAAAAATAGACATTCCCGGGTTACGAATAACAAGGAAAATATTTGAACCTGTTTGCTACCATAAATAACAACCAAAAAAGTTGCTATTGAATATGTTTTAATATTTTTTATACTAGATTCACAGGAAACCCTTTATTCTTATTCAGGCGCGTTTTGTAAGTAGGGACTTTTTGAGAAAGGGAAGGGGTGATCTTGATAGACTCACGTAGTAGGAGAAAGAAAACACAGGGGTCTAATAATTTTATACTAGATTCACAGGAAGCCCTTTGTTATTCGGTGTAACTTATATGTACATCCTATTTCTTCCAGCTAACCCAACAAATACACATTTTATTACAAAACCCTACAGTTACATTTTAACAAATATATTTAAATAAATAAAAAACAGAGGTATTTAATTTATGTAAGGTATTCACTTAAGGTGTAGTGACATTTGTTTAAAAGAAATGTATTTAGTAATGATTTAAATTTGAGTATGTCGGTTATTTGTTTGATGCTATGTGGAAGGTTGTTATATACTTTAATGGCCATGTGGTGTGGTTTTGAGTGTTGAGTTTTTTTGTATCGCAAGCATACTATATATATTTTTATTGAATACATTGTGAAATAACACAAATTAATTAAATAAAAATGTTCTTGTAGACGCCGGGCTTTGAACCCGCGACCTTTGGCTTGCTTGTGGAGAGCCTTATCAGCCCTCCCTCGACCACGGAGGCTTGTGCCTAATTATGTTTTATTTTTGAGCTATACGTGTGTAAGTATTTATATTCAATTGTGCTAGGTTAATCATGTTTGCACTTCGCAACAATAGGTATTTCGCAAGGCAAATAATGGAGCAAGTATTTAAAACATTTGATTTATGTGGTGATTGTTCATTAAATTATTGAGTGGATATTAAGCTTTCAAGAAATACATATAATCAATACGAAAATCGAGACTTATTTTAAAATACTAATGTGCTGTGTGTATTTAGTGAAAATTAAGCACACTCGTGAAATGTTATGCATTATTTATAGGATTTGTTTTTAATGAATATTTCATAAAGCAAATGTGATTGTCCATTGTTCAGTTAGAACCATGTGTATGTATTAAGACGCGTAACATCTATTTTGCCTTCTAAAGGCATGGCGAAGCAGCTGACGCGCAGAAAAATCAGTTAAACTATCAGCTCTTAAAGAATGAACTTGATTTATAATATAATAATAATAAAATATACAAGTGATGGAGTTTAACAAAATTCTTAAAGTATAATCTGCTAAATTTAACAAATCTCTTACTGCTGTGTCATATATTATTAATTCATTTAGTGTTAAATATCAGCTATGTTTTGAGAGACGTACAAAAACAGGGTCACATAAGTTATATTGTATACTAGTTCAATCACATTTCAATAACTTAATTGGAATCTGGGGAAACGTATATGAAACAAACATAAGTGAATTATAGGTAATACAATAATGAATGCTCTTGACTGTAAAAAACTTAATAGTATCCAATTTCCTTAAAATGATGAATAGGGTAATTAAAAATGTATTTATCTTTAATTCTATCCACAAATAATTATACAAGGAAACAAAAATAAAATAAATAAATAACTCACACATGCAAAACATTTTTCACACATTCTTTACACGACAACATTAAAACATACATTTAAATACTTTACATAAACCATATGGCAAACAATCCATTGGCTCCGAGAAGGGCAATTTATCTACGAGTAATTGACCTCCAAACGATAAAAAAAAACAAAAATGGCTAGGCATATTTCGTCAACAGGACTAGGTTCAAGGGTCTCCCTCAAACGGAGTCTCCGGAGCCGGCCCGCCACGCAGTAGATGGGCAAACGCATTGACACTTGACAAACCTCTCCTCATGAACCCGGGCACCCCTGCTAAGTCACCAAACATAGCCAACCACTTGGGGTGACATATGGCAGAGTTGTTCGTTATCCAATAAATGGTTTCAGAGGCGGCGGTACCCATATTGGCATCCTAAATTGCGGTGGGATTGCCGTCATAGTTCTACCGATATTTTAATGGAAGATGCTCCGATGAACTATTGCAACTGATCCCTTCGGCACCTGTGCATAGTCTATCAAACGCATGCCCAACATTTGTACGCGGTTGAAATTAAAAAGTCACATGAGATCGGGTCATTTTTTGAGTTTAAAAACTCTGAGGTTCTTCCCTATAACATCATTGGTCTCTTAAAGACCCATGTACACTTCCCTCTCCTAACAAAAACCTTCCACGTAGCATTCTTAAAGATAACATAGGCCTTGAGAGAAATAATTTTCCCATGTAGAGTTAATATTAAAACAATATGATTGGATTAGTGAAAATATATTTTTTTTTTACTGAAATTTAAAATAAGCATTTTACGGTAACGGAATTGTATAGAAATTATGTATTCAATCGGATATCATGTTATTTTTTCGACAATTCAAAACCTGCGAAGTACACTCTCTAGAACTCATCTCCATTACAAACACATCCAAAGATTAGAAACCTTCAATAAATTAGTGATATTACGCCCACGAGAATATTCTTGAATCGTTGGAATATGGCGACGTACAAACTTCTCCATAAACCTTCACTGACACCTCTACAGGCAACTTCATAAAGAGCCCAACAAGGAACTCTGATAATGATTTATTAAACAATTTAAATCTTTTATCACTTTTTACCGTTATCGGTTTCAGTCAATTACTGTCATCTTTAGACTAGTACAAATGTGTGATAGGTCTGCCAAAAACAAGTTTTAAATTGTTTTAATAAATCGTTATAATGAAATTCCACAACGAATTGTCAGCATCCAAGATAGACATATTAAAGAACCCTATAAGAAGCTAAACATTGATATTTTTCTACCAACTGCTGAATGACCTCTGATGCCATTACTTACCACAATAACCCCATTAATATTATTAGAAACAACGCGGCTAAGTTTTAGTTCCTGGTATACGGTACTTCTTGGCTACATCAAAACAAAACGCCAAAAACCACATAAAATTACTTAATATTATATTTAAATACCGGAACAAAGAGGACCAACGCACGCAACATAGTATTACCTAGACATACATAAACACTCACTTCACCATAATTCATACATTTGCAATGATGAAGGACACTGTAACGCTGTCCGAAACAATGGCTAAAGAAGGAGGAATCTCAACTACGCGCAACCCACGATAATCACGATAATTTTTTTGGCCGTGAAAATCTGCAATCTTATCTCTCCTCCACAAGTTGACGGCATTTGTAAAGTTTGTCTTCTATGTTAAACGATTGGAATTGTGGCCTTTACTCGTATATTTACCTCGGGCGTTTCATAGCCGTATTATTTCAGATTAAGAGGTAGCTACAAGCCAAAAATGTGTATATTCTTGATATACCTTATATCGCAGGTAATAGGCATTGAAATCGCTTGACAAACGGAGTCTAGAAACGTTCGATTTCAACCAAAAAACTGTTTTTTTACTTCTTTGGAAGAAAGCAAAAAAGTGAAACTGTCACATATAATCTTAGCTATAAAACTGTATGTTTTAAAGTTGTTTCCTTTATGCGTTCTTACATTTCTATTGAAAAAATATTATTTGTAGTAGTTTGCATTCATATTTTTTATTGAGTAATTTATTTATTTATTTGTATTCTACTTAAGCGAAGCGATAGGAAAACCTTCAATTTAACTAAAGCATATTTTTGGTTTTCATAATGTACACCAATTCGTTATAAAGATTAATCAAAATAGTGATTTGGCATTAAGCTTCGCCTTAACAATTTTTCGTTGTTATTTTTTTATTCGTAGTCCGAATTCCAACATAAAAAAAACATGCATTTCAAAGCTCATCGTGGAACGCATTGTGAGCTGAAAGAAGTTCGCTTGACCAAGAAATTTCAGACAGAAACAGCTGTGCATTTCATGCCAGCAGAGCTTACCGTTAAAATGACATTGACTTTTTTCAACTTTTCACATTGAAAATATTAATTACCTTACTAGGAAAAATACTAAATTAATATTTTTTATAAGAATAAGGATGAATTTTTAATTTTCTTTTGCAGGGTTATAATGCGTCCTCGGGTTTCAGATCCAAGCAACTTACCATTCTGCCATCATAAAGGTCATATATAATTGGATATTTTCATCTTAGATCAATCCACGAGGTTGTAAATGTAATACACAGTATCAAGTCATCAACGTATCTGGATGTACCACGCAGAGATCAATATCACATAATGATCTGATGGAATCTGGCGCGATGTCGAAGTTATTTTCCGGCGCATAATGTCCATGTTTTATTATTTAGTCGCCATGATGCGTGGAAGCCTCTTTTGTCTCAGCTGGCCTTCGCTTCGTTCAGGCGGCGAAACCGCTTCCGGTTTCCGTTCATTATCTGAACACATGACGTGGCCCCTCTTCCGGTATCTGAATGGTAATGCAGAGGTAACCGTGCGGATAATTTAACACGGGTTCTGCGATTTAAAACTGTCAACTTTAACCTCTCCACAGAATTGCGCAATCATAAAATAATTTAAAAACAAAATACACAAAAAAATTGTGGTGATTGTTCGTTTTATAAAATTAACCATCGACACAAAGTGAATTTCTGGTGAATAATAATATAATTGAAGATAGAATTGTACTGGTGTAATTTGTATATCTATGAGAAGTTACACTCTTGGAAAGTAGTTTAATAAATACGAGGAACGCAATGGTCATTCGCTTTTATTCACATATTCACTGTCATGTTGTTTCATTCATACTCTTTTATTCACATATTCACTATCATGTTGTTTCATTCAAACGCTTTTATTAACATATCCACTATCATGTTGTTTCATTCATACTCTTTTATTCACATATTCACTATCATGTTGCTTCATTCAAACGCTTTTATTCACATATTCACTATCATGTTGTTTCATTCATAATCGGTCATTTCTTTTGTTATAATTTTTTTCTTTGGTTATAAATGAAAGAACATGTTTGTTTATATGTAATTAACTCTTTTCTGCTTTTAAATATGATACTTGTAGTATAAGAAACATGAGTAAATAACAACGCAAATTGAGACCCTGTTTATGTAATGACAAAATTTATTGTAAGTTAACAATTTCAAAAAGTTGTAATCTTTTTAAATATTGAGTTAGTTATTGATTCTAATTTGATTATTCAAACAATTCAGAAGTGGACAAGAGATTTTGTCGGTAAAATAACTAATAAATTCACTTTGAGTGAATGTCACAAGAATCCCGTCGGTTACGATAATAAAAATTATCAATTAAATATAAATATTTCATAGGGCGCCATGTCATTTGAACATAATAAGTTAGCATAACATAAGTTAGTGAATTAAAAGGTAAAATCAAAGCATAAAATTATAAACTATAGTAAGTGATTAGTTTGTTCACGTATTTCGCTTGCGTCGCCAATCTTTTCAGCTCCTGGATAAAACCGTACGATAAACCTCTCTCTGTAGATGTCCGTTAATCGTTACAGTGCACATCAATATTATTGTAAAGAAACCTTGGGTTGTATGTTCCAGTTGGCTATATATTCAGATACACGCACCCTTACAAATATATTGATGCCATTCAATTCTAGTTGATATTTCAGTCCCTAATATGATCTCCCGATGCTTTTTTGATTCAATAGGAAAGTGAAAACTGCTTCATTTCGATTCATCGATATGTATATGTACACCTGAAAACTAAGGTTAAAATTCAAGTATTCTCCATACAAACTCTAATTGTTTAGTATTGAAACAGTTTGTGATAATACCTTCCATAATTTCCCATCATATACTATCATACCTACTATCCATTTCCTTACTTAAAACAGCCTTACCCACATTGGAAAGAAGGAGATGATTTTGTTGCATTGTAAATTGTCGTAAGTCAGTACATTATTCGAATTCGTGTCGTCTGGCAAGCAAGTGCATTCGTTGTGTCGTCGTGAATCGGAGTCGTATATTCACATGCTTGAAAATTATCATCTCGTTTTGGAGGAAATTTCACCCTGTGTACAGTGCTAGTTCTTCGAGAGCCATATTGCAGGTATTCATGGGAATTCAAGGTTTTTGGTTGGCTGTTTCCATCATTCCCGTGATTTTCAAACCCAATTGAATGTGCTTTATATTTTCTTCTTTGTTGATTTGGTTTACAGTCCATTCTGTGTAAAAGAATACGGTACACTAATAATGCATATATAATGTAGTTCAGGCTACCGCGCTATTGCAGCGCTTCAAATATATTTGTAGAAGGCCCCATGTACAACTTCGTCTCTTTATTTGATGCACCGGTTTGCTGTCTTCGAGGAAAGACACGGAAAGATCATCAACTCCATCATTGGAGCATCTTTTAGCTTGAGTAGTTCTATCATCAGGAAACGTCAGCGATTGGATGAGCCTGGTGTATTTTATTGTTATTTGACACGTAATTAATTTCTTTTTAATTTCTGAAATAAGTGCAATTACTTAAAGATGCGAAATTCTTTGAAACGAAAATGTCACGATAGTTCATGTACAGTTCTTCTAAAAACAAGATTTATTATTCATCGTATTAAGATTTTTTTTTACACGCTAAATTCACATGACTGTATTGGGCAATAAACCATAAATTATGTAAGCTCCTATCTCCGCTGAATTAACCTTTAACACGGTTGTATTTATTTATATCGGCTGGCGAAACAAACAATGAGTTTATACTGAGATTAGCACTACTAAAAAATGAAGTGCATGTTTTGCAAGAACCCGATGGCGGAAAGATTGATTGTTCAATTTATTTATTTACTTATTCAAGTGTTGTTGATTACCATGCGACACCTCCTTTAACAGGTTGCGAAATAAATTGACTTGTGCTTGAATAATATATTTGCATGCAGTAAAAAATACACACAGTGACTCGCTGACATTGTTGTTTGACATCCTTGTTATTTTCTCATTTTATTCAATTGAATGATATGTTAGAAAAAAGCAAAAAAAAATATTATTTATTCACCGCTATCAAAATGTATTTTATAAAAGCTGATTATGCTTATTTTATAAATGATGCACGTTACAAACTAAAATCCACACATTTAAAAACAAAATGATAATTTGTAGTAAATTCTGTGATCTTTTCATTACGCCAGAGATCAATGTTTTTTTTAATAATTTTTACACTTCACAAGAGTCCCAACTGCTCCCAACCGTCTAACCCCCGTGAGACTATGGCATCCATTATTTGGGGTATGTTGTGAGGCTGACGGCAGAGGGGATGGAAATGGGAAAGAGGAAGATGAGGAAGTACCTGGATATTCAGATCTAGTCACCAAACACGGCTAAAGCCATTTCAAGGAACGTTAAATCCCGATTGTTAGTCGAGATCTAGAAAGCTAGATTGCCGTTGCGAGATTATTGCTGCCATTGAGAAAACATCTAAAAATACATTTGTTTAAAATAAGCTACAAAATACAATAACAATGATAATAAAGCTTCCGCAAATTTTATTAAACGGTGGTTTCAAAGTTGGCCAATAATCATTAGGAAAATAAATAAAAGTAAGTTTTTCGATGATCACAAACTCAATCAAATCCACATTAAAAAAATACTTTTAACATCCGGTTAAATAATAATTTTGTACCATCCATAGGCTGTTTCTACTAGGTTTTCATGATAACTTAACACAGTGACAATTCAACACACTTTGAGAGTGATATAAAGTCATTAGAAACGATGAAAAAAAATTAACCTAACCTAACCTACTTAACCCAGTTAATAAAGTTTTTGTTTCATCACTTTCCATGACTTTATATAACTTTTTAAAGATGTGATGAATTATCATTGTGATGGTTTATCCGGTCGCCTTCTACAAGGAGACAAGTCAAAAAGGCCGATTTTAGTTAGTTATGCAATTTCGTTGTGAATTGTTAACTAGACGTCCTATACAAGTCAAAAATGATCTAGTTTAACAGAGAAACATTATTGTTAGTTCTATAGGGGAACACTTTAAACTTCTTAGGAATTTGTTAATTTTTAAAATGTCTTAGTACAGAAATTAATATGCCATCACTATGCTTAACAAAGAATGGGGTATAGATTAATACAACATCCCTTGAAGGAATGCTTCATTCACATTCTGATAATTTTACAAAAGGTAGCAGTTACTAGTCCGGGATAGCAAGGTCTTCCGTCCCAGCCACAGTCAGCCATGTCCATAAAGAACTGGTAGGGTTGCTACCAGATTGGTACATATCTGGTACCGCATTGCTGAGGCTGTGCGCTGTGATCGGACATGGGAAATTCTCCCATTGTGGTTAAGTACTGGTTGCAGATAGGTTGGCAGTAATGTTGGAGGGTGTGCAGCAGACCTGAACATTAAGCTGGTGCTATAATATTATGCAGAGATGGATCAGGCACTTGTAAGATAGAGTATAAAAATGATCCAGACTCTATATAATTCTGACTGAGTGCAAGAATTTAAATCTAAGCCAGTGAATTTTTAAGAAGCTGAAGATGGGACAGTTTGCCTCACTATCAAGAACAATTAGATACCCCGAAACCTCAGGGAATTCAATTAGAACGTGCTGCAAGTTATGTTTTGAGTGCCACTTGCCATGCTTAGTGCCACTTGGCGTACTTAGAATAACCATCTAGTATCTTTTGGGGAGATTTTTGAATAAACTTGTGAATAGATTAGAATCAAAACGACGGTCGCCGAAATAAAGGTCCACGTGATTATTTTTTTGTTTTTGATTTTTTTGAAGCGAGACGTTCTTGCCCACAGATAATATATTATACTAACGATATAAAGCGATCCACAGATTTTGAGAAACAGCCTACAGGGATTGGCCAAATTATATAACAAATCTAGACAACAGAAAGCCGATGATTGAAGAGAAGAAAGCGTAGAAATCTGGTAACAATGCTTTTATCATGACAAAAAAGTTTATTTATTAGTACTTTTAAATATGTATAAGATATTTTAAAAGTATCTTAAGAGACTTTGAAGGGGCCCGACAGAGAACATAAAAATTAACCACAAATCTTGTTGCTATTATTTTTGGGGTATTATGCCAGGTTGCGCTACCTCCTTTTTTAGCCAACGTTTCGGACAGCATTATAGTGTCTATCATCAGGGCAGATGTGTAATCTCAAATCAAATCTAATCTTACCACGTCTTTAACTCAAAGGCCAAATTTACTAAATTATTATTACTAAAAATCATCCGAAAGAAACTACCATTACTATTCAGTACAATAATAGCTTGTAGAATGGTGAGTTAATTAGTTCCCTTTACCAAAAATATTTACCAACGTTCACTTTTAATGAAGTATGTTTTTGGTAATGAAGGTAAATCTTGTATTTTTTCTAAAAAAAAACCAACACACCCATTTTACTAATTTGGAACAACGGCAATCAATGTGACTTTTTAAAATAAAATATGTCAACTTTTGCAGATGCTATTTAAAAAAAACACCTGCAAAATTCTGACCGTGCGAATAAGGACGTGGAGAATTTTAAAACGAGGTTTTTAATGCAGTTATAAACCAGTTTAAAAAATGATCGAAAGTGAAGCGATATTAATATGCAGTCACACGCACGCCATTATTCTCCATTGAGCTGAGATCTTGCTCAATCTGCCGCATAGTTTTCTTTAAATGACAACTTTCGTGTTGCGCCACAAACCGTTAAGAACAATATATTATAAGGTTCCCACATTATCCAGATTTCATCGCATTGGAGCGATGTTATGCGTACTTATCGTACCTTATTTCGCACGAAACTTCATGCCCGGGTGTATTAGAGATCAATTTTTTTTGTTAAGCGACACCATTTCACATCTTTGTGAGTACCTTGCATTACACACTTTCCTACATTGTATAAACTAATATATTTCATTGCTTAAAGCATCAACCACCAAGAAAAATAGAAGATAAAATGGACACACTCTTTGGGTGGATGGCTGTTTATATGTCAGGATAGAGTTTGACAACAACTGAACAAGTTGAGATTGAATATAAGGAGAGTCAAAATACTTACCTATTTTGTTTTTGGGCTTTTTCACAAAAGTTTGTACATGTTTTTATGCATTGGATGCCATTACTTATAATAATAACATATAAATAACCCATACTAATTTAATGTATAATATTTTCAACGTTGGTCCAAAATCATGTAAATTTTCTAAAAATATTTTATGTAAGCTAATACACCAATACATCTCAAATTTAATATTTAATATTTTTATATCCCATGAAATTAATTACGAAACCAGACATTGTTTAACTATATTTAAAGGTGTTTTTCATGGTAAAAAAACACACTACCATTTGATCTAAATAATTCAAATATATATTTCTTGGCAACATCAAGTAGAAAGGAGTTTTCAAAAAACAAAAACAAAAACAATAAAAAACAAAAAAAAAAAACAAACAAACAAAATCAAAAACAAAATTAAAAAAAAGGACTTTAATATGCGATGCAAACACCAGTTAACTGCCTTTATGTTTTAATCCTTTATAATATGTACCTTTGTTATTATTTTAATAAGTATATTAAATAAACGTCACTTATGTTGTTATCTATTTTTATTATTTTTCTTCTCAACTTTTTTTTTGTTTTCGCTCATTTTTTGTTGTTGTACAAAATATGTAATTTAATATTGGTCCAAAATTTTACTGTTCTAAAACAGGATGTCCTCCTCGTTGGACAATCAAAACATTTTACAAATGCACAGTATGTAATTCCTCTACTAAATAAATAAAAATATATTCTAGTTCTACAAATTCATTTAAGACAGAAAGAAAAAGCAAGAAAAAAAAATTAATGTTCAACCGTCATTTTCTAAGGCCGTTAATTTGCCACATTATACAATGAAAACATAACCTTAAAGTAGTCCGTAAGTTGTAGATTTTGAGCTTTAAAGCAGTTTTTATAGACCTGATACTTTATTTTTTCTAGGCTTGAAAACACTAAAATAAAAAATGCACCATCGTTTCAGAGGCCTAGATGTGTTCTACTCGCAGTATTTAATGAAAGCAGCAAAAAACATTCTGAACCATCAAATTTACAAACTAAAAACACATGATTTTGCATTACTTCGTAGTGCTTTGCCTAGGTAAATTTGCCTGTTAAAAATAGATAACTCTCCATCATTATATAATACATAACCATTTAATTCAATTAAATTCTGCTGTAATAAATTAAGAAGATAAAGAAATATAATCATTGAACACTTAACCAAATTCTTCTATGATATAATGTCATATGAGGTTTCTGATTCCACGTTGAATTAAATGCAAAAATCTAAATACCCTCGATATAATGATAATTATATGTTAAGAATATTTAAACGATTTTTCGGCCGCCAAGAAAAGATTTGCTGCGTTCTAGATTTAGAGGCCAGATAAAAGGAGGTTTTATCGTATTTTGCATAAATTTCGCATCTCGAAATCATCGTGTAAAATGAAGCAATTCATTGGTCAAATCAAGTAGTAAGTATCAATTTAGATTTTATATTCTTGTTTAAATTAGTTTTGATAGAGTTAACATGAACAAAAATTTGCAATGCAAAAATCACCTGACTTCTTTAACAAGTGAGACAAGTGCTAATAATTGACTGAGCGTAACTAAGTTATTTTTTAACTCGACCATTTGGCATTCAATCTGCATGTAAATTTTTTGATATGTTCGTTTTCATCAATCAAGCAAGCACCAAGCCAAATTTACTTTTAGGGATCTATGGAGGAAGGCACGGAATGAAAGACGTGTCGTGAAGGTCAGAGTGTTTATTTGTGAGTCAGGTAGCCGTGATGAGATGTCGTAGGACAGATGTAATATTCTCCGGATGCAGGCGGTGATGGCAGGTCAAGCGCGGGTCTGTGAGTCGACGCCGGGCGCTGGTGACCGGACTCGTTGTCTGTCAGGCACTGGCGATCTTGGCAATCAGTACTCCAGTGCTGACGGGAAGGCCGAAGGTGCGGTGGACCTTGTAGGCGGTTGAACGGGAGCTGAGTAGACCAGTGAGGATGCTGCGTGTCCTCGTGGTGGTCATGGTGAGTGGATGAAGCGGTGGTCAGAGACGCTGGAACCAGGGCGCTGTAATCCATGTAGCGTTGGCCAGGGACGGCGATCTGGGCCAAAGCGCTATGATGATATCCCGATGGAGTCCATGAGCAGAGCCGGGAAGAATGTCCTTCGCGCAAGTGAGGTGCGCGGATTATCACTCGTTGAGCACCTTGTTAACTGATGGCGGATTGATGACTGACTGACTAGATGATATCTAATGGATTTTTTTTTTTTTTTCCGAGGTGCAAAGTCTCTTATTAGGAGCTTTTTTTCTCGTTGTCTGAAGTGCGCAGGTACCTGGAGGGGGGGTTTTGTGCCCTATGTGCGGGCTGCCTTTAGGCGACTGATGCGAGTGATGTGGGATTGTTTTTTTTTAAATTTTTTTATTTTATGGCGGGGGTACTATTTTTTTTGTACAATACTAGTTGTTTTGTATTTTGGTATGTATGATTTATTTTTAAAAATATATTGTTTTAAGCCCGCACATTAGGGGGGGAGTAGAATGGAGATGGGGTATGGGTATTTGGAGAGGGTGTCGCTTGGGTTGGGTTTACCCAGGCTAGAGATACTGGGGTTGAGGTTTGATGCTAGGTTGCTGAAGAAAGTTTTAGCCAGATCGACTATGTGTTTCCTAAGTGGGGGGATTTTCGTGCCTAAATTTATTATCGAATTTCTGACAAACCATGGACTTTAGGTGTATCTTCTGAGCGTTGCATTTTGGAATTGTTCCAGACGTTTGGTGTTCCCCGTGGCCCAGATGGGGGAGGCGTAGGTAATGATGGGTCTGATTTTAGCGCGGTAGATGGTGAGTTTATTGTAAAGAGAGGTTTTTGAGTTTGCATGAAGGAGGGGGTAGAGGGCACTAGAGGTTTTCCTGGCCTTGTTAAGCGTTTCTGAAATGTGGGCGGTCCAGGAAAGTTTTTTGTCAAGGGTCACTCCAAGATATTTGGCGGTGTTGTGCCATGGTATGACTTCGCCGTGAAGAGTTACAGACCTCCAAGGGGTGCAACGGTTTTTTCTATGGGAGAAGAAAACCGCTACACTTATGGAGGGGTTCACATCGATGCGCCACTTGTCATACCAGTCTTGGAGTTTGTTGATGTCTTGTTGGAGTCGGTAAGTTATCATCCTGGGAGAACTGTATTGCGCCAGAAGGGCCGTGTCGTCGGCATAAATGGCTTTTTTGGAGTGAGGGGTTGAAGTTTCTGGAAGGGGAATATCGTGTGTGTAGATATTGAAGAGGGTGGGGGACAGCGAGGATCCTTGGGGGACGCCTGCTGTCATGAAGCGAGTGGTGGAGAGGGCGCTGCCGTACTTCACTTGGAAGGTGCGGCGATGTAGGAAAGATTTTAGGGTCCCGAGTAGCTGGGGATCGATCCCTGTGTCGTGGAGTTTGAAAAGTAGGCCGTTGAGCCATACTTTGTCGAAAGATTTGGCTATGTCCAGGAATATGGTGCCAGTTGACCGCTGGGAGTTGAAGCCGCCGAGAATGAGTTCGGTGACTCTTAGGAGTTGATGAAGGGTAGAATGTTCAGCTCTGAAGCCGTGTTGCTCGTCGGGAAGTGAAAACTGACTAGATTCTTCATGCTGTCGCTTTTAAAAGGTGAAGAAGCTTCTCGAACAATTTGGTTGCTATGTAGAATTTTTCAAACAAATAAATAAAAAAAAATAAAAGAACATCCAAGAAGCTTGTTTGGAAAAACCGAAACTTCTAGAATTCCGTTCGAATGAAGTAGTGGCGTACCACTACATACTAGATGGCAATTTTTGAATAGGGAAAGAAATTGAAATTAAAAAAAGAATTGTAATTGGGATAGCGACGTTTCGTTGGTCATGTTTTTTAATCGCGTAAAATTTTATATATTTTAAAAATTAGTAGGTAAGTATTTAAGTACCTACCTACTAATTTCAAAACATTTTATGGTTTTGATTTACTAAATAAGAAAAAATAGAAATCTACTTTTTGAACGCGAAGTTTGGTGTTCACAGATCTACCAGTACTAACAATAATAATAATGATAATAGCATTTACCGAAAAAGGCATCGAACAATACTAGCAAAATTTGCATAGAATTGCGTAATTTCAGCGTACAGCCGGTACAATGGTTTCCGCGAAGTGTTGTGCTCACATTAGCCAACCGGCTATACACAATCTGTTCAACAATGAGCTTTACGATAGGAATATCCTCCCACCGAAATTGCGAAACAAGTGCGCGCACTGTAGTGTCACGTGGGGTAACTGCACGCGGTGGGAAAGTGTACGCGGTGATATTTGCAGAAAATTCTTGCATGCTTCTCCTGCGCTTATTCCATAATTCTGTAGTGCTTTAGGTCGCCTTGAATCAGTTCATGTGTACAATGAACCCTACGCAGAAAATACAAATTGACAGGTAAATTACTTTTTATTGAGGTTTTCTTATTTTTTCACTTCATCCCCTTTGGGTGCTATTGTGTAACTAATTGGGTCAAAACGGTGTCAATGACATATTTTAGTAAAATAGATCACGGGATAATCTTTAATCTGTTATTTTAAAGTAAATTTTATTTTTGTTCGATGTTAAGTGTACGCATCCACAAAAGTGCGCACACTTATCCCTTTACATAAAACGATTTTTAAAATATGCAGACTTCATCACATGTTAAATTCTTAAAGTAAAATATTCCGCTTGCAAGAAAACGAAATGTTGTTTTGCACCCAAGAGCATATTGAAAGCAGAGTGCGTATTCTTACACTACAGTACGCGTGTGTTTACCACGCCTACGGGTTAAGCGTATGCAATTGACCGTATGAGGTTTTTGTGCTTATTTGAGATACCTTAATAATCAGATATCTTGAAAAAAAATGGAATGAAAATCTTAAAGTAAAAATTGCGCACGGTTACCCCACGTGACTCTACCTACAATGTACGCCAGATACCCGAGGTGTATGCTCCCATTTCACAGTAATGGGTCCAACTCAACATCACGAATTTCATCTCAATAGCAATACAATATCGACCAACTTGTTTAGGGAAATATACTTAATGATTTCATGATATTCAATAAAGGTATTCACTGATAATCCTGTGTGGCCTATTCCGTCTTGAAACAAAACCAAAGACGCCAATGTACATAGGATTTGTCAACTGCTGATTTTGTAGGAGATTTGCGGAATGTTATTACCAATAACACTTATCGATTAGAAAACCTTTATCTTGCCAATTTAACTATGAATAACAGACGGATCGCAATCTTTTAGCCACATGCGTTAGGTGTCCTTGTCTATATTTCAAAAGAAGATGCTCATTGTACGGTTGACACTACTTGTCAACTTGGATACAACAGCTCGTCTGTGGAACAATTTGCCTGCCTCTGTGTTTCTTTCCTTTTACAACATGGGCATCTGATTATGATGGAATAGCGTAATAGATCTCTTCAGCACCGAAGCATAGCAAAACAAGTCAAACGCGCGTCAAACATTTGTAAACGATTGAAATTATTCGTCACGTGTGAACGGGTTCACTCTTTCTTGAGTTCAACAGTTAAGTTGTGTAACGATTTTCCTCTACATTTCCTCCCTCCTATAATATGAGTCTCTCCTCGAAAATACTCTCCACACAGTATCCCCAAAGATGACATAGGCCCTGAGGAAAATTATTTTCTTCAGGGCCTCCTTTGATTTTTTTTAATGATTATTTTTAACAATTGAAGTTTGGAAAAAATGAGTTTATTTCAGGTATACGGACACGCTCACAATACGCTTCCATCGGTCTATCTCTTCAATGCTTAATGATTTCCAATTTAAGGCGATGCACTACATCGTGTAATATTTTAAATCGATTTGCTATCAATAAAAGACCTTACGTAGATGGCGATAAGGTTTAAATTCCCGCTTAACACCATCCGCCTGTTTTGATTTCTGCAAGAAAAAAACATGTCCAAAAAGTGCCTTTTATTTTATTTTGTTTATGTTCAGGCATGAATATTTAATTTTTTTCCCATCATTTTATAAATAACTTAATTTTTCACATTATACAATAAAATCATAACCGAAAATGGATTCACAAGTAGGAGATTTTGAACTTTAAAGCAGTTTTCATAGGCCTTATACATTATTTTTTTCTGGGCTTATAAAAAGACTTATCTGAAAAATACTCGATTATTTTAAAGGCCAAGGTGTATTCTACTCGCAGTATTTAATTTAAGCAACTGAAACATTTCTAGGCGACCAAATTTTCAAACCAAAAAAAGTGATTTTGCATTACTACGTAGTGCATCGCCTTAATCAATATACGTTACGCGAAAATGTTTCACGGATTTTTATTCAATTTTTATTATATAATACTCGGTAGCATTAAAAAAATAAAATATTTTTATAAGTTTCTGTTAGTTTGCGTATGGTTGATACTGTGACAGCTTTGTACCTGCTGTCAGACGAAACGCAAGAATCAATGATTAAAATTATAATACAATCTAGCAGAACTATAGAACCCCTGAATCCGGTGATAGCGGGTTCAAATCCCGGCGTGCGCGACTAAATTTTATTTGAGTAAATTATCTTATTTCACATATTGTTTCGTTAAAAATAATATATAGTAGGTATATCACGTTTGGTAGATAGTTTCAGTACCGCCCTGGTGAAAGCTTGAAATGACTTTATCATTGTTTAGTGATAATTTTTTTACATTAACCCCGTGCTGGAGGCCCTGAGGGAATTTTTTCCTATGTCATCTTTAAAGATTCTCTGGGGAGGGACTTTTTGAGCAAAGGAAAGAGAGGGAGTCCTGGCAATGAAACATGTATGAGGGATGGGTAGGAATCTAGGGATGTCCAGGAGTGACGGACGCACACGGCGACCTGATATAAATAGCCAGATATCCTCACCTCCCTCTTCCCCATCTCCTTACCCTCCCCATACTCTTCAGCCTCACAACACACTACTCCAATCGGGAATGCCATAGACTTGCTGGCTCCAGACGGTTGGGAGCAGTTGTGACTCAAATAAAAATAATAATGCTAAGCCTCACCTTTGAAGATGATGGAAAAGGAAGAGATGAAAGGCATAGTGATAGAGAAAGTATGTGAAATATCTGGCAATTCAGACCAGGTCACCAAATATACCCAAAGCTATTACATGTAATCACATTTCTTTTTAAAAGTTGTTCTTTTATCAGAGCGATGATTTGAGAATCTGTCTTTAGAACTAGGTGCAAATATTCAACTTACGTATTCATTTGTTACTGCGAGAATAGCTTTTTGGATACCTATTTACATCTCCAGGTCCTAAATCAAGTATCTTACCTCTTTTTCGCGGAGGTCATTGTAGTATTTAGGCGTCTTTCTATTTTTATTAAGGTTATATTAAGGTGTGTTGTTTTCCATAAAGAAATCATAGAAACAAATTGATGGATGCCCAATAACAAAGAAATATAAATCATAAATAATTATTCAAAGATATACACATCACATTGGTATGTTGCACCATCAAATATATGCAATTACTGCGCTAACATCAATGCTCGCAGGCTCCATCAATGAACACAGCCTGAATAGCATCAGTGAATACAATAGCCTGATTTAACAACGCGATAAAAGGCACGTAATGCGAAATGAATGTGGCCCCACCTAAATAATAATACAAATAACCCTGATCTGCCGATGCCTGATACAATAGAGCTGTTGTTACCTGTTAACTATTACCTGTTGTCTGTAGGCTAGTACGGGGTGTAACATTGCGAATTAATTGCGAAAATATGAATTGATCAGTTGATGAAACGGAAAAGACAAAAATAATACTGTCATCGAAAGGTATTAAATTATTGTCTTTACGAAATCACTCTTAGAAAGTGTCGTCGGATGTAAATTACATAATTATTGTATTTATCTTACTTCATCATAGCATTTTTTTCTTAATCAAGCAATACATACATTATAACTTGTTCAAACCTCCACGCTTATGTATGAAGGTTTAAAAAGCAACACACATTGATCTATCTACCTTTAAGCAGATAAATTGTTCAAAATTCATGACGCCGGAGCTTATCATTATAAAACTGTCTGTTTTAAACAATGAAAACATTTTTCTATAAATAAAAATACCACGTATTACAATGGTCCTTTCCAATAAATATGCGTGAAGACTTCCATAGGACATAAATTGATAAAGTATAACTCATTAGATTCTCAATACACGTAAATTACGGGCAGGTTTTTTGTCCAGCAGGACAACGAATACTTGTGATTAGTAGTCTGCAAAGCGAATGGTATGACAATAATTTGTTTCAATGGTTATTGCTTTTCATTGAAGAATTATGTTTGATCCCACGCTCCTAACAATTATTTTAATTTTAATTTACCAATAATAAATACTCCGAGAAACTGTTTAAGTGTGTAGAAAATACAAGGCAGTTATGTCTTTCTCATTGTTACACGCTGTATACAAAACAAAAGTGGCCTCAGAACAGAGCCTTGGGCAACGCCAGTGTTTGCCGAAAGGTCAGAGGAATGACTTAATTGAATTCATAGAAGCCTCGATGATGACTGGAGAAAGTGTAACAAGTGAAACCGAATGGTAATCATCAGTTACACGAACCGTAATGCTCCGGGAGAACTCCTTGCTGATTAGATTTGCAATGGTTTTGCTGTTTAGCATTTGAGGAAGTCGATTTAAGTAGCACACTTTAAAAAATGAAAAGAATTGGGTACTATAATTTATTGTTATATCCAAAGCGTTTAAAACATGTTTTACAAAAAAAATGACAAAACTTGTTAACGGCGTAGCAGCTTGCTAACCTGCTTTAACTTAGATAAGTAGTTTT
This sequence comes from Hesperophylax magnus, assembly GCA_026573805.1. NCBI lineage: Eukaryota > Metazoa > Arthropoda > Insecta > Trichoptera > Limnephilidae > Hesperophylax > Hesperophylax magnus. The sequence goes on from JAIUSX010000016.1 coordinate 2,641,507, forward strand.
AACGACTTGCAAAAGAAAAATGATCAAGCTTAATTTGTTGGATTTTGCCACCTAAAATTGTGTTTATTTGGAAATTTCAGATATACAAGCTTTGCAAGTTTTACGACGCCAGAGTTTCCTTTTCACGATTTTTTAGTGGGGAAATCAAATAAGTTTTCACTTATATGCTTCCTCTTTCTCTTTTATTTGCCTTATAATCTTCCTCTTTATGTGTTGATTGTCCTGATGGAAGTTGAGGTCAATCGAAACCGGTCGACGATTAAAAATCAAATAAAGTGGTTTTAAACAAAAACCTTTTTTCATTTGAATAACTTTCCGCTTCATAGTGGAAGTGCACAGATAAGTGAAGTGATATTGTTCAGAATTATTCCACTTAATCTTACGGACACATGAAAATATGCTGATAGTAAGTATTTAAACCGTTCGATGTATTTGTTGAGTTTATAACCTGCACAACAAACTGTTTTTTTCTTGGTTGTATAACGCATATTTTTACCTATTAATAATATCTTTGGTTGAGTGACAGCTGCAAAGAAAACTTTATTTAAATTAAATGCTAAGAAAACATTTAAACGTGACGGGTGTCAAAATAAGCTGTGCATGTTGCCAAGTTAATTCATCAACTTCCATCACGATCAAGATACTGTCCATGTTTTATATCGACGTCACATCGTTGCATTATGCCACCGTAAGGCATATTATAACGACGCCACAAGTGCCCGCAATTATGTATTTTTTAATCAGCCAACTTGTCTGCATTGTTATGTGTAAGTGAGACTAATTTGGCAAATAATGACAACGGAACGTCAGAATTGCACTGAGGATAGAATTAGCAGTAAAAATGAACAAAATATTGATGATTTTAATTTAGTAGGTCTCATAAATTAAAATAACATGTTTGGACGATTTACTAGAAGGCCTCCGTGGTCGAGGGTAAAGCTCGAGGGTAAGACTAGCAATCCGGAGGTCGTGTGTTCAAATCCTGGTGTGTGCAAGTAAATTTTATTTTGATTAATTTGTTTTATTTCGCCATTTATCGACATATTTAATAAAAGTTTGCCTGTGTTTAAGAGATAACTTAATTAAATTTTTATGTAGCATATTTAAAGAGCGATTGCGTATATTTGTTGTTTTCTTGTAGATATGTTGTGAGCTTAAAAAAATTTGTTATTTTTATGTTGATGTTTTAAAAATAAAACCTTCTGTTGTCACTGTATTATGCAGTAAATTATGTAAAATATGTATAAATCAATAGCCCATCAGGGCGTTTAAATTAATAAATAAATAAATTAAAAATAATATATAGTATTTTTCCGGTATGTCCAATAGTGGAAGAAGCTCTTAATATCGCCCTGGGGTAAGGCCACCACTCAGAATCGAAACATTACTTGAAATGGCTTAAGCCGTGTATTGTGACTAGATCCAGGCATTTTTCCACATTTTTCTTCCCCATACTCGACTGATTGAAGCTAGAAGGGGCCTAAAAACGGCGTATGATTATTATTATTATTCGATCCTCCCAGAAAAGTTCCCACAAAAAAACTCAACACATGAACACGCTACAAGGTTCACAGAAAAATTATTAATCCCAAAGCAAACAAAACTATAATTCAAAAAGGACCACACTACATGGCCATTAAAGTATATAACAACCTTCCACGTAGCATCAAACAAATAACCGACATACTCAAATTTAAATCATCACTAAAAACATTTCTTTTTAACAGAAAACCATAAATAAATTAAATACCTCTGTTTTTTGTGTTTTATTTATATATATATATATATATATATATATATATATATATATATATATATATATATAATTAACATGTATTTGTTGGGTTAGCTGGAAGAAATAGGATGTAACCTATATACTATTCCCTTTGTACTCTGTATTTTTGTGCAATAAATATTTTTTGAATTTGGATTTTAATATGGTGATTTACATTTTCAAATGTACAAAAATAAAACTGCAGTTAATTGACCATTTGACGACAATGTTACATTTGAATATTTGTGAAAAACCCCAATCTTGGATTAGAAAACTTTTCTCAAAGTTGTTTAGTTTTTTTGCTTATTTGGGATATAACCGGTAGCCAAGTCAATCCGTCTATGATGGCTGCAAACTTAATGTGTAAGTGATGGCGTATTAAGTATTTACATTAAGCATCTTGCAGAAGCAAACCGGTTTGAGTAATGTATTCACACGGCGGCCAGATATGTGTGTCACGCGAAAGTATTACCATTGTGCCCAACCATCGCCATTACTAAATAAAAAAAAATATATGCATCGATGGCAATCATTTCGATTTCATTTGGAACGTGCCCATGGTTATTAGTTGTTACAATAATCAAAATACAAGATATGTTTTAAAATCAAGCTTGAATGAAATCAGACCAGATAATTTCGTAACAAAATGCATAGGAGAAAGGAAAGATTTTACAATGATCCTGAGATGAGAGCAACCAAAATTAATACGTTTTCCGGAGTACCTACGTATAGATAATTCTTAAATTATGTTTTTATATTAACTTACTGTTTTGATAGATCTTGGAATATTTCCGGCCGCGCGTTTCTTGTATACGAAGTAATAAAAATGGGAACGGAATGGAACTCTGAAAAGATGCCATTAGAATATTGAAAGCTCTACCTTTTATTTGTGTTACCTCTCTTTGCCAGCACAAAAACTCCACGGAAAATTGCGCGTAACCCGGAATTGAACTAGCAACCTGAGGTCCTCTGTGTTAAAAAAAGATACAATGCAATAAATACCACACATTGTCCCAACTGTTCCCAAATTTATTGAGCCTGTGAGACTACGGCATCCCCGATTTGGGTATGTTGTGGGGCTGAAGGTTGTGGGGAAGGGAGGGAGATGGGGTAGAGGAAGGTGAGAAAGTATCTGGCTATTCAGATCTGGTCACTAAACACGGCTAAATCCATTTAAAGCAACATTTCAATTACTAATGGTGGTGCAACACTAGGGTTATACTGAAAGTAACTATACTATATATTATTTCAAATTAATAATTTGTAAAATTAACAAATAAATCAAATATAATTTACTTGCGCACGCCGCGATTAGAACCAGCAACCTTCGGCTTGCTACTTGTGAGCTTTACCCCTCGATCACGTAGGCTGTCGATTAGCCTCGGAATAACATTTTAATTACAAATCGATAGGCGAAATAGCTGGCACGCGGGCAGCAAAAATGACACCAAACTAATATAATTTGTTAATATTTTTATTTAAGACTTTCAGATTAACTCTAGTCATAATTTTGTGTTTAATGCTAATAATATTTATATGAATTAAGTTAATTCTAACAGCACAATATTTACGTTTAGAATAACATACAAACATTAAAGCCATTTAGCACGTAATTGGTTTATACTTTATAAAATCGAGTCTCGTTAGCGTTAGCTGGTAATAAGGTATGCCTTATTACCTTAAGCCGGTGCGCTAAATGCTAATAGACAAAGGATATGAGATTGCATTGCTCGTTACTTGATAGTCTAATTATTCCTGACTACTCGCAAGAACTTGTAAAACAAACTGATTTATGAGCAATTGCAATTCGCCGTATCCGTAAATAGGTACTGCCTTATGAGGTATGACCGTACACTATTTTGAATTATAACACTTTTCAATGTAACAAATCCGCTTACTCCTTATAAATAACTTGTAGAAATTATTTGTCATTAACCTGTTGCATGTTTTTAGTCACAAGATACCATATCGATGGCTTGGAATTAAAATATTGGATCTCCATAAATCACAGTAAGTAACTGAATATGCAAGTTAAACCTTCAAACATTAGATTTTGTGATATTAAATATTTTTTAGTTCCATATTGTAGTGTCTTTATCTGATGTATGTAAATACAATATTTTGGCATAGATTTTCATTAATTATATATTGTTCGAGAGATACAATATATGAGCTAATTAAAAAATATCTGCAGGATTATCAATATATTTTATTACATCTTTGAGACGGTAGGTTTAGAATATGCAATATTTAAAAACAAAAATATTGGCTATATTTAGAATATTTTGCGTATGGATTACGCTATCTAGAGATGATTAATGATTTTTTATGGCCGGAATTGGATGGTATTGATCTGGACAACATTTACTTTTAATAAGACGGCGCTACGTGCCACACAAGCAACGAAACCATTGATGTTTTACGATTGAATATCAAAATAACACCTCTTATTGGAAAACCATATATTTATATTATTCGAAGTCTGTCTCACATTTAGGAAACATTCTGATGAAAACTTTGTTCCAATACAAGTTTTTTGCTTTTCCTCAAGTAAACACGCTCACAAAAGAACATAAACACATACTATTAAAATAAATTTCGAAATGAATAATGGTATTTCCAATTAAATGTTTTCCAATTATGTCCTGTGCGTGCAAACCATATCTAAATTTCTCTTATAAACAATAAACAATGTTAATCTCAAGTGACCTACCAGGTAAGTATGGTCCTGTATATTATCTACCTGTACAAAATATAAATAAATACTATATATCCATTCTAGCATCACGTTCATTAATCAAATGCATTGTACGTATAATTTTGTAATAGTGATCAACGAACCAGTGGATGCAATTTGTTTGACTTGTCCATAGTTTTTTTTTTTGTATTAGGCAATTCACCCTAAAGAGAGTGCTATGTGATAGTTAGTAATAATATGGATCATTGTAGAAATATAAATTATTATTATTATTAGTAACAGTCAACAAACTACTACTTTCTGGATTTGTTCCAGCCCAGTTATGAAGGTGTTTAATTTGGCGTGGAGTCCAATCACCGTAAGCATATATTGCGTGATCATGTATCTACTCGTCAAGATAGAACTAAGTGTTCTACTATTTTCCTTTCATATATCAGAGGTTACTATATATCAATTTTCTCTTTCACCGGAAGAGAAACTGTCATTGTCAAAAACAAAATCATAAAGGAAATTCAACATGTTACAAATTCTTAAAATAATTGAAGGATCAAATGGAGGTCACTTTAAATTGAGATTTTATTATCTCTGCATATCCCTGCAGCGACAGATACAATCATTATCGTAGATATTGAGTGTTTTTTTCTTGATAATTTATGCATCTAGTTAGTTTGATATGTAATTTTATACCTCAACTCCTTTCGTGTACTTAAATGCAAGTTTTAATATAATCCGCAAACGTAACATTAATAATATATATTTGTTACGGTTACCTCGATTGATACGGGGCTTGAGGCAGTGTTTTTTAATCCCGCGAGATGTATTATATATAGTACGTATTTAAAAACTAATTTAAATTCAAATTGATATGTAAAGTGCATTCGCTGTTTGAAAAAAAATGCCATTGGGAAGTGTACTATTGCACTTTGTCGTGCCGCGGAACGAGATCAGTAGAAAAAAAACCACTTTATAGTTGACATAACACGCTAAGATTGGCCTAGAGAGAAAAATAATATACAGGGTTTTCCAATAAGAGGTGTTATTTTGAATAGCCGCTATTTCGGTAGATGTTACTTTTGAAGCTGTCATTTTTTGACATTTTTTATTTTTTTATTTTATTATTTTCTCTTTTTTTATTATTTATACCCGCTAAACTGCCAAAGCAGTTTGTGAGCAGTTTGACAGGTAGAAACTACGCCATTAATAAAAATGGAACGATACACCTTTCCACAATGCATTGAAATTATTAAAATTCGCTTGAGTGAATCAAATGCAAATCATCTCGAGTGATGAGGCCCATTTCCACCTCGGTGACTTCGTCAACAAGTAAAATTGTCGCATCTGGGGCTCAGAAAACCCAAGAATTATTGTTGAAAAGCCTCTTTATCCTCAACGTGTGACTGTTTGGTGCGGTTTATGGTCCGGCGGAGTCATTGGACCTTACTTTTTCGAAAATGAGGCTGGAGCAACAGTTACGGTGAATGGATTGCACTATCGAGAGATAATTAATGATTTTTTATGGCCGGAATTGGATGGTATTGATCTAGACAACGTTTACTTTCAACAAAACGGCTCTACATGCCACACAAGCAACGAAACCATTGATCTTTTACTATTGAATATCAAAATAACACCTCTTATTGGAAAACCCTGTACTTGGAATGGGAGCAGTTGTTAAATTGTTTTTTTTTTCGGTCTGCAATATAAGTTAAATGCAATGACAAGCTTTCTTCGATAAATGTTAAGTAATGTCACCTTCAAAAACAGACATGTCCGAATAAATTCATCAGCGTCATGTATCTTTTATCAGGAGATTTTTCAATGTGGATGAGTGTTTCAGGCGAATAATTATTGCTTGTAAAATAATTGTTACCCTTTGTGCTATGCATAAAAAATCTTGTCTTAAACGTTAGTTTACCAAAAAAATAATAATTAATATTTGACAAGTTCAAGTATTTCACCTAAAAATGTAGACAATTTGTCTCGACGCCATCGAGTGAGAGAGTTAGCACTTGCAATGCCTTTCTCATATAAAATAAAGTTGGTTGTTTTCAGGTGAAAAAATGTAACAAACAGTAATTGTTGAATGAAACACTAGTATATATTGAATTATTTCGCGGATAAGAGATAAGCCGCCATAGCTCAGTGGTCAGAGCTGTCGACCGGAAATCGAAGGGACACGGGTTCGAGTCCCGTTGGCGTCATGTATTTTTTATCAGGAGATTTTTCAATGTGGATGAGTGTTTCAGGCGAATAATTATTGCTTGTAAAATAATTGTTACCCTTTGTGCTATGCATAAAAAATCTTGTCTTAAACGTTAGTTTACCAAAAAAATAATAATTAATATTTGACAATTTCAAGTATTTCACCTAAAAATGTAGACAATTTGTCTCGACGCCATCTAGTGAGAGAGTTAGCACTTGCAATGCCTTTCTCATATAAAATAAAGTTGGTTGTTTTCAGGTGAAAAAATGTAACAAGCAGTAATTGTTGAATGAAACAATAGTATATATTGAATTATTTCGCGGATAAGAGATAAGCCGCCATAGCTCAGTGGTCAGAGCTGTCGACCGGAAATCGAAGGGTTACGGGTTCGAGTCCCGTTGGCGTCATGTATCTTTTATCAGGAGATTTTTCAATGTGGATGAGTGTTTCAGGCGAATAATTATTGCTTGTAAAATAAAAAATAAATTATTTTTACTATCGAAAATTTTCCAGGAATATCAAAAACCGATGTAATCGGTTTAGATCAAACTTCTAAGTATTTTCTGTTTACTGTTTGATACTGTTTCAGGTAATCTTTATGAAAGATTATCTGAACACAACCAATATATTTTTTAAATAAAACTTTGAATTCACTTAATAATTATAAAAGACAACTACTTAAGTTGGGGGTAATGGTTAAAGATGTATTATGGTTCCATTTTTTGTCATTTCATGTGTTTTTACAGTTTCGGCAAATGTTTTTTTTCTTGTTAAGCGATTATAAAATTTTACGGTAAAATTATTTTGCTTTACCTAAGTGTGGTGCACGAAAAAATATATATTAAAACACACAGATAATATCTGTTTTTATGTGTCCCAACTGTTCCCAACCGTCTGGAGCCAGTGGGACTTAGGCATCCTAATTAGGGGTATGTTATGAGGCTGAAGGTAGTGTTGGGGAGGGGAATGATATGGAAAGTGAAAGGTGGGGAAGTACCTGACTATTCAGATCTGGTCAAAAAAATACAAAAATTATAATGTGGACTATATTATGCGATGCAAACCCCAGTAACTTACCTTTATGTTTTAATCCTTTATAATATGTATCAATTATTTGAATAAGTATGCTAAACAAACATCAGTTAACTTTATGTGTAAATCTATTATCATTTTTTTGTTCTTTTACTTCTTTTCTTTTTTCTCTCCTTTTTTCTGTACAAAACATGTATCGTCCAAATTTACTGTCCTAAAACGGCAAGTCCTCCTAGCTGGACAGTCAAAACATTTTACAAACGTAAAATTTTTCCCCTGCTAAATAAATATAAAATATTAATTTCACTGCTCTACTCATTGGTATACCTATAGATTACTAGTTGGTTGTCGAAACTATCTCAGAAATACACTTTTCATGTTGTTTTGGCTGCAAAAAAATACCCGTACTCTTACTCACCTACTTAAATCGATCTGTTTTCGTAATAGTAATATCATTGGATTTATTTATTATAGATTGCTGACATCAGAGGCTTGGGCAGTGAATTTATTTGGGCAGACACCTGCGTAATTAAAATGACAAGGATTTTATTTACTCCGGCGAAATGATTGCGAGTTTTATCTGTAGTAATTTGTTTCAATGCCGAACAACATTTTTATCTTTACATAATCATGACGAATATAATAATTTTAACTACTTATTTACTAACTAACTGCATAAATATTTGATGAAAATTTTTGCCAAGACAAAATATAACATTCTTCTGCAATACATACACGATCAACTATCAGACACACTCACTTACCACTGGATGCATGATATTGGCAACATGCTTGCTTCATATTTAGTTTTCTTTTCTTTTAATTATTTCTTAATATTTTATCATTATACTTGTTATTACAATTTAACATTTGTGTATTTTGTACCTACTTTACAATGGATTATATCTATGTACTCTCAGTATCTCCTGTATAATACAGATATTCTCCTATGTACACTGCATCATGTATCACTTTTATGTAAAAGCCTTTTAAGGCGTTTATATATAATTAAATAAAATAAAGCAGAAAACTCGCAACAAAACTTCTCAAGTAGCATTTAAAGAAATACAATGATTTTTATCTATCCAGGAATTTCATATAATTACTTTTGAGCTCGGAAAACGTATCTATTGGTTATCTTCAATAATAAAATATTTATATTTTAACTTAAATAAATAGTAACGGAATTCGGGGAGTAAAACCATGCCATAAATTTAATTTACAACAGTTATTGAAGAAAATAATAATATTTTATTTTTTAATAAGACTTGTCCTTTGGAATTACTGCTTGAATCAAAGCCTTATCGCTCTTCCAAGCAGGTTGTATCCATGCTACATTTGGAAAGCGCAGTTTCGTCAAAATAAATTGTAAATTAACTCATCAGAAAGATCAATCGGTCACTTTTTCAACAAATAAAACCTCTTTTCATTTATCACAACAGCAGGTGGGCCTATCAATGTTTAAGCCTGTCGTTCTCATTGGGAGTAGATACCTACTGTAAACTGTAGGCATTGAATATCTTATTGTATTTTTTGTATCGGCCCAACGAAAGTGAACGATGTTAGCATTTTTCCATTGTAACGGTTACATTAGTGTTCCAAATACTGGAGCCTTAATAATTTGATAACTTTCGATGAACACAGATAGGAACCTACTAGATAATATTTATATACTTATTACGTGGTCCAATTGGAGAACTAAATCAGATTCTAGCGTTACAACCCGATCTTGCCTGATTGCAATTCCGCCATTTGTAACGTGAAAACGATTTTAAAAAGGTTCCACCACAGTTAGCGATGAAACGTTTTGCTGTCGCCGAATATTTAAAAGTATCTCATGGCCCAAGGGTTGTGGCGCAAACCGGCATATATATTCTTAAAATATACCATAGTCCGTTGCTTCTAAGTGAGCGTACGTAATCCAGTGGAGAGGGGGTCAGAAAAGAGCCTCAAAATTCACTCTGCGCAACCAAATAATCTGTCATAACTCAGCAACAGAAAGGGTTGCATGATTTATTCGTGCATCGTCGTATAGATCTTGAGGTTCTCTAAAATGTGATTTGAGCAGAATCAGATAAATTATGCCCGGTGACAAATGAAAGACGTTTCACCCAAAAAATTATCCGGAGACTTACTACTCACCCCAATTTTTCGACAATTAAATAGATTTTTCAAAGCCACATACATAACAGTTGCGTTGTAAACCTATGAAAATTCCATAATGCCAGAGCTCGTCGATCGCGAGTTCTTGCTGCTGAATATATTTATTTTCACACGTAATATATTAATATAATGCAGCGTAATGTTTCGCCCCCCCGAGGGCACCGTCAAAGAATGAAATAAGATTTATAAATATTTGTTTATCTTGAAAAGAAAACAGATGTTCTCTTACATAATTAAAATTAATCATTTCTCGCGAAGCTTGCGATAATTGCTTTGTTATATTATTTTGAAAGTAACTTCCTATAAGACACTTAGACAAGCCTTGCATTATTCGAAGCTCTATGAGAAAGATTGATCAGCGATACCATTGATTGATCACTTTGTAATGCCTTTATATCTTTGTTGAAAGGTGATGATTTTAGTCTTCCTGTCAGCATTAACAAGAAGCAAGCCTATTGTAACAACAATAAAGCATTAATCTTAGTAAATAAATGAATTACGAATAACAGATGTTTAACAGACTCAAATCATTATAGGTACGAATTAATCAATCAAAAATAATGCAAATCAGACGAGAAAACTTTTGTTGCAAAACATAATGCTTTGTACTAAAATAATGTGGTCACCACAGGTTAAAGCCGGTTAGTTCTTAAATTACATTTTTTTATTTGTTCATTTTAAGGGATTCAAAATCATGATCGGGGACGACGAAATGACAATAAATCTAAGAACGGAGTTTTTCAAAAGATTCATCAAATTTCAATGTTAATATTCATGTTCTGTTATCCAAGTACTTTGAAATAACTTTAAATCAGCTATTTTTTAATGTTAAACTAATGTTTATAAGACTAGGTTCTATGCCTAGCATAAAGGATAACAAATTATTATAAGCAATAATTAGTCGCCTGAAATATCAATACAAATTGAAAATATATCCAGAGTAAAAATAAATGCCGCCGACGGGAATTGAAGCGGCACTTTCTGATTGCTCTGAACCACTAAGTTACGTCGGCCAATTCCCAACCCGCCAAATAATTCAATATTTACTAATATTTTAATCAACAATTATTGTTTATTATATTTTTTCACCTGTAAACAACCAACATTATTTTTGTAGGAAAAGCTTTATTAGTGCTGAATTTCCCGCTAGATGGCGTCGAGACATATTATATCTACATTTGTTGGTGAAATTTTGGACTTGTTATATTATTATTTTTTATTAACTAATGTTTATTAGACAAAGTTTTTTATGTATGGCACAAAATATAATATATATTTTGGTTGACCCTCAAAAATGTACTATTTTCTATTCAGTTATATATCTAGAACTGCCTCCCAGCTATTCAAAATTCCATTTTTTCTATGTCTGAATGTCTGAACTCTAGTATTTTAAAATTTATTTTGTAGTTTGCCGATTGAATATATTTAGTAGAATAATTTTTCATCAGCCTTCAAATATAAAATCGACCACTATTACCAATGTTCGATATCTCGGAATTGAATTGGACAGTAAACTTATTTATATAAAAATGAATAAAAAAATTTACTTTGTTTTAAACCACTTTATTTGAGTTATAAAGGTTAACCGGTTTCGATTGCACTCAATCTCCTTCAGGACAATGAAAATATATACTAGTAATGCTAAGCAACAAAGTGTTTGCTTTCTTCGATAACTTATTTTTAATTCCATATAAAAACGTACTGTCCAGGGAATGTACTCTTTTTGAATTTCGTATCGAGTCGCTGAACAATTCAAAAACCCAATGTCTCTCAAATTTTAAATACACATCCATATTCGTAGCATTCCTGAGTTCAGTTCTTTGTTTTCGATACCAAAATATGAGATTCATAAAATAAGGATCAAATCAGTTCAATAGAGATTTAACTCTGGCGTTATCCAGTCGAATCGGATTGTTCACACTGCTAACAGACTATATTTAAAATTATAAATTTACTTAAACGTTGTTACAAAAAATGGTATTAATAAATAACATTTATTTTCAAAATTATTATAAATAACAACGTACAATCTTTTCACCTGGCCACAATCAAAATCAATATCATTCACCGTCTATTAAAAAACACAGAAACTTTCCATGTTCTTTTCCAAAGAACCAACGTAACCTTCTCTCTACTCTCGTACGAATGTGTCAACTATATAACATCCACTATAATGACAAAATTCTGAACATATTTATCGATAGCCTTATGAACTTTACAAAATAAGACTTCAAAATAAACGTTGCTAATTATATTAGGTATCGGAATATACTGCATATAGGTATTGTAAACTTTTGAAAAATAGAATAAAGAATAAAATTCCCGAATCTCTTTTTTTAACTCAATTGAATAATCATTTATGTTACATAATATATATTGTGAAGATAAATAAATAAAAACTTTACCACATTTTTTTTTGTTATCTATATACATACCGTCGTACTAATTAGATTCTTACACGTGCGGTAAAGCTGGCCTCGAGCCCGGCTTAAGACCATTTTAACCAAACAAACGCCATGTTAATAAGTCTAGTTTTACACTGTTCTGACCTTACGCGCCGCGTAATATTTACACCATGTTTTTTTAGTAAGGCTCTTATCGTTTTATGATAGCATAAGTAGTACGGTTGGTATTTATTCTTTGTAATTTATATTATAACTTTTCTATGTTTACCCCTCTCTTTTGCGTAAATTAAAATAAAATCAAATCAAAATTATGAGCAATCCGTCTAACAACCGAGCAATCAGTGTAAGGGACGAAACACACTGAGCGTATCTTGCGCAGGTCATTTTACGTCGCGTAACGCTATTACGCTATACGTCATTACGCCGAGCGTAATAGGGCCTAGAAATCTAGCGCGCATCTTGCGTAAGTAATCTTGATAGATGCTTTACAAAACACGTAATTGAATTTACATTTATTTATTTGCATTTAACACAGGTGTGCGCTGGGCCATCGATATATTCGGCATATTTTCAGCGACTATAGCCATACTTAAGCGTATTATACGCCTAGTGTGTTTTGACTATAAATTTCCTCGTCATACTAAAACTGTACCCCAGATCTCGAAGAATTTTTCCGGTATTATCAACCAGAAAAAATCAGTGTTTTTATGCTGAAGGAAAAATGCACATTGAGAGCTCTGCAATAAAAGTTCGTGGGAAATAAAGTGAGATTGCAGCACAATGCCCACAATAATACTGACTGTGCATATTTCAAATTCTCCATTTAAAAAGAATTCCGGAGTAATATGTTCATTAAACGATGCATTGTTGATAATTATTAAAGTAAGAAACGATTTTTTGAAACCATTGTTTATAACCCTCATGTACAAAATTTTAAACATTTCAATATACCCAATGTAAAAGCCCTATGGGCGAATAACCCTAGTAAATAAATAATAAAAAATTGCTTGAAATATAATTGTAATTTAGTTATTTTAAATAAAAAGTGATTCAATTATGTTGTTGTTCTATGAAAAAGTTAAAATCCCTAGATTTGTTTTTTAAGTAGAATAATGAAATAATTTTTTTTAACCTAATAATAATTCTGTTACGCGTTTTTTTACCAAAGGCTCCAATTAAAATGGCAGAGAAACGTAAATAGGCAAATAAAGTTTAAAAAAAAAACAGAAATCATATAAATATTATACTTGAAAATAATAGAAACGAAAGAGTAACGAAAAAAGTAGAAGATAAAATTTCAATGTATAAAAGGATATCAAGATATAAAAATAGTTATATATATATATATATACATAGGGTTATGTTATTTTATAGCGCGGTATATAATAATTGAAAAATACTATACAAAGAGTTATTAATTGTATGTTCTTTTGAATTTTGTTTAAATTGTTTTCAATCTCATATTAACCAGTAATTACTCAAACCATTTCATTCCAATATATTTGTAAAATTGTTGGACTTTGGTGTACCTTAAATGTGTTTTTTTTTGTGATTTACAGTACAATTTTTCTTATTTTAAAATTTTTTGCTTTCGGGAAGGTAGTTAAACGAAAAAGTTTTTATGTTATTTAAAGAGTAATTCATTGTTTGCATTCAATTCACATGATATTTCCCTATGGATATAAGTACTTTACATTTAAGACCTATAAAAACAGGTCATTACCAATAAAATATTTTATTTAAAATGGTTTGAAAAACAACTATACAATTAGCGGTAAGCACCAGCTTTTATTTTTCTTCAAACTTCTTAAGGGATTTCTTTAGAAACATCTGCGATTTTAATTATTCGTTCCTCAGAAACAATTCTAATAAACCCCACGGAAAGATCAATTTTATCGACTTGCTAGGACAAATTCGACCGTAGGTCCGTCCATTACGCCGGGCCGCTCGCCAAATTTTTTTTTACAAGACATTTTCGATTCTCACTTTATTTTAGAGATTTGCTAAGGCAAACTCAACCGCAGGTCTGTCCAATACACCAGGACCGCGCATCGATAATTTTTGTGCATGTCTTCTTCACTTACGTCGTTAAGATTTTGACTTAAGGCCAACATGAAGACAATACCATATTTGATAAAGTGACATTTCAATTTGTGTTTAACAAACCCCGTAGAAGTAATATCCAAAAGCAAAATGAATGTTTAAGGTCAACGTTGCAATATGTTTGTGACATATATGGGCACAATTCTTCAACACTGCAATTGCAGAGCTCAGGCTCCTAAGAGTTAATTATGATGGTATGAATAAATTAATTTAATTTATACATTTGTCTTATTATATCCCGGCGTTTGCAGCCTGTAATTATCACATGCATTTGTAAAAAAATCGTTATAAATAACTAAGTGTTTCACATTCTTTAATAGCGTTGGTGGAATGGATATTATGATAACGTATCGCTCATTCCAATCGTTCGTGATATACAATATTAAATCATGCAATTCAGATACACGACAGTCACATAAATACTGTCCCCGATTCAAATAAATACAATAATAATAATCAATATTAATATTTAATGTCACAGAACGGAAAAGCTACCAGTTAATGAATTTTGATTAGAACTAAATAATTTCTTTTAATCATTTACTGAATTTCACTTTTGTGTTCGTAAATGAATGGAAATCTTGGAAGTGGAAATTCACCCATTTCTCGACATCGAAACGAGCTGAAACAAAAATTGACTCGTTACCGATGAAAATGCATTCTGTCAACTTTTGGCTGCAATCACAAGTAAGTAAGCGAAAATATACGCATTTCTCTGAAATTTAATGTCATTACAGCAGTTAATAAGTGAAATAAACAACGCAGTTGATTCCAGTCCCTGGGGAGGAAGATTCAATCCTCAGTCAAACCCAATAAAAAATTAACAACCCAAGAGATTGCTCAATTAGATCGAAAATTTTTAAGTAAAAAAACCTTGTTTTTGCTGGTTGATTTTTTAAAAAATTGTTGTTATTCATTTATATCAAACGTTTTTTGGTGAAAATCATAGGTTGAGAGTATTTCTGAGATATTGTCCTGCAATAGATTGCTTATTAGAGAATAATAATAATAAATAAATTATAATTTTTCTGGAAAGCAATAAATATTTCTTTTTAAGATCTGCATCATGGGCTGAAGTTATGGATTTATCGAAAAGGTTTTGCCAAAACACTGATAGGTATCATTGATGGCAATAATCGAATAAATGTGATAATCGAAAAATCGTGATAATCGAAAAATGGTGATAATCGAAAAATGGTGATATTCGAAAAATGGTAAAATCTAACAATAATTGTGATAATTTAAAGTTAGTGATAATCGAAAGTTGGTGATAATCGAAACTTTGTGATAATCGAATTATATTTCAAATTAATGTTAAAAAAATGTTGTCTATATAATAAACTTTCACTGACAAAACCAACGATACATACAAAATTTAATATTCGATTGTTATCATTGCGTCATATTATTGTTAACGAAATTCAAAGTAGTTTTTATTAATTCAGAAAAATCAATACATTCGATTTAACCCATCGCGACACTTATTGACTAGTTAATATTAATAAAAAAAATATTCAAAGTTGATATATCTAATCGGTAAATTTGTCGTTGTAATTCTATTTATCATAAGGAAAATTCCTTATCGCCCTTGTAGAACAAATCTACCTGTAATATACCCAAGAGCGTATAAAAACTATACATTTCACCGTTGCAATTTTTTTGCTTAATAACATTACACTATTTTATATGCAAATAACTTCGCAGTAATAGCGTAATAGGTACCGAAATTAAACTGAAAGCGATTTACTCTCGCGACGAGTTTTTTCTATCAAAATGGGTTCCACATTGATTGAGTGTAAAATTACCATAAAGCTGTATATACACGTCAGAATGGAGGAGTGATGTATATACACGTAGCTGGTTGTGCGGGTGTAATGATGAGGTTTTTGCGTGCCAGAGATTAGTTTTAACGGTAGCGTTGCTCCATTTTTTACGTTACATATACGAGTCAAAGTTTATGAGATATTTTAAATTTTTATTATAACGTATTACGGTTTTTATGAGTGGCGTTTTTAATATTGAATACGATGCACTTTTATATATATAGGTACTCTTAAGAAGTTTATAACAAAAAAACATATAAATTAAGTTTTTTTGCGTAATAAATAAACTTTGCAAAGAAAACGCTTTTTCACTACCTCAAATTTTTATTAAATATCTACAGGTATTACGAATTTTAATTTCAATGAAGTTTTATCTTATACATAATATTTTTGCAAATATTCTGAAATATTGAAAAGTATACCACATTATTATCTTTTCAAATGTTACTAGCTTTACTAACCTGCTTCGCCTGGGAAATCTGGGAAATCACCTAAATATGGTAAATGGATATTTCAAAGCTCCATAGCTCAAATAATGCAAAATGCATAACTTACTGAAAGTATTGTTTTTATCAGTCATTTTTTTTTTGTTTTTTAATAATAATAATAATATCTTTATTTAGGAAAGTTTACACATTACAACTATAAATACATATTATGGTGTGCATTGATTTGTAACTTTTATTTTTAAGGTTATAAAATTAACAGAAAAATACAAACATAATATTATGAAGGTAAAAAGAAAATAAAAGTGCATTTAGTTGAGGTTTCTCAAATACCGCCTCACTAGGCTAGCCTGTGTTGAGGCAGAATTTGTGTTAGTTCCTAATACCTTTGAACCTACTTATACTTGATAAAAATTCAAAACAGAAAATGACAAACAATTATTATTATTACGTCACATTTCATGGTGAACTCTAAGGACGGGTTGTTTCAAAGAATTTGAACAGTCCATCAAATTTTAAAGTTGATTTTCTAGTTCTATGAAATTGCTATTCAAATTCTGTTTTTATATAATCATTAGCCAGTTGGCTCAAAAAAATGAAATGATAAAATAACTTGAATAGAACCTTCACAGAACTTGAAAATCAATATTCCTATTCAAGTTCTATTAATTTCCATGTACTGTAAAACGACCGGCTCAACGAGCAATACTAACAGAATTTTCACAGAACTTGAATTTTTACTTTAATGAATAATTTTTCACATTCTGCGAAACAACCCTTCCAAAATTAACGAGTTTACAATGGAACAATAATTTTTATGAAAAAATGAACATATTTTTGACAATTTTCGCTAAAAATCAGAGATCAGAATATTGAAGTGTGCATTTCATTAAAAATAAATTGTTCGGATTTATTCTTCGTAGATTACTTGATGCCTAGCAAAAAAACCTCCGTTTATTTAAAAATAATAAACTCAAATGAATTCGTAATTAATTAGCTGTGATTCGTGTGATATTATTTAAAAATATAAATTTTAGTTTGATATTGGGGCAGCGTAATTTCCATACAATAATAATTAATTCACTTTCGTCTGAACTTTTAGAATCCCCCTCATTTTGTAGCGATTTTCTGGCAACCCTCATTTATCGCGCTCATAACCCGTGGCGCCTAGCCAAAACTAGCGGAGGACTAGTAACGACAACAAAATAAAAAAAATATTTTTTTATGTTCCAATCATTTTTCAAATTCAAATAATATAGAACAAACAAGATAGCGCAAGGTTTAATTTTTCCAACAGTTAAACGATTATTTGTGTTAATAATACACATTAATAATTTTTTTTTTTTTTTTTTATTTTTTTTTTATATATTCAATAATATTGTTATTGGGTTTACAAAAACAGTTTATTTTTAAACAAGTTCTGTTGTGTAATTATTATTACGCGTGACAGCTGTTTCTGTGGGCTACCCACAGTTTGATAATGCCTTCAGAGGGCGAAACAGCTGTCACGCGTAATAATAATTACACAGCAGAACTTGTTTAAAAATAAACTGTTTTTATAAACCCAATAACAATATTATTGAATATATAAAAAATAAAAAATAAAATGGAGTTCTACAAATTAAACTTAATAACAATAAACACATTAATAATACACAATTATCAAAAACGATTAAAATTATCAACAGTTATTTAATTGTCCTTCGAATAATAGTCGAATAAATGAATAAATTTGCAACTGGAGAAATATAAAAATATTCATTTTTAATCATTATCATGAAATTATTATGTAAGTACAGCACAAAAGTCCCAACTGCTACCAACCGTCTGGAGCCAGTGAGACGAGGGTTTCCTCAATTGGGGTTTGTCGTGAGTCTTAAGACAGTGAAATAGGCAAGGACATGAAGATGAAGATGAAGAAGAAGAGGAAGGTGGAAAAAGTACCTGGCTATTCAGATATATACGACAGAAACACGGCTAAAGCCATTTCAAGAAACGTTTCAATTCTGAATGGTGGTGTTAGACCATGGCGAAACTATCTTCCACTCTGAAACATGCCGCAAATATACCTCATATTATTTTGAATGGAAAAATTGTAACACAAATTAATTTTAAAAATTACTTGCGCACGCCGGTATTTGAACCCGATACCTCAGGATTGCTAGTCGATCATTCCTCGACCACGGAGGTCGTCATTACGGAAATATGATAATATTTATTGAAAAAAATTATTATGTTTTTGATGTTTCAATAATAGTTAATTTCCGACGTTCATTTAAGACACGCTCAATTTTAAATGCATACTAACCAAGGAATGGATGCAAAGCATCCACGGAAATTTATATTTTTGTTGATAATGAAGATTTCTTCGATGGCGGAAATTTGATTTGAAAAATGTTTACTTTGTTTTGTTTGGAAACTAATAATATTTAGAGTTTTATACATATCTGAAAGATTGGTTCCATGTTTTGAAGAAGTAGGTGCGTTAAAACTTAACAATTATTTTATTGAAGTTTTATCTAAATAAAAAAATATTTTTTACATAAACCTCTTTCGTAGGCCACCCTTACCTGTCATTTCGGTAGGGGCGTGTTTAGATCACGGAACTGCCGGCCGAGGGATCAATAACTCAGCCCCGGGGCGCATGCGCACTCCATAACAACTAACAACGGTGTTGCCAGTAAAGGAAACATTTTTACCTATAAAATTGATGAAAATAAAATTGACCTAGAGCGGCATTACTGCCTATAATTTAACAAAAAAAAATATTATTTCGATATAATTTTTATACACATATTTTTGCTGTCGCATAAGGGGCCGAGTATTGGCAGACCTCTCTGTTCCAAGAAGGCTTGGCTCTATATTGTTTGTCCCAGTGTATAAACAATTGAGTAAAAGCGGCTGAATAGCTGAATAAGGCGCATAGTATTGTGTAATTTTTGTGGCAAAATCACAAAAAGAAAATGAAATAATTTATATCACATTTTTATTTTTAAAAAAGTGAATAAAATCTAGTAGAACATAAATCATTGATATAAAGAAGAGAAGAGCTCAAGTTAATTAAATTGTTCCAAATCAAAAATATTTTCTTCCTTCGCATTTGAATCTTTTAGTGTTATCCTTTTTTGGCAATCTGAAATAAGCCAAGCTATTTGCGACACTATGTGTAGATGCCTAAGCAAAAAAAAACGTATCTTCTCTCGTCACTTCTATAGTTCTTCGGCCCCCAAAATGAAAGATAAGATTTGTGAAAATAATGTATACCTATTATACTCGTCGTACCAACGTCGAACAAACAAGTGACTATGCTATTGCCATTGAGTTTATTTACTACCAAAACGGCACAATTTAATTATTTTTTAATGATAAACTAATTTTTATAAGACAAGGTTTTTTATGCCTAGCACAAAGGATAACAAATTATTATAAGCAATAATTACTCGCGAGTAAATTAGAGGTTCAGAGCACCTGACCGGCAACCAGAAGGTGCGGGTTCAATTCCCGTCGGTGGCATTTATCTTAAATTTGTATAGATATTTCGGGCTAGTAATTATTGATTAAAATAATTTGTGACACTATTCAAGTTATCCAAATATAATGTCAATGCGTTTGTGACAAGAAACGTCATCTTCCATGTCAAAAACTCTCGTCGCCGAACAAAAATTGACCTCTGTAGGAATGTTAGTGCGTTTGTGACAAGAAACGTCATCTTCCATGTCAAAAACACTCGTCGCCGAACAATGGTTGACCTCTGTAGGAATTTATGTGCGTTTGTGACAAGAAACGTCATCTTCCATGTCAAAAACACTCGTCGCCGAACAATGGTTGACCTCTGTAGGAATTTATGTGCGTTTGTGACAAGAAACGTCATCTTCCATGTCAAAAACACTCGTCGCCGAACAATGGTTGACCTCTGTAGGAATTTATGTGCGTTTGTGACAAGAAACGTCATCTTCCATGTCAAAAACACTCGTCGCCGAACAATGGTTGACCTCTGTAGGAATTTATGTGCGTTTGTGACAAGAAACGTCATCTTCCATGTCAAAAACACTCGTCGCCGAACAATAATTGATCTCTGTGGGAATATTAGCGCGTTTGTGACAAGAAACGTCATCTTCCATGTCAAAAACACTCGTCGCCGAACAATAATTGATCTCTGTGGGAAAATTAGCGCGTTTGTGACAAGAAACGTCATCTTCCATGTCAAAAACACTCGTCGCCATCTAGAATGTATTTAGTTCGGGTAGAATCTTGCAATCATGCATAAAGTTGGTAGATCTAAGTCGAACTGTTATACTCTTAGAAATGACCGAAGGGTAGAATAGCCCGGTAAGGATGTATTCCTGGGTTCCATCCCTAGATTCGACTGAATCTTTTTCTAATTTTTCTATTTCACATGTTCGTATGAGAGTCGTTTTCAATGATTGAAAATATTCTTACTTCACAGATGTAATAACCCTTATTAGTGATAGTCCAATGGTCATAAAATGTGTTACTTTCACGTAAATGCTAAATGGGCTTACATTTCTGTGATGATATTGTTCATGATATAAATTTCAAATCAAAATAATTGTATACCTTAATATGTGTGCCAAGGTAAACTCACAACATAGGTACTGGTTTATCACACGCACTGTTTTCTCACGTTGCGACTAAGGTTTTTACACATTTCCCTTTATGTTTTATTACATATGAGAAAATTATTTTAACGCAATGGATAATGTGTCTCGACTCTGTTTTGTAATAGTGCTTGTGTTATGAAAGGATTAATTAAATAGTGTTATTAACAGTGTGAAAACGTGCAAATGTGTCAACAGGTCATGCTATCAATACCAATTTAAATAATACCCCGCTACGGACACTCTTATTTATATATATGTATCTATTGAAAATGACGCAGTTATTTTACGCCTCTTAATAGATTTTATTCGATAAAAAATAGCAAAATATTTTTCAAGTACTTTTCCTTAAATCTGCTTTATTTCTCAACCCTGGCAACACCCCTAAATTCACTCTGTCGGGGGGTTGGTGCGACTCACAACATTCAGAGTTCAGTCTGTAGGCAGCCGGCGAGCAGACCACACCTGCGATCTCCGCCCTCCGCCCACCTGACATGGTTCGCTGGACATTGTTGCCTGGCGAAGGGCACCCGACATTTTTGATTGACCGGGGACGAGGCCGCACTATTGGGGACTATGGGACAGTGAGTACCAAACAGACCGCAGGGGAGATAGATGGCACGCTTGTTTCACGTTTGACCTGTATATAAACCTTGGCACCAAATCACATATATTGTACATTTAAGCTTTTATGATGGACACTATACCACTACAAGAAAGTGATCATTAAAAAGTGTTTTTAGTTAACTTCAAAAATGACGTAAAATTGTATATTTAAAAATTATATATTTGAATTGATTATTAACTAAATAAAATCATTCCCGTAAAGTTGAAGTTAATTAAAAAAATTAAATTAAAAGATGAAGAAATAATTTTATTTGTGAGATAAAACAATAAAAATATTTTTTTAATTACTGATGGTGTAATGATGTATTTTCGTATTGTTCGTTTAATAAATACAGGGTGTCCGGGGGTAAAGTGCGCTAACTTGATGGTGTGATTCTACATGATAGTACAACTAAAACAGATAAATAACTTTTCGAAATTCCAGCGGTTAAAGGTAGTTTTCAAGAAATAAAAAATTGAAGAGTTTTTATGCGAAAATATATACATATATTCTAATATGGAAAAATAAACAATGAAATTTCAAAAAAAATATTTATCTTTTTACTTCTACAATCATATTGAATCATCTCCCGAAGTTAGCTCACTTTACCACCGAACACTTTGTATAACTAAAAAAAATCGACTCCCAAAAGATTTTTTTTTTCTCAAACAGATTTACGTGCATCAAATGACAATAATGGGGAAATACATAAATCTTTTCACAGTTTTACCTGTCTAATACTCTGTTTAAATCGTTTCTCTGTCGTCTATAAATGTATATTAAAATCAAAGTTTTAAAACGATGCCTTTTAATAGCATTTTTGTAAACAGATTTAATTTTAAAATCATGTTAAATTTTTTAACAATAATGATTGATGCCGAAGTAATAAAATATCTAAGAACTGTGATTAAATACATAAAACGATATTGAATTATTTTATTGTTAAACGTAGTATAAAACTTGTAAATAAAATATTTATATTGTTATGGTGTGTTTTATTGTGCATTTAATATATTTTACGCTTATTTTTATCTCATAGATTAAAATTTAATAGTTTTAGATACTCATGAAAATACATCTCACATGAAATGGACGTACACACTACAAGATATAAATTTCTTTTTTTTTAATTTGGATTTCTAGCTTATTCATAAAACCACGAAAAGGATTAAATATTTCCACAAAAAAAAAAATTTAATTTTTAATTTTGTTGGGGTAAAAAAAAAACAAAATTTGTCACTTTTTAGGTATTTCATTCGTGTCATACCTTATTTTTTAAAGATGGAAAAATTTTATACGCTATTGACTCTGTAATTTTACGAAAAAAATATATTACTCCATGAAATATTGACTATTTATACCAAAAATTCCCACTAATTTGAGGTTGTCAAGAATATTTTCAATAAACCCTACTCGTAGAGTTATTTCGTCGTTTTATTACAATTAATTACATAGCTTTAGGATCGTAAGTTCAGATAGCTTCAAATTTAATCGTTAAAATTGAATAGATTGAATCTTGTATATTTGAATTTATTTTTTAGCATTGGTTTGCTGATGCGAGAACTATGTTCAAACGTTTCACTTTACGATGTATATATTTAATTATTAAATACTATGTTAATGTGGAAAGTTTAATCGTTTTGGTAGTAAAATTTACAAACTTTGATCTATTCCGGTATGTTAACTATACACATTTCTTTCCTGCAATTTTGACTTGTCGTATTGGTACCATTGATATATTTTTCTTGTCGTTTTGGTACCTTTTTTGTAAGTTTTGTCTTAAAACTCAATGCATTTAACTGAACCACGCGATGAAATTCCTTGAATCCTTCACGACAGATAATTCGTGCAATTGTGTCATCTTTTGTTTTAGACAAAAACTACGGAAATTCTTGCAAAACTTAATATTACATTTGATTAATTTTAAATGCTAAAAATGCTCTTGAATTAGTATATTTTAAATAAAATTCCATTAGGTTGTTATAAAGCTAACACGTATCTTAATCACAAAATTTTAGGAATGTCCAGAAATTTATTTTATTTTTTGTCACGAAAAACAACTCAAGAACAATTACCGTTAGCATTAGAATCGTTGCGAGCTGAAAGAATCCGAGATAAATCATAAAATATTAATATAAATCTACAAAAAATTAACAATTCTAGGTATTTAAAATAATGGTACATAAAGGTAATCTAATTTCATTTTGTAACAATATTATTTTATTCAAAATATATGAATTGAAATCGGAAGATATGAAATCGGGATCTGCCACTATCCTGGCGATTGCCATGATTACAGATTTAAAAAACCCCTATTCCGAATTTCTTCCTTTTTATACCATATTTCTCTTAAACACTGTAAATATATGTTATTTTTGAAAATAATATCTATACATTTGCCATATGAAATTTCCAAGATAGAACAAAAATTGCAAAGTATGCTCCGATAATTATTTTTAACACGTGTGGTTCTGTTGTTTAAGATGTTACAGGTAGGAAAAAAATCACAGAGTTTTTTTAAATGCTACTTAAAATATTTGTAAAGAGATTTTTCCACTATTTTAAATAAATCATGCTTTTTTAAAATTAAAATCACTCACGCCTAATCGTTTTTTTTAAATATTAGTGCGCTCCCTCTGACATTCGTATTTACATATTTCCTTTTCAAACCAACTTCTATCTATTTTTTAACGTTAACTACAGAGTATTATTGTCAGCACATGGTTTGGTGATCATTAATAACTATTGCTTAGGAATTTAAAACAACCTTTATGTATATCAAAAAATTCTCATCTAAATTAATATCTCCGGTTATTTGGTTGTGGGACATTGACATCAAATTCAAAGTTGCGTTTTATTTTATCGATTACTTAGTAAGTACTTATCAATGCTTAAAATGGTGGGTCACTGAATTACGTACCTTTGTTAGCTTATAAATTTTCTTCTCACTTTAAGAGTATTTTAACCTGGCTTACCTGCGTCATGCATCTAAAGCAATTTAGCTCAGGGAATGCTGAAATTCGCGTGCTTTGCCAACTTTAACACTCAAAGCGTGTCTCAGCATAGAATTTATGGAACAATTACGATGGTAATATTCGATACAACAATCAATACTCTATCCAACAATAGGTAGCTGGCATCAGACCAAAGGTGACTTTGATAAGCCTTGCATCACGGAGATCAAATTATCTCTATTGCTGTTTAATATTTAAACAATTTTATGATTATTCTTCATTACAGTTCCTACCCAAATTGCCTTTTCCCTTGTATTTCTTCAATTTTTAACGGTCTTACCTTGGAAAAAAGCAAGAAAAAAAAATTGAAAAAAGAAGACGCAAGACGTTGGTATATTATTTCGCTCCTAGTAACGATTAATAAATAAAGAGTGTATATCATCATCCCCAATAGTTCGTTTTATGGAAACTACGGTTCTTATTAGATGTAAATCTATGAACTAATAGTAGTGTCTACGGAACCTTCCACCAGAACTTTCAATTTATTAACTTTATTCACAAGGTAAAGGCCTCATTTTCACCATTCCTGATATTCCTTGTGATAAACAAACACCAAAGCTTGATTTTTCCTTTCTCGTTCAAAATAAAGTCGATCGCAAGTACCGATCATCGGAAAGTATAATTGCCTTAATAATAATAATAGTTAAATCTGTGTTAATTAATTAGTTTCGCAGAGTTTGACTCTTTTATATACATTAAATACCTTTCTTGAAACTGCTTTTTTAACGCCCCGTTTAAAAGTTGGAATAATTTGAGATTTTTACTACCAAAAGTATTGTAATTTTCTAAATTATTACCTTATGCAAAGTATTCCAGAGCGGAAGATACTCTCAGTATTGCCCTAGTTGAAATAACCACCCTTTAAGAGTGAAACGTTGCTTGAAATATTTTAAGCCGTGCAGACAAGATCTGAAAAGCCAGGTACTTCTCCCCCTCCCCCCTCCCATTTCCATCCCCTCCTCACTATCTTAAGCACGGTTAGGAGCTGTTGGGACTCTTATACGGAATTACAAAAATAAATAAATAAATTACGTGACTTTTTTTTGACTCGAGGGGTATATAGATATTTATGTAATTACCTGGATATATAGATCTGGTCACCAAACACGGCGGAAGTCATTTCAAGCTATGTTTCAATTCTAAAAGGTGAATTCCATTCTGGAAAGTGTCACAAATTCGAGTATATCATAGGTATATTAATTTTACTGAATTAATTGTAATACAAAACAAACTAATTGAATAAATTTTACTTATGGACGTCGGGTTTTCTAGCCACGGGTAACCTTTTCACAACTAAACGACGTTATTTGTATGTGTAAATTTTATATTATTTATTCTTTATACCTCCACTAATTTTTGTCTTCATACAAATTAAATCAATTTTGTGATATTTAAAAATAATGTGTCTTCAAAATCAATAAAATCAATCGAAAATCTAAAAAATTAAGATTAAAATCGGCCTAGCAGAAAAATATTTTTTTTGTTTTTAAATCGTTCAATAAACAACCTGCCAGTTCAAGCATTAAATTAACCAAAGTCAATATCTGTCAAAGAAAATGAGTAGTTTTGTTAGAAACAATTTGGACGGAATCCATCAACACAAAAATAAGCAGGTTTTGATTTGGTTATTTTTAATACAGCGGAAATGCCTGGACTGGTTTGTATGACAGTTAGATGAAATATGAAAGTAATTTTATCATTCTTAGTTTCTATCGGCGATTAAAACAATCATTACAAATAATAAAAAAATCATCAAAGATCGAAGTGTAAGATTAGGAAACGATGGTTCAACCCATTGATGTACACAAGGTAATAAAAGTTAATTTATAACTTCGGAGAAAAGATTGTTTTGCCTAATTAAGTTAACGTGATTTCCACCAAAGGCCCAAATACCCCATTTGGAATATGTTGTGAGGCTAAAGGAACTATGAAGGAAGATTAATAAGAGGGCTGGGTGGTCTGAGGCAGTCAACTCTTAGATCATCAACATCAGCAGCTGTAGGCAGACTGATACAACCTAAGAGCAAGCCAAATACTAAGTTTGATGATCGCGCTTTCGGAGTATCTGGGCGGAAGGCTTGGAATAAACTCCCTCCGGAACTAAAATCCACAACAAGTCCAACAGAATTCAGATCTAAACTAAAAACTTATCTTTTCAACCTTTCATATCCTTAAATTAAATATACCATTCCTGAGAGAAAGTCTGGTTATATCAAATTTTCCAATTATGTCCTAAATCCTGTATCTAAATTTCACTAATAAACAATTAGTTAATGTTAATTAATTGTTAATCTCAAGTGACCAACAGGTGAGTATTGTACTGTATATTATCTCCATAAATAGTTAGTAATAGTATAGATCACTGTATAAATGTATTATAAATTTGCACAGCGCCCTTGAAGTGATTTCGCACAAAAACGGCGCTATACAAGTCATACAAATATTATTATTACCTTGCTATTAAGATATGGGCACTGTACATGGCTAAAACCATTTCTGTTCTTAATAGTGGTCTTTCACACTGGGAGAACGATACTGAGAGAAACGTGTCGTAAACATGGTACCCACTTGTTGTGATTTGAGATTTTCACGGCCAAAAGTATTATAGTGATTTGTTTTTGGGGTATTATGCCGTGTTGCGCTACCTCCTTCTTTAGCCAACGTTTCGGACAGAATTGCAGTGTCCATCATCAGGGCAGATGTGTAATCTCGTATATACTCAGATTACAAATCTGCCCTGATGATGGACACTGCAATGCTGTCCAAAACGTTGGCTAAAGAAGGAGGTAGCGCACACGGCATAATACCCCAAAAAAAATCACTATAATGCTACCTACTTCTTTGGACATTTTAACGCTCTCCGAAACGTTGGCAATAGAAGGAGGTAGCGCAAAACGGCATAATACCCCAAAAATAAATCAAAATAATACTTTTGGCCTCAAAAATCTCAAATCATTTCATGACACATATAATTTAATATTGTTTGCTTTAAAAAAAAACATGGGTAGGTATAAATATCAATTAAAATAAATTTATTTGTGCACGTCGAGCTTTGAACTCGCAACCTTTGGATCTGGAGTCAAAAATATTAACCGCCCTAGAGCGAAATTCGTCAAATTATCCTATTTGAAATATAAGGTTAGGCAATAACTAAAAATAACTTTTAACTTTTTAAATTAAATTAAAATAAATTGATCATATTTTTGTGCAACCATTAAAAAATATTAGTATTGACAAAATGTTTTTTTTTGGTAGTTTACATTTTGATTTTTTATCGAGCAATTTATTATTTTATTTATATTCTACTCAAACGAAACGATAGGAAAACCTTCAATTTATCTGAAGCATATTTTTTTGGTATTCATAATGTACATTAATTCGTTATAAAGATTAAACAAAATACTGATTTAGCGTTAGAACTTTGTTGTGAGTAATACAAACTTTAATAATTTATGAAGAAAATAATACTAATAAATATAAACGAAACATGATCCCTGTCTTACTGTGATAACGCCTCTAGCCACTCCGCCATTGAAACCAAATTTTTCTGACCTGATCTCATATTTTAATCTTAGAATTCGCAATATTATCTTCAAATAATTATACAACATTTTTGGCTGCTATCTTCCTCACATTCTTTTCTTTTCTTCTCCAGTGATTAAATATTACATTGATAATTTTAACATACAATATTTTTTTAATAGAATTGAATTATCATTCTAGAATTGTAGAAAAATTCAATTCAAAGTTATCCAAAAAAAATTATTCAACAACAAATATATTCGGGTAGAACTTTGTAATTATAGAAAGATAGATGCCAAAAAAGAGAATTGGTTGTAGACAATATCGATAATTCTTATATAAAATTTATAAGTTCTACACTTATTTATTTGTAAACTAGATACTATCACGGCTGTACCTAACCAAATTAAATTTATTTGGGACACCTATTGACTCTTTCTACAATTTACATTTGTATACAATCTTCAAAACGTTATTCCGATAAAATTAATACATAAAAACTTATTCAAACATGAATCAAAATTTATTAGTGGATAATTATTATTTAGCCATTCCGTGAATTAACATTAACTGGGCGTAATGCAAGTGTGGGTTAATTCAGTATCGAGGCTCTAAACCCATCAGCAATAAACAAATCGTGCGTGTAATGTCAGTCAAGGTAAAGAAAACATTGCTGCAATAGGTACCGTAAAATGATATATCGCAGTTTGGGTTTTGTGACGCAATGTCAGAACGCACGTAATAGACAAACTAGTGGCAGAGAGGGAAATGCTGAAATGAGTCATGTTTCAAAGAAAATGTTTAATGGGTTTGTGATAGTTTGAGCCCTTCGCAACATATTCTATTATGTCACATTAAGTATTGAAACTTAGTGTAGGGAGTGTGGCGAACTCAAAGCTCAGGGTGCGGAAACACGACCTAGAATAGCCTTCCCAAGCTAAGGTGTGAGCTACTGTGCTCAGGCTAAATGACCTGGGGAACAGTGTCACGAACAATGCCTCCGAGAAACAGGGTTACCATGGAGAGTTGAAGCCATCTCGGTAAACTAACCCTCTTGGAGATAGGTGGACACCTCGTTGGACTCTTCGCTTGTGGGGCCTTCAGGGAACCCAAACAAAAAAAGACTTCAGGTGCGAAAACCGTTACCGCTTCACGATCCACCAGGGGATCCATGCACAGGAAATCAGGGACCCTCTCGGGACCCGGAAATAAATTCAAAGGAAGATATGGAATGGGAGATAGCACAATGTGCAGATAGCCTGAGTGCTTACAGGAACTATTCGTACACCGTATCAGCTTTATTATAATAAATATTGAAACAGTGACAATCACTTTTAAAAACATAATTCAGGAATTAGAGAAAAATTTTACTGCCGAAAGCATAAATAGATATGTTATCCTTAGGATAGGATCTAAAGGTCCTCGTAATGATGTTTATAAAGCAGTAAATAAACATTTTAACAGAGGTAATCAATTTTTAAAATATGGTTTTGGAATTTGAGAAAATCTCTATTGCCGAAAGCATACATAGATAGATGACCTTCAGGATAGAATGTATAGGACTTCCTAAGGACATTAAAGCAGTAAAAATAAACACTGGTGAACTGCAAAACATGGACTGGAATCCTGTTAAAGGAACAAGATTGGATTAAGTATGTATACCATTCTCCTTTATCCAGAATGTCGAGACTTTTGAATTGTTACCTACTTTTTGATACCTACTTTTCCAGTATTTGTAGTTAGTTCTATGTATTCCTTTAAATTTTTAGTACACAATATGTAAAGACGCCCAGTTTGATACAAACATCAATAAGAAGGGATTAAGAGGGTAACAAATGATTACCTCACCAGTCTAGTTGGCAAATTATGGTTGTATCTCAGAAGATCCGAGGAAATCATTGTTATTTGCAGGCCAGACTTAAAAAACTCCGGAAATTATGTCGAAAAGGTTCATCGTGATAAATAAAATACTACAACAAGATTTTATTAAATCATTATCGTTTTTGTTTGTCGGCAAACAACTGTCTGTGATCCTGTTATGAATATTGACAGCGTTATACTTTTAGATCTGTTGATAAGGTCCGTAAAATTGCAAGGTAATATAAACCTACCTGACTCGTAAAAACTAATAATAATTACCGTCGTGCAAAGTAAAGTATTATGTACTATTTAAGTATGCAAAGATTTACTACCTCTTTTACATCAGAACAAACAGGACCTAGGTTTTAAAATTGAACTTTAGATGTTTTTTTCAATAAGGAAACTTGATTAAAATATCTACTTAATGTGAATACGTTGCAGTGGATTCTGGCATCCCCAATCGGATAAAGTTATGTTGTGAGATTAAAAGGAGTGAGAATGGAAGGAAATAGGAGAGAGAAAGGTTGGAAAGTACCTGGATATTCAGATCAAGTCACCAAACACGATTAAAGCCATTTCAAGCAACGTTTTGAATCTGACATGTATTCTTTCACCGGGACAATTATTCTTATGGGCGTCTTACACGATTCTTTTTTCGTTCAATTTCCATACGGGACGTGTTCTGTTTTGATACCGATTTTCGTATAATTTAAGAAATTATTTGACATTTGTCGTCTGTCATTGTTTTACATAACTATAACGCACGTTTATTTTGTTTTATATTTTATATATTGATGAAAAAGTACTATACCACGTGTTTATTACTGATTATAAAATGTGAATTTTGCATATATTTTTTATGAATTGTTGGCAACGGTAAAAGACAGATGTGATTTATGACTACGTTCAAGGTGTTGTATTTTATGGTGATTTAGTACCATCCCAAATTATTATTTCTTCTTTAATTGTATGATATCGAGTACGAAATAAGTACGAAAATAATGATCGTGTAAAGATTATAAACCAAATGTTGTTCGTGTGAGTCCCGAAATATTTTCCATATGGGGATCGGTATGAAAAAAAATATCTTATAAAACGTCCTTATTGAAGTATCTACCATTATTGACGCTAAGGCGAAGCTTAACGCTAAATCATCTTTTTCGATTAATCTTTACTACGAATCGGTTTACATTATAAATACAAAAAAATACGCTTTAGATAAATTGAAGCATTTCCTATCGTTTTCTTTGAGTAGAATTAAAATAAAATTACTAATTTCTTTTTTTAAAAAAAGTAAGAGTGAACTAATAAAATATGAGTTTTTTTCCATTAAAATACTGAACGCATTTAAGAAACAACTTTCTAAAAATATAGTATTAAGGCTAAAATTATTGGTGACAGTTTCCATTATTAACTATTTATTTTTATTTTTGATAAAATTACTAATAAAATAAATAAAAATTCATTTTTGCGCTTGAAATCAAGCGTTTCTAGACTCCATTTGCCAATCAATTTGTATGCCCATTACCTATATTAATGGCTTAACCATAAAAGTATGTATTAATTATGTTGTTTATTTCTAAATTTTGCCAAACTCTGACCACATTATTGAATTTTTTTATTAATACTTCAAGTATATCAATAATTTTTTTTTTAAATCAGTAAATACCTCATATAAATACTGACAGCGATACTGGGAGCATATACGTCACAAAGACAATGCCAATTGATGATTAAAATACCTCACCAGATTTGCAAACTTATAAGGATGGACCACTTTTTAAACCAACTACTCAATCGTAATACATATTGTCTTGAATCAAAACACATCACAACACATACATTAGTCATAATAATTAGAAGAAACGAACACATTGAGTAGATATATTCCCCATGCTAGTTTTTTGCCCATCGACTTCGGCTTATCTTGACCGATCGATTCGCACAGTAGCTAGCCGACTGGCGTCACCGTTTTTCGTAGACAATTTTAAAAAAAATAAACCAGACGTATTATTCTACGAATTATTCACGCAAGTTTCTTATTCCATAGCCTGAAGCGTATTCTGAGCACGTGATGCATTGTTGGGGCCACTGGATTTTAAGTATAATTTTACTTGGAAGGGAGATTCAAAACATACATTACAAAGTGCATAGATATCTACTTGCTGGCAACATAATATCTTGTTATTTTAATGATTTTTAAATTTGAACAACCACTGGATGTAATTTGATTTGTTTTGTTTCACATTTAAAAATAGTTGGCAAAATAAGTCATAATGTACGCAGAGCAAATGCGTAATTAAAATAATCATAATCAAACATTCAAATTTTGGATTTGGGCTTGTCTGAGGCGTAACTCTGGTTCAATGATCTCGGATTTCTTTTGAATTCAACTGTTATTTTCAAAATTGTTACTATGCCAAGAATTTAGACAAGCGGTAAAGTACCATCCTATAATATAACATTTTAACTAATCAGGCCTCTGACCCATTTTCGCTTTTCAATAAAATCAAAATAAATGGAATATTTCTGAACGTATGCGAAAACTAAAAACTGTTCTTGAAAAGTGATAAAATGTACTTTCAAATTTTACTAACACTTATTTTTGAAAATATTAAAATTTTGAATGCAAACATAAAAATTTAAAAAAATGTTTATTTTAGGTTTTTTTAAACTAAAATTACTGATAATGACAAAATAATAAAAATACACTTATTTTATTAGACAACTTTATTATAAAAAGATTATTTTTAAAGTTTTTTCAATAGGCGTACTTATAACTATATACGTACTCAAAGGCGTTGTTTGATAATATTAAATTAGTAGTTACACATCCTAACCTTGTTTGACTTTATATCACTTTAGGTTTAAACTATTATTTAAGAGGAAGCTACAAGCCAAAAATGTGAATATTCTTGGTATACCTTATATTGTAGGTAATAGGCATTAAAATCGCTTGAAAACGGAGTCTAGAAACGTTCGATTTCAAGCACAAAACTGCTTTTTATTTATTTTGTAAATAATTTTATAAGAAAGCAAAAAAGTTAATCAAATGAAACTGTCACAAATAATCTTAGCTATAATACTGTATTTTTTTAAAGTTGTTTCCTTCATGCGTTCATACATTTCAATTAAAAATTATTTTTTTTTAGTATTACTGTTATATTTTTTATTCAGTAATTTATTTTTTTATTTGTATTCTACTCAAGCGAAACAATATGTAAAATTTCAATAAATCTAAAGCATATTTTTTGATATTCATAATGTACACCGATTTGTTACAAAGATCAATCAAAACAGTGATTTGGCATTACTGTATGTACTGTTATATCTTAATATTAAATCTATTTTCATATTTACAAGAATATTAGCAGTTTTATTTAGTTTGTACTTTCCAACCGCTACCCGTTCAAGAAAACCATTTAATGCGTTTTTTTCTTTTAATTTTTTTTTTCGACGTTTTGCTTCATCCGTTGGTATAACTAATAACTAGTTGAACGGCCGCAGAGGTCGGCGAATTTGCGCTTTTATATAGTGTAACTACACTGACGGGCATAGGGAGTGGCCCGCCGCGCCGACTACTGCGCACAATTACACCCGGGACACCGTGGGTGACCACGCCGCAGACCACCTGCCTTAATATTGTTCATTAAAGACGATTTCATTAAAATAATAAGCCGCCAGCGAATCGGCCGTTTGAGGACTTAATACCTGGCGTTTAGGATCACTTTCTTTTGACTGCGCGTAAAACGATTTAAGACGATGCCATACCTAGTAATGCAAAATCTTGTGTTTTTGGTTTGAAAATTTGGTCGCCTAGAAATGTTTCAGATGCTTTAATTAAATACTGCGAGTAGAATTCATCATAACCTTTGAAATAATCGAGTATTTTTTATATTAGTCTTTTTAGAAGCCCAGAAAAAAATAATGTATAGGCCTATAAAAACTGCTTTAAAGTTCTAAATCTCCTACTTACGAACCCATTTTCGGTTATGATTTTATTGTATAATGTGGAAAATTAAGTTATTTATAAAATGATTGGAAAAAAATTAAATATTTATGCCTGAACATCCACAAAATAAAATAAAAGGCACTTTTTAGCCATGTTTTTTTCTTGCATAAATCAAAACAGGCGTATGGTGTTAAGCGGGAATTTAAACCTTATTGCCATCTATGTAAGGGATGTTATTGATAGCTGCTCAATTTAAAATATTACACGACGTATGTGAAGAAGCCGGAATTTTGTCATGATATAGTTGCCATTCTCCGACCTCGGAAACATTCGTAATTTACTAAAAATTTATCGGGAAACCTGTCAATTCATTCGTTAAGGATTGCAATCCCGTTTTTAAGAGGAAGCTACAAGCCAAAAATGTATATATTCTTGGTATACCTTATATTGTAGGTAATAGGCATTAAAATCGCTTGACAAACGAGTCTAGAAACGTTTGATTTCAAGCAAAAAACTGGATTTTATTTATTTTGTAAATAATTTTATAAAAAAGCAAAAAAGTTAATCAAGTGAAACTATCACAGATATGAGTTTTTTTCCGTTATGCGTTCATACATTTCTATTGAAAAAATATTTTTTTTTCTAGCTTGCATTTATATTTTTTATTGAGTACCTAATTTATTTTTTTATTTGTAATCTAATTAAGCGAAACGATAGGAAAACGTTCAATTTATATAAAATATATTTTTTGGTATTCATAATGTACACCAATTCGTTATAAAGATTAATCAAAATAGTTATTAGGCATTAAGCTTCGCCTTAACCGGATTTCAAATAATTTAAAGAGATTCTTAGTAAATTAGCAATACTCATTTTTCTTCGTGCTAAGTATTATGCGATAAATTATATAATTAGTACCTACACAATGATGGTTAGTGCATTACGCTCCATTGTCATAAATTTCGTGCAAGCGTTGCCATTTCTTGTTGATAATAGAATCTGCTGATGCTAGACCTTTGAAGCTTTTGCTTTAATTTAGTCCTCCTTTGAAACCAGCGACCAGCCAAAACTTTTAATGTGGTTTTACACAAATAAAGTCGAAGCGCTGCAATAGCACGGGAGCACAAAAGTTTCGTTAAGAAGTAAAAGAGCACACTAATATAGACGACTAGCTGACGCACCCAACGCTGCCCGGGCTTTATTCTGCTTTAAGATTTGGTATAAGAGGACAAGGGTAGTTTTTAGAAATCTTATGTACACAGTGATCATCCTCTTGTTTTTAGGATCAAATGCGCAAAATTTAATCAATCTCAGAATAAAAATGTAATTTTGTGTGTAAAACAAACCCACTGATAAAACTCTATATAGATTATTATTATTACTATATAAGTAGATAGGTATAAAGGGACAAGTTCTGGTATCAAAATGTTGGAGTATCGAGTGGTGGCTCTTCCAAGGGCTAAATTGTTGATACACAATACATAATACCTTGTGAAATAGTCACTTATATGTATTTCTAGGTTATTTATACCGTGGCTTATTTATTTACTCCTAATCTTTACAATTCAATAATTGGCGTTTTTAATAATTTTTTGCTTGTTTCATTCATGTGCTTACTCGCATGGTCTTCTAATATTGGGTTATTTGAAACACCTTCAGGTTTAGTTACCTGCTTCGAATAGCCTTCAGGCACCGCTTTTGTATGATTTACCTGGCGTGGAAGGGTTATTATAATATATTAAACTTTATTTTCTATTTTTACAACTTAGACTTGTAATTGGAAAATGGCAGACCTTTTGCACTAAGGCAGGTTAATTAAAAACACGTTTTAACTGTTGATTTCAATAAAAAATCTCAATAAAAATTAAAATTATTATGCGTAGTTGAGCCGTTTAACAATATTAAATAATCCTTTCCTGCCATTACGAAGTATCGTACTACATTCGTTAAATTTATAATCACCTACAGTAAAAGCAGTACGCATGCAAACTAAGTTTAGCGAGATATTTTTATGTGACACAACAAAAGTTTCCTGCTACACAGGGTAGCCACTGAAGCGCTAAGATATTTACGATAAAATGCGTCGAGAGCTGGAGATTTTTGGCCGCGCTAATTCAAAAAAACATACCTCCAAATATTTACACAAAACTAGACACTGTTAACTGTAACTGTTAACTGTTAACTGTAGTTTAAAGTCAATGAATTAATTTACATTTCGTAATATAGGGTTTTCCAATAAGATGTGTAATTTTGAATAGCCCGCTATTTCGGTAGATGTTACTTTTTTGAAACTGTAATTTTTTGACAATTGACTAGTAGAAACTACGCCATTAATAAAAATATAACGATACACGCTTCAACAACGCATTGAAATTATCAAAATTCACTTGAGTGAATCAAATGCATATCATCTTGAGTGATGAGGCCCATTTCCACCTCGGTGGCTTCGTCAATAAGCAAAATTGTCGCATCTGGGGCTCGGAAAACCCAAGAGTTATTGTTAAAAAGCCTCTCTATCCTCAACGTGTAACTGTTTGGTGCGGTTTATGGTCTGGCGGAGTTATTTAACCTTACTTTTTCGAAAATGAGGCTGGAGCAACAGTTACGGTGAATGGATTGCGCTATCGAGACATGGTTAATGATTTTTTATGGCCGGAATTGGATGGTAATGATCTGGACAACGTTTACTTTCAACAAGACGGCGCTACGTGCCACACAAGCAAACCATTGATCTTTTACGATTGAATATCAAAATAACACCTCTTATTGGAAAACCCTGTATCTTAAGTTTGTAAGTTTTATAAAAAAAAAATCATTTAATTCACAATTTAAATGTTTCTTATCAGAAATCGTTCCAAATTGTATTTATTACTGCAAAATTTGAAAATCTTTTCACAGTTCGTAATAAAACTAAAAACAAGGTTTAAAATGTTGTATATATATATTATAACATTAAACGCTACAATTTTTACATTTAAATATTTTTACCTCTCCAAATACGTTGGTCCGTTTTTTTTAAATTCATATAATATTTCAAATGTAATTTATCAGACTAAAAATATCCTAGAATTATAAAAAAATCATCTATTTTCTTATTATTAATTACATTAACTGAATTATTTATCAAAAATACATATATAACGATATTACACAATTCATTAAACGATAATTTAGATATGGCACCGAAAAATTGGCACACTTTTTGACAGGAACAAAATGAAGTTCACTTTTACATATTATTTTTAATCTAGGATTTTACGAAATGTATTATTTGGTCATTAGACAAATATATTATTAATTTTAGTCACCTAGTCACGTATCTTTAGTTAGTAATTTGTAAAGTTTAACAAACAATGAAGTTGTAATTTTTTCCTTAAGTGCCAGGTATCAGGTACCATAAGTAATTATAAATAATTCTAAAATGTTTTCAACTTGTCCAGAACAGAACCTGTAATTTCTCGTCAGAAGAAAAGTTATAACCGCTCCGCTACTGAGTAATAATCGAGTAAGGTAACTAGAAACCTTCAGCGTTCATCAGCATGATTGGCAGCCTGTATCTATAATGCCTCCATAATTTCAGCGTAAACACTGTCTTTCAACTAATACAGGTTCAACTAGCGCTAGTCATTGATGGGAGACCAGAACGCGGAGAGTTGAATGGTCAGAACAATAAAGTTGGCATTACAAATATTTACTTACATATTTTTTTAACATTTTAATTATTGTATCGAAAAATTATCTTAGCCTTGCCAAACATATTCGATAAGCATTTTGACAATTACCTAAAATCAAAAGAAAAATACTAATTAATTAAAATAATAACACTTGGCCACAAGGGCGCATTTCTTAAAAGCTTAAACACGAACGGCTTTATTAAAAAACGTTGTGTAAATATTACGCGGCGCTTGAGGTCAGAACAGTGAAAAACTTAAAACCGTGGCGTTTGGATGGTTAAAACAGTCTTAAATCAGGCTCACGGCCGGCTTTACCATGCCATCGTTGAACGGGCGTGTTCAATGGAAGTATGTTATATACGTCGGTAGAAATTTGGAATAAATAAATTCGTAATGTTGGTTTCACAAAAATCAATTTTGTGTCTTTGATGGGCTCCGTGGCCAAGGGGTACGGCTCTCAATTACCATTCCGGAGGTTACGCGTTCAAATCCCGGCACGCGTAAATAATATTTTTTTATTTATTTTGTTACAATTTATCAACTAAAAATAATAAATAATATATTTGCGGCACCAGAGTGGATGATACTCTCAATATCACCCTGGTGCTTACACCATTCAGAAATGAAACGTTGCTTGAAATGGATTAAGCCGTGTTTGGTGACCAGATCTGAATAACCAGGTACTTCCCCACCTTCCTCTTCCTAATCTCCTTCCTCTCCCCACTATCTACAGCCTTACAACGTACCTCAATTGGGGTTGCCATAGTCTCACTGGCTCCAGACGGTTGGAAGCAGTTGGGACTCTTGTGCAAAATTCACGTTAAAAAAAAAATTCTAAAAAAGTCCATTTTAAATGAAATAATAAAGTAACATGATTTTATTCTACACTGAGAAAAGCAAACATTCCATCCAACGATCAAATCATTCAAAGTTATCAAAAGATTTCTCCAAACCTAACGACATTTTATTTAAACAAAATGAAAAAAATAGATAAGCTTATTAAAAACGGCTTATTAAAACTATGACTATTTTTATTTATAAATAAAATAGCTTAAGCGGTCAATTTAGAATCACTTCGATGTACATTAAGTTACTAATAATCCGTTGAACGTGCTGCATTTTACTTTCATAGAGTAGCAAGCACAAGCAGATACCACTAGTGATGGATAAAATCCTGAGAATTTATTTTGTTTATTTATTTTGTAAGAAACAAACAGCTTTTATATAATATACAATTATAGAAATAAATACACAAGTTATCTGAAGTCAAGCCACAGAAGTTTCTTATGTTAAAGTTCATTGGAAATGAAGTTTTAATATCTTAAAATTAATTTGGTGTTAAAGGAAGGGGAGAGGAAGAGGAAAATAGGAAGATGATAGGAGATGCTCCCGATACATTCCATACTCTCATATTAATAATCGATCGTACGCATTACTTCATATCGATATTTCTTAATGGGGAATTAATTTCCAACTTAATGGTAAAATCCCAAGGCTAAACAATGTATCTAATTCAATGAAATTTCATGTTTTTTACAAATGTATCGAATGAATTAAATAAAAGTTAAGTTAAATAACAAGAAACCAATTGATCATTCGTTAAGGGTCTGCAGTCCTATTTTTAACTAGATTACGAATAATTTGAAGAGATTCTTAATAAATAATCAAGATTTGTAGAGTATCTAGTTTGAATTTTTTAAATATTATAAATCTTCATTACAAAAATAGGGACTTTAATTCAGAACAATTTTTCAAATAAAAATAAAAATTCCTGATTTTGAGTAATCTATATTTAGTTGGGGAATATTCCAAAGTGGACGTCACTAGGTACCACTCAGGTAATTGTTATTGAGGCTAGCTATTGGAATAACCACACGTCTGCCTGAAGGACTATCAGCTCCCGGCGTCCTTCAAATAAAAAGTGCGTCTTGGAAAATTTATTATCGACAAGTTCTGCGGTGTCTTTGGAATACTGGTTATTATGAAGGTGAGGGCGTGACGTCATATTACCCGTATGCTAGATAACTAACCGAGGCTAGAGTACAACATGCGACTTTAAAATATGAATGTGTCGAACGGGCAATTTACTAGGTAGGCAGTGATACGATATTTACAAGAAGATGTATATTTTAATGCCTCATGTTTAGTTAATGGATCGGCTATAGTTCAAAAGTAATTGATAGGTTTTTCGTTATATTTGCGGCACGTTCCAGAGTGGATGACAATATCAGTATCGCACTTGAATTCAGAATTGAAACGTTGCACAATGGGGCCGATGACCCCGAAAGTTGGCATCAAATCAGTGGTTGCAATGACATCAAATCTTTTTCGATTTTTAGTTCCGTATAGACATGTTGATAAAAATAAGTGAAAAAAAATGTTCGAAAAGTCACGCATACTTAGTACAAAAATATAAAATTGAATAATATAAGATAAATTAAATCAGTCAAAATGCTCACTTTATTTCTCGTGCTATTTATTGACAGTTATACACATAATAAATCGTCTTCATCATCTTGTGACAATATACTATCGTCATCACTACTTGATTCAACTATCGAATCATTCCTGGTAGTCGTATTAGAATCTGGTGTCTTTAGCATTTTCAGTACTTCTTTTGAAATTGTCTTCATTGTCCGGCTGCTGAACTTGTATTAAACGCTCAGCAGTGTGATCCAGCAATTGTTGCAATTTCACTTCCGCTGAAGATTCCGTGACCGTTATGAATTCACTTCATGGGTAACATTTTTTCTTAGCTCCTTGTACAATTTTGTATGAAGGAAATACCTCTTTATCCTTTTCTCTTATTAAATTGTATTGTTAGCGACTAAGTTTGGCATCTACAATCAAAGCTAGTGCTTCATCACCACTCAATACCTTTTTGTTTTGGGTTATATCGGTAAAAGCTTTTCTGTTCTTATTTGCTCTGGTCGGCGTACTTAACGTGACTTCTTTGACTACAGTTGATGCTGCTGCTTTACCTGCCAACCGAAAACTCATGTGGGTAGCAAAGGCTAACTCAGTACTAGATGTTTTAGATCGCAATAGTATAGTTTTATGACGTTTGGTACGCTCAGACGACATATCAAATGACAGTGTGGGTCGACCTCTTTTCGTTTTTACTATTTCTGGTAAAGGTTTATAATTCTTAAACATAAGGAGGCTTTCGAGCCATTCTTTTAATAAAAAATATTATTTAATACAAAGAAGTCATGGATTCTGTGACATTTCAACCATTTGGTTTTCAATTTAGAACAGAATGCAGCTATTTCATTAAAAAGTTATTTTTGATTAAAGAGTTGACAATGAGTAAGTTCTAAGAGGTGATTTTTCAGGAATTTTACTTTTTCGTCAAATTTCTTAACGCCAGAATTCTTCATAATCATGTATAATTCAAATCTCGTTAGAACCACGTCAGAAATTGTATCTAAAACAAAACACATTGATTATTAGACTACAACTGTTTTTTTATGAAAACTGATAGTCCTCACTTTCAAGTACTATAATTAAAAAAAATTGTGCATACATGCAACTACTTATAAATAAATCTTGTAGCTAAGATACTAAACTATATAAAAACAATTAAAATATGACGGGATCTCGTGGAACTCTAAACTATATGCCTCTATGTTTAATATATTGACAAGAAAATATTTAATTCAAATAGGTGTTTGTTTTAATTTAAATGTATGTCATATAGTATGAGGGTATCAATAACTACTATAATATAATTATAGTACATACCATAAGACATCGTATCCATATTGAAATGGATCTGTACACTTGATAGATTTTGCTTTTTATAAACTTGAAAAGTATTGAAATTTACGCGCTTTAGAAAACTGACACAGTCACCCGCACAAAGGTCAAGTTCAAACTGATCTTTTCCCGTCAGTATCGCGATTAGGGCAAAACGCTTCGGGGTAATTATGCAACACTAAATTAACTTCAAAACTAGCATACTTGCTTCATTGTAAAGAACATTTGATTTTCTGAATTTCAGCCAACGCGTTACATGAAGTCGCCCCAATGTGCGTTGCTTGAAATGTCTTGACTAGATCTGAATCTCCACCTTCATCTTCTTTGTCTCATACCCTTCCCCACTACCTTCAGCCCCACAACATACCCCGATTAGAGATGGCATAGCCTCATTGGCACCAGACCATTGGGAACAGTTGGGCCTCTTGTTTTTTTATGGTATTCACATACAAAAGTTATTAAATTGGGTATGTTGTAAGACTCAAGGGAGTAAGGGGGGGGGGGGAGATGGAAAGAAGAAGTCTGGAGAGTACCTGGCTCTTAAGCTCTGATCAAATCGTAGATTATAAAGATTATCTACAATTACAGTAATAAAATAGAGGCTAGGAAAAAATATTTGTGCAGCGCCCTCACAAAAACTGCGCTAATCAATTATTAAATATGTCTACCATTTCAAGCGACGTTTCGATTTTGGATGGGGTCTATCACCAAGGCGAAATAATGAAATAAATTAAAGCACCTGTTAATAAAAGAAAATAACTAAAAAATATTAATCTTTTTAAAATAGTACTCCGACATTTTTCGATTTCTCCTGTTCCATGTCAAATAACCTAATGCGTATACAATCGTACATAATAAAAACATAACATTTTATAGGTCAGTAATAAATTAAAATATGATATCAATCACGTGAACCCGACAAATGTACAGCAAACCAAAGAAGATATTTACAATATCGAAGCCAGTTTGATTATCGATCAGATATTATCATTATCGTTTGCCCACCTCTACAGTCTGTCCGCTACACCTGTCTCCCTATAAGGGCAATACCTTCACTTTCATTACAAGGTACCTATCCGGTACCGGCACACTGCCTACCAGCGGACATACTATATAGGAACTACATACATCATGCAACTTTTGTACGTTACACTTACAAGTACAGGTGACTCCAAAAAAACCGACATTTTTTAAACCGATTTTTCACCACTTATTAGCATTTAAATATATTTTTTTTAAATAATCAGCAAATAATCTAAAAATGAACATACTTAATCAAAAATACTAATTTTGGTTGTCTGTGTTGCCTGCGTAACCTTGGTTCAATGAACTCTATTTTGCTTTGAATTTATGTGTCATTTTCAAAATTGGAATTAATTGTGTGAAGAATCTACCTATTGAAAATTTAGTTCAACGGATTCAAATTTGCTTTGAATTTAAGTGTCATTTTCATAATTGAAATCAGTTGTGTGAAGGATTCCGACAAGCGATAAAGTAGGTATTCATCAATAATGTAATGTTTTAATAGAAAAATTATTTTAATTGTTAATTTTTTTACAACATCAGATTAGATTTGTCAACAATAAGACAATTCCGTGATTTTCACTGGTCTGCGCTAGTAATATAGTACATTTTAA
This sequence comes from Hesperophylax magnus, assembly GCA_026573805.1. NCBI lineage: Eukaryota > Metazoa > Arthropoda > Insecta > Trichoptera > Limnephilidae > Hesperophylax > Hesperophylax magnus. The sequence goes on from JAIUSX010000016.1 coordinate 2,684,798, forward strand.
CATAAAATTATTTTAATTAAGATTTCAAAAAATCACCCTTTCCCACCCCTTAAAACAGAATTTCGATTCTTCTTGATGAAATTTTGCACACTGGATGTTCGAAATCAAAATAAGAAGAAAATCACTTTATACATCTGATTTCCAAAAACTTTGCCCAAAACCCGGGCAACGCCGGGACTTCAGACAGTGGAAACAATTTTTTAATTTATCGATTCAAAAATCTTATGTGTGGGTACTGTTTAAAGGAAGTGTTACTTCATAAATATATCACCACTTTCACGTGAACTTTATTCACAAGTTTTAACTTGCCTCTATCAATTTTATTTCACGGAAATATTTTCATTATGACTACAATATGTGGGCTAAGTTCTAAGTAGCTCCTTAAACTTACCTTTAAATCAATCAAATTTCCACGCGTTACATCCACACACTGTACAAACAAACTTGTATCGTAAATGAAGAACTCGCTTCAGTAGCAGTAGCCATAATAATTAATCTCCGGTACTAATAAAATATGAACCATCGCCGGCGTATCATAATTATGAATACAAACTTATGAGTATAATATTTACTTGTGCGAGACACACATGTATGCATACATAGATAGGCAAGTACAGGAGAGGCTTGACACACCCATGTGATTATTTATAGGGTAAGGCAGTAAGGCATATCGCATGAATAAAACGCTCGGTAAATCACTCATTCGCGTCGATACTGACGATATTACAGGCAATCAGGTGTGGTATTTCATCGATGAATTTACTGGTGTAAATTTATTGTTTTTATTTCAGGCGTTTGAACGGTTATTTATATTTATTTCATCAGTATTATTCATGCTGTTTAGTGGCATAAATGTGGACTATTTGTTTTGTACTTCTGCTAAGCATCTACTTGTCATTTCATAAGGTTCAGTAATATACAGTTTCAAAGTGGTAGATTATTTCAATATCGCCCTGTTGAAAGGCCACCAATCAGAATTGGCTATGGCCGTGTATGGTGATCAAATCTGAACAGCCAGGTACTTCCCCACCTTCTTCCTCGCCTGCTTCCCCTCTCCATTAACTTCAGCCTCAAAAATATCTCTAATTAGGGATGCACTAGTCTCACTGCCTCCCGACAGATGATTGGGTTAACTGGAAGAAATAGGATGTAACTTATAAGCTATACCCTTTGTACTCTTTTTGTGCAATAAATGCTTTTTTGAATTTGATAGCAGTTTAAACTCGTAACATAAAAAATGACCATCAACAGGACTAATTCAAATCGTAAAAGAAAAAGACAAGTATCAATTTCTAACTGAAAACCGTACTCGACTTAAATATATTTTTCCATGCCCAAAATTATACACTTCCTTTGCACAAAATTATAACACTTACCGGGCAAGAATTTTTTTCAATCTACTACCTGAAGAAATTAGAAACATTAATGATAAAATCCAAATAATAAACACTGTGAAAAAATATTTTAAAGACAAACTTACAAAAAATAAAAATGTTTCCAATTGAATTAATCTTAAGAATAACTCATCTCAATTAGTTTCCTTAAGTAACATACCATTCTTCAAATAAGTTTAAAATCATTTTATTTTTAATTACTTACTTACTGTAATAAAACAATGTACTCCTCTTCCAGCCACAAGCTAATGCTTCTATGGAAGAGGGGTCTTGAAATATTTGATCATATATTGTAACAAATAAACAAAAATGTACTTATATATAATAAACAAATAATAAAAAAATATATAAATATCGTAAAAAAAATAAATAATAATAATTTTTTTTTTTACTTTGATACGAGTAAATGAAGAGCGATTACGGAAGATGAATAAGTTAGATAAAGTAAACGAATATTTCCAATTCTCAACTTTCTACTTTTCTATTAAAGTTTTAAAGTACCTACATTGATTACCTTGAAAAGCAATATTTGTAGAGCTTAAAAGCTGTGATCAATAGGTAATGTTATAATTCTGTATAAATTCTCGGGGTCACATTAATTATGCAAGTAGTTTAGTTTATATTATTAATCTAACTGTGATTACGTCACATTGCGACGATTTATTTTTAAGATATTATTTATAACAAGTTAGTTAATCCCACATAAATTCTTCCCAATCATGTGGAAATATCCCTTCCTTGGGAACCTTTCTAGCGTGTTTTCTCAGACATCCTGGCAGTTCCAGCTGGTCAGCTGGACAGGATATCATTTTTTAATCTTTCATATTCACTGATCCGGAAGTTGCACATTCTTCTTATGTCCAACTCAGACGCGCATTTGCAATATGGTTCGCCAAGGAAGTGATCACAGAAATATGATCGATAATCTGGTCGAATTTTGACACATAAAATGTAGGTTCATTGTATCAATATTTTCAAAATTTACACGTTTTTTTTACTATCTGTGTTCTTAACAAGGAAGAGGCTCTCTGCATGAATTAAGTAAACCTATCAAAGCTTTTGGATAAGATTACGAAGATTATGCGAGAAAGGAAAAGGGCGGTTAGAAGTACCGGTAATATGGTACGACTTAGATCAATTTTCAACTTTGAAACTTAAAAAAAATTAAGAAACATTTAATTAAATGTACGTATATGTGTTTAGGAGTAAAAACAACAAGACGATCAAAGTCACCTTTTAGAGTGGAACGAATTTGATACACCGTTTTTATCAAAGCTTATTACAATGATGAGCCAATCCCAAAATTATGTTAGAACATGAGACTTCAACTTATTCAAATAGTAACATACAGGTTGTCCGAGGGTAAAGTTCGCTAACTTTAGGGGGGTGATTCTGCACGATAGTACAAGTTAAAAAAACGTTGTAAGGTGGTTTTTAGGTAATTAAGTTGAATTGTTTGTATGGGAAAATAATATTATTCAATGGAAATTATTTTTATTTGAGAAAAACTGAAAGTTGTCCTTTCAAAAAAGTTATTTATCTTTTTTACTTCTACCATCGTGTAGAATCACCTCCCAAAATTAACGCACTTAACCCCCGAATACCTTATATACCTATTAATCGACATGCATACATATATTTAAAAATATAAAATTCATTTTGAAATTTAGGTAAAATAACAGGTTCACATTTCAACCAACAATTCGTTTGCATATAATAAGTCAACTAATTCAACACTTATTTTTGAAGCGTCGTTGTAACCACGTTGTTGGAAATTTAAAAAAAAAAAGAAGCGAGTAATTTTTTAATGGTAACAAGAATCGTGCAAATATTCGCGAAGATCAAAGTCATCCCCCGTTTTAAAAGTTACCCATATTACGGTACCTAGTACCTACTCAGTTATTCAGATATAGGCACCTAGCACGGTTCATTAATTTTACAGTTCCATATTGTATTTTATTGCTAATATCTAACTAGATTTTCATTATCTGTAGCTTATGAAACTGGGAAACTCCTTAATGAGGTATATTATGGCGCTAAGTTTAAATAGGGTAGCGGACTCAACAGAAGAAAATGAAACAAGGAACAAAACTTGAACATTCAGATAATGATGATTACGATTTTGACGACCTCCGTTGTCAAGGAGTAAGGCTCTTGAATCAATTGGAAGGTTGCGGTAACACGACTTAATTTTGTTTGATGAATTTGTGTTATTCCGAAATTCATTCATTTAAAATATTATAAAGTATACTCACTATCACCCTGGTCAGAATTAAAATTTTGCTTTACATGGATTTTTCTTGCGTCTGGTGACCAGTTCTAAATAGTCAGAATCTCCCCCACCTTCTGCTTCCCATCTTTTCTCCCTCAGCAATACCTTCAACCTCACAACATACCCCAATTGAAGATGCCATAGTCTCACTGGCTCCAGGCGGTTGGGGGAAAAAAACAACAATAACAAAACAACTTACGTTTATTGTCTCTCTTTTATTCTTATGTTGATAGACAAATAAATGAAACATTCTAGGTATATTTTAATTCAAATTTGGTATCCGGTTGACAAACTGATTATTCTTGTTATTATTTATTTGATTGGCGATTATTGTTGGCCTCCATTATGGGCAGGATATCGACGGCCGGGCAAGCATCAAACCTCAATCCGAGCATGGGAAACTGAATACATTACTTCGCCGCCATGGCCTTACGCGTGTAAATAGTAAATAATATGTAGACTTACCCGGAAACTGCACCTTTAAAAGGATCTTATTATAGAAGAATGTTGTGGGAAAATCGCAAAGCCTATTAGCTTTACCGGAAAAAGGGATTCTGGATTCCAACTTGATGTGGTTCTTATTTCTTTCGAGACTCATTTCCTCAGTCTTTTTATTCTTAATCATTACGTAATGATTTTATATGAGTTTATGATTCTTGTCTGATGATCCAAGTAGTAAAACAGTTGCTCATTTTAAACAGAGTTTCAGACAAGGCACGATATTTATAATTACATGGACGTTAACGAAGAAAAAAAAAATGTTGTTAAATTATTAAGCATCTCTTCAAATTATTGGTATTCCGGTTAAAAACGGGATTTCAGGCCGATTTCTGAACTTTTAGTAAATTCCTAATATATCGGAACGCATAATATATAATGACGAAATGCGAAAATGTTAGGTATATTTTTTTGATCACGCGTATGTATTTTACTAAAAGTTTATCAGAAAACCTATCAATTCATTCATTAAAGGCCTGCAATCCCGTTTTAAACCAAGATAAATATATTACCGTAATAAGAGCAAAAAAATAAACATATTTAGCAGAAGCCAGATGTTGAAACATCCATTGCTTTTCTCGTTTCCAATAGGTTTTTACTGTTTTCTGATTTTTTTAAATTTGTTTATTCTTAATATATTTTCCTTGTGTTTTATCTAAATTTAATTACCAAATTAAACTTTAACTCCAATGAGGAATTTTTATAAAATCTTCAGGACCCATAATATATTAGGAGATGCCGTATTGGGAGTCTTTATGAGGAGAAGAAGGAGCAAACTTGGTGTATGTCATGGACACTGCTTCAGAAAATTTTAAACAGAAACATAGCTGTTTGTAAGCAGCAATCAAAATCACTTGTCTACGAATTGGCGAATAGAATAATATAATAAGAGTAAAGTAAGACAAATCAGTCACGATTAAGACTAAAACAGTTTCTCAGAAGATCAAATGTGGGCCAAAACATTACCATAATTATAATTGTAAGGTTTTCTTACCGCGAGTAAGATATACGAGGAAAAAATGCATCAATATTGAGCAGGTTTGGGTTTTGATCGATACCCATCCTTTAGGCAGAACGAGGAAAAAACTTTTCTCAGAACAAATCATTCAAAATTTAAGTCATGCAATCAATTTTCAAGAAAAGGTCTATGGCACAGTCTCTTTTTCAGGGTTAAGTCGGTACAAACAGATAACACAAACCAAAAATATTGAATATGTAATAAGATTAGTTCATTAACAATCTGAAATTCACAACATTGGTTTGGAGTAGTATTTTTTTACATTATCGTAAATATGCAAGATTCTGCTCGCAAAAAAATATATGCTAAATTGTTGTTTAAGTTTTTGTGAAGAATATATTATTATAAAGAGTTATCAAATTATGACATTAATTTTGGTAGATGTTCAATTTTTTTAACACTGTTCCAAATATAATTAATTAGATAGGACCTCGTTCGTAATAGAAGAAGAAGATAATACAAACAAATCTAAACAAAACATGAAACAGAACAAGTCTCAACTAGGAATCGAACTTGTCTTATTGGGACAGGTGTCTTAATCACCAGATCATTGTCGTCCAAACGTCATATCTGTTTATTTTATTTCTCTAATGAAATCGGTTCATTATATAAGCTATTTTTTAGTTGAATCTATTAATTAGTCAAAGGTATACAAAATGTGAATAGAAGTTTAGCTTTAGGAACTGGTATGTCCACCTGAACAATCTAGGATAAGGCCCGTTTGATTATAATAATGACAATATACAGGTAAATTTAGGTCTATTATCCACATAGCATGTTATATCAATACATCATTTTGAATTTAAATATTATGAAACATAAATACATTCGCATTTTGGACGACCATTTTACAATTATGAAAGTATATTTTTTGTAATATACATTCATTCTGTAATAAATAGTGCCGCTGTTTTTTAATTTTTTTAAATTTTACCTTAAACATTTGAAATAAATATAAAAAAATATAATTTATAAAAAACTTTGTTGATAACCATGAAATTTTATTTTTGCTATGACCGACCGGTTTCGCTTGTCAAAATCATCTTCAGGATATAAAATTTAACTGAACTAAATTATTTTGTCAAACTACAAGTGACTGTAAATTTTACATTTCAGCAGTGTTTTACGTATAAAAATGAATAATTCTAAGTAAATATAAATATTATGTAATTATTGAAGACAATATCAACGATTTTTCCGTATCTTTTTCAAATCAGAAAAAGATACGGATACATCTAGGACTCGAACCGAGGACCCTCGTCTTGCCAGGACACCGCTCTACCAACTGAGCTAATAGGACCCTATCTCCTACGGTCATACAATTGAATATGACCGATTGTCTTCGTTAATTAAACATTACAATTTGAGGATTTATTCATTAAGTTCTTCCAAAAAATAAATAAATATTACGCTTTCCACACACGAAAAGGACAAAAACTTCTGGCTCAAAGAAAATACCACTAAAAACGGTTCCATGCTAACTCAACACAGTGACTATTCAAGGGTGACCGGATAAATCATCAAAATGATAATTCATCACATCTTTCAAAAGTTATATAAAGTCATGGAGAGTGATGAAACAAAAATTTTACTAACTGGTTTAAGTAAGTTAGGTTAGGTTAGGTTTAAATTTTTTTTTCATCGTTTTTAATGACTTTATATAATTTTTTAAAGGTGTGTTGAATAGTCACTGCGTTGAGTTATCGTGGAACCCTATTTAACACACCTTTAAAAAGTGATATAAAGGCATTAATAATGATGAAAATTATTTTTTTTAACCTAACCTAACCTACTTAACCGAGTTTTTGATTCATCACTCTCCATGACTTTATATAACTTTTTAAAGATGTGATAAATTATCATTTTGATGGGTTATCCGGTCACCCTAAAAACATAGCTAATAAATAAAGCTTGATACAGAATAGTTTTTTCTAAGCGCCTAGTTATTTTGCACGTATACTAATTATCCACAAGTTAAGATCTTTAGAATTATATACCTTACAGCAACGACCAAAAATTCTCTCACATTAAAAATATCTAACTGTGGACCGAAACACATTAGAATTAGTCTTCGTCTTCTAAATTTTGATCAGTTCCGTGGAACAATGGATAAGATTCCGTCACATGTCACAGAGCGTCTTCCCACCGCGGTGTACAATGTATACCCGGCTCTAGGTACAGCGCTAATCGCCTGCCGACGTTTCGAAACAATAGTCGAACCCTTGCTCGGATCTCGTGGGAAAAAAAACTAGCCCGTCGCAATAATATGGTAAAGGTGGATAGTAAGTTATGCCATATTCATCTTAAGCCCAGATTAACTTGGCCTGTATTTCTGGTGGTATAAAATGTACCTGCAAAGGAACAAAAAATGTTTTTAGCAACTTATGATTTTTAAATTCAGTCAGGTTAGATTTTGATTATACAGCTCATGAACACCCTTTTTAACTCAAACTTTTAAACTTTTAAAGATGTCATATTTTTTGTTCTCGAATTTATTATTTACTAGAAGTACCCCGCCACGCGTTGCTGTTATATGTTTGTCCAACAGATGGCACTTTAAAAAAAAACATGTTTTTACCTATCACCGGTGACATATATATATATAATAAAGATATAAAAATACCGTTTCGTGATAACTCAACACAGTGACTATTCAACACACTTTTAAAAGGTGATATAAAGTCATTAAAAATGATGAAAAACAAAAGTTAAACCTAACCTAACTTTACCTAACCTACTTAACCCAGTTAATAAAGTTTTTGTTTCATCACTTTGTATGACTTTATATAACTTTTTAATTATAATTTTGATGATTTATCCGGTCACCATAAATACACGCGTATTTGTAAGCAACGTTGTGTCAAAATTTCAAAGCAATCGCTGAAGAACTTTAAGATTTTGAGTAAACGAACATTTAAATTTTTATTTATATAGATAGACAGAAGAAGAAGATAGACTGGCTGTAGCACCCGGCGTTTCCCTAGCTTTATTCTGCTCTATGAGGGTGAGAATAGGGGACGGGGGCGATTTATCAAAATATCAGGTAGACAGTGACCTTTCTCTTGTTTTGAGGACCAAGCAAATCCAGAAACCCACTAACTTCGTAAATTATGGTAATTAAACAATACATAAAATTATATTTGACGAAATATATTTTACTAAATATGTACATGATTTATATTATTTGTTCGTATAAATTGCGTCTAGGTCTGGCGCCATCGCTTATTCTCTTCCTGTTCAATTGTCTCGGTAAATTGTATTAGGCGGTACTCAGGGGCGTGCCGTCCATATTGACATATACGCAGTGTCTACTTAACCTTACTCCCATAAAAATATAACAATTTATAAAATTATTGCAAAAAATCAATATACAATTACAAAAATAAGCGCAAAGTAGAAAACGAATCGCGGCGCCAGCATTCAAGACGAACATTCATATTCAAATATTGTCTGCATTCGACATAAACATGTACATGTGTGTACGATGCTCATTCAGGACGATTCGTCTGTATTAGTGTCGAAAAAGGCCCTGCCTTTCTATATAAACTACAAATTGAGCAACCAATGCCATCTGTTGGTATATTTTTTAATTAGTGCAACTTTACTAACGAAATAATTAACATATTTTGTTAACTTTTTTTCTCCGCCTCCGCGATATCTTGCGATCCGGAGGTGACGGGTTCAAATGACGGCGTGCGCAAGTAAATTTAATTTCTTTAAGTAGTGTTATTTCACAATTCATTAATCTAAAATAATTTAAAGTATCTTTGATGAAGGTACTCTAAGTATCGCCTTGTTGTAAGACCACCATTTACCATTAAAACGTTGCTTGAAATGGCTTTAGCCATGTTTAGTGACCAGATCTAAAAACTAACCAAGTACTTTCCTACCTTCCTCTTCACCATATCCTTCCCCTCTTCTCTACCTTCAGACTTGCAACAAAACCCAATTGGGGATGCGATAGTCTCGCTGGCTACAGATGGTTTGGAGCAGTTGGAACTGGTAATCTCGACCAACATCAGCTAAAACCAACAGCTTAGTCATTCATAGCAAAAACTTAGCACTTTCGTGGTAAGCTTTTATAAAAATTTAATTCGCTCTTTTTCCTACTGCCTACCCTGATTATAAACTCAGTGCACGCCACTGATGGTACCATGAGAATAGACCGTAGAAAGATTTATAAAAAGGCAGCTAAAACATGAAAGGGGCATAAGACTTGAGACGTGTGTTCGCTGTCAGGTTAGATTGAAACATATTGTTATTAACTATTTAAGTCGACCCTATTGAATTCTTTGAATTTAATAACCGCATAGCTTTTAAACGTAGTGATATGAATCAATATGTTGTATTGTGATGCAATAAAGAATGGTAGTCACTGAATAGATTATGTTTTAGATTTGAACGGAAACGAATGTGGCCACTGACTTTGTACCTTTTGGTTCTAAATTCTAGTCAATTTAGCACGAGATTTGTTGATTCTGTTTACACTTGACTGACATCATATCTCGCCTAGGCATATGAATTTTATAATGATGATGAAACACAGATTTGTATTGGAAATTTAAGGTCCGATTGACTAGGCTTTTGGATATTAAAAAATTCCCCCATCGCATTTCCAGCGTTTTTCTTTATTCTACGATGGTAGTTTATTGAAAAGATATACCTTGATGATTAAAATACGTAGAATAAAACCTGCCAAATGGTGACAAATGTGACGAGTTTTCACCCTGGCATTGTGGGTTCAATTACACTGCTGGCTAAGTCCTCCATCATTACATAAGCCACATCTTCCGCTAATAATGATGGTAGTATAAGATTTTCAAATATTATCAAGTTTTTGTAACCCGTGAATGTTTGTCATTCTTTAAAAAAAATACGGGACTAAGTTCTGCACAAGAGTCTTGGATAAATAAATCCTATTTTTATTTTAATGAGCGACATCTATTGACTTTTTTGCAAGTCTACGATGAATATTTATTTTTTGGAATAAATTAACGAGTAAAACCCCAAATTGTAATATTTAATTATTTAAGATAACATTAGCGATTCTCAAACGAAAATTAGACACAAAAAGATACGGTCACATCTAGAACTTTAACCCAGGACCCTTGTCTTGCCGGGATACCGCTCTACCAACTGAGCTAATGTGACCCTACCTCCTTTCATTAATTAAAATGGTCAAAAAACCACTATTTTCAATCAGATTTCAGCACGCCGCCCGACGCTTTTTTTGTTGAATTTTATTCCGTGGATGAATTAAATCAATGAACCTATTAGTTCTGATAATGTTTGAAGATGGATGATTCCTCCTTTTAATTATACCATTTCAATTTTTCTGTTATATTCTAATACTAAATAATCTTGGTTTTAAAGTTCCTCGAAGCTTTTGACAAAGTCCAATGACCTGCTATAGTTTTCTAGAATACACAATTTTGTGTTATAAATTAATGTAATTTGATTCACGCCTGCCAAAAAATAGAATTAATGATTGTTACATGTTGTGGCGTCGCTTGGCAACCATCCAGTTTTAGAACCAAGGTAGAAACACACCAAATAGCACCCTCTCTATTTGAAACAACCAAATATTTTGCATAGCGCGGGTTGAAATATAGCTACATAAACCGAATAAAAATGATTATTAATTTGTTTTGAATTAATTAAATTTCATCATTTTTAAAGGGTTCGTAGTTTGTATTAAAAAGTAGACAAGATTGTGTGAAGGAGAGAAAAGTAAATACAAATGTCCGAAGAAGCGCGCTTATATAAAAAACTATTACAATTAATAGGTGTAAATGAAAGTATTTAATAAAGCATGCCTTATTTAAAAAATAACAAAATTCTCTCGACAAATATTTTAAGTACATTGATAGAATGTTTTTTTGTATGTATAACGTGTTAAATAACAGAACTGTAGTTATGTTCGGTATTCTTTTTATTAATAAATAACTACGAAAATTGGCTGAAGCGGTTTTTAAAAATACATCCGAAAACAATAAATAAACGTAGAAAATACAACAAAATGATTTACGAAAGGAAGGTTCGAGAATGTTCCGAAGCGCGTCACTTAGGCAAAATAATTCGATCTCGATGTCACGATTGCTGGTACTGTACTGACCATTTCGTTCGCGTTGTCGCTTATCTATGTGGAAAATAAAACATTCTCGAACATTCGAGTTGCTACAGAAGTAAATATTTAAAAAATAAAAAAATCCAAGAAGCTTGTTTGGAAACTTCTAGAATAACGTTCGAGTCAATAGTGGCGTACCATTACAGAACGAAAAGGGTTTTTATATATTTTTACTTTTACTATTTTTACTTTTCGAGCTTAGTCAAATAAAAAAGATTAATCTTCAAAAAAATTCTGACTTCAGGGTTGAAGTTGAAGAGTCTCTCAACATCACCTCGGTGAAACACCGCAGTTAAATATCGATCTTTGAAATGGACGTAGTTTTGTTTACTAACCTTTCAACCTTTCCTTGTAATTATCAATTTATATCAAATAATATGGTTTTGAAAAGATTTAATTTGTCTTAAACTCACCTTCAAGCATTTATAAATGGCTCACATTTGAAGGATCATAATTCATTAATACTTCATAATATGCGGACCCATGTTTGATAGAAAATTGAAATCCTAACGACCTTCCATATCTGCCATCTAGAATATAATATAAGTAGTTGGTAGTTCACCTGTACATATAATTTCCAAAATGCCGCCGGGTTTATTTTCTCTCCCTAAAATGGCGGCCAGCTTCCGGTCGAGTATTTCCTGCTTTTAATGTTTCCTTTTCCCCAATAAACTGCCCCGAATACAAGATGGCGATCAGAGACCATGTGATCAGCCCAGGGGGGCGGAAATGTACTAGAGGAGGGGGTGGTTTTATAACAGGGGTTAAATCAGACGCTAAGTAATTAAAAACACCTACCCTTCGTAGTTCGTTAGATTTTTTTGTTTGTGATTATTTTTCTTCAAGTTTCTCGGTTAACAGCAAATCTTTTTTTTTTGATTAGTTGATATTTAAAAGATTCTAAAAAGACGTTTAATATTTTGATTAAAAACACTATTTTGATCTTTTTTCTCATGACACTGAAGTGGGAGGAATTTGAGTCATTGAATTGATCATGTATGTTTGAGAAGATGCATAACTATCGTTTAAGAAAGAATAGTGTGTACCAAGACAACTTTGGTTGGCATTCTATCCTCTTAAAATTGAAGTATTAGTCATAACTAATACTTTAATTTTATCAGGGAGGATTCTTTTTTTCGAGACATATCTCGACGTAAGATTCTGATGCCGGTATTTCATAAATAAAATAAAATGAATTTAAATCACAAGAAATTTAATGATGCCATTTTTACATCTCCGTCGATCAGCTTTTCAGGTAAAACACAATTTTGACTTACATAATCGTTCAACCGACCCAAGCCACGAATTCCCTCCACAAATTATCATAAAAATGCTATGAATTACAGTCCGTATTTTTGCATGGCAATGGCGCCCAAATCGTAGTTCAAGTAAAGCAAGGGGCTAACCATGCGTCATAGTTTATTTCAGGCTGTAGGAGGAGGGGGTGTTGAGAGAATTAGGGGCGCAGGAGTGTGAGGGGGTAGAATAGCAGTTAGCCGGTTAGGGGTAGCCTAATAATAATTTGGTAGCGATTTGCCACGGCAGGTGAGGGTAGCAATCTTCGCGTGCGGGAAAAACACCAGTAAGGGTGATTTGGTGATGGTGGAGGTTATTGTCGGTGGGTTTAAAACACTCCTCGAGTTGGGTTCTTGCGAATCAGTTGTTCGTTGGCCATCGTGGGAGTTTAACATCTCTGATAAGATGCAGTGGTTTGAAGTATTTCTACGTTTACGTGGCGCGGTGGTTCCCGAAGTAGTAAGATAAACTTATACATTTTTTACAAAAAAGAACAATACGTAAAATAGTGATGAAGTTTAATTTTTTTATATAAAATGTATTGTGCTTTAATACACATATTAATTATAAACTGAAGCCTTCACAAATAATTCTGAAAGCAAAATCAGATCGGCATCAAATAAATTAAATACGTATATGTACCCAGTAACTGCTATTACTTTAAGTTCTGTTATTATTTCAGTTCTTTGAAGCAACTGGCCAATAATGGTATAAAAACAGAACTTGAATAGGATTGTTCAAATACTGTGAAACAAACCGTCCTTTTGTGTCTTAAAAATAGTACACAGTTTGGTTTCTTGAAAGTTATGTTGATATTCTTCTCCATATATAAATATTTTTATTTTAGAATTTGCCAAAACCTAGATGACATTACGATTAATTTATTTCATTATCTATCCGTACAAATCTGTTCTGTTTAACATCATTTTTATGACATTAACATTATTAAAGTTTGTACAATTGCGTTTTTGTCATATCCCACGATTTTGATTGACTTTTTCATAATTACGTTTTATAGCAAGAATATTTGGAAATTATATAATTTTTAACATGCAAATTAATTCAATTACTTTGTTGTAGCTATCTAACCTGTGTATATTTGTAATTAATTATTTAGATCACAAGGCAGAGCGTTTTTCGAATGTCCCATTTCTATATTCAACGAAACAAAGTCTGATTTTGTAAATAATTTTAGGTGTGTAATATTAATTTGGTGGTTGCTTAAATAGCTTACATAATACATTTTAACTTAACATTTTGGTTAAAGAATCTGTTAGTTCCATTCTTTTTCCATCTTTTAAAACGCACTCTTATACACAGGAACGTTTTATAAAATTATAAACATTTATATTACTTCTGTAAGATCTTTTTTTAACAAAAATGAACTGTTATTTTATATTAAATTAATGAGTGAAAAATTGAAAATATCCACCGGAAAATTCTAATTACAAACCTCCATTGATATTCTGGTCATTGAGAAGTACATACTATGGTAGTTAGTCCCAAAATGTGTGGACTGAAAAAATCACACTAATTTGTAAAAATTATTTATTGGTGGAAACTTAAAAATAAAAGTTTAAAGGAAACCACAAAAACTATGAAATCGTGTACAATTTTTGCAATAGACCTAAAATTTTATAATAACATCAACGAACCTATAACCCACAACAATAATAATTTTCGAATGAAAGATTTTGGTAATTCTAGCTGGAGTGTACCCGGCATTAACTTATTAAATAACACTTTACTCTACTTTCTATAAATATAATATGCATGTAATATACGTATAAACCTTTCGAAAGAAATTTTCTACATGATAGTGAAAACCTTATCAAAATCGCAACCTTATTAAGCGCACAAACAGACAGATGCGGATAACGAATTTGTTTTAAAGTATTGAGAGAATTTCGCCTGGTGGTTGGACATGCCTAAACATAAAATAATACTTAAAAAGTCTTATTTTATAGGTTTATATGTTTGTTTAATAAATTAGGGTTAAAACAAAAAAATATTTGTAATCTATTCATATAACAGACAATATATTATAACATGTATATATTATGGTGGTACTTTAACTTTTTTGAATAAAAACAACCTTATTATGGTGTTCACATTGACGCGCTTTATCTAATGGTTAGTTTTGTTGGGACAGTGTTTTATTATTCAGCATTTGTTCTGAAATGAGGTTAACAATCGGAATTATCAACGCAAAGGATATCCGCTTGAATATTTGATACCGACACACATGTAGCAACATTTACATTACGTACAATGGACACGGATAATGTTTTCCATGAAAATATTACGTATTATCCCACAGCAATAATATTTATTTTATTGTGTTTTATAATTTTGTTAATAGCAAAAAACTTGATTTTACTGCATATGTGTATTGCTCTGATTTAACTGTGATTACGATAATATACAATACAAACACACACACACACACGTATACACAAGGACTAAAAGAGCTAGCGCAATTTTCATGAGATATCGCGTCATTGGCGCTGTAAAAATCTTTAAAATAAGTTCCTTGGTATAAGGCCACTTTTATGGTTGAGTAGTTACCACCCTTGTCCATGATCCCGGAGCTCGCGGATTCAAACATCGAATCCCGGCGTGTGCAAGTAAATTTCATTTGATTAATCTGTGTAATTTTACAATTTATTTATTAAAAACACCACATAATATATTTGCGGCACTCTCTACAGTGCTTACTAGAAACTTTCAGTATTTTTTCTCACCTTCCTCTCCCCCATCTCTTTCCTCTTGTCGCTATATTCAGCCTCACAACATACTCCAATTGAGGATGCCATAGTCTAACTGGCTCTAGACGGTTGGATCAAGTTCTCAAGACTCCTTTTCCGTACTCATATACATATAAAAATAAATAACTACCTTTAAAATACTGTTTTAAAATTCACCCAACTGATTAACAACCCTACGTTAGTGGTTATTTATCATTTGTGTGAAAGAATACCACCAGAGTAAGCAAAAAACGTTGCTTGTGTTGTGATGGAGGAATTAGCCAGCCGAGGAATTGAACACACTACGCCTTGGTGGGACCCAAACGCGATGTCAACTCAGCCACCGACCGGTCAATTTAAAATACGTTTATTCGTGAAGGGGTGTGGTTTTAACGTATGTAGATTGTACACGTCTAGTACTTCCACAATAACAACATAATTTTATTTAATGAAGACAGTGCAGATGATTTCAATAATGATGTACAGGGTTTTCCAATAAGAGGTGTTATTTTGATATTCAATCGTAAAAGATCAATAGTTTCGTTGCTTGTGTGGCACGTAGCGCCATCTTATTGAAAGTAAACGTTGTCCAGATCAATAATATCTAATTCCGGCCATAAAAATCATTAATCATCTCTCGATAGCGCAATCCATTCACCGTAACTGTTGCTCCAGCCTCATTTTCAAAAAAGTAAGGTCTAATGACTCCGCCGGACCATAAACCGCACCAAACAGTCACACGCTGAGAATAAATAGGCTTTTCAACAAAAACTCTTGGGTTTTCCGAGCCCCAGATGTGACAATTTTGATTGTTGCCGAAGCCACCGAGGTAGAAATGGGCCTCATCACTCAAGATGATTTGCATTTGATTCACTTAAGTGAATTTTAATAATTTCAATGCGTTGTTGAAGCATGTATCGTTCCATTTTTATTAATGGTGTAGTTTTTGCTTGTCAAATATTTAAAAAAATGACAGCTTTAAAAGTAACATCTACCGAAATAGCGGACTATTTAAAATAACACCTCTTATTGGAAAACCCTATATATGTAAAAAACTTCTTATGTCTTACTTTTGTTCTCTTTGTAGGTGTACCGCATCCGAATTTTTGTTGCACGATAATAATACTATATTACTATCACAAGACTAACGATTGTTCCTTTATTTGTTTCAGACATAAAGACAAACACACTGGATAAATCCAGTTCCACCAAAATGAAATTGGTAAGTCAGCTTAATGGTTACTTATCATACAATAAAGCAAACCAATTTTTGTATATGGAGATTAAAGTGGAAATCTTATCTTTAATAATTCCATTAAAATTTGAGATTGATCGATAAACGCGATTAATTTTTTTCTAGTGATTAACTTCAAGATTTTTGAAAAGCCGTAAGCAATCACTATTATTACAATTTATTTGCAAGTTTATAATATTTTAATACTATAAAACATCACTTGTAATTTGCTTCATAAAAAAAACAAATGGTTATTACAAAATTAAAATGATTTTCGGTTGTTTTTACAGCCATGCGAGCTATCGTTACGGTTTAATAGCTTTTAACGTAGAATTTACGTTCTTGCGAGGCCTTAAGTACCGTAGCTGTAGGTGGATAAAGCCTGTGAGAAGCTCAGTGGTTTGGTTGATATGAACCGATCGCGTGTCTTGAAGCAACTTCCCCTGAGTTTTCCAAGTAAGCTGTAAGCTGTTAATGTCCTAAGTTTTTTCGACGATAAGAACAAAACGTTTTTCCTGCGGTCCTAACGATCGCTTTCAACAAAGCTGATGTCAAATATTAGGGAAGGTTTTAACTCCCTTATAATGATTTATTTGTACATCTATATAAATCAAAATGTTAATGTTCGTTTGTACTTTCCCATCATATTCCACTCTCTACTCGATTTTGCCTCACAATATTCCACATTAGTTTTGGTATTCACATTTCAAAAGAAGATTAAAATATACTTAAATGTATCTACTATTTTTTTATTTTATTAGTACGACTCGGTTCATTGTATGAACATTTGCATCACCCTGTATTCAAACATTCTATTATCAGCAATTTTACGTATCGCGGTACCGATATTTCAATTGAAGTTTTGTAAGTCTGATTGTTGATTCAGCTTTTTTCACTCATGCGGTCTGATTATGATATGATGATCCTAGCAGCGGTGACGTTGCCGCTCCAAATTCACTATTTGCAAGTTATGCTTAGTAATGAATTATTTGTTTACGCCCGTACATACGCAATATTAATATAAATACATAGTGTTTTAATTATAAAAAACTCAATTCATTCAAGAGAGGCATAGAAATATAATATTACATCGGTGATTTGATCCAATATTGTATTTGTATGTCTGTCTGGAAAGAATTGAGTTTTTATGCGGACAAAATTATTTATTCATGTTGCGTAAGTAAGCAAACATTTAATTTATCTTGATATTTTGAAGCATAATTTGAAAAAAGTGTATTTAAATTAAATAATTATTAAATCAACGTCCATCTATGAACACTTAGATTAAAACGTGAATTTTTTCTTTTCTTTTAAATATTTAATAATACTACTATTAAATTTGCAAAATTTTTTGATGTATAATTATTATTAAGCGTGTTTTGATCTATAACTATTTTGATTGATGTATAATTATTATTAAGCGTGACAGCTGTTTCGCCCCAAAGACATTATCAAACTCTCGAATTAAAATGGATTTCTACAAATTAAACAGGATACCAATAAAAATGACTTATTATAACGTGCGTTTATTTTTTCCTTAATAAGCCAATGTAAGTTCTTCTTTTTCCATGTTATTGTGATTTTCCGTAAAATCCCTACGAGCCTTCAATTAATAAATAGTACTCAATGAATCCTGAACATCATAAAATAAACATTATCAGTGAAAGCAATTTCACTGAAGAACTTGTCAACTACTAGACAAGTAAAGTCGATTTCGTGGGTGTGACTCATTTGGAGAATCAAATGATCATCAATTATGACTGAGTTGCAGAGCAAGATTATTGCAAAAAATCAAAGAATTAAATAACCTCAATCTCTTTTGTGACACAACATATTATTAAAAACTTACCAATGTTTGTTTAAAATGACAAAAAATCTGTTATAATACAGTTTCTTAAATTATGTTATATTTTATTTTAGTCATGAAGTAAAGTTTGGGTGCCCTTTGGAAGGGCGTGGAAATCAGTCAGTGGAAAACAATCTCGCGAGTACATTTAGCTTTCATTAATAATGCAGGGAATTTATCATCAAGGGCTGATTCATTCTACTCATAGCCTATACCTACATGACCCCCAGCGCAAACACAGAGAGCTTTAGTCACTATCATTAAACCAGTGAATAGAAAACGGTCACATATACTTAAATAAATATAATAAAAATGTTTTATTTGCATAAGTAATTTTTCGGCGTCCATGGACGAGGGGTAAGGCGCTCAGCTACCAAGCTGGAGGTCGCGGGTTCAAATCCTAGCGTGCGTCAATCAATTTAAATTAGTATGTTTGCGGTACGTTCCAGAGTGGAATATACTATCAGAATCGACCTGGTGTAAGACCACCAATCGGAATTGAAACGTTGATTAAAGTGGCTTTTGGCCGTGTTTGGTGACCAGATCTGAATAGCCAGGTTTAACCCCACCTTCTTTTTTGCCAACTCCATCATCTCCCCACTAACTTTTGTCTCATTACATACCCATTTTGAGAATTCCATAGTCTCACTGGCTCCAGACGGGTGGAAGAAGTTGGGATTTTTGTGCAGTTTCACATTTAAAAAAAAAGTTGGTTACTAGTTTCAGATGCAACCTTGCCTTCTACTGGAAAAAATATATATTGTGTCTCAAATAGTATAAGATAATAATTTAGTACCATGTTAGTTTAATTTACGTGAAAAATAAAAATCTGTTATGTCTGGTGTAAATGACAGAATCTAGAATGTTATTAATACGACAACTCAAAAAAATTTCAAAAGTTCAACTCTCTGATAGCGCTATAGCAAAAATTAATTCTTCATGAAGGCATACAACCAAGTGTAATGCGGAGAACTATTGAATAATTACACATATTTATCATGGTAGGTATTTACACTACCTGCAAAAACTTTTCAGACATGTTTATATAGTTCGTATGTATACTTTATGCGCATATAGACGTACAAACTTTTTATGCTTACGTAAGCTTTAACTTAAACATTTGAAAAGGGGCATAAATAATTAAGCTTATCTTAAGAAAACATTTTTCTGAGCAACTCCATTGTAAAACACGTAAATAACTTTCATTTACAAGTGTATTTCTGGACGTTAGATTTTTAAGTCTTCCTCGAATGATTAATCTCTTTCTTACTTAAAAAATCTTTATCAACCTCCACTATCAAAAAGCAACTTCTATTTTTGAGAACCTTTGGCTGTAGACCTGTCTGCAGTGTTTACCAGGTAATACCGGGTAGAGGAGGGGAAGGAGATAGTGGTAGGTGGGGTTGGGAGGTTAGGGTTGGAACGACGCCACACCGTTGCCACGGAGACGATGCCCAAACAAACCGACGTCGCACGCGACCAACTAAAGCGCTGACTTAACTCCGGCATTTCAGCACTGTTTACATAATATTTGAACATACTTTGCGAAGGGGTTTAATGTTCAAACTAATCCACGTGAAATGACTGACAACTTTGGGCGTAGTAGAATGGAGGGCGGGGAAATATAATGTACTCAAGTTCAAATCTGATTTTATTTTATGAAATTCTCTGCACTTGCATCGTTGAAGTTTGTAAAAAAGAAACAATCGTGATATAAATGACGGTTACGTTATTCACAAAACTCGTAATTTGTAAAAACTGTAGCTAGCTGTAATAAGAAATTACAGGAAAAACACTATTAATTTAAAGAATTATTATTATTTTAACACTATTTATTTTTTAAATATACATATACTTTTTCTTTATTTTTCAGTTTACTATTAATTTTAATATATTTGTTTTTAGTTTTATTTATCATTAAATTTGTTTTTTTTCTTTACTTCTTTCTTATGTTTCTATAAAATAGTATTTTTTAGTTCTTCTAAGTTATTTTTATTATTACTTCATTATGATTTATACTTACATACTTATGTTACTATAAAATAGTAATTAATTTTTTAGTTCTTTTATGTCATTGTTATTATTATTTCATGTATAACTACCACAACACGGGCATTATCTTAGTATGGTAGTTAAAAAAATGTCCAAGCCAAAATTTGGTGAAGTTTGGTGAGTAATTAATAGAATTAATTTGTTTGGATAGAAGTTTATTAAATATTGTCATAATTAGTCATCCCTTATGAACGATAATTGTCAAACAGGTAACCACGTGGTGTGTTATTTTTTCCTGCTGGCATCCTGAATACATATCCATTACGTTCAAACCAAATCATCAAAGATTTCTTCCAAAACTTCATAAATTACATTCAAAGCTTGAATAATTCTAATACTTGGTTCCATCTCACCACTCCTTAGAAGAAGTTCATTTTGGCAATCTAAAGCTTTAAAAGCACAATCTCTATGCTTTTTTTATAAAAATATGAAAATTTAAAAAGCTTGGTATGATTAGTTACTAATCATAATTTTCGATGGCTCAAAGGTCTAATTCTGAGAAACTTTAATATTTTCATTTTTCCATTATGAATCTTACTTTTGTGTATTCTTTCTTTGACGATAAACCTGTCACGTTATACATCCGTTCTATGGGGGAAGAAATAAACGTGAAAAGCTTTAAATTACGTAGCTACTGAATACATTGAAGACCGGAGTTAGATCGATATCAACTGGATTACCGATTGAATCACGCAGTGTGGTTAGAATTAATGTTAAGTGAACCTTAAATCAGTGAAAAGGAAAGAAAATAATGTATAATGAAAGACCACAGTGACTAATAGAGTGTTGAACTGACCCCAGAGGGAGCGAGGCTGTTATTAGAAATGTAAATCCGTTTCTCTGCCACGAATTTTCTCGGAAATAAAGCGATTTTGTGGAAATTTTGTTCTGTGGAAATTTACATAATGACGTCTGGCATTGATGTTATGGTGAGGTTGTTTTTGGTTTCTTTTGATCACGGCAGTGATTGCTAGTTATTTTTGGGTAATTTTAGGGTTGTAAGGAAAAGACGGGGTAAGGGTGAAGACAGATGGTACTTACCTATTCCTATTCACATATATTTACTCACATTTTTTAGAATCCTAGCACTAATAGTTTTGAATTTCGTGTTGTATTATGTAATAAACTTTCCATTTTCAAACCAACGAATAAATTTCACTACAGATGTGGGAATATAGGACGGAGGCAATTCAGCTTTAGTTTTTTTCATTATTCATGTCATTTAGGGGCTTCCCGACATCTTAAATCGCGTGCTGTATAAATTATTCTCCAGTTACTCGTTTATCTGAACAACTGCTCCACATAATATGTAAACCATATTATTGCTTATATCTTTCTTGTTTATTAAATAATCATCAACCATGCATTATTTTCTGATCTCTGTCTTTCAAAATACTTACATATTTCAATAAATATCTGATCTAAACGCAAAGAGGCAAGAACTTTTAAAATCATGTGTACTACATTTCTATTCTTATCTCAAAGTTAATCCATCAATAAAAGTATTCATAATTAAAATCATAAATTTAATTAAAAATAAGCAAGTCAATGTTTATGTTGGTCAACAAAGCATCAACAAACCTTTTTTGACTTTAATTATCGAATACATCGTTTAATAGTTCAAAAGTTTCGATCAATTGAAACCGTTTAGAAATTCAATTACTGAACAATTCCAAGTTTGTAATTTGGCATGTTTGTTTGGTTTTCGGGATTGACTACCCCTCCACCCCCAACCCCTATATGAGCTAACAACCCTGTGCTGTATAGTTCCATGGCGGTACAATGGAAGGCAACGGTACGGAAAATGAATAGTCGATTATTCGGACGGTACGGTACCACCCGAAATAAATTGATGAAATAACACTTTTACATTGTTATTTTTCCTAAAGTTATGACGAGTCACCTTTTCAAAACCTGTCCTAGATGTACAAATATTTCAAGGTATCTGATTTGAAAATATTAATAAATGTTCTTTTCACATTTGTACAGAAATTTTTATTTGAAATTTGGTAGAAAATCACTAAAGCATTATTCGTCATTCTTACATACTTGTATGTGACCAACTTTGAGCCTATAAGATAGTAATTTTTAAGGGCCAGTTTTCAAATTTCAATGTAATTTTTGAAGTTTTGTGAAAGATCTTTTATTTCTGTTTTATTATTATTCCATTATGTGCCAGTTTTTTTAACAGTACTTGAATAAAATTTTCACGGAACTTGAATATTGTCTATGAAATTGGATTTCTGTAAAACAACTGGCCCTAAGTTTTTGCGCGTAATGTTCTTTAGGAACCATATTGAAATACTTTATAAACATATAAATGTGTTATATGTTTATAAAGTAAAGAAAGGAAATCGAGAAAGTCGGGAAATCGAGAACTCGGGCGTTTACCAAGTGAACTGCGCTAACTGCCCTGCATATTACGTTGGTCAAACAGGGAGATCTTTCAAAACCCGTATTAAAGAACATTTTACAAATTGGGTAAATAATAAAGGCGAATTGTCAAATGTAGCATCACATTTACTAGAAAACAAACACTCGTTTGATAAAGACAGAGATGTTAAAGTCCTCCATACTTGCAATAAAGGCCACAAGCTTGATAGACTAGAATCTTTAGAAATTACTCGCTTAATTAATAAAATAGACCCTAACTTTGTAATGAATAAACAATTAGAATCATTTGCCAAGTCTCCGCTCTTGTATCCATTGTAATTTACATAATAATTTCGACATTAAAATATGTATGTAGTTAGGTTAGACCATCCCTACTTCAATGTAAACATGTACCCCTTCAATAAGTAACTTTGTAATTAATAAGCTATTAGTATCAGTTGCTAAGTCCCTACTTTCTTAATTCCTATAATAATTTCTCAAATGTAAACATGTATCTTTTCAAAAAGCAAATATAATCCCATCATAAATAATGATTTGACAATGAAATAAGGTCATTAATAATGCATATTACCTGTGAGGTTTTTTCCCTAATAAATATTGAAATGAGCTACAAACCCAAGGTAATTAGCTTACTGGAATTACCAAATATTTAGAAATACCACAATCTTAAACGACTTAGTAACAAATAAAATTGATTATAACCCTTTAAACTACCCCTCTCCCCCCTCCCCCATATGTTGTGTATATAAACCGTAGACTAAGAATTTTGTGTACCAGTCTGAAGATGGCTTTGACGAGCTGAAACCGGTTACGGTCAAAATAAAATTAAGTGGAATAAAGTTTTTTATTTGTTTTATTATAATATATTACAATTTTAAAAATTGGATAAAACTATATTTGCAATTTCTGTATTAGAAATCAACAACGATAGTTGTTAGAAATGTTTTTTTTTTAATATCAAACGTGGAAATGTTAACAAATAAACTTACCGAGACATTTTTACTCGGAACATCCATAATTTTGTTAGAATTCAATATTTATGGAACACATTACTTTTGTGTGGGTAATTAATAAGAAAACTGTCATTTCACCTTTTATGCCGTTAATACAACAAAAAAATAAAAATAATATTTTAACTTTCAACTCTCAATGAAAAAATTACGCCGTTTCGTAATCATGCACTTTGACATTTTTTATTTATTTTATCCATGTAATTCGGTATAAATATTTAATACAAACTGAAATGAATAATTTTGTATCTTTCTAATGACGAAAAAATCACCTATCTACGCATTATAGAAAAAGAGATTAAAATACTTTTATAATGGATGGACACCCCGGCCAGATCTGTCTTTCAGAGGCTATAATGGAATCTGATGTTTGTGGCTAGTAATGTCCTTCCGAGCAAGTCCAAAGCCAATGTAAAGATGAAGAAGATGAAGAGAAAGGTGGTGAAGTAACTGGCTAATAAATTCTGGTTACTGAAGTTTACCAAAGCAAAACAAAGATTATATTATTATTCCACTTCCATATTACAAAACTCTCACCTACTTACTAATAAACTTGTTTTAACTTTTACACAACTGATAAACAAACATTTATGTATGGTAAACGGTTCATTATCAATTGTATACAATTTTAAACACGTTTATTAGTAAGGCCCAATACATACGTGAAATGGGCGCAACATACACTAAATTTAATGACTGACGTAAGTTTTCGATTGAATTCTCTGCATTTTAGTTAAATTCATCAATGTATGTAACAGCTCTAAAGATTCATTGAGATTTTTTTATTATGCAAAATTTGCATGATAAGTTAGTGTTAATATATATATCTTACAACAGAGAATATAAAATTAAAATAAAACTTTAAAAAAGCAAGAGAAAAAATACTAAAGTTGTGCGTCATTTTATTTTATTTACATCGTTAATAAAACGAAGAAAGGCCATTGTATAAAATTTTCTTCAATAATTCTATCAAACATGAAAAAACGTCTTTTTACGAAAACGAAAAATGATTTCTTTTCCATAACTGTCAATAATTGTATAACACAATATAATATTCTGCGAGTAATTTTCCATAGAAAAGGTTTGAACTACAACTTAAAATGATGAACAGAATTGCAATTCGCAGAACGATGTTTTAAATAAACATTCATGGAATATTTAAAATCAATTAATTCTCGGTATTCTTATGACTTGTTTTTTTTATGTGAATACCACACAGGAGTCCCAACTGCTCCCAACCATCTAGAGCCAGTTATTGTATGGCTTTCCACAATTCGGGTATGTTGTCAGGCTTAAGGTAGTATGGAAGGTAAGAAGATGTGGATGAAAAAGGTGGTGGAGTACCTGACTATTCAGATCTGGTCACCGAACACGGCTAAAGCCATTTAAAGCAACGTTTTAATTCTGAATGGTGGTCTTACACCAAGGCGATACTAAGAGTTTATTCCACTCTGGAACGTGCCACAATCATTATACTATATATATATTTTTTAAATAAATTGTGAAATAACACAAATTCATAAAATGAAATTTACTTGCGCACGCCGGAATTAGAACCCGCGACCTTCGGATTGCTAGTTGAGAGCCTTAAACCTCGACTACGGAGTCCGTCAACATACCGCGAAACTTCAGTTGGATGATTGTTCTTGTATAAAAAGGATAACGCTTAAATATATATTAAAGCTGTAAATAGTGTAAACGTTAATGGCGTGACACTACAACTCTTCATTAATTCACCTACATATTACCGCAATCGACCGAAAAACGCGTTGTACTATTTACAGCCAGACATAGGAGGTCACCTTTAGGGATGTTGACTATTTTATTTTTTGTTTGCGGTCGATTGACCAACAGTTCATACTATAAATGACACTATTATCTAGATGTTTTGCAAAAAGATTTTTGTATCTAATGAAAACGGTCAATACGACGAAACATATTTCCTAGAAAATGTACGCACCGAATTTTCTCGATATGGTTGGAATTGCGTGATTGTATTATTTAACATTAATATCGAAATTAGTGGAAATTAAAAACCGGCAAGTCACCTAAGTGCTGATTTTTGCTTTGTGATGGAAATTTTCTCTACTTAATCACAAAGTTGGTCACACCATTATACAGAAAACGCCATGCTATTAAACACGATCCATTCAACGTATTTATTTTCTTCGTTTTACTTCAAAACATGTTAAAAATTTAACCTACAACGGAAAGTAAAATAACGACAAAATATTACCAACATGAACAGTTTAGTTTTACATGAGTTATGTTGAAGAACCTTATAATTATTTTTGACGAATCGTTCCCCCGATTGGTTCCAAAGGTGATTTCAATAATGGCGACACGCAACCTTAAATATATAACATGAAAGGACAGAAAAAAAGCTCAATAATAAGTCACCAACTTCACACGAAAAGCTTCGAACTCGACCACTTTAACAACAATGCAGGTGAAATACAACCAATCTCAAAAACCTCCTGCACACATTTGCATAGATGGAGTTTTGTTTGTTATAACCTAGCCTTTTCAAACCTTAACACGATAATAAATACAAATAAAGAAGTGGTTTATTATACAGTTAAGACATTTTCAGCAAGAGCACATTGATATAACTTAAAGTTGTAAGGCCAAATGGCCGCAGTATTTAGTTATATGGAAAAATTATAGAATATTTGAATAAGCCTAGTTAAAGGATAAAAAAATCGACAATAAAAAAGTTTAATTAATTTTTTTCCTACGCCAAACTCAAGCGCTAGTTATCATCATTGGTGTAGAAATACTTAAAACTTATATATCTTTTTTTTTATTTTATGATTGACAAGGTTTTTAAGCATAGCACAAACGATAATAAATAATTATAAGCATAAATTACTCGCTTGAAATATCCATACAAATTGAAAATATCTCCCGATTAAAAATAAATATAATAAGCAGTAATTGTCGATTGAAGTACTTGTATATTTTGAATTATTTGCCGAGTTGGGAATAAGCTGACGTAGCTCAGTGGTCCAGAGCACCTGACCGGACATCAGAAGGTTCATTTCCCGTCGGCAGAATTTATTTTTACTCGGGAGATATTTTCAATTTGTTTTGAAATAAATATTTCAATTTAAAATATTCCTGATATGATTTGAGATTTTCACATTTTTCATAGTGATTTATTTTTGGGGTAATATGAAGTGTAACAATACCTCCTTCTTTAGCCAAGGTTTCGGTGGGTGGTACAAATGGGAATATTTTATCGTGATATATTTTTGGGGTGTTATGCCGTGTAGCGCTACTTCTTTCTTTAGGCAACGTTTCGGACAGTGTTACAGTATCCATGTACAATAATTATATACACATTGCTTAGTTTTTAGGTGCCTTAATTATTTAATTTTTACTACTAGTCTATTTTATTTATTAATCTTGCATTTAAATTCGTTTATTTAACATAATATCAATGCAGTAAATTTTTATTTACATCCATAATTTGTCACATAAAATTGTAAAATGGGTGCCCCAGTACGGGTAAAGCACCCAGTGAGGCTCACATTACCAAATCAAATTTCATAAAAAACTACTTATAATCTATCAGGAAAATTTAAAAAAATATATTCATAATAATATGGATGATGTACAGCTACATGATGTGTAATGACACGTCTGCCCAGATGATGGACACTGTAATGTTATACGAAACTTCGGCTAATAGAGGAAGTAGCGCAGCAATAAAACAGTATAAAATATTGTTCTTTCGTATTTCAAACACTTGTGCAAGTAGTTTAAGGCGATGCCATACGTGATAATTCAAAATCATGTGTTTTGGTTTGAAAATTTGGTCGCCTAGAAATGTTTCAGATGCTTTAATTAAATACTGCGAGTAGAATACATCTTGGCCTTTGAAATAATCGAGTATTTTTTAGATAAGTCTTTTTATAAGCCCAGAAAAAATAATGTAAAGGCCTATGAAAACTACTTTAAAGTTCAAAATCTCCTACTTAAGAACTTAATGATTTTATTGTTTAATGTGGCATATTAAGTTATTTATAAAATGATAGAAAAAAAGTTTAATATTTATGACTATGACACAAAATAAAATAAAAGGCACTTCTTGGCCATGTTTTTTTCTTGCATAAATCAAAACAGGCGGATGATGTTAAGTGGGAATTTAAACCTTATCGCCAGCTACGTAAGGGTTGTTATTGATAGCGGCTCAATTTAAAATATTACACGACGTAGTGCATCGCCTCAAAGTTTAATTTTTGCTTCGCATGAGCACAAATTTACAAGTAAGCGATATTGTTTGATGGACCTAAGTTTTTATAAGTGTCACTAATAGATTGAGTTGCAATATTCATTACAATAAAAAAAAAAACTTCAGTGTAATGTTGGCTAGGTTTTACAATATACTGTATATAAGGCAGAGCTTTAGGGTCACATGATTGATTATGATTAGCTCACTGAAGATTTGTACCCAGATTGGCTTTCTTAATGACAGTGCGTGACTCTGTAACCCGCGTTAAGCTGCTCGGTACTTGGTGAGCTTTTTGTCGAAGGCACTTTTTATTATTATATTTCGTGTACGATAATAGCGCGCACTTAATCTGTTCGTTCCACACACTATTCACCTTAAGGCCAGCCTTTTAGAAGTGAGAATAATTTCATAGATTAGAAGTGTGCTTTAGACTTTCATTATTTGTAAGAATGTAGTGCACAGCAATTACAAATTGGTTCTGGAATAGGCAAATTATGAGCTTGTTTGAGTGATTGCTATTGCTTTGACACATTTACAATACCGCATCCCTTTTATGAATATTTTAGAGCGAATAAAACATGGCGGCTTGCATTTTTTTCAATTTTTCCAATTTTTGGTTTAACTTGCTTTGCGCCTAGTTTGATATCATTTTAGCTACTAATACATGCGGTAGCCATTTTTACATTATAAAAAATGATTTCTGTGTTAAATTTGTAAAGATTTTTTTGTGATGTACAGTTTTTTTAATGAGAATACCGCTGAAGGTAGTGGAGACGGGAAGAAGATGGGGGCGAGGAAGGTGTTGGGGAGTACCTACCTATTCAGATCTGATCACCAAACACTGCTAAAGCCATTTCAAGCAACTTAATGGTGGTCTAACACTAGGGCGATACTGAGAGGTTTTTCCACTCTTGGACCTGCAGCAAGTATTATTTTAAATGAATGAATTGTGAAAAAAATAGTCATAAAAAAAATTACTCGCGCACGCCGGGATCTGAACCCTTGACCTACTAATTGCTAATCGAGAGCTTTGCCTCTGAGCCACGGAGGCCGTCATTTAGATGTGTATTTTTTAAATTTTTTCAATGTTTAATTTATATTCGTTTAACACGTTCTCTGAGACACAATTTTCATTCAAATGAAACTACCAATAACTTCAGAACTTTTGAAAAAATAATATTAATTTGGGCTGAAACTATTTTGGTTTTTATTTGAGTATATAATTCAACGCATTTAATCCCTTATCGAAGAATTTTACCGGTGACCACGAAGGACATACATGCGTGAATGTATTGTCAAAAATATTTTTGTTAACTTGTTTGTCAATGTGTCTACCAAATCACGCAGCAGAATTCAATTGTAACAAACAAATCAAAGCCAAAACAATTTAGCCAAGGTGAACCGAAACATTTTATCACGAGAAAGGAGTACCTACTTGTTAATTAAATCGTGGTATATCTAATTATGTCACAAGGCTAAAACGACACATTATAAAATTCGTATGTAAAAATCTTTCTCTACACGTTATGGTATAAAAAATAGCAAATTATACGCACAAGGTACCTTTAGTTAATGATTTCTCAACTTCCATCGGCTTATTGAGCAAACTATCCGCATTTCATTTGAAGTGTCTGTAATATAAGTGTAAAAAATCTGCAATGATTTCAACACATCACGCTTTTATTAATCATAACACTGTTTTTGTTTTGTTATTTTAACTACGGGTTATGAAACAATAAAGAATAACGATAACCTTTCAATAAAATGAGATTTTGGAGAAAGGTGTTTGATTTTAACGAAGACGAAGGTCAGATCGAAGGAATTATTATTTTTTGTTATTGGCCAATAATTGCAGCTTGGTTTGATCATGGGTTGAAGTTATCCGACCAATTAATTGAAGTGAGGTAAACAGAAAATTGGCGTAATTATATTGCACTATTCTGCAACTGCAATTTTAAATTAAATACTCTGACTTTATTATTTTAATTTTCCGTGCTTTGTTGTTTGGCGACGGAGGAAAATGAGTATTGCTTACTTATTAAGAATATATCGAAACATTACAAGACACAATAAATAAAAATATAACCATCACAACGGGACAAGAAATCCTGGGTTCGATTTCTAGTTGTGACCGTAATCTTATTATTTTTCCGTATCTTGTTCTGTTTCATGTTTCGTTTATGTATTCGTTAGATTTTTAGTATTATCTTCTTCTTCAATCATATATCACATTGATGGGTATAACTTTCAAAATAGTTTAAAAAGAAAAAAGTTGTTAAAAACAGGATTGCAGGCCATTTCCTGATAAACTTTTAGTAAAATCCTTACATATCGGAACACGTGTTCATCTGCAACTGCATTTGATTTGATAATATATAATGACGAAGTGCGAAAATCTTACAATTTTTATACAACACGTGTTCCGACACGATTACGATTAATTTTAAGATATACTTAATAAATTAGTAATACTCATTTTTATTCGTGGACATTTTAACGAGCTTTTTATATAGATTTATTTAAAGTAATATGATTAAGATATAAAAATAAAAAAATATTTATGCATTTAAAATAATGTTTTTTTTTAAACATTAATAACTAAAAAGTGTTCAAAATTTCGTGTGAAAAGGGGATGGAGGTGGTTTTTCATATGTAATGTAGACAGTGACCTTTCTCTAGTTTTGAAGATTAAGTGTGCAAAATTTTATCAATCTCGGAATAAAAACTATAGATGTGTGTAAAAATCAAACAAACGCCGTCCGTCCGTCACACAAAATTCTCTTTATATAGATAGAAAGATGCTTGAACAAAATAGAAAGATGTTTAAACAAAATGGAAAGATGGTAAAACAAAATAGAAAGATGTTAAACAAAATGGAAAGATGGTTAAACAAAATAGAAAGATGGTTAAACAAAATGGAAAGATTGCTAAAAAAAATGGAAAGATGGTTAAATCAAATGGAAAGATGGTTAAACAAAAGGTAAAGATGGTTAACTAAAATGGGTTATTTTACGATAAACGGCTAAATTGTACGAGATGGACAGAGGGGATGAAACACGACACGACACTTCTTGCCTAGTTCAAACATCACTTCACTCTTTTCCGTTTTACCAACTCTACCATGATCAACACATATATACTCCAACCATCTAAGCGTCTCTTTCTTCATATTTTTCCATGCGATTATATCGGTGTAAATTGTGTAACATGGTTTTACAACGCATACGCCTCAATGATCTTATCTCTACCAGATTCAGTCTAATTTTCTTCCATTCTCAACCAGTTTCATGTGTCACTGCTACACATCAATTCTTGACACTTATATTATCTTGTTCTCATAAATTCAAATAAAAATACGATAAATAACACTTTTCAACAAAGTATTGATTGTATCAAAAAGTTGTACAAATATTGATGCAACAAATAAAGCCAATCTCTCAAATTACCGTTCAACAGATTATATCTTTAATTCACACCTCTTTAAAGAAATTAAATGTTACCACATCGTTTTATCATTTATCAATATCGTTAACACGATACGATCCTCTAGCAAACTAGGTCATTAAAATCTCGTCCTCGTTTTTAATAAATAAACATCATAACTTATTAGTTTTATATTTATATTCAAGTGCACGTATGGCTTATTCAAGTCTAGATTCCAGCAGCACATATCTAGGAGAACGGGTCCATTGAGATTGCTACCGTATTATGCGAAGGACCCGGCATTCAATAAATATCACAGTCGACAACTGGAAAATCGTGTTTATTTATTAGGAAATTTATTATGCCATAATTTTTCCACTAAACGATTCTAGTTAGTTCATGATTGACTTGATGACGTTTTAATGTGATAGTGCCTATGATACTTGCAAATAAAATTACTACATTGTTTTCAGAAACGTTTGCTAGCAATTTCTTAAAGATATCGTGCCACACTCAAAATTCAAAACTGGAAAGGGAATTTTTTTTTTTTGTAGAATGAGCACCTCGTTCTGTTACTACCCCAGAGCGAAGTGGGGGAGTAGGTAGTACCCAAAATTACTATCTTCATTATTAGCTTAAATACTTGACATCATTTTAGTATTTTGCGTATTCCTGCGCAAATACATAAATTACTATTAATAATTGACTGAATAATTGGAATTTCTATAGTTTAAAAGCCGACAAGACAGGAAAATGCATGGAGTCGTCGGAAGACCCACTTGGTTACAGACGTTTTGTTTTGCATCTTGGTCTGTCAAGAGTTAATAGAATATAATCTCAGTATCGTTCTGGACAGAGACCACTGTTCAGAATCAAATATTTGCTTGAAATGGGTTTAGCCGTATTTACTGATCAGATCTTCAATTTACAATGTAGGAGGCGGGTATGGTTATCATCACCTCGGTAACCACTTATTAGATAACCAATACTTCTGCCATAGATCACCTCAAATGCACACTAAGTTTAGTGACTTAGCAGGAGTTTTTTTTTATTTTTTTTATATTAACTCCACACAGGAGGCCCTGAAGAAAATAATTTCCCTCAAGGCCTATGCCATCTTTGGGGATGCTGTGTGGAGGGTCTTTTTGTGGAGAGGAAGGAGTGAACATGGGTCTTGAAGAGTCCCATGTTGTAGGAGGGAGGAAACACAGAGGCCGGCAGTTCGTTCCACAGCCGAGCTGTTGAACTTAAGAACGAATCGTAGAAGCGACCCGTTCTCATGTGACAAGTGTCAACCGTGTACAAATGTTGGGCACGCGTTTGGCGTGTATCCCGACTACGCACCGGTGCCGAAGGGATCAATGACGCTAGTTCCTCAGAGCATCTTCCATTGTAATACCGATAGAACAAGGACAGCATACCTACCTGACGCCTGTGCTCTAAAGATTGCAGTACGTTTGTTAAGATTGGGGAATCTATCAAACGGACCGCCCGTTTTTGCACAGAGTCAAGGGTTTTTTTCAGGTATTTAGGGGCTCCGGACCAGAGATGGCTGCCAAATTCGACAGTAGGGCGCACTTGCGATTTGTACAGGGTCAGCTGTTGTGTACTATTAAAGTATCTGCGGGCCCTGTACAGTACGCCCAGCATCTGAGAGGCCAGCTTTACTCTGGCTTCGATGGAGCCCCCATACCTGAGCTGGTCACTTATAGTTACACCAAGCATATCAATGGAAGGCCTGTTCGGAAGATTGCTTCCGTTGAAGGAGACTAGGTTATCATTTAGATCCCTTTTAGACGTAATCAGACAGGATTGGGTCTTTGAAACATTAAATTCGACGAGATTATTTTTACCCCAGGAGGAAATACTCTCGAGATAACCGTCCATTCTCTGCTTCAAAGCCCTCCGAGCCGTTGGAGTTTGTGTGCACTTTGGGGGCTTGTCAAACAAAAAGCTATCATGAACTGTACTGTCATCCGCGTAACAATGAATCGGTGCACATGTCAAAAGGTCATTGATGTGCAACAAAAACAAAGTCGGAGACAGAACCGATCCCTGTGGGACGCCAGCATTTATAGAGTGTGAGGATGAGGTGAAACCGTCAGCAACTGCCTGAATCGACCTATCCCTTAAAAAGTCAGCAATCCACGTACACAGGGATGCGGGAAGTCCGTAAGAAGGCAATTTGTTGACAAGTCCTCGGTGCCAGACCCGGTCAAAGGCCTTGGATATGTCTAGCGCGACCGTTTAGGTCTCACCGTGACGTTCCAGGAGTGCCCGGGTTCATGGGTTGTGGCTTGTCTAGGTCCTGGGAGCGGATGCATTTTCTCTTTTACTGCATGGTCGGCCGGATCGGGAAAGACTGGACGAGGGAGACCTTTAGACCTCTCCAACTGGACTCTTTCGATCAATTGCCTTCTAATATATAAAAAATAAGATCTGAAGCTAATGTATAAAAAAATAAGATCTGAATTGCCAGTATCCTTTCACGTCTCTAATTCGTCATCCATACTTCATTTAACATAAGCCTTACTGGCTTCGGCAAGTTTTAATTCTTCTGTGATTATCAAAGTAATGCATTTTCTGAGAATGCAGCTTCCTGCAACTATCTAAAAAAACTCGTCTACTGCAAGAAACACAAAGTTCTCGGATCACATTAAAATTTCAAACCATAATCTAAACGTCACGGAATTCTTAATATTGTTACAATCACGATTGCTTAAATTTAATCGTTTTGTTCTTGTATTGCATTTTTTTTATTTTTGGCCAATTAATTTTACCCCAAAAAATCAAGTAAGATAATAAAATGTAGTACCAAAATAGCATAACAGGAAGCAAAACTCAAAATCGCTTCGGGAAAATTAACCAAGAGTTATACCGATGGCATTTAAAGAGTTCAATTCTTAAATAAAAACGTGACTTGTTATGGGCATCTCGGGTAATTATGTATCCAAGTGACCTTGTAATGTGAATATTAACAACCATATGACAAGTCGTTCGCTATGTTATCTTTTAATTTAATCGGTCAAATAACCAGAGTTGAATCTGATATTTATGCAAGCGCGCAGTAAAAATGATGTGCACGTGGGCGGCTTAAGAAAAGGGCGGTCTTTTAAACTCGCCTCTATGCACCGGTTGTCATTTTAATGGGCCGATTTTTTACTGATTTACTTCGTTATTATATACTATACTTTTATACTTCTATACATATAAATATTTATTTAAATGTACAATAGTGACGTTGGTGCTCGCAAAACGAGAAAAGTAGTTGACCGATTTTGATGTAAATTTCACAGATTGTTCTTATAAGTGCCGGGAGTGTTTAGATTTAAGTATAAGAAGTCAAGGATTCTTGAAGAGTATTAAACGAAATATTTCTGTACCGGAATCAGAAACGGAGCCGAATTAGGTCAATGTAATGTAGTTTTTTAATGGTAACATTGTGGTAAATTGTAGTGACCGAATTAAAGTCAATGTAATGTAGTTTTTTAATGGTAACATTGTGGTAAACTGAAGTGACTGAATTAAAGTCAATGTAATGTAGTTTTTTAATGGTAACATTGTGGTAAACTGTAGTTGCCGAATTAAAGTCAATGTAATGTAGTTTTTTAATGGTAACATTGTGGTAAACTGTAGTGGCCGAATTAAAGTCAATGTAATGTAGTTTTTTAATGGTAACATTGTGGTAAACTGTAGTTGCCGAATTAAAGTCAATGTAATGTAGTTTTTTAATGGTAACATTGTGGTAAACTGTAGTAACCGAATTAAAGTCAATGTCATGTAGTTTTTTTAATGGTAACATTTTGGTAAACTCTAGTGACCACATTTTGTCGTGATTTTAATTTTTAGTTTTTTCTTACCCTTTTAATCGCCTTTGAGATGATGTTTCATCAAAATGGCGCAATGTTATATACCTAGCTAAGTACTATTTCGCATTAACATAAAAATAAAGACATTGGCCTGCACGACATATTTGTACGCTATTGCCCGATATTTAAGGCCCCGTAGTAAGCGTTCAAAGATGGTTTGAAAGTATAGAGGGCGCGATACTATTAAAAAAATGATAATAATTAAGCGAAAATGGTGAACATATTTATTAAAACACGACTTGTTTGAAATAGACAAAACCTCTCGACAAACACTTCAGTTGCATATAAAGATACACTGTGCATTTTTTCATGACTATAACATATTAAATAACAGAAAAAAATGCGTTTTTAATAATTTTTGGGGAATACTTTGCGATTTTTTTCTATCAAGGGTATTTCATATTATTAACATTTTGGCTTAACAAATCCATAGTTATTATCCTCAAAAACAACTTTTTTTAAAATTAAAAACTTAAATAGTTAACGAGAAACTTGTTAGAAATTGGTAGCAATTGGATATGCGGGGCTTAAAGCTTGTTATAATTTTCTTACTTATGGATGGCATTTTTTGTTTTACCAGGACCTTACAAAATTATTTGCACACAGGCGGGAGCACCCCTAGTGGCGGCCCTGACTTTTCTCTTGTGTTTATGATTATAGTTTTTATTACCGTTATTATAATTCGCCTAGAATTTCCACGTTTTGATGGTGCAGGATCAGGTTACTATTTATGGTGCAGTCATTTCCTTATGATTATTGCACTATAACCTTGTTGCTCGTTGTTCATCGTGTTATTTTAAAATCCATGACCCAAAACATAATATCTAGGTACATTGTCTACTGCCTGAAAAACATACATTACAATAATAGCATTGAATATGTTTTATATACCAATTCCTTTAGTTCCTATCTGTATTTAATTTGCATACCTTTAATTATTTCTTCTACAATTATGTATTTTCTATTCACTTCTAGTTTTAACAATTTTAAGAAAAAGGATAAATTTAATTTATTACTATTGATTTTAAAACGTTACATTCCGAAACGCTTTAAGCTAGTTACAACTTACAACGTCATTATGACATAGAAAACGCTAATGTCTGGTAAGACGGCAGTCACCAAGGTCGCCCGGCGTGACGTCAGCGCCGCCGAATTCACGAAAAAAAACGTGCATGTCGTTTTGTGGCAAATCGAAAATGGCACATCAACAATGTGAAAAAAAACGTGCACGTCGTTTTGTGGCAAATCGGAAATGGCACATCAACAATGTGAAAAAAAACGTGCATGTCGTTTTGTGGCAAATCGAAAATGGCACATCAACAATGTGAAAAAAAACGTGCATGTTGTTTTGTGTGCAAATCAAGAATGGCACATCAACAATGTGAAAATGGCACATCAACAATGTGAAAAAAAACGTGCATGTCGTTTTGTGGCAAATCGAAAATGGCACATCAACAATGTGAAAAAAACGTGCATGTCGTTTTGTGGCAAATCGAAAATGGCACATCAACAATGGGAAAATACCCTGTTATCCTTATTCTGATGTGTTTTTTTATAAAAAAAGATTCCCTCGATCAACAACTCAATTAAATAATTAATAGTCCAGACTATGTAGAATGGTCAACTCACGTCAAGACCTTGATTTTTTTGGTACAAGTCAGAATTTTTTTTATCGTTCACTATGCAATTGAGGATATTTTATATCACTTTAGTTTTAGCAAGGTCTTGACTTATGTTTTCCCTGTTTGTCTCTGCTTTTATATACCATCCTTTACTTTTGCATTATACACTGTCCTAAATATCGTGTCGCTTTGTCATATATTGGACGAAGTCCGTTAATTAATTAATAAATAAACTTTTACCTTTACAAATCCTTTAATTATAATATCCCCTGATTTTTACGGATCTACGGTAATAAATTAATACAACATTGAATCAATTGATTTTATTACATGATACATTAATACTCGTGTATGTTGGATTAACCGTGGCAAATATACTCTTGATTGTTTCTCAGTATGAATATTTAATTGATGTGTTTTTCCAACTTCTTGATTAACCCCTAAAGGGATAATTAATAGGGAACCACTGAATGATAACAGACCTGTCTTACCTTACGCAGTGTTACCAATATCCATATACGACCGCTTTATGGGATCATCTACTGTTAGAAAAGATAAAATGTTAATTTTATGGATGGTCATCAGTCTTGCTGCATGCTTGAGAAGAAAAACCATCGCCCGAGGTGGAAAAATATCTTATGGCCATAATCCGAATTGAGAAAAGCGAACGGTTCCTTAGGAAATATATGTATAAATACAGCTATACATGGTTTTCTGTTTTCTGCTCGAGCTGTGACTCAGTTAGCGCAAGGTTGCAGTTTAGATTCCCGTTGAAATACAGCCTTATTCTTAGAACAAGTGCTTTATTACGTTAGAGTTATAAATTTAACGGATTTTTCCGAACTATTTTTGCCGCAATTTCACGCCGCTTTACTCCAGTTTTACTGACTTACATGTGTGGTCTGGAAAGCATGGTGTAATTTTTGTTGGTTTAACTAAGTTATCTTTATCATTTTGTGATGCATTCAAAAGTTACATATTGCTCTCTTAAGTTATATCATTTAAGTACATATTTGGAGGATTGCGATCATCGCCAATTTAAATGGGTTGTTGGCTAAATGATTCTGTGGTTCTCCAATCCGCGGAATCCAAGGTTGCGTGATTACTCTCGGTGTGTAATAATGAGAATTTGGATAATTCCAATTTAGTTTTTTATTTTAACAAAACTCACGTTACAATAATTTATTAACAAATAGATCGCGTACGCTAGAGGAGATTTAGGGCTAACCCGACGGCTAGACCGCTGGAGACAGAATAAAATATTTTCCGCACGAGGTATCGCGCGCAGGCTTTCAGTGATGCCAGCCTCACAAGAATGTGGGTAAAAATAATGTTGTCCTTATTTTTGGGAGATGTAAATTCCCTATAATTTACCCTACAAATAATATGTAGACTTGTAAAATAAATAAAATAAACTTATCTAACACCTTTGCCATAAGTCATTCCAAGTGCCCGGGTTTATGGGGTGAGGTTTAGGTCTTGGTGGCAGATGAGTCCGCCTACTGACTGCTTGGCGGACCGGATCGGAAGAGACTGGTTAAGGAAGACCTTTGACCTGTCGAGCAGGACTATCTCGACCTTGCATCGTTGTGGAAGAGGATTCATATATTCGTACATACACAAAAGATGAAATAGACAAAATGGCAAATAGAATCGAATACCGATAAAGAGTACAGTTTATTTTCTGGTTGGGTGTCATGAAATGTGAGCCTCTACTCAAATACCGATATTTTAATACATTTCAATATAAACTTTGTTTATTGCAGATATAAAATTAAACCTGACGGATTTTATTATTATTTCGAAACTGATAACATATCATTTCACTTATTCAATTATTTTTCACCTATTCAGTAGAACGTTGCAGCTAAAATCATTATTGTTTGTATTAATAATTTTTCATAGACAAATTCTACGTAAAGTTACATTTAAATTTTTTTTTTTGCGTTTTATGCATATCTGTGCAAGAGGCCAAAAGATGAACTAACTAACAAAATAACACACGATATACACAGTAGCGATACCCCTGGCTGAACAGATAAATTCGTACATCTGTATTAAAAGTATTTCTTCGTCATACGGATGAGAACTCGTATTTTTTATGTCGCCCATGTTAAAAGTTTTGTTGTGTAAATAATGCAAGTGCATGCAAGTTAACAACATCAAAGGTGTTTCAAACTATACCATAAAAGATAATTGTGATACTGGTTGTTTGCTGTTGAAAGCTGTACAATCACCTGGTCACTTTTAATGTGCACTTACTGCGGCCTGCGGTGACTGATTATTCCATCGTCAATTATGAATAAATGTCAACACTTAACGGGCCGAAGATAGAAGTATCTCTCGTTCACAGAATAGCACCCGGGGCGCCGCAGTATTGACTCTAGTTTTACTACACTCAGTCATTCCTCAAACGACAGAATAATATTAAAATCGACGTTCTCTGTGTAAAATTACGGATCCATAAAATACGTAGATGTTTATCATAAGATAAGCAGAAAATTTAATTTAAATATTAATCTAGTCCTGCAAATTCTTAAACGATACAGATTTTTTTAAATCGGTGCTTTCGAAGTTGTGGCTATTTTAATTTTTTAAGCTGTTGAAAAGTGGCGTGTGTACATCAAGCCACATGATCTGGAGTTAAGTACGAATATCTACTAGGTGTGTCAACTACCAACACAATTTTACCACTGTTGTGATTAATTTTTTGGTTCCTATACCGTATTGCGCTTCCTCGTTCTTTAGCCAATGTTTCGGATAGTGTTACAGTGTCCATTTCAGGGCAGATATGTAGATTGTGGTGTTGTGTCTGTTATGTTCCTACGTATAAATGACACAGCTTTCTCCGTGTTAGAATTCTCATAGTATTTCACATAATTTTTTTTTATTAATGTAGTTTTCGGCGTTTAGTTTTGGTGTAGCCATAAAGTACTAGATACCAAGAACTATTAAGCTTAACCCCGTCGGCAATCCACACACGTTATCTTTTTTTTAATATTTTAGCTAGCAATATTTTTTATTTTCATTTCTAGCCCTATATTTTAAATGTAAAAGCCCGGCTGGGCGTAAAATGTAGTGTACATCTGCCCCGATGACGAACACTGTAATGCTGTCTAAAACGTTAACTAAACAAGGAGGAAGC
Source organism: Hesperophylax magnus (assembly GCA_026573805.1). Classification (NCBI taxonomy): domain Eukaryota; kingdom Metazoa; phylum Arthropoda; class Insecta; order Trichoptera; family Limnephilidae; genus Hesperophylax; species Hesperophylax magnus. The sequence continues at coordinate 2,724,982 of JAIUSX010000016.1, forward strand.
TCAACACGGCATAATAATCCATAAATTAATCATAACAATACTTTTGGTCGTGAAAATAATAAAACAATTTTATTTTATTTGTAATGGCCAACAAGTTGCAGAAACAACAATGCGTTTTTAGTAGCAAACACTTTGTAAATAAGTATAAATAAATTTAAGTCAATAAAGATGGGTAGGAACTTACCTATATTATCATCAAAATATTTTTATTTGTAAAAATACAATTCTCTTATTTAAAGAGCTCACTCACACTTTCAAACAGTTCGCCATGGTAATGTGATTTTCTTATTTAAAGAGCTCACACACACAATCAAACAATTTGCCATGGTAATGTGATTTTCTTATTTACAGAGCTCACTCACACGTTCAAACAGTTCGCCATGGTAATGTGATTTTCTTATTTAAAGAGCTCACTCACACGTTCAAACAGTTCGCAATGGTAATGTGATTCTCTTATTTAAAGAGCTCACTCACACTTTCAAACAGTTCGCAATGGTAATGTGATTCTCTTATTTAAAGAGCTCACTCAAACGTTCAAACAGTATGCCATGGTAATGTGATTCTCTTATATTTAGATAAGAGAATCACTTTACCATTTAGATTTTATTTGTTAGTTATGAAATATACTATTTAATATTTTGAGCTGCGAGTTGGTTTTTGGATAGTAATGATTTATTGTGAATAGTAATCGATTTTTAGTTTTTGATTTTTGACAGGTAATTTAAAAACGTGCATATCATTACATTGGCTATTATGACTACCTCGTCTAACATTCGGAATCGGGCCACTATCAATAACACTTCTTATATAGATGGCGATAAGGTTGAAATTCCCGCTTCAATGATGAACTTAAAAACTGTTTTGTATACCTGTCTGTTTATTGAGAATGTTAAAATAAATAAAAATATTGTAGGGAGTAATGTACAATTAATCTGTTGTACAATAATACAAAAATTATAAATGGCTAAACTGAATTCGGAATTGTGATGTATGGTAATAAGTAGAGTATTTAAGCGATATCCAGAGAATTACCAACCCTCGGGTAAAGAATAGTGTAGCTAAATCTAGACATATTATTTGTAACGTAAACACAATTATAAGTAGAACCTTTAACTTTTTTTTACAAAGAGTTCCCAACACTTAAATCTGCAAAGTACGGCAGATATAACAGGAATGATATAATCCAACATTAATTTTCTCCATTGTATCACCTATCAAGTATAATCCCGTTAATTTCAAAGCTCAAATCTGAATAATTTATTACATGAATTGTATGGCTAACTAACTGACGGATAAGCTCGCCTTTCATTGAGCGGCTATCCGCAAGATGTGGAGGCGTATGTTAGTAAGAGGTAGGTTAGCCTAAGGTAGGCTTACTTATCACCCGCTAACCGGACAATCACTAAACAGTACCGGGCCTAGTAAATGTATACCAGCTTACTAGGAACGCCGTTATAGACAGGTGCTATATGAACTGGTGAACTGTTGGTTAGTATTGTTATGCAAGTGGGGCGGTTTTAAAACACAAGTTTAAATTCATTGATAATAAAACTACCATTGATACATAACGATATTTTTATGTGTGTTGAAATTGTACAAATTGCTTTTGTACTGTTTTTTTATATTTAAGTTCAAAAAGCTTCAAAAAATTGGTTATTTTACTGTATTTTAATTGTTTTTTGCTTTTATATTTTCATTTTTAAAATGTTTTTATATGATTATTTTAAAGACTACAAAAAATTTAGTGTGTTGAAATTTAAAGCACCTACTACTCTAACATTTTATATTATAAAATATTATCTCAAAGTAACCAATAAAATTACCCTTGAAAAATGTCCTCCATAATACAGGTTGACTCCTAGCGTTAAGGACAATATATGATCTCCATAAATATACAATAAAAACAAAAACACACAAAACAACAAAAAATGTTAAATTTTTCTTTTCGTAAAAGAGAGACAAAGATTTCCGGAGTATGAATCAACCTGGATATTTATAAAATAATTTTCCTTAGCCAAAAAAATACTCGTATTAACACATTTTTCCCTAATAGTTATTCGCAGAAGGCGACACCGCGAAAAAAAAGTTTTTTCGTATCAGATTTTAACATACCAGTGATGATGCACTGAAAATAATTCCATCAACTACCATCATTATAAGCAGAAAAGATTGATTGTGCAGTTATGGAGGACTTAGCTTGCAGGATTAAACCCCCTTTTGCCTAACTGCCCAGTAACATTGACATATCGAGATTGCTCGGAGATTTTTAAGGAATGATAAGGGCAGTTAATAGGCAAGAAGACTGCTGGATAGTATACGGCTATTCAGACCTAGTTAGCAAACCGTACATAAAATTCAACAGCTCCCAACTGTCAGGAGCCAGTGAGGCTGTGACATACCCACTTGGAGTATGTGTGAGGCTTAAGGTAGTGGGGAGGTGAATGAAATCAGATCTTGTCACCAAACATGGCTAAAGCCATTCCAAGCAACTTTTCGATTCTTAACAGTGGAATTTCATCAGGGCGATACTAAGAGCATCTTCCCACTGGAGTTTTACTACAAATTTTAAAAGTAATGATTTCAAGCAATACTCATATTCCGAATGATTTAACAATATGATTGTATTAGCGTGTTATGTAGGCTTAATGATTTTTTTTCATTTTAAAAAGCTCTTTGCATTTCCAACCTTCATGTTTTGCCCATTTTGCGTTGCATTCTCTGGTGTTATCAGCGAACAGCCGCCTCCCGAGGCTGATTGACGCAATAGGCGTACCTTTCTTGATCTTATTCTTAATGAGGCTTTCCGCGAAAGGTTATCTGTATAACGGTAACGAGCCGCGTGCCTTAACAACTCTTACCCAAAGGCTGGAAAAATTATCTTGTATGATAATTTCTCTAGAATAATTATACTACGAACCTTGTGAAATGTGTCTGCCCGGAGCAAGTTTGGCTAAAACATCCCGATCGGAAATTATTGTTTATTAAAATAAATTAAAAAATAATGAGAAAAGACAAGGATTTATTATTTATTACCTACCTAACTAATAATAATTCCGTAGCTAAATATAAAATAGGAGTACATGAGTATCGCCCCTGTGAACGACTACAATTCAGAATCGAAACTTTGCTTTTTTTATATTAACTCCACACAGGAGGCCCTGAAGAAAATAATTTCCCTCAGGGCCTATGTCATCTTTGGGGATGCTGTGTGGAGGGTCTTTTTGTGGAGAGGAAGGAGTGAACATGGGTCTTGAAGAGTCCCATGTTATAGGAGGGAGGAAACACAGAGGCCGGCAGTTCGTTCCACAGCCGAGCTGTTGAACTTAAGAACGAATCGTAGAAGCGACCCGTTCTCATGTGACAAATGTCAACCGTGTACAAATGTTGGGCGCGCGTTTGGCGTGTATCCCGACTACGCACCGGTGCCGAAGGGATCAATGACGATAGTTCCTCAGAGCATCTTCCATTGTAATACCGATAGAACAAGGGCAGCATACCTACCTGACGCCTGTGCTCTAAAGATTGCAGTCCGTTTGTTAAGATTGGGGAATCTATCAAACGGACCGCCCGTTTTTGTCAAGTCAAGGGTTTTTTTCAGGTATTTAGGGGCTCCGGACCAGAGATGGCTGCCAAATTCGACAGTAGGGAGCACTTGAAATGAATTTAGTCGTGTTTTCTGGCCAGATCTGAATATTTAGGTACTTCCCAACCTTCAGCTTTCGCATCTCCTTCCTTCCCCAATTTCTACATCATCACAATATACCTTAATCTAGGACACTAATAAATAAGGTTAAAAATAGTTTGAGCTAAGCTTAGGAACCAGATTTGAATAGCGATATTTTCACAATTCCAAACCTTCCTCTTTCCCATCTCCTTCTTTTCTTTTTTTCGCTTTAGCCTCACAACATTTCAGTCCTACTCGATCCAAGCGGCATTCACGTAGCAAAAATTAAGTATTTTTGTAGTGGGTTCTGTACCCAGTCAGGAAGTTTACTGTCCCATGAAGTCAATAAAAACAGCCTTTTCTTAATTCCAAGGATTTAAGCTTCGTGAATTCGCCTCTCAAAAATATGAGGACATTTAAAAGTGCGACCTTTCGACCTCTCGCAGTAAAGCCTTAATCCGCGGTCCATAAATCATGCTCAGTAACTGTTACAATGATGCTCCAATGATGAATTGTTAAATTAATATAATAATGCTGGCGTATTAACATATCGTTATGTGTTTTGGTTGCAGATTTGACAGGACCACCTCGGGAAGCGGACAGGAGATCAGAAACAAGTGAAGATTAATGGTGAGTTTCTTTTAAAATTATTTTAACATGTTTACGTAATAATTTCGTGCTTCGCTACTTTGTTCCACTAATTTTACATAAGTAGAACAACGTTAAAATGCTTTAAATTCATACTATTTCAATGGTATTCTGCCATTAATCAAATAAGTTGAAAAAAACAACTTTTATAAACACTGTCGTTTAACTATGAGCTGTGTTTGTCAAAACTTCTTATAGTTGTTGGATTTTTTTCCAGATAATGTATAACTCAATCTTTAAGTAAAACAATATAATGCATAACATCTTATTGTTTAAAGCAGCCAAATTTCAACAGTGAGCTGAGGAGTCGTGAAAATCCGGAAAGTTTTATGTCGGCTTAAGAATTTTCAATGTCCGATACAGAAGGTTTCTGTGATATCCTTGATATAAGTGTATGATCTCACCCATAGATTGCCTTTGATAAATCTATTAGGTTAACCATAGATGGCGTTAGCTGTCGAGTATTGTTGAGACCGAGCGAATAATAAATAAGGTTGGAACCCCAAGGTCGTGATATCAGAGAGCGCATTGGCAGTCTATCACATTGAAAGTCCAAGTTTTTTGTTGAAACCGGAGTTTTATTTAATTGCAGAATTTTCTGAGAAATCTCGTAGAAACTGCAGTTTCCATTATGAGCTATGAAGTTTAGAAGTATTCATATAAATTTTAAAAAGTAGTGTGGAAATTGTTGAGCAAATAAGTGGTTTACATTGCTACTAAAATCAAATGTTATACAATACAATGAATTTGACCCAAATACGAAGACTCGAAGCACACTTAAAACAAATAACAATTACCTTAAATTAATTAATATCTTAACTTAAGCACCTTTTTGAACAGTCGATTAATTATAATTGAAAGTTATTTCACTACAGATATTTTTGGGCAGTTAGAATTAATTATTTTGCTCAACAAGTATGTCGAATGTCGATTCTATAGTTCAATAAAAATAAATGCAACACGATAAAAAGAAAATTATCTATCTAAAGTAATTCATTAATTAATTATTTTGGTATATATTATCATTTCAAACAAACAGATAATCTGCTGAATCATGAAAATACCGTCTGAATTATGCATTTTATATGTGGCACACTAGTTATGAAACGAGTTCATAATATTATATATACTAACTGTTATGTTGAGTATTCTAATGAGTCATCTCAACGATCCTCGAGTCCACTTTAAGAGGCACTCGGTGTGAAGAGTCCTCTGTCAGGAAACAATAATACTTACGAAGCTATGCAACGTCTGTACCTCAAATCTATTTTTTTTCGTTAAAAGTACCTAAAGGGCGAAACAACTGTCACGCATAATAATAAATACACAGAAGAACTTGTTTAATAATAAACAACTTTTTTGTAAATTTAATAATAATACTATTGAATCGATTGAATATTTAAGACCTGTATAAATTGTTGATGACTTTCGATGTGAGATTAGCTGCAATATATTTTTATATTAAACTGCACATGACTTTTAAATACTTCGCAATATTCAAATGGTCGCAAACGATGTATAAAAATATATTGAATTGTTTCCATGCAAATAAGTTACACTGAAAGCGATGCTATCATCGCCATTACGTAATATTGCAATAATATCTACCCATGGTGTGGAAAGGCTATCTCCCGTCTTAAATAACAATATTATTTGCCAACATAATAGAAAATTATAGTGCAATTATTTTACGTGAACGATCTTTACATTGTGCAAGGTGTGTGGGGCCCGGTTGAACTTTACCTCTTATTATTATGATGCAGTATTGGTATATCGTACGCATTGGTCAGTATTATGCAGCTTGGTGCTGCATTAATCAGTGGCGGTTCGTGATTAAGATTAATGAAAGAGAAAAAAATAACAGAATCTGAGTCCACCTAAAAATTGGTTCTAATTTTGTTAGATTTGCAGATGCTGACATAAAAATGTTAGAAAATGGTATTTAAAATAAATCACTTCATAAATAAAGCAAATTTCTTCAAGATATTTGGTCAATTTCGTAACAGTTCAAACGTCACGTGCACTATAAACAGGGTTTTCCAATAAGAGGAGTTATTTTGATATTCAATCGTAAAAGATCAATGGTTTCGTTGCTTGTGTGGCACGTAACGCCGTCTTGTTGAAAGTAAACGTTGTCCAAATCAATACCATCCAATTTTGGCCATGAAAAATCATTAATCATCTCGCGATAGCGCAATCCATTCACCGTAACTGTTGCTCCAGCCTCATTTTCAAAATTGTAAGGTCCAATGACTCCGCCGGACCATAAACCGCACCAAACAGTCACACGTTGAGGATAGAGAGGCTTTTCAACAATAACTCTTGGGTTTTCTGTGCTCCGGATGCGACAATTTTGCTTGTTGACGAAGCCACTGAGGTGGAAATGGGCCTCATCACTCAAGATGATTTGCATTTGATTCACTCAAGTGAATTTTTATAATTTCAATGCGTTGTTAAAGCGTGTATTGTTTCATTTATATTAATGGTGTAGTTTCTACTTGTCAAATGTCAAAAATGACAGCTTCAAAAGTAACATCTACCGAAATAGCGGGCTATTCAAAATAACACCTCTTATTGGAAAACACTGTATATGATACCGGAAGGAGTACCGCTCCAAAAATTGTAAATATTTAAGCTCTAGAGATAGATAGGCATGTACTATTAACCACTCCAGAAAGAATATATTGCAAATTGTTTATAGGTGCGTTCTGGATTCCGCACTTATAGTCGGAAATTCGTACTAATGGAATTCAATAGAAGAGTTTTTTTTTTCATTTTATGTCGTATTTGACATGTTCGTTGGTGCACTGGACATACACTCTTTTAAAAAAATCGCCACTGGCAGTAATACGTCCATATTATTGCAGAAATGCATTTATATGACTGTAGAGATAAACAGCATTGATCGGATAATTATCATCTTCCTAATAAGCGACGTTGTAGCCACATTGTGCCAACGCGGAAATTACAGAAACGCAGAACAGGTGTTAAGTTCTTCGTATTGTGGTTTTGAATCGTGTTTCTATGTTATGGACATGTCGTGTATTGATTGAGATATAAATCATTGTCATTGGTGCCATATGCACTGCTGATTATTCAATCACTGCCGAGCAGATAGCGATTTAGCTGACGGAGAACGTAATTAATACCAATTCTTGTACAATCAACTACTTATATGTAAAACATAATGTTTACTGTTTGTATTAGCTATTCAAGTAAACCACAATTCACGAATATATGAATAAGTTTAGTGATTACTGTGACTACTGGCATTTCATAAACTATAATATTAAATCTTTGTTTCATATGTCTTTTATTAAATACATCTATTGCTATTTCGCCTTTGCTTTCAAGAATGAATGCAAATCTAGGATGTTGAAATTAATCACAACAAAAAAACCAAAAATTCTTTGAATTTGGCTGCTAGCCGGCCCAAGAGATGAAGCAACTAGATCGTAAATTGAAAATAGATCTATTATAGTAAAAAATCAAGATTATTTTTACGTGCCATTTTTGGTCTTGTCAACATTATAGGGTTAACACTGAGAGGGAAAGTATTTAACGAATCGCCTTTGAAAAAGACCACCGTTCAACGGAATTAAAACAAACCTTTTTTTTCAATTCAATTAAATATTAATAAATTGTGGATTATATATGTTGCGATAAAAAAGGAGTCCAGCAAAGCTTCCACGTGGCTGCTTGTCTGCCGGTTCCATCTTAACATTTCGTATTAACAATAAGTGAGAATAAGGATCAGAATAAATAATGACTTTCACTCTATATCATTCCTCAAACCCCCATTTCCCCCATAGTACCCACATATTTTTTTAGCCCTAAAATAAAACCTCAACTGACATGAGTTAATTTTACAGACGGTGATTCGAAACTCTTGGAAGAATTGTCATATAGTGTAAAAACAGATTTTTACTAAAGTATTACATATCGTTACAAGGGTTGATTTACTGTCAAGCCTTACAATTGAAACTATAAACGAGAAACACGTAATATTATACTCAAATTATGATGTATCTACCCTAATTTAGCATTTGTTTTTCTTTATAAATACGATTCAATAAGATATTGATTCAACCTTTTATACTCAGAATATTGGACATAGTATCACGCCCCATAATAGGCCTGACACCTCATGGTGATACTTCCCATGCAACCCGCATCGTTGTTACTCGGCCAGACTGACAATAGATACTGGACAAAAGACACTGGAAATTCTGAACAGTGAATGCTCGTATGTTTATATTGATGAGACGATAATCTTCGACGAATTTCTGTCGCCCAGGATGTACGTAAATTATTTATTCATAGCCAAATGATTTGTGCAGACATGTTAGAAAATTATTCGACAATGTTTTACAGCTGCTGGCTGCAAGTGGTATTGTTTAATGGGTGCGAGAAAGAGATAAAAAGCTACTTTGGATGTTTGACAGTTGAAGTTCTTGGTCTAGAATAATAAATCTACAGAGAAATCGAACAACTGGCAACTTGACGAATTCATTGAAACAAAAACAAAATAACGTGATCTGAAAATAGAATCTATTGAACTGCATCATTTTACTTTACTTAGGAAGAATGGTTTATATTTTAAACTTACGATATTCGTTAATACATATGTTCTACTGTAAAGAATTTGAGGTAACTTAGAAAATGATAATTGCAATCTTTAACATGTATGTCAGGTTGGAATGCTGTGTTTATTCTTTTTTTTTTTTTTTATATATTTACTCCACACAGGAGGCCCTGAAGAAAATAATTTCCCTCAGGGCCTATGTCATCTTTGGAGATGCTGTGTGGAGGATCTTTTTGTGGAGAGGAAGGAGTGAACATGGGTCTTGAAAAGTCCCATGTTGTAGGAGGGAGGAAACACAGAGACCGGCAGTTCGTTCCACAGCCGAGCTGTTGAACTTAAGAACGAATCGTAGAAGCGACCCGTTCTCATGTGACAAGTGTCAACTGTGTACAAGTGTTGGGCGCGCGTTTGGCGTGTATCCCGACTACGCACCGGTGCCGAAGGGATCAATGACGCTAGTTCCTCAGAGCATCTTCCATTGTAATATCGATAGAACAAGGACAGCATACCTACCTGACGCCTGTGCTCTAAAGATTGCAGTCCGTTTGTTAAGATTGGGGAATCTATCAAACGGACCGCCCGTTTCTGCACAGAGTCAAGGGTTTTTTTCAGGTATTTTGGGGCTCCAGACCAGAGATGGCTGCCAAATTCGACAGTAGGGCGCACTTGCGATTTGTACAGGGTCAGCAGTTGTGTACTATTAAAGTATCTGCGGGCCCTGTACAGTACGCCCAGCTTCTGAGAGGCCAACTTTACTCTGGCTTCGATGGAGCCCCCGTACCTGAGCTGGTCACTTATAGTTACACCAAGCATATCAATGGAAGGCCTGTTCGGAAGATTGCTTCCGTTGAAGGAGACTAGATTATCATTTGGATCCCTTTTAGACGTAATCAGACAGGATTGGGTCTTTGAAACATTAAATTCGACGAGATTATTTTTACCCCAGGAGGAAATACTCTCGATATAACCGTCCATTTTCTGCTTCAAAGCCCTCCGAGCCGTTGGAGTTTGTGTGCCCTTTGGGGGCTTGTCAAACAAAAAGCTATCATGAACTGTAATTAACAATTCTAATGGTTTTTAAACGGTAGGTTCTCAAAAAATTGCTTCGTAGATATATTAGTTAGGTGGGAGAAAAGCAAAACGCAAGCCCAATCTACTAGAATTTTTCTGCATTTTTACATTTATTAATAATTGAAAAGTAATAAAACATATTAAGAAATAAACAATACAAGAATAGAGAAAATTTCCAATACGTAGAAAACTTACCGATATAAAATCAAATTATTCGTATTCCTGTTAAAAACGGGACTGCAGTCCTTTAACAAATGAATTGTCAAGTTTCCTAACAAACTGTCAGTAAAACACGAATGTGTTATTAGGATGTCGGAACACGTGTTCATAAAAATTTTAAGATTATAATATTTCGTTATTATATTTATCAGGAAGAGAACTAAGTTCTTGTGCTCAGCAACCCGGTTGTGGAATGATTTTTCAGAACATGTGTTTCCTCTGTTTTACCACATAGGTCTTTAAGGTACACTCCTTCCTTTTTTTAAATGCCACCATCCGAACAGCATCCATTAAGAGAACTCTGATGTGCGATTAGTAAAAAAAAAAATTTAAAAAGAAAATGAGTGAATAACTTTTCGATTCTATGTACAACATTTGGAAATATCGAAGACATGAAAACTCCACTGGTTAAAGTTACAATTGAATAACTTATATAACAATATTTAAAAAAAATTACATACTTATTTGAATGGTTTACAATTACATAACTTTGATATTTTATAAATCAGAAAAAGTGTTCACAGTAAATTAAATATTAATAATAAATAATTGTTCATTTGTTCAAAATCTTAAATCTCTGAAAGATCTTAACCGATTGCTTTGAAATTTTGACACAACGTTGCATTCGAATTTCCATGTTTTTTTAAATACCTTCAATATATATGTCACCTGTGACAAGTTAAAACATTTTTTTTAAACAGCACAGACAAACGTGTTTTTTTTTAATGTTTAACAGCGCTATCTGTTGGATGTAAAAGCAACACGCGCTATTGTTTCTCTATCTGTACAGCTAGTTCATAATAATTTATTTATTTAGTATTTTTTTGTTATTTAGACATCTTTTTATTTATTTTATTTTGTTAATTCATAAAAGTTTTTGATATGTAAATACTTACCTATTTACAAGTAGTTAGTTAAGAGTTAAAACTAACTCAACGAAATAGATTTAATTTCTAGTCTCTAATAATTTGAACTAATAATTTTTCGTCTAGTGTTAAATGATGGGCATATATGTGAAATGTATTTTATATTCACGACGTTATGGGGTACCGTTACGGCGACAGAAGTCAAAGTAAATTCTAAGTTAGGATAATATTGGTTTAAGATTCGAGGCGTGTTCCGTACGAGAGGTACTCGGAGACGAGGCGGTGGAATTATTTGCTTACCAACTTAGAGTCGGGAATCGACAGCTGAACATCTAAATATTATTTTAATTTTTTACTGCATTGGTTTCTGAAGCTGAGATAAATATAATTATGGATTATATTATTGTAAAAATGTGAGTGATTGGTTTAAATTGGTCAAAAAATTCTTTGTATTAAAAATGTTATCTAAACATTTTACCCCTCGGGTCACGTCGTGACGTATTCGGCACGAAACCTCAACAGCTGTTGATCACGTTGTGCCATATGTGGCACAAAATGATAACGTCCTCATAAAATATTTTCTATCTTCTTTTCTGTTTTGGTATGTAAGAGTTTATTATATAATGTACTTAACTTTTTATTGGAGTATTTTTTTAGGTTTTATACTCGATCATGTAATATATCATCAAATAAGAAGATTGTAATAAAGCTAAATGAAAAACGAAACAGAATAATACACAGAAAAATAAAAAGGTAACGTCTTAACTGTGAATCGAACCCAGAATCTTTGTGTTATACACCGGGACAACGCCTCTAGCCTCTCGGTCATTGGAACATAATTTATTATTTAATTCGATTTAATATTTCAAATTCAGAACTGACAAAATTATCCTCAATTAATTTTTCTCATATAAAATAATTAGGTCTCATTGACCGAGTGGTTAAAGGCATTGTCCGGGTAAGACAGAGATCCTGGATTCTATTTAAAATTGAGACGTTACTTTTTTTTAAATTTTCTTTGTCTTATTCTGTTTCATGTTTCATTCAGATTTATTAGTATTATTTTCTTCTTCGATGATATGTTATATACATTCAAGAATTTAAAATTGAATGCTAAGCGGGGATATTTCTAATAAATCTCTTTACTGCGAGATTTTTTATCTAACAAGGTACTATATTATCTAGACTCGAGGGATAAATTTAGAATAAAGGCAATAGTTCACTAAATTATTACTTCTAACTCACTGGTTTTATTCAAATCTTCTTTTTGAACTTGTTATGTAAATATAAATGCATCAAAATTGAAAAGAAAACGTTACATTCTACAATCTTTAATCAGAAAAACAAATATTTTTGTACAGTTGTGCAATCATTCTAGAGTTTATCACCCATTATTTTGTTTTATAGATAATCTTTCCTTCGACTATAAATATCATATCGAAGATTGTTAGCATTCAAATGGTTATTTCATAACTTTTTATGGGATATTTTTGTGAACACAACAGTTAATAAATTCAATAATAATTACTTCTCGTATATTAAGTGTTTTCCTATTCCTTTGTAATAATCGTCGTTTATTGGTACATTTATTAAGAATTATTTTCCATCGGAGAAACCAATGAGTTTATCTGTTTGTGTCCACACAAATCGTGAAACTATTTCAATCAATTTTATGTGCGTACAAATCGATTACTAATGATTATAAATTTAATTAAAACCAATAACCATATCGAGTTTAAACTGGGATATAAACAACATGATTTTGTTAATTGCAAAATAGTTTGAATACTAAGTTATGCTTGGTCGTTAGAAAGAGTTTATGGGCCGTGTGCGATGCAACTTGTTAACGGATTTTACAATTTTGTATAAGTTGTAAATGCAATAATTATTTGTAGCAGAATTACATAATGACCAGCAAAACTACAAACAAACCCTCTAGACACCATACATATATAGTTAATACGGATTATGCCAAGGCATTTGATGAAGCTGATCATGATATTTTACAAGTCAAAATGTTCAAACTTGGCTTCGACCAACAAACACTTGTCTTCGTCACTTCCTATTTGAAATCCAGAAGCGTGTTAATAAATGGATATGAATCTTAAGACGAGACAATACCCTTAAATAAAACCAGAATCTTAACGACGTAAGTGAAGCAGCCGTGCACAAAAATTTGCGACGCGTTGCCCCATGTATTAGACAGACCTGCGGTTGAATTTGCCGTGTCAAATATCTAAAATAAAGTAGGAATCTTAACAACATAAGTAATGAAGTCGTGTAAAAACAATAAGAGGCGCGCGGCCCAACGTAATGGACGAACCTATGATCGACTTAGAAAAATTGATCTTTCCGTGGAATTTATTTTAATTATTTCTAATGAACGTATTACTAAAATCTCAAATGTTTCAAGTGTGATCTTTTGGGAAGTTACCAATTCATCGTCTAGAAAAATAAAATATGGTACTTTACGATAATTTTATAGCTGAAAAACGTTCTATAAAATTTTAAAACCGTTTTACGTTAAATATTTGAAAAGCATTGTCTTATCAGTCTTAAATATTAATAACTTTCATACGTAGAGATCACTCTAGAAACATTTGTGATTTTGGTAATACGTTCATCAGATATAATTAAAATGTGAGCGTCGAGCTTATTATGTCGCCTCAACAATTCACAGCATTGTCAGGTATTCTACAGGGGTCAAACCTTGGTCTCTGTTGTTCTTCATTCTTATATACGACATGCAGGTCTGTGTAAAATATAGCAAATGACTTCTTTTGCGGATGACCTCAAACTTCTGATGTTAATAATTTATTATTTTTGTATATTATAAAAATATGGAATAACCGAATTAAAAACTGCTTTGATGGTGTTAAATATATATAGAGAACCTTGTTGATCAGTAGAAACCCTTCAATAGTTTTACGAAATGAATATTATGAAGTTGTATTTAAAATGACGATGGTATTAGATTCATAATAACAAATAATAAATAATAACACATATTTACAAGTAATGCACAACAACTCTAAACGCTAACTAGTATTGTACCTGCTTATATTGTCCGTACTTCGCCTATTATGTTATGTAATATACATTCATTATTGTACTCGTGATCAGCTTACCTTAAACATTGTATACACGTAAAAGCTTTCATAGCGTGAATAAATAACATAAGGAAATTATAGTAGGTACAATCCTATTTCTTCTTATTTTTGTAATCCGGAATATATAGAGTAACAAGAAAACTATATTATATAGTACAAAAAACTGTTTTTATAGTTAAAACCACATACAAGTAATCGGTTTTATAATAAGTTTTACTGATATTAAAACTCGCGTTTCGTAGGATGTAACGGTTATTATTTAAAAGCTCAATGCGGCGATTCCTAAGCTTATTTGTTGTCGAAAGGGTACTTGTTATTTCTCTCTAAGATTGTAGATTCTATAACCTGTCACCGTGGCTAGAAATTTGGCCAGTCCACTGAAAGCCTGTTCTCTTAACCGCCCTTACAGTACAAGTTAACAGACACTAAATTTCATCTTAAGGTAAATGTAAGCTATGTTAGAAATTAAATTTTTTGTAACATTTTACAATAAACAATATTAATTTGTTTACTGAAATTTTGTGAGAACAATCTATTTATAAAAACTCAGTTTATATACAAATAGGTACATAAAATTACAAAAGCCTACTTAGTTAAAGAATTCACAATGTTTGCTTAAAATTTTTAACTGAATAGAACTCGATCAAATGACTAATAAAACAAAGACAAGCAAGTGACACAAGAGACATAGTCACATAATATAATTTGCTCAAGAAATCATGCACACTATTGATCAAAATAAATCTATGAAAATGTCCATTTCAGCACACTATCTTTTTGCACAGACACATTTGGGTTAGAGGGCTAAAACAGGCGATATTATTTTTAATATATTCAGGTGAAAAATGCTACGACGCGGACGTCTTAAACAACGGGAATTGGGAACACTTACTTATTGCTAAGATATAATAATTATATAATTTCAAGATTCTTTATGTTAACATATGAAATAAATCAATTGCCTATTGTGTGTTATTTATCTTCCTGAAGCTACGTTATTTAAACAAGAAGAAATAATTGGCAACTTTGAACCTTGGCACTGGGAGAATTCACAGGAGTTATTATGCCCGTGGATTTCCTGCTGCCTCAGTTCAAGGCTGGTCCATCCATCATCAGTAATCAGCAGTCATCAGTCAGCAGTCATCAGCTATCCTCCAACAGCCGACATCAGGAGCAAGCAATTCCCAGTAATCAGGGATTACTAATCCCTAGTTTTCAGGTGTCAAAGGTCGCAAGGAAGTAATCCATCACAAGCAACATGAAAATGATATTGTACTCAACACTAGAAGCCATTATCCATTTAAACTGTCATGGATATATCGTAATTCACGTGAAGACTGTGTGCAAAAACTGCGAGTTGATTGTTTGTCCACAATCTAGCAACTTAATCTGTATAATGTGATATAATCCTTCCCTCGTTGTTCGTTTTCATTAAAAGCCGTATCTTTCTTAGGGGGTATTATACCATCCTTTTGATAGCTTATCCATGGGATAACGTGTAGTAATAAATCAACGAATTCATACCCGCAATATGTAGAAAATGTGAACTTATTATATTTATATACGCTGACAAACTGCTTTGGCAGTTTAGCGGGAGTTTAAATTGAAGAATCCACTATTCATAGGTTCAAGTACAGAATAGTAAGCTGGGATTCAATAAATAAATTAATTGAAAATGTACGTTATCATACGGATAAGCTATCGAGAGGATAGCGAGACCTCTTACTATTAATAATTCGAGCTTGTTTTGGCCAAGAGATTTATCTCATACAAAAGATCTTAACGATTGGTAAAAAGCAAAACCCTAAATTATAAGAAACCACGCACGTAAATTAGAATGTACTAGAGCAAACCCATGAAAAATAACAGGATAATTTTAAGGTGGTCTGTTATCTGTTAATTTTATTTTTATGAAAATTTATTATATTTAAACAGTAGAATAACGACATAAAATTATTTTTTCAATGGGTGGAATTAGGATGGATCAATGCAAAACGAACCAAAAAAGCAGAATTCTTGCCTGAACAGACTATGCAATAATTACAATAGCGTATTATCCAAGGTTGATATTTTCAATTGTGAACTTGCCAAATACAAGAGGTCCATAAAAGAATACTTATCTGATGGTTTGTGAATAATGTTATGTCTCTATTGTTTATATTTCTATTATACAACCTCTCTCCATGGCTATAAATGTATTGTTTTGTAAATTTTTCGTTTTATTTAATCTTTTGTTTTCTATAATTTATTTTAATTCATATTTCTTTCTTAAAAATTTAATTTACTTATTCCATATTATGCTGTCTCAGTAGAGGTAAAGTCACAATGTAATATAATTCTTATATACAAACTGATTTAATGTAAACTGTCGATTTCCCGAAAATTGATAAACAAATATCAATTACCTACAATTACATAAATATCAATTACCTACATTTATGTCAGACTGGTAAAATTGTAAGCTCGCGCGCGATACCTCGCGCGGCAAATATTTCATTTTCTCTCCAGTGGTCTCAGCTGCCGGTTTAGCCCTAAATCCCCTCTAACGTACGCGATCTACTTTTGTTCATAAAATTATTGTAACGTGAGTTTGTTAAAATAAAACTAAATTTAAAATATTCAAATTCTGATTTTACACACCGAAACCAAACCACGCAACCTTGGGTTATGTGGATTGGAGAAACATCCAGCCAACAATTCATTTAAATTGGAGATAATTCACAATCCTCCAAAGTTTCATATGGAATAGTTTTAAAAGTACAGCAATGATGTGACATCTAGGAAAATTCTAAATTTAGACAAAAAGATGAAAAACTCAAAACCTGAAAATTTGTCACACAAAAGTATTGTGTGGAATTGGGGTCTCCTCTGAAATTCTATAGCCATGGATTTGAAAATATTTTGTTGAGGATTTGTGGTTTCCATGTGAAAAACGTGACCACATGGAATTTCAAACAACCTTTTTTACGTGTAAGCGGTTTATACTAAGAACGCTTGATTATTTAATGAAGTTCTGATGAATTGTTTCAGCAGTGAATTTTTTATGAACTAAAATGAATTACTCTTCTTCTAAGAACAAAACAAGCTTTCCGAGTGTTACCCATGTGACTAGTTTACCCTACAAAACGCCAATTTGATGGAATTAAATATCACACTCTGTCTGGGATTTCTATAATTCAGAACGTACAAAGAACTCGGTAATTAGCAAACTTTATTTACTACTAAAATGACTATAAATCAAAAAAATATAATTCATCAAAGAAATTTTACATTTAAACTAAATGCCGTACGAACACAATATGCGTAAACGAGATCTTGTCTTTGTGTAATCATTTAACGATAACTACTTTGATAGAAAATTAACAAATACCAACCTTATGTAACACTATGTTACAAATTAACCTCGGTATATCAACGTAAGGTTCTGTGCGCTTATGTAATGCTTGTTCACATGATTAATTGTGGTAAATTCTGGAAAGCCTTTATGAAGGCATAACATTGATTAAACCAAATGTCTCAAGTCATAACCCAAGAGAGTTAACAGCCTGTTAATTATGTCGCTAGCCACTGAATATTCTACTGAAAGTGATTTACGTAATAACAATACTTGAGGATAATCATCAGATGAACAGAATCGGTATTTACGTATTTTTCAATTTTTAAGATAAATTGACAAAAAGCAGTTATTTTTAAATCATGTTTTTTGCCAATACCGAAAACAATTATAGGACAATAATGAAGTTTTCAAACAGATCAAATCTAATTTTAAAAGCATGTATACAACAGATTTTTTTTAATGTTATGAGATCTTGCCCGGACTCTTTCTTATCTTCCCTTAAAAGATTATGTGCGTCGTTAATATTAGCAATTATTATCATAACATCTGAAAGGAATAGCATTACCTACTAACCTACTGAGAAAACGTTTGTTTTAAAGATTTTTCTTTATAATATGCACTTTTTAAATTTATGAATTGTTAAAAAAAATCTTAAGATTTCATGGATTATCATACCTTAGTGTTGTATAAATTATGATACTGAGTTGTACCCGGAATACATCACAAAATTCTGTAAACCTTTTGTGTTGACAGCGTACACACATATTAAGTTGAACGTGACAGGAAAACATGGCTTGATCAATTGAATACCATACTAATAATAGAGAAGTGCGTGGAAGAAGATGAATGAACGTAAATAGAACGTGAATACATCCTAAATCTTTATTAGGTTGTGTTAAAATTTTATAAATAAAACACTGTTACTTTGGACATAAGTAGTTCCTTGTTTGTAAAACAAAGTCTCATTTTTTGTACGAATACCACACAAGAATTCTATTTTCCGATTATGGCATGCATATTGATGACTTTAGGTTGTCTAATGACCGACTATAGCATGCCTTATTGCAGAATATGCCTAATTGCCGACTATGGCATGCTTAATTGCCGACTGTGACGAGCCTAATCTCCACTATGGCATGCCTAATGGCTGAATATGTGCGCCTAATTTCCAATTATAGCATGCCTAGCTTCCGATGATATCATGCCTAGTGGTAGACTATGGCATGACAATGACAATCCGAATAGTTGACTACGGCATGCCTAATTGTCGACTCTAACATGCTTTATTGCCATCTATGGCATGCCTAATTGCTGACTTTGCATATCTAATTGTCGACTGTGACATGCCTAATTGCCGACGACGGCATCTCTAATTGCTGACTATTCCACGCCTAATTGGGGTATGTTATGAGACTGAATAGAGTGAGGAGTGTAAGGAGATGGAGTACTTGGCTGTTCAGATCCGGTTACCAAACATCCGTGAAGCTATTTCTAGCAACCATTAGATTCTAAATGGTGGTCATAATTGATATATATATATTATATGCTAATATCTACTCTGACGAAAGCACAGTTATTTCGAAAGCACTTAGCATATTCATCAAAAAAATGATGTGATCAGACTTATGGTGTTGCACACAATATTAAAAAAATTACAATAACCAAAGAGAATTCTTCTTAAACAGTGTAGTTGTGAAAGAACTGACAAAAACCATGGTGTATTTTTAAAACCATGACATTCCCTCGCGTGTACTTGTGTACTCCTGAAGGGTATATTTAGATTCCAGACTTCCCTATAACCCGTCAAAGCAAATCCTCATTCATTAATAATTCTTGTCGCCGTATTTACCATCACCCCAATCGACATGTCCGTCACGCGCCTCCCCGCCTTCTCGGTACAAAACACAACCTCCATACGTCTCGTATTCATCGGACATAAACATGTGGAAGGACACGTAATTACATTACAGGGACTCTCCACTCTCCACGGCTCTAGCATTGTTGGCAGAAGTCTTGGAGACCAGAAATCCAACAAGGAACTGGTAAAAATGGAAATAAGGAATAATGTTCCAACTAAGATATGTTCTCATTCACCGATTGTTCCCTCACTCTTCACCAATCCCTAGCCATACCTCCACCCCCACTTCAACACATAATAATTTATGTCATCACCCATTATTTTGTAGTTTTATTCAAGTATGTGTTTTCCCTGAGGAAGGAATTGTCATTATATTAAGTATATTATATATATTCGAACAAAGTAATTTTGTGTCATGCATTTATAATGGATAACTACAAAGTTTTAGCCACATTAAAAAAAATAGGAATTGTTTTTTTTTTAATTTTTTTTTTATAGTTCTGCAGCAAAACCTTAGTCAGAGGCGACCATTTGAAATTAAATTTTGCATGATATACATTTAGTTATGATCAGATTTCAATAGTCCGATATTGAAAAAGACTGACAGTTAAAACAGTCTTATCTCACCAAATATTGATGCTATCTTCTTGGGAATGGTTCCAGTCAATTCCGTACGAATAAAAACATAGTAAACGATACCTCACTCGACCTAGTTTGTAAATATGTTTTTTTTATTCCTCTCCCTAAAGGAGAGATCCATAGCTTTTTTTGGGCGGAATAAAGTATTTATACTGCCGAAAAGAATGTATGACCAAAGTTTGATGAATGAATAAATATTACCATTTTTCAAACCCTATTTTACCTTTGCTAATAATCTATGTAAAGCCCAATAGGTATATAAAATCAAATAAAACTTAAGGCGATGCCATGCGTAGTAATGCAAAATCATGTGTTTTTGGTTTGAAAATTTGGTCGCCTAGAAATGTTTCAGATGCTTTAATTATAATATACTGCGAGTAGAACACATCTTTGAAATAATCGAGTATTTTTTATATAAGTCTTTTTATAAGCCCAGAAAAAAATTGTGTAAAGGCCTATGAAAACTGCTTTAAAGTTCAAAATCTCCTACTTACGAACCCATTTTCGGTTATGATTTTATTGTATAATGTGGCAAATTACGTTATTTATAAAATTATCGAAAAAAATTTAAATATTTATGCTTGAACATCCACAAAATAAAATAACAGGCACTTTTTGGCCATGTTTTTTCTTGCATAAATCAAAACAGGCGGATGGTGTAAAGCGGGAATTTAAGCCTTATCGCCATCTACGTAAGGGTTGTTATTGATAGCGGCTCAATTTAAAATATTACACGACGTAGTTCATCGCCTTAAAATCTACTTATTAGGATGTATAATGTATGTATAATTTGTATCCTGGTGTCGTTTGGTTCTGAAATACGTTCATATTATTTGATTAAAATATTGCTTTTAAACAAAGGAAATTATTTTGATTTTTCAATTTATGTACAAATTTGGCCATCATTGAACAAGCGACAGAGTAGTAAGAGGGAGGAAAGACAACCAGAGAACTTCATAATAATAATATAAAAGATTAATCAGTGAGTCTTTGATTCCACGTCCTCCGCCGATGGGTAAAGCTCTCGACTATCCGAATTTCGTGGTTTTAAAAATAAATATTATTTAAGGTTCCATGATAAATCAACACATCGACAATTCAACACGCCTTTAAAAAGTGATATAAAGTCATTAGAAACGATGAAAAAAAAAATTTAACCTAACCTACTTTACCCAATAAATAAAGTTTTTGTTTCATAACTTTCCATGACTTTATATAACTTTTTAAATATGCGGTGAATTATCATTTTGATGATTTATCCGGTCACCATTATTTAAATAGTATATTTACCACACTTTCCAGAGTGGAAGACACTTTCATTATCGCCCTGGTGGACCAGCATTCAGAATTGAAAGGTTGATTGAAATAGCTTTAGCCGTGTTTGGTGACCAGATCTGAATAGCTAGGTACACTCCTACCTCCCATCATTTTTCCCTCACTTCCTTCAGCCGCATAACTTACCCCAATTGAGGATGCCATAGTCACTGATAGTTTGGAGCAATTAGGACACTTGTGTGGTATTCGTAATAGTTTTATAGTTGGTACCTTTATCTATTGTGGTGTGACACCCTGTACCGAAATAACTAATATATGACGTCAGTTATGGATTATTTTATGTAAAGCGTATTTACCGACAGCAGGCAATGTTCGTACCAGCGTAATATGTAACACAATAATGTCAAACCATTTGAAAACGTGTAGTGAAATCAAATATTTATATGCGAGATATGTTTATCTCTGGTGCTCGCGCTTACGTTCAGGGAAAAGCCGTAAAACGGACGTTTTTACATATATTAATTCAGTCAAAATTCAGTTTGTTAAGATGGCAACTTAAATGCAATGGTAACTAAAATTGAACATAAATAATACATGGTTTAATACCCCAACACAAATCACTATAGATCTTTTCGCATTGAAAATTTCAAATTATACTACAACAGTTTTTTTTTCTGTTTTAAGGTTGTTAGCATGACAAGAGGTATGGTGCTGCTAAACGATACCTCGAGGTCTCTTGACATTTTTAACATTGGCCTTGAAGATTTAAAAAGTCATTGTAAGCAAGAACTCCAAAATATTGGTTATTCGAAAATATATCATTTAAAGCTTTGTATATTTCATGTTTATTGTTATAGGATCACATCAATCTGTAATGCACAAAATAAAAAGAAAAAAAAGTAATATGGTTTACATGATCTTTCCACGTTCAGTAAATTGTATGTTTAGGTAATTATTTTCAGAAAGAACCGTAATTTCTCATAAAAAGTGTAATAAATGACTTAAAATGAGATTTGCATTTTCCGGTGATTATTTAGATGAAAAGCGATTTATTACTAAAACCGAGGCCTAAAAAGAAAACAAAGCCGTTTTTCACATAACATGGCTACTATTTATTCCAAGTAATAAATTTTCTTCTACACACAAAACTTACGAATAAAGATTAAAGAACGCATTAAAATATAAAATACCCCGTGAGAAGGCTTGAAAACCTGTACGACCCTTAAACTAAACACCCCTTTCGTCAGGTTTCTAAAAGATTGTATCTGTTGTTAGTTGGGGTTGCCAGGCAACCCTTATCAGATTTAGTAAGCACATAATTACCACCCCATTGGGGTGAAACTACCCCAACGTACACAGAGCCAAGCCACCCAGACTTATAGTACAAGGGTTGGTTATTTTACGGCGTAGTTAACGGGTAAGGAAATCAAAGAAAAGTTAATCGTTATGGAGTTGATTTGAAATCTTAGACATAAAAGCAAATGCAGTAATGTTCGTGTTTTCATTGTTATGACCAGCATTTTATTCAATTGACCTCTATTAAATAACTAGTGCAGATTCATGAAAAATCACGGGATATTAGAATATTGTAGAAATGGTAATTGCATTATAGCCATGAATTGCAGACCATTGGAAAATATAGCGATAAAATAAATTTCAGGTAAAAAATATTATATAATACTTGGGACGGGTACAGAATTAGAAAAATTCATCAAATTTCAAAGTTAATTTTCAAGTTCTGTGAAAGTTGTGTTATTAAAGCACTATGGGCCAGTTGCTTAACATAATTGAAATAATAACAGAACTGGAATAGTACTTCCACAGAACTTTATTATTATTTTTTTTAATTTTATGAATTGTTAAAATTTTGTAAAACAACCGGTCCTTAAATACTTTATCGCGTTTTTGAATTTTAGACAGTCAGTTCCAATTATGAAAATGACTCTTAAATTCAAAATAAATCCCAAATAATCTAAAATCACAGGGAGACGACACACAGTCAAAATTAGTATGTGTGATTACAATTTTTTTAATAAAATCCAATAAATCTAAGTACTTGCAACACTACCTACATTTATGTTTTTACAATAAAAAACATTAATACGTTAGTCAGTGCAATGGGTGACTCTTGTACAAATTCATTAGTTTAGATTTTAAAAATTTATTTGGATTAACACAAAACATACAAGTCAATGGGGTCAACGTAAAACCGGGGTATAGAGAAATGTTTTGAGGGATACAGAAAATAAATAGAGAAGGGAATGAGAATGATAAAAGAAAAGCTGCGATGTACCTGTCTTTTAAATCTAGTTAAAAAACCAAAGCAAAAGTTTATTATTATTTTATATTGCACGATGTAATACTTATCCTGCAATTTTCCAGCTAGTATTTTCAACTCACAAAAACTGAGACCAGAGTAAACAATTGACTAAAATATTATATTAAGGTGATTTTCACCATCCTTGATAGCTTATTCATAGGATAACGTATGTTTTTGATTTTCAATATATTTATTTATAACCACGTCAGCTCAAAGACAATTTTTCTTCTTAGAAAACCTAAAAACCGTGAGTCAACCCCATTCCTTTAAAAAAAACAAATTACGAAATGAATACATTACAACTACAATACCCATTCATTCTACACTCTATCAATTTAATCACCTTTCAGACAAAACATAATATATCCTTATTCCCTAACTTAGCGGTATAGTATGTACATAATTAATTAGTGTGATCTATTTACTAATAATTTCTCAAATTTTTCATATTCTTATAATTCTCTAACTTCTCCATCCTCTTCTTGCAACCCAAACTAGCTATACATCACTTTTCTAATTTTTATTTTTTTTATATTATAGTAATATATAGATTCTATGTCCGCAAACTGTAAAATTCACCCGCCATAACACAGGGTCATCCCTAGCATGGAGGGTGAAATATCACAAAAAACCACATGTACTCTCTAAATCATGTATCAATAAAATAAAATAAATAAATAAAGTCCTAGATTACTATTCCGTACTCGAACCTACGAACAGCGGATATATATGTATATAAGATAAGTTAGCCAATTTTTCTACCTATTGCGAGTATTTATTTGTTGATTTATTTAAAAAAACTTTAGTATATAGATAAGATATCAAGAGGATAGTGAAAATTCATTAAAAGACTTTGCAATACGTACTATTGTTTAAACGTTTGCCCAAAATTTTTACGTATGCAATTATGCATTTTTGTCTAGTCCTTCCGAGTTTTAAAGTGTTAAGGACAACGATTAGTGAACTATGTTTATACGCTACAATGTTTCCTACTCTACACCAAGTTGCCAGGCTTAGTTTATTTACGATATTCCTCTAGAAAAGCGAGCAAGATTTAAGTGGTAGTTTTAGGATCAGATCTCCGCATCTCGATTCCGGTTCCCGTTTCCGTTTTGTTGCTCCACTACCGCTTCCTTTGGCTCCTCCGGACAGGTTTACCACTCACTGCAATGGTATACAGATACAGACAGTAAACTAGGATGACTTTGATCAATTTTAACATTGAAAAAAAAAGTTACTCGTGTGGAAAAATTTTATGTCTTATTTATTGTACGTGTTTAAACTATTGAATAACAATTACAAAAAAAAGTTTATATATGTTTTTGGACTCACTCACGTATATTAATTGCCTGCCACGTAGCAGGTAATACTGTAACATGGTAAACCTAGTCACATTTTGGAAAGGGGCAACTTTCATATAGGTACATTTTTTTATAAGCTGACAAGATACGTCAATCCCAAATTTTAATTTAATTATTCAAGTAGTTACGTATTTATATTATATCCAGAAACTTTTAAGATTGATTTTCTTTGTACAAAAAGGCATCTTCACAATAATTCAACCATCAATATGTCGGAAGACAACGAGAAACCAACTATTTTGTCACTTATTTTAAACGCGTCATTGTATCCACATTGCCCAAAAACATCATTAAGAGGAAGCTACAAGCCAAAAATGTGTATATTCTTGGTATATCTTATATCGTAGGTAATAGACATTAAAATCGCTTGACAAACGGAGTCTAGAAACGTTCGATTTCAAGCAAAACACTGGTTTTTACTTATTTTGTGAATAATTTTATAAGAAAGCAAAAAAGTTAATCAAGTGAAACTGTCACAGATAATCTTAACTATAAAACTGTATTTTTTTAAGTTGTTTCCTTTTTGCGTTCATACATTTCTATTGAAAATTTTTTTTTTTTTAGTAGTTGTATTTATATTTTTTATTGAGTAATGTATTTTTTCATTTGAATTCTACTCAAGCGAAACGATAGGAAAACCTTTAATTTAACTAAAGCATATTTTTTTTGGTTTTCATAATGTACACCAATTCGTTATAAAGATTAATCAAAATAGTGATTTGGCATTAAGCTTCGCCTTAAAAAGAAGCCGGTAATTTTCTTTCTTAGTGGTGGCGAAAATTGTGCAGATATCTTCAATGGTCAAAGTCACCCTTGATTCGAAAGTCACCCCATATTACGGTAAAGTATATTTGCAGGTAGATAGTATGCCTGGGCGCAGGGTATAAGGTTTATAATATAATACGTAGGTATCGTGAGTATAATTGAGACGGGCCTGGGCGGGCTGTGATTACAGGGCGCTTGGTTTATGATGCATCACGCTACAAGATACATGGGTAGACTTGTATATACACATACACACCCACTGACCAACAACTTGAACAGGGTAGAATTTTCAAATAAAACAAATAATATTTATCATCAAGTTAATATTTGTCACAAAAGCGCAAGAGATCAAAATTATCGCAATTCCGCAATTTTGTCAAATCTTTAAAGTGTAATTTTTAATTCAATTAAATATGCTCAATAGCTTAATGTTAGGTTTATGTTACTAATATAGGTATATAGGTCCCTAGGTATATAAACTAATATAATTCCCAGCAACCCTGACGTTTTTTTTTTATCTATACGAGATATCTATCATTTATGTGCCATTATCTGTTTGTTCTCTTTCTCTCTGTTAGTATGTAAGATTTTAAGTTCATGCTATCTCACGTTATGTTTTGTCTCACTTTAAAAGTATATATAAATACACACATTATATGTTTAGAGTAGTTTAATCTTATACCCTGAAGATGCTTGTACTAAGCAAAACCGGTCGGTTATAGAAAATGAAATTAAGAAAATTTCGTGGTTATAAACAAAGTAATAATTATTTTTTATCAAAATTCGTTTTCGGCTCAACGAAAGCTATTATATCATGGAATAGTTAAATACGAACATTAACTATTATCATAATTTTATATGGAGATACTAGAAATATACTGTCATTAAATAAATATATTTATTTTACGAACCAAATAATGCAAACTGAGGTAGGGTTAAGTTTTCAACCTTTTATGCTTATTTGGTCGTCATTTTTTTATAATATCCGTGATAAAAATGCTTCAAAAATATGTTTTAGAATTAGCCCATAAAATTAATATTATTATTTTTTTGGTAAACTAATGTTTAAGTCAAGATTTTTTATGCATAGCACATAGGGTAACAATTATTGTCCCATCGGCGTCATGTATCTTTTATCTGTAGATTTTTCAATGTGGATGAGTGTTTCAGGCTAATAATTATTGCTCATAAAATTATAATTTAAATTAGTTAGTTACAATTTATCCGTTGGCCCGGGGACATTGCGCCCCTGTGCGCTATTCGCTAGCGCATGCGCCCTGCCGCCGCCGCTGAACAAGAAACAGTGTGATGTTTAGATGGTTCTTTTTCCCGAGATAACGGCCGTGGCGCCTCATATCGCTATCAACTACCACCTTACCCTCTAAACACGTCTAAACACGCGTAAAAGTTTCGTTTTTCTCTCAAATCCTCGCTACAGGATCGTGTAGATTCTAACCTCCCCATACTTGATGGAACAATCCCTTCTACGGTACAAATTTAAAGTGCACCCCGTTGTTGAATTTGACACCCACCTCTGGTCTGGAGCCCTAAGATACTTGAAAACAACCCTTGCAATCTATCAAACGGGTGGTAATTTTAAAGGTGGCTAAGTACCTGAATTTTCAGATTTGGTCACCACACATTGCTAAAGCCATTACAAGCAACGTTTCAAAGAAAGAATCTTAGACTTGTGATGTCCCGAAAGAAACCATTCATCTGTTCTGAATGCAATTACTAATGTTATCCAAATTGACCCCGGTAATAAATTACATCTTTGCGATTCTTTCAAGGATAAAGAAACCATCCTGTCACTTCGAATGCAATCGACAATATTCCCAAAATTTGTTTTGACAGCATCGCCATTCCATTGTAAGAATATTATGTACTAAATACACAATTTGGCTGTCCTGAAACGGGAATCCTTCACAGTTGGTCAGACAAAGGTTCATTTTGTTATGTATTGTATGTAATTTATATATTTAAAATAAATAAATAAATTATGGTGTTCTTACATCAGGGCGATACTGAGAGTATCTTCAACTCTGTTGGTAGATACATAGTATCAAATTATGAAGATTTGAAAGTTGTGTGTGTAACGACAGAGAAGTTTGTCTGTTCTCTGCCCACCCCTGCTTAGAAACAGCTTGTAGTTATTTAAGTAATAAGTCATAAAGATGATTCTTAATATTAATTTAATAGTACCTACCCACTCAAAAAAACTACTCGTAATATTTTAATTTTCGCTAGTTTTGGACCGAAGAAAAAAGAAATCACACAGTTTCAAATGTGAAGGGATTTTATTGTTTTTTTTCGGTCCGATGTACAGGATAACGGATTCATGTTTAAAATAAATACATCTACTAGCCTGCAAACACAACCTTTACAGCACGTAGCGAGATCGTCTCATTTGATGTACTCCATTATGAATTTTAATCTTAGTAACTGTACTTACATACTAAATGACGTAATTGTCTTATTTTTTTTTATAAATTAACCTTTATATCTTCTTCTTTCAAATGATTTATTCAGTGATCCAATTCAAATTCGCTAATTTGCTGAATTTAGAAATCAGAACCCTGCAATTTGTTATTTTCCTGATAGGTCAACAATTATTATGCCTGGCTCGTTTCGGGCAATTTATAAAATTGGCGTTCCTTCGATAGTTTTGGGTTCACTACCCATCACGATCACGCGATGTTTGATGCTGTATGGCAACTATGGCAACCACAGATAAGCCAATAGAAGTATTTTCGGGGCTTTTTCTGTGTCCCCGAACTATGATCAATTTCATCTTATTTTGTATGAAATTGGTAAAATAATTTCGATTGTCGAAATTCTTCTTTGTGCAGATAATCAGTTTCATTAACCTCTCTGGAACCTAGGAGTTAAAAGGTATTATGAAAATTGTTGACATCAGTATTGTTTTAAATCAGTGTAGGTTACATTTCTAGAGATTTTTCATACTGTGTTGTTTGGCAACTGAAATCGAATTGATAGAAAACTTGTTATGTCAATTTGAACTAGTAGTTATATGGTTTACTCCGATTTGAAAGCTCGCAATAGTCGCAACGCTCGTGTGCTATGGCAGAATAAAAAGGTACTATCAAATACGGCTACCATCTTGAAAGGATTGATATACACGGGATACACAAACAAATTTACAGACAGACGAAATGCAAAGCGGTTGAATCAAAACAGGACTTCGCTACACTCAGTGAATAAGTATAGCTGATTTATTCAAATCTTGTTAAAAACGCGATTGCAGGCCTTTTTGTCTGTTCAAATTTTAAAACAAAATATTATAATTTTTAACACGTGTTCCGATATCGCGATAACACATTCATGTTTTACTGAAAGTTTATTAGGAAATTAATTCGTTAAAGGCCTGCAATCCCGAACATGTCAACTGAAGATAGAAGGAAGACCAACGAATTTGATAATGTGTTCAAGTAAGAATTTCAATATATGAAAATGTTTGACCAATTTCACCAGATGTAAGGAAAATTTGAGCTCACTTGGAGCACCACAACACGCCAACAATACACTTCAATCGGTCTTCTCTTCAGTGCGTTCAATGTAGTGTTTTTGGCATGGTCAATGAAAGTGGGAAAGTGCCGCAAGGGGTAATTTGAAGTAATATTTAAAACTTTCATCGGCCTCTTTGTGGAGCAAGTCTTTCAATCTATATTTTTGCAATAATAATGATGATGCTATCTACTTACTGAAGTAGAATTATTACTACATTTTCAAGAGAACGCCCGATGTAGTTTATATCACTGCTCAATTAGTGATATTAGGTAGAACGTATGAACGAAAATCTACGTTAATGTATGGCGCAAGCGCATGGCAAAAGAAGTTGGCAACACTCCAGGAAGACATGGTACAATAGGCTGTTTCGCAATATTATTTCTATTAAACATAATATATCCTTATTCCCTAACTTAGCGGTATAGTATGTACATAATTAATTAGTGTGATCTATTTAGTAATAATTTCTCAAATTTTTCATCTTTTTATCATCTCTAACTTCCCCATCCTCTTCTTGAAACCCAAACTAGCCATACATCATTTTTCTTATTTCTCAATTTTATATTATAGTAATGTATAGATTCTATTTCCGCAAAATGTAAAATTCACCCGCCATAACACAGGGTCATCCCTAGCATGGAGGGTGAAATATCACAAAAAACCACATGTACTCTGAATCATGTATCAATAAAATAAAAATAAAAAACTGTGGTTTGTGGTTCACAGTTTGAAAATGGCCATGAAAGCCGAAACAGCTGTAACAATAACAAAAACCAAAAATACTTGCAGAACTTGATAACTAAATGTGATTAACTCACAAATAATTACCAAAGTGTGCTTTTAAATCAAGAAGAATCATTTTTTACCTTCCATTTGAAGACGGTATTGGCTAAACGTAGAATGTGACTGAAGCAAATGGTTTGTCTCTTGAGCACGGGATTCCACATTATTGTTCTGACAATAATTTCTTTTTGCACGTTTAAGCTCCGTGACACATAAACACCACGAATTTCAGCACGTACCATTTTATGTTCAGTGCGCATATTTTTGCAAATAAATTTATGTAAGTACGTTTATCTTTTTTGTAATACAGGCTTTTCCAATAAGAGGTGTTATTTTGATATTCAATCGTAAAAGATCAATAGTTTAGTTGCTTTTATGGCACGTAGCTCCGTCTTGTTGAAATTAAACGTGGTTCAAATCAATACCATCCAATTTCAGCCATAAAAAATCATTAATTATCTCTCGATAGCGCAATCCATTCACCGTAACTGTTGCTCCAGCCTCATTTTCGAAAAATTAAGGTCCAATGACTCCGCCGGACCATAAACCGCACCAAACAGTCACACGTTGAGGATAAAGAGGCTTTTTAACAATAACTCTTAGATTTTCCGAGCCCCAGATGCGACAATTTGCTTGTTGACGAAGCCACGAGGTAGAAATGGGCCTTATCACTCAAGATGATTTGCATTTGATTCACTCAAGTGAATTTTAATAATTTCAATGCATTGTTGAAGCGTGTATCGTTTCATTTTTATAAAAGACGTAGTTTTTAATTGTCAAATGTTAAAAAATTACAGCTTCAAAAGTTACATCTAATGAAATAGCGGGCTATTCAAAATAACACCTCTTATTGGAAAAACCCTGTACTTCTGCAAGAATCACTGCCCGGACCAGTGGAACTATGTCAGCATCATTTTTGGAATGTTGTGGCTAAGTCTTCCATCTGTATATAACAACTGGGTCCATTTATCATACACAAAAACAATAGTAACAAAGATTCAATTTTTTTTTATCGCTAAATAGTATTAAATAAAGTCGCTATCTGCGTCTGTCTGTTTATTCTAAACTACACAACGGATTTTTATAAGATTTTCACTATCATTTAAGCAATTGTTTCCGGAAGGATTGTGTATATTATATTAATAGTAAGTAGAGAAAAGTCAATGTTTTGTAATCAAATCTATCAAATCTGTGACGGAATTGTACATCTTAAAAAGGCATACAGAAAACAGTGGTATATGTCAATCTCCTAAGGATAATCCCGAGCAGTGACGGGTACAATTCAGTTAATTTCAACATAAAAATTAACATAAGTTAGTCGTAATTTCTTAAGCCTAATAAATAAAAAGTATGATTTGAATTAAAAGGCATTATTTGCAGTCTCTTGAAACCTTCGACATTAATGCTTTAGATATCAAAATACATTTTATTTAGCAGCACCATATACGTCTCTACTGCCATGTGATATGCTTAGCACATCGTGGTGATACTCCTGTCAGTATGTTTGGTACAAACAACTTGCGGGAGGTACAAACTGCTATCTATCGTATTATGGATGATTTTATACGCCGTTACTGCAATAAATTATTTATTTATTTATTTACGGTACGAGTACAACAGAAAAACAGTTATTATGCAGTGTGAAAAAACTAATATGATTCAAAACAAATAAACTTTACAATAATGCCATAGAAAATCAAATGTTAACTAATAACTCCTTTCAAAAACTTTATCAAATACTGTTTTTAACATTCTTTTGGTGCTCTTAAATATATCTACTACTTTTGCATATTGTTTGATGATGGACGTAGGGCAAAAAAGACGAACATAAAAGAAAGAAGAAAATGGTTGGCAAGTAGATACTAAGATCTTCTTATTAATTTAAAGCAAAATAATTATATTGACAACTAACTAATTGGACTCCGCTGCAACTCTAAATTGTAAAATCTAACCATCTCGATATTATAGTAATTCCCTTGTTTTGAAATGGCTTTAGCCATGTTTAGTGACCTGATATGAAAAATCATATATGTTCCATCATTCTTCCCATCTACTTCCTCTCTTCTACTCACTCACTTCAGCCTGACAAAATACCTGAAATTGGGGATGACAAAGTCTCACCTTCTCTGGAAAGCCGGTCTTTTGTGCGGTATTAACATTGAAAGAAGCAAGCCTAAATGTAGCGCAGATAAATATATATATTTAAAAACCCTTATCATATGAGGTAAGCGTAATTTGCGGGGTAGTAGTATTTTGACCTAGTGACCCATTTTGACCTCTGGGCATAAAGCCAAAACTATACCCTCTCTAGCAAGAATGGGGGCACTGTGACTTTAAAATGTTTTTTTTTTAATGCAGCTATTTCTCTTCAATGTAATGAACGATTTTCCTCAAGCGATAAAACCAGCATATCTTATGCACTCTCCTAATCGACAAATTGGCAACATGGCCGGCCGTAAAAGAGGGAACAAATCATCACCGTGGATAAATCCTTCCAACCGATTACACCCCCTCCCCTGGTGGCCACAACTATATACCTCCCAACCCACAACCCCCGCCATAAAACCCCGATAAAACTGTGCCACACGGCAATAAATCTCGGTAAATTAAAATGCAGACTGGGAATTAAAAACGGGGATAGTTTAGTGATGACACACAATGGAGAGTTGCAACGAAAACGCGTTATGGTGCGATGTGTTCGTTGAATTTTCACTTTAAAATGAGAATTATTGAGCAATGCCACGTTGCTGGAATATGTGTACTAGTTTATTTTTTATGAAATTGTACTAACAGAATCTAGAATTGCGAAATAAAACATCTTCATATTCGGTTTCATATATGAGTAGGTAAAAATAAATATTTAATTATTGAAGACAATATTAGCGATGTCTAAAAGAAAATCTGAAACAGAAAAATCGGAAAAGGATACGGTCACATCTAGGACTCGAACCCAGGACCCTTGTTTCGCCAGGGCACTGCTCTACCACTGAGCTAATGGGACCATATCTCCTTCCGTCATATTTGACTGTATCATACTTCGAATAGGAACTACAAACATCGGCTGCATTTTTCTCACCGCACATTTTTATTGGCAACTAAGTTGCCAACTAAGTGATGCAGTTGAACATAACCGAAGAAGATAGATATATTGTTCTGGATGAATCAAAAAATAATTTAATTTAATATGAAATGTCCAATTTCTACATTCAATTAAATTAGAAGTCTGATTTCGTATTTAATTTTATGTATGTAGGATTTTTTTGAACATTGAAAAATAATCAACACATCTGGTAACGTGACCAAATTTATTTGTTTTTACATACATACCTAACTGAAGTGCCCCAGCAACAAACTTATGATTTATTAAGTGATAAATTGAAGATGTCCACTTAATAATTCACCTTATTACCCTCAATTAGTATTCTGGGCAATGAGGGTATATATTATGGTGGTTAGTCCCAGAATTTCTGCACTGAAAAAAATCCATACTTCTGGAAATCTGGTATTGTTGGAAACTTATAAATAATGATAAAAACCTGCAGAAATTTTGACGAAAAAACCTCCAGCGATTTATTGTAACTTTTAGAGAAAATCGCGGAAGTTTGTGTACAGATTTTACAAAAACCACCTCCACAATAGGGACGATCATATCACCTGTTATCTAGTCCAAATCACTACATAGTTCCAAGCGCAGGCCTTCACATCCCTTACGCTTTCCACCCTTTTCCGGTTAGCCCTTCCAACCAGCGGTTCTGATAAGAATGGGCTGATGGCGTCAGTGCCTGACCAGCGGCCGGGGGAGGCTTTATACTATACTATAGTACAATACAGCCTTCGTTTAGGGAAGGCCACAGCAATTTACCTGTCGAGGTGGGGCCGTGAAAAATGACCCTTGCAGTCGAACACTTTTACAATCTAAGTCATCGATGATTTATCGAGATGTGATAATAGACTGTCAGGGTTTATTCATCTCGATAAGTGCCTTTAGCTTCCTATTTGTTGCCGATTAACAAACTAAAAACTTTTTCTGTTTGTTGTCGTTGCCACTATTAAATTCCATGTGCCGACTGCAAGACAAAATTTAACATTCTTCAGCAATACATACACAACCAATTATCAGAC
Organism: Hesperophylax magnus; assembly: GCA_026573805.1. Lineage (NCBI taxonomy): Eukaryota > Metazoa > Arthropoda > Insecta > Trichoptera > Limnephilidae > Hesperophylax > Hesperophylax magnus. The sequence goes on from JAIUSX010000016.1 coordinate 2,759,133, forward strand.
ACAATCACTAACCAATAGGATGCATGATCTGGGGAACAAGTTTGGTTGTACTGTTGATATATTTATTGACTCCATTTATAGAATTTAGCATAATCTATACCAGCACTTTGCTGAATCCTACAAATTATAGTAGCGATGGTAATGTAGTTTTAGTGAACTTTAACTTTGTGTAATAAATTTGAAAGCTCACTAGGTGTATTATTTTTGGATCAATTAGATACCATTAGTGCCACCTGTGAAGGTTAGGTTATAGTATTTATGAAAGGTTCTCGCCTCTGCTATTTGTTTGTATTTAAATCACGTCGGCAAGGACGATTCCTGTTTTGCGGCCTTTTGAATTTGAAGTTTGTCAACTGTCTTTTCATATAAAAGGCTAGGTTTCCTTAAAAACTCTTTTGCTCAAAAAAACAATCAAAGGTTTCACCTTTCCTAAAGAACCACAGGAACTAGCCTGTATCTAGAGTTTTTACTGTAAAAAGTGCCTATTCATATCATGTGATAGTGTATATTTATTGTTAAATAAAGTGATTCAGTTTTCTCTCAAAAATAACGGAGTATAATTTAAAAGGACCTTAATTTATAACACTAGGTATATTCTGTTCTTAAAATCCATGTAAAAACCCGGCTGGGCGTAAAACCAAATAAAATAAAATAGTTAGTTATACATGTTGTGAAGATGCAAAATATGGTAATATAAGTATAAAAATATTTGAAGAAAACTTAAAGTTTTCAAGAGAAATACCGATGTTATAATACGTTGGCAGAAATTCGGAATGCAGGGTCTTATATGCGTTACTTCTGTTCGAAATAATGCTATAACTATGCATCATCTGTTTATTCATTTTCGGGAAATCGACAGTTTACATTTAATCAGTTTATACATAAGTATTATATAGTAAAATACAACCAATTATGGATTTCCTCCTTATGACTTTAACTGAGACAGCATAATATGGAATAAGTTATTTAAATTTGTGGGACATTATTGTGAATTAAAAAATTTATACAAAAAAAAGGTTATATAAAACGAAAAATTTACAAAACAATAAATTTATATAAATAAAATCATAATAGAGATATAAACAATAGAAACAAAAACATTATTCACAAACCATCAGAGAAATATTATTTTATGGACCTCTTGTATTTGGTATGTTCGCAACTGAAAATATCAACCTTGGATAATAAGCCATTGTAATTATTGTATAGTCTGTTCAGGCAAGAATTCTGCTTAGAGTTCGTTTTGCTTTGATCAACCCTGAACAGGACACAAGAGCGTGTTGAACGCGCAGGTACATTGAATGGAATCTTGTTTAGCAACTCTGGGCATTGAATATTATTGTTAACTACTTTATACAGGAATAGTGCATCCTTATGCTGCCTCCGTACACTCAGTGAATCAATTTTAAAGTATGAAGCTGCATCTGCATAGTTATTAAATTATAGAAATGACTCAACTAATCACACGGCCCATAACTTTTTTATTTGTACGAAGCTGTCGCAAACAATATGTAACGCTTTTATTATAATGATCAAATACCAGAACATTAAGTTATTATTAATAGTCTAATGATTCAAACCTGCGTTTTAACACCACCATGAATACTTGAATGTTCCGTTGAAGTTTATAAAGAAGCCATCAGAATAATGTGGAAGTCGCTTCGTATACAAACGTAATGATACATCATTCAAAATCAAACTTCAATGATTGATTGATAGATTCCTGGACAAGTACAGTAAATATGTTACCCATAATTTGTTGGACAAGACAGTTCTACAATAATAATAATTTTGTAGCCAAAGTAGTCTAAAATAAGTACACGCTTCAACTCCTAACTACATAATGCTTCAGTTGTCTGCTGCTTGTCAGATTAATGGACGATGTGTTTTTTAATATTTAATGAGTGCGACACGCTTTATAAAACCAATTGCCCATAAAATACCGTCAAGTAGGCTATTGTTACATAATTGGTTTCTGATGTTTAGTCAAATTGATTCATGTGAACTGAACGATTGAATTTTTTTAACAATTTACGGAATCCATTTAAGTGTGAAGACCTAATCACTAATCGATAAAAATATTAAGGCAAACTCGGTAGTACGAAAGATAAGATCCGAAAAGCATGCGAGGCGGATTTAAGCGAAATAAACAAGATTAATAAAAGGTTTCTTTGATGGGTTGGACGTATAGAGATTATTGGATGCAGAAAAGAGAGTTTGACGCGCAAGTTGATATGAAAATAATTCGAGGATGCCCAAAGTCAAATACTTCATGTTAAGAGTCGGTGTTTTTTCATGTGTCCCAAATTCTGCAAATTAACTGGATGCCGAGAGTATCTACTGACGATGCCGAGAGTATCTACCATTGTAGCAGAACATTTACTTCAATCCAATTCATAATAATCTTCAGTTTTAATGGTTTGTGATTGAAAATTGTAATTTTTTGTCTGCGGTTTTAAACCATTGAATTCACCTAGATTTCACCGTTTATCCCAACTTTTTATGTTCTATAAATGTGACACATAACATTTTGGCAAACTTGGCATAATATGCCAAAAATCGCTCGATTGGATGTAACTCGTAACGTTCTATTGTATGGAACTCGTGAAAATTTTATCCATCAAGAAATAATACGATTTATTCCGAACTACCAATAAATCTTCTTCAACGCTGATTTGCAACGTGACAACATAAAACAAGACCTCTGGGAAAAAGCGTGAATACTTTTAGAGTAATTGACTCTAAATGAGACGTACGAACAGATTTCCAGTCAAGATACTATTAATTACACGCCGAGTGTATTAAGAACATACGTAACAACTGTTACATTAATATTGAACGTGTAAAATAATTATCTATAGACTTAAATGATTTTGAAAATAATTCTTCTCGGTTTATTTGTATATCTGAAGCAATATTTTAACACGAAATTGAAAAGGGAAGCTAATATTTTAATAGTAAATACTAATTTTTATTTTATACGTAATATTTTTACTGTCAAATCAAAATTTCCAAGCACCATAAGCCGATGCAAATGAGTTATTTAGGTATTTATATCGGGGTTTTACAGATGATCTCACTTATACGAGAATATTCACTTTTAAAAACCTAATTAATACACAATATGTAAATACAATAAAAATATATATACTTAGCCATAGATACATTAATTTGCAAACATCTTAATAAAGATTTTTTAAAAACATTATAAAACTTTATAAAAGCACACTCAAATGACAAATAGTACAAGAAACACAAATAGTGACACAATAAAAACAAATAGAGACACAATAAACACAAACAGAGATACAATAAACACAAAAAGAGACACAATAAACAAAAATAGAGACACAATTAGCACAAAGAGAGACACAATAAACACTAATAGAGACACAATAAACACAAATAGAGACACAATAAAGACAAATAGAGACACAATAAACACTCATAGAAACACAATAAACACACATAGACACACAATAAACACAAATAGAGACACAACCGATACATAATATAATTAGCGCATCATATTTTTTATCATCAGCAGAACTTTTTTTTCTAAATCCGTATAAATTATCGACGAAAATGTCTACTTCAGCACACTCTTATTATATGGTCGACACAATTGAGTCAGAGGGTATAAAAATACTTCTTTTTGTAAATAAGGGTTGTGTAAATTGCATGCAGCCAGAACTCACCGTTCAAGAGTTTTGACAGCTTCATAAATTAGATAACTGCCATATTATAATTATTATAAACACGATTTTTATCCTAAATAAAAGCCTTTTGAAGTAGGTAAAAAGTTTTCTTTTACATCTGGTTATAACTACACAATTTGACACAATATTGTAGATTACACTCTCTTGTACATGTTTCATGTACATAATTATATGCTCTCAAATTCAGCAATTTCCCACTAACATTTTTTAAACTACTACGTACGCACAAAATAATACATTTTTAGGTACGTTTCATATTATTGGACCTAACTACATAGCATAACATGACGTGGGTAGTGCCTATCTAGCAATATAAAGCATAAGCCAGGGTATTTTAAGATTTCTTTCAGTCACTGGCCTATAATATCACAGGTTGGCGTGACTCGCGACCATTACCGGTGGCGTCCCCCGCCCTTAGAATACCTCTCCGCCTTGAACCAACCGAAAAGGAAAAAGGGGTTGGCGCCGGTAATGAGACGGAAATATTGCTGTGCCAAACCACGAACATGGAATTAAGATGGCGGACTTACACAAAATGTAAATTCGATCAAATTATTGTGGTTATTATTTAAAATACGTTTTGTTGTTTCAAATTGAAAAGTATCGCGACGTAGGTAAATTACAACATGCAAATTACATAATGGAAAAATAGAAAAAAAAATTCAGAATATTCTTGACATTCTATCAAACAAAACAGAAATTTTACATAGCATAATAGTCCCGCTAACTAAATCTGATTAAGCATAGTCCTATATCTCTACAGAGGTAGGCAGAGATAATAAAACCCCACACCCGAAATACACCTCATTATTCACATTCATACGTTAACTGTTAGAAAACGGTATTATCGGATGGGGCAGTGCAAATAAAAATTTACTAAATCCACTAATTAAAACTCAAAAAGCCATAATAAAAATTATACTGAAAGTTCCTGTAAGAACTAGCACTGACGAAATCTTCACCAATCTTAACATCATGTCAATTAAACAACTATATTCTAAAACTATACTTATTTACATTCATAAGTACAAAACCCAAGAAATAACAACAAACACGTACAATAGAGACACTAGATCTCATGGTCAAAAACTTATCCAACAAATAACTACTAATACAACTTTTGGGCAAAAAAGCTTCTTATATCATAGTATTAAACTCTACAATAAAATACTACTCTCACTCAAAAACCTCAACATTATAACATTTAAATCTCAAATAAAAAGCTGGATACTTAATATAGGGAGATCTGAAATAGAAAATATACTGATATACTGATGAAAATATACAAAAAAACACTATCTTGCTTATTTTAAAATTATTTAAAAAAAAAATTATACTACATGATAAATGTTTATAATTAAATTCATATGTTACTTTTTTTGTAATATTAATTTCTTATACTTAAATTATAATATGTAAATGAAATCCTCAGCACGGGAGATCCCAGTGAGGATATCATTATCTCTATATGTTACTAAGAAAAGAAGACAATGAATCATTATTATTATTATTATTACCACGATACAGGCTTTGTCCTATCGAACTATTTTTTTTATATATTACCGCTCAAGAGTCCCAAATGCTCTCAACCGTCTGAAGCCAGTGAGACTATGGCATCCCCAATTGTGGTGTGTTGTAAGGCTAATGGTAGAAGGGAGTAGATGTGGAAGACAAATATGAGAAACACCTGCTATTCCGATCTGACCACTCAACACGATTAAAGCCATTTCAATCCATTTTTCAATTCAGAATAGTAGTCACATGTGAAAAAGTTCAAACGTATTTTATCACAAAAAAAAACAAGTAAAATTTACTTATGCACTCCGGGATTTGAATCCACGACCTCCGGATTCGTAGCCATGTGCGAACCAAACTACAGGGTTTTCCAATAAGAGGTGTTATTTTGATATTCAATCGAAAAAGATCAATGGTTTTGTTGCTTGTGTGGCACGTAGCGCCGTCTTGTTGAAAGTAAACGTTGCTCCAATCAATGCCATCCAATTTTGGCTATAAAAAATCATTAATCATCTCTCGATAGCGCAATCCATTCACCGTAACTGCTGCTCCAGCCTCGTTTTCGAAAAAGTAAGATCCAATGACTCCGCCGGACTATGAACCGCACCAAACAGTCACACGTTGAGAATAGAGAGGCGTTTCAACAATAACTCTTGAGTTTTCCGTGCCCCAGATGCGACAATTTTGCTTGTTGACGACGCCACCGAGGTGGAAATGGGCCTCATCACTCAAGATGATTTGCATTTGATTCACTCAAGTGAATTTTAATAATTTCAATGCGTTGTTGAAGCGTGTATCGTTCCATTTTTATTAATGGCGTAGTTTCTACTTGTCAAATGTCAAAACAATGACAGCTTCAAAAGTAACATCTACCGAAATAGCGGGCTATTCAAAATAACACCTCTTATTGGAAAACCCTGTATAAGCAAGATAGTTTAATTATAGTGTATGTGTCAATATCTATTTTAAATACACTTATATAAAACACGTTATAAAAATTATCATAATTTTTTTAACGTGTAATAACTCATTAGCCAAATTCGTCATAATGTAAATGCACCACTACGAAAATAAACACTTTTTTTTTCCTTTTTTTAGTTTCAGTTCTGCATATCATAAAAGCACTCGAGTGACACTAAACGATAACGTATAACGGTACCTAATTAATATCAATGTATCATTTTTTATTAATTTCTCTTATAAGCTATGATTTATTAGGATGCAGTTATTCTGCTAGCAAAAAAACTTCCTACATCGCAGCGCTAAAAATATTCATATTGATTTTAATTAGTTGGACTTCAACTCTTTTAATGTTGTTGAGTTTATAAATATTTCACTAATGATTTCCGTGATGTGTTCATTTGTGAAAGACTTGTTTATGAAAATAAGGAACGTATTCAATTTACAAAGCAAAAATTTCACATGTGATTCATATAATTATTTTAAAATAAATGGATTTGATGTATCTCATAAGGTTTAGTCAGCGTTAACAATGTAGTAGTGCCAGAAAATATATTTTTACGACTTGATTATAAAACATCGACTTTTCTCTATTTTATATAATTATTATATGCATGTATTATATATGTAAACCTTCCGGGAGAAATTTTCTAAGTGATGGTTTAAAACTCATCAAAATCCGTTGGGTAGTTTAGAAGAACTAAGCGCACAAACAGACAGACGCGGATAGCGACTTTTTTATGCTATTTAGAAATTTTATAGGTATTTTTTTTTGTTATAGTTATGTATTTGTTGCATTTCTTTCATCGTTAGTAAGGTTGTATACATAATTCATTACTGGTTGGCGCAAAAAACCTAGGTGTGGCATTTTGTCATAAAAATAAAAATAGTGCTTGCGATTTTGACACAGGTAGGTGCCGCAGAATGGGGTCGACGTGGGACGAGTAAACACATACCGCCGATGGCTCCGTCGTAACCTCTCCTTCTTTCTCATTAACGACACGTGTCACAGAATGAGAGGATAGAACGGAGTCCTAAGCGGCAGGACCACAGTCATATAAAATTGCTGCTGCGTTGAATACACTGAAGAGATGAACAGATAGAAATGTGTTTTGGGCGTGCCCCTGCGCGAGAAATAAAGTAAAATTTTGCGCATTTCTGGTGAATTGAACACACATTTTCAAATACCGAATGTAATCTTTTTTTTAAATATGTGAACATTGAACTAAAGAGTATCAACTGTTTGGAACAAGTGGGATTATGGTATCCGTGATTGGGGTATATTATGAAGCTGATAGGAATGGGGAAGGAAATGAGATGGGGAAGTGGAAGGTTATTCAGATCTAGTCTCCAAACAATACTTAAGCCATTAATTTCATGCACCGTTTCAATTCTTAATGTTGTTTTTTAATCACGGCGATATGTTCTCTAATTTATTTATTTAAAAAATAGTTTAATACAATAAAATCATAAGCCGTTCATCTCACTAGGACATTAAAAAAACAATGCAAACCTGGTACAGTATTTAAAATATTAACCAACAACATTATTACAAAAATAAAAATTAATTTTATTTAATTCAAGACGATATTACTAACAAATCTAATGAAACTTGAAACAGAACAAGACACAGAAAATAAAAACATAACGGTCGCAACTAGGAATTAAACTCAGGTTCTCTGTTGTCTTTATCCACTCGACCTTTGGGAAGGAGAAGTTAAACCGATTGTTACGATAGAGGCGCGATATATGAATTATTCATTTTGGCTATTATTTATAGGATTTTATTAATGGATTCCACTGTAAATCCATTATTAAAATCATCTATAGTGGAATCCATTAATAAAATCCTATAAATAGCCAAAATGAATAATTCTATACATATTTGAGGCAAACTGGAAAGAATTATTATTTCTCTTAAAAAAATACGTATTTTTGCATGACAGAAAAAATAAAAAAATACTTTTATACAATTTTACCATAAAACGCTGGAGGGGTTATACGTCATATTTGTTGATCTCATATTTCGAATTCAGAATAAAAAGTATTATCTGGCAACTAATTTTTCCCATATCTTTGGCAGCTAATTTTTCATCTCTATCTTTTTTATTTTCTTTGTCTTATTCTGTATTTTTCAATTAGATTTGTTTCTTAGTATTATCTTCTTCAATGATATATCACCTTCAGAAGTTGACAAATTATGATATTCAAATTAAAATTACAGCTCGGCAGTACGTTTATAGTTGGCAACGATAACATCCTACTCAACTAATTAAGTATGATAATTACCTGTGGTAGCTTATCAGCCACAATCATAGGTCATCCATATCGATAACGAAAAGAGGGATAGTTTAAATATTTATTAACAAAAAGTAACGATAAGTAAATAAATTATTATAAGCAATAATTAGTCCCTTGAAATATTCATACAAATTGAAAATATCTCCCGAGTTAAAATAAATGCCGCCAACGGGAATTGAACCCGCGCCTTCTGATGTCCGGTCAGGTACTCTGAGACCACTGAGCTACGTCGGCTTATTTCCAACAAGCCAAATAATTCAATATGTACCAGTACTTCAATCAACAATTACTGCTTATTATATTTTTTCATCTGTAAACAACCAACTTTATTTTGTGGGAAACGCTTTGTTAGTGCTAAATTTCTTAACTAGATGGCGTCGAGACATATTATATCTACATTGCATGGTATATTTATACCTTTGATATTCAATAGATACATTTGTTGGTGAAATATTTTGACTTGTCAATTTTTTTTATTAAGGTTTTTTTGCATAGCACAAAGACCCTGTCTTATAAACATTAGTTTATCATTAAAAAAATGATAATTATTTAATTAATCTGCCTAGGGTTAGAAATCGAAAGATTGTATTAAATTGGTGACATCCATTTTCATTCAATCGGTATTATCGGAATATCTGAACAGTGTTGTTGGAATCTGATATTTTATAGCAGAAGGATCTCAAACGAGTCGGTAATGATTGTAGGTGTGAAATGCTATTATTTGAGAAGGCAGTGACTCGGTTACTAAATAAACAAAACGTGTCGTAATGATTTTGAGTAAATATAAACATCTATATAACATAGAGCTCATAATTGAAATGAATTATTTCATATAATGAGTGAGCACGTAGTGTAATCGCTTGATAGCTTCACAGAGCGGTAAGCTCATTGACTCTGAACATAGAGGAGGTCAAGGAGTTCAAACAACATAAAGAAAAGCAAATAACTTCAACGTGAAGGTAAATATTTTTAATTTAAATCATTTACTTCATTACTCGTATTAGCACCTTGTTTCAGAATCGAATATTATATCTCTTAGTACCAGAATGCTCAGGTGATCATCATTATCGTTTAGTGACCTTTTTTAAATGCCAATACCGCACGAAAGTCCCAACTGCTCCCGTGTGGTGCCAGCGCGACTATGGCAATCCCAATTATTGGAGAATGTTGTGAAGCTGAAGGCAGTCGGGATGAGAAGAAGAAGAAGATGAAGGCGGGTACCTGGCTGTTCAGATCTGGTCACCAATCACGACTTAAGTCATTTAAAGCAATGTTTCAATTTTTAATGGTAGTCTTTCAACAGAACTTGCCGAAAATATACTATATACACTAATTTTAATGAATTAGTTGTGTAACAAAACAAATTAATTTGAACACGCTACCCCCGGATTCCTAGTCAAAGGCATTATATCTCGACCATGGATGGCGTCTGCTATAAATAATCAAGTAAATTAAAGTCCTTCTCCTTTTTTTAGCCCACATTTGGCATGCTAAATGATCGGTGAAATATAATAAATTAATTATTATAAATTAATTATTATAAATTAATTATTATAAATTAATTGTAATAAATTAATTATTATAAATTAATTATTGTAAATTAATTATTTTAAATTAATTATTGTAAATTAATTATTATAAATTAATTATTATAAATTAATTATTATAAATTAATTATTATAAATTAATTATTATAAATTAATTATTATAAATTAATTATTATAAATTAATTATAACAAATTAATTAAGATTGTGTGACAAACATTGTGTTTCCACTCGGATTACAGATAATCACACTTCCATTCTGTCACACTGCCTTGTCTGTCACACTGTCATTCTGTTGCACTGTCATACAATGGTAAAAATAAGAAAAAAATAAACTTCTGACATCTCCGTGTCTGACAAAAATTATGTTTTCACTCAGACTACACATTGTCATTCTGTCACACTGACATTCAGTTGCACTCTCATACAATGCAACAAATAAGAAAAAAATAATGGCGTACTGCTGACATCTTCGTGTGTAATAAATATTATATTTCCACTCAGACTACACACTGTCATACTGTCATTCTGCCACACTGTCATTCTGCTACACTGTCATTCTGTCACACTGTCATTCTGCTACACTGTCATTCTATCGCGCTGTCATACAATGTTACAAATAAGAAAAATGTGATGACGTACTGCTGATATCTCCTTTGACACGTCTCCTCGTATCGTAAATGACATAAGGAGAATATTATAATTTTAGCGCACACCCGTGAAAAATCGCGGGATTTTATAATTTTAGGATTTGCAAAGCTAAAAGTATTTACAAAATACTTGTAAATATACAGAAAATATTAATAAACATTTTATTTTTAACTTTGTACCAGTTAGATAATAATGAAATATAATTAAGAGTTATTTTTCCCAAAATGGAAAAAATGAATTTTAGAAGACATTTCGATATAAAAACGATAATTTGACTTCTTTTCTTCACTCCATAATAATATATTAAATTGATTTTTTTAATTTATTGAAAAAAAAATATTTTTAAGTTAATCAAAACTCAAAACCTGTTTAAGGACAAAATGTCTAAATTTTGGGTAAAATAAGAGACGAAACTAATGTTAAAACTTTCGAATCCATAAAAATGGCCGTCAAGAGAACAATTGATTGAACGAATTAACTATTGAAATGCATTTTTTTCCAATTTCAAGTATTTTTTGTTTAGTGCGATTTAACCGTGTCACAATTTTCAATATATTTATCAAAATTTGTAACGAGGCACACGATTTTCATTAAAGGTGGAAATGAAAAATATTCCTCACCTATAGCACAATAAGACCCTTAAAAATCTCTTGGCGAAAACAATTAATCCAATGAAAGATGAAAAATATGAGAGAACTGCCAAATAACGAATTTTCGAGACCCCTGAAAATTTGACAGAAGGAATTTTTCCTTTCGACCCTGAAAAAGTTCTTCTGAAAATTCAATAATAAATGTTTATTCTGGTATGTGGGGAGGTTAGTGCAATCCCACACATTGCATATAGGGATAAAAAAAATATATGATCAAAAACAAAAACAAAAAACAGATGAATTGAGCATAAAATAGAATAAAATTATAAAAATAATAGAAAATTGAATACTTTTTTTTAGAACTGAAATTAGTATTTTTGATAGAGGTGGTACAACTGAGTTCTCAGCGGCAGAACCATAAAAGTCAATAATTAATGTGTGCGAAAAAGAAGGCAGTATAACGAATAACAGAGAGAAGAGATGTGCTTAATGTGTACAAATAAATGCGAGCTGGTGACCTTTGTATGTGCCAGAAGTCCCCTGGAGCGGATCGGCCACCTGACCTTTGGAAAGGTGGATCGCTGGAATATTAAAGGGAGGACTGCAAGAGAATAAGTGCGCCACCCTAGACCTTTACGCCCCTAACTATGGCTGCTAAATATTATACAGGTACGTTGCAATAATTAACAACACTCCAGTGACTCGGAGATAGACTATTCTTAGACCAGGGCAAGAACATCTTCAGGAAGTCTTCGACAGAAGACGTTGATATTATTGAAGATAGGTTTTCTTGGAGAGTAAAGCTAAGTCTTTCAAACTTAATAGGCTCATTCTTCACCTTTCGTATTCAAATGTTGAATATTGAACGGTCTGTGAAGAACTGTTCAGCATTTGATTTTATCATGTTTCTAGGACTCGACCATGCATTAAAAAAATGATCGAAATTATTGGATGTTATTTAGCTACCTGATCGAATAAATAATACGTTTGAAGCTCACATCAAACATACTCGTGTGCACATGATATATTTATAAATTTAAACGAGTATCTTTGGGGCATTGCCTGTTCGCTGGAGGAAACACAAAGGCCCGTTATTTTTCTAAGCGGGGTTCCTTCACCTCGCATTACAGCGTGCATTACCATGGGATGGCCGCCGCTTCAATTATTATCATTAGTTGATTCATTCATTGGAATATCTACTACCACGCATACTACCTGATACTTGTGTTACCTGTTAGCAGTTATCGGGTACCGGTAAATGCCTGCAACGCAAATAATGGAGCAATTTAAACGATCAAAAGCCGAAAAAGATTTTAGATTGAAAAAAATATGTTTAAAGATTCTCTCTGCAGCTTAGAAGATTGGCCATTTAGAATTTGGTTACGGTTTTTATATTTCAGTTCACCGATAGAAATATATTCTAAGCGTATCCATATGTCGAAGTAAACTATTTTCTTTTTCTATTTCTGTTGAAATTAATCAAAGTTTTTAAAATAAAGAAATTCTTTCCTAAGCAGAATATCAATTTCATTGGCCTGTGTTTCCTTTCAGACCGGTATAGATCATACTTCTAAGAATGTTTTAATCGAAAATGAAAGAACATGAAAAGTTGCACAAAAAAGATGAGAAAGTTTCATGCAGTGAGAGTTCATCTTTAGAGTTATTAGTGAGACACACGAAGATATGTTGTGAACTTTCTTAAACCTTATGCACCTTAGAAAATACTAAAATCTAAACAATTTGAAATACCTACCCGATATAATCTGCATGGCAAAAATGCGAGTCTCATTATTTCATTTAATAAAGAAGAAACTGTGAACAAGTTAGCACTTGACTGTCTCATTGTCTCATTCAATAATTCAAATAACACATCACCTGAACGGGAACAGTTACAATCGTTAAACTGAATGACTAACATCACTACTGGAAAACTCCTTTATCATAAAACCAACGATCCACGCTAGAATGATAAATACTTGAACACAAGATTGGTAACTTCATAAAAATAACTTGGATTAGTTAAACATATTAGCTGGGTACTAGAAAAATAACAACTTTATGGTACGACAGCAGATTATGTTTATATCAAGAGTTATGGTTTTGCTAAACAAACAAGTGTGTAACAAACCGTGAAATTGTTTCTTAAATCTGCGAAAATAAAGATTTTTTTGAACTTTGAAAAGATTAAAAACTTGAATAATCAGATTTCATTTTTTAATTGGAAGTTTTCGGAGGTTCTTTGAGAAGAAAAACTGAGTCTTGAAGAGACCTAGATTGTCATACATTTAACTTCAAAAATTTTTAATAAAATGGGCATTTTATACAGGGAACAGAAGATAGATGAAGCAGAATTGAAAGACTTTTTTTAAACACAGCTTGTGTAGCTTAGTGGTAGATTTTTTTAGAATGTGTAATCTGTCGTCGTGAAATTTATACAAGTAACTACAATTTATCAGTTAGCATAGCTATTTTAAACTCTTGAAATTGCAAAATTTTCAATAAATTGACAAGAATTTATTAATCTCAACTTAAGCCAGGTCATTACTACTAGTATAATAGTAGAATAAAGAATAACCAGTGAAGTGCCTTCTGGGCTTGTTTGGTGATCCAAACATTTGCCTAATCGAGGCTTAAATACAAATACAAATCTGTGTTTACGAAATTCAAATGGGATGTAGATAGTGTGTCTGCTGGGCTATTGGGCTAAATGAAATATTTGTTTCTGGGCTAAATGAAGGCATTTCTGGTGTTATTCTTTATTATATGACTAGTACCTATAACTTGAAAAAATCCTTTGCTACGTTTAATAGATTCCCCTCTTTTAACAAACGGATTGCAAGCTTAGGATTCTAATGCTTAGAGCACAGGCGTCAGATAGGTATGCTGTCCATTTTCTACCAGTATAACAATGGAAGATGCTCCGAAGAACTAGCGTCATTGATCTCTTCGGCGCGCTTCATAGTCAGGAAACATATGTACACGGTTGACATTTGTCACATGAGAATGGATCGCTTTTACGACTCGTTCTTGAGTTCAACAGCTCGGCTGTGTTTCCTCCCCCCTACGACATGGCTCCCTTCAAGATCCATGTCCACTACTTCGTCTACTCAAAAAATCCTCCACACAGCATCCCCAAAGATGACATTGGCCCTGAAGGAAAACATTTTCCACGTAGCATCCTGTGTAGATTTATTGTAAAAAAGGTCAAATATCATTCCAATTATTATGACAGGAACTCTGATTGTGTTAATTTATTATTTTTTTTTTTCAAAAAAAATAACATCATCAGGCCTTATGCTTCCTAATAAACTGTTAGTATGTACCATTGGTACTAACACAATACAGTATTCACAAAGCGGACACACATCGCATCGTTGCGTTGGGGCTTTGACCTCTTCCTTTGTTAAAACTTTGACCAAACTGCGTTACGGGAAGCTAGCAACAATCGCTCACTCGTATAAATAATAATAATACCACATTACATAACTTCAAGCGGTGATTCACTAGCACTAGGACACTGTTCTGGAAACTGCAGCTAACCAACATTCAGTACTGTGTCAAATTAGTCTAAAAATCTATTTAACTCTAGTAATTAAAGTAAATCTGGTAATCAATTTAAATTTAATAATCAAATTAAATTTAATTCAGCCATCAATAAAACATATTTAGTAAATTAAACCTACTGGTACCTAATTAAATTAAATCTAGTATTCAAATTAAATGTGGTAGTCAAGTTAAATGTGGTATTAAGTCAAATATAATAATCGAATTTAATCTAGTTACCAAATTAAATAAGGTAATTAAGGCAAACATAGTAATCAAATTAAATCTACTAATCAGATTAAATGTGGTAATTAAGCAAATATAGTAATCAAATTAAATGTACTGTTATATATCGTAAGCTTTTTTCACGGTATAACAATCATTTTTTTAAATTATTTTTAGTTGTTCCCATTTTACTACAAAGTAAAGCCTCGCCTAGAGGGTAATCTTAAAAATCAAAAACACTAAAAGCATCCATCAAAATAAACCTGACTCAAATTTTTACTTATTTTAAAAGTAATAATCCTAATAATCCGATTTATTTAAATTTTAAAATAATACCTTAAATTTAATGCAAGCATTAAAAATATATTTACTTTAATAAAGTTCAGTAAAATAATCTGATTAATCCATTTAAATGTTAATTCAATCTTATTAATTCGATATAAAGCTCTCGTTAAAATCTAATACGTACATTAAATGCGTACAGTCGTATCTCTGTTTATAGTTGAAGTCATAATTGTCATAAATCGATCTCTAAAGTTAACAGTTTCATATAAATTTCAAAAAACATTAATAAACACCGGTAAACTGTCTACTTAGTGGACAACTTTGACAGTTTAATTTGTTACGTACCTGCAAAATAGTCAGGAAAAGCGATAACGATATTATTTCATCATTTTTGGCATCATTCAGCATTAAATTGCAATTTAGTAATGAATGGTAGCATTTGTTAGAAAATTTCAACAAAATAGCATGAAAAACAAACTAAAATATCTGTTAATTTTTTTTATTGAAGAAACTTATGTTGACAAGACAAGGTTTTTGTGCAAAAGCACAAAGGATAACAAATTATTACTAGTCTGAAATACAAATATAATTTGAAAAATCTTCCGAGAAAAAATTAATACCTTATTAATGCCTTGTAATTTTTTCAATTTATATTTGTGTTTAAAAAATTATGAATATTTTTTTAATGTTATACTAGTTTGTATTGAATTATTTATCGGTTGAAAATAAGCCGACGTAGCAAAGTGGTTGCGTGCACCTGACCGGTAATCAGAAGGTGCTGGTTCAATTCCCGTCAGCGGCATTTATTTTTTTTTCTCGGAAGATTTTCTCAATTAACATATGTGTTTCAGGCTAATACTTATTGCTTTTAATAATTTGTTGTTTATTTTTACTTTTATTTTTAAATGTCTTGAATATATATTTTTACTGACGCATTCAACACAAACTAGTTAAAAAAGATTCTTTAACTTTATACGTACAATATTAATCGTGTTTCCGATACACAAATCTTTTTTTCTGAGCGTCATTAACTGCTAGCTAACTTTAAAATAGAATTATAAAGCTGAGATTTCTAAATTGTGCGATTTTTTGAGAACTGATTTTATTGCTTGTCTACATACTACATACTTGCTACATACTAAATGTAAAAGCATCTGATGAAAAAGTATGTTTAGTTCCACCCACCACTGTAATGTAATAAAGCTTAATCACGTGTTCAATTATGAGTTTATCTCAATCTAACTGCTAGCCCCCACCTACGTAATTTTCCATAGACGGACTTGCAAAAAACATTAAATATAATTGTTAGAGTTATTCACAAAACGCTGATTATGTATCAACTCCCACAACAATGTTGTGAATCTTCCTTTAGAGATAGTTAAATATTGCTTACATGAGTTAAAAACTGACGCTGAAATACTCAAATACAATCATAGTTTATATTATCTATTATCTGTTTGACCTAATTTGCAGTTTATGAAAGCTTTTGGCTTAGAACTGACCAATCAAATTGACCAAATTCAATTCGACACATATCACGTGTTTCGAAGCCACAAGGTGCAACGTCTTCCTTTGATGTGTATTCCCTGGATCCATTCCATTGGATTGTATTTGGTGCGACCCATGATTTGACCTGGATATTGCAGTGTTATAGCTCTAATATCCAACAAATTTTTTTGGTAACTCATCGAACAACCTCTGTTTTAGCACTCTGTTATATTTGGAGCACACGCCTACGTCTGTGTAGCATGTAAGCATGTTGATTGAGATCATCGTTTCAAAAGCTGTATTCCTTTTAAATGTTTGGAATAGTGTGCAAGTATGTAATATGATACACAGAATAAAATATAAAACATTAGCTTTCAATAACAAATTCACCATTCATTAATTTTAATTCAACCCATCAAAGATAGATAATTAGCGGACACCACTTTAAGGCGTGTCTTCCGTACCTTGTAATTATTACCTCTCTGCAACGCGCTTTGATTTATGAACAACTGTACGACGGTAATTTTTTCAACAAAAGATCATTAATGCTCATGTTATCTCTGATGGTCTTATGTTTGCTAGATATTAAAATAGAATCAATGAAAACCATATATCGTCAGTGGGGTACCAACTAGGCTGTAAAATACCCGCACCGGATCAAACATTAAATATGAATAAAGCAAATAGGCGTTTATAGAAATTGTTTGACGTCTCTTGTCTCCAGAGGGCCCTCGGGGGTACTCCATCCAGACAGCCATGGCAGTGAAGATGGTACCCTTAAATTGGCACAGTCGGTGCCATATAAGCTTCCCGTAAGAAGTGCTCTGAAAGAGTACACTCGTCCCTCCAAGAATATTTCCTTTTAGTATCTCGGTAGGCGGAATAGTTAAATTAGTGTTGACGCCAGCTTTGATGCTAGACTGGAGTCCTACATGGGCTTTATTAACTTGTTTTACGCCTTTATCATCAAGTCTTATAATTCCTAATGGTAGTGACATGATTTTCAAGTTCCTAAATTAACTGCATATTTTAGCATTTTATGGGGGAATATTATAGGGTTAAAACAATTGTTGGAAGCTTTTGCATTACATTTTTCCAGGTTACATACGAATTGGTTTTCATGATTAACCACTTTAACTTTTTAGCTATCGCTTACATTTATAAATGTCTAATTAACTTTTGTGTTCTCTTAAACTCCGTGTTCAACACTCACTTCTTTTAAGGAATTGCCGATATTGCTAACGTATAGGAGAAACAACAGAGGTCCTAGGTGGGATCCTTGGGGAACTCCTGACGTATAGGAAAATAAAAAGAGATAGCTAGGATTAGTTTTTACCTAAGTGAGAGCGGATTTTCAGTTAGTGGAAGATCACAGTGCTCAAATTACGGCTGCGGAAATTAATATTGTTACAATATGAAAGCGTTAAAAATAATAGTAACGCCCGATTAAAATCATGGATGCTGAAGTTAGTGGTACTCCACTGATATTTTAAGTCACCTTTTTTACAGCTACAGTATAATAAAACGGCCACATATCCAAGATAATAAAAAGAAAAGATTGTTGTTCCGCGAGCTAAATGAACGGCGGACGTAAGAAATTAGTGGAAAAAACGTGTTTCTAGGTCATTACGTCTCTCAGATTATATTGTACGTTTAACTGTCAACCAAGATGAATGGCTAATGATCCGAGCAAGAGGTCAGGGGCTCCTAAATGTAGGTGAATCCGAACCTTCACAATTTTGATGCTATAAATTATTTAAAAAACACGTTTATGGACGTTCAAATACTAAACATTACAGAATTATTTGAAAGAGGATGGGCGAGATTTTAATCCTTACACACCTAGAAGATGCCTAACATATTTTCGGCCAAGGTAGGTAATAATTCTGTTCAGGTGTTTGACTCAAATAAATAGTGAATGTTAAATCGTGAAATTGAAAATATTACGTTTCTCATCTGCCAATCTGTTTTCTAATTTTCTGCCATTGCTTATTCCCACAATGATTATCACCGGTTACTAGTCATCATATTGTTGTGAAATAAATAAAGTTATACTCTTTAGAATGGGTCACATTGCATTATACCACTGAAAAATGTCTACTGTAGCAGTATTTTACTAATAGCAACAAACTATGGGCGTGATGCATTGATTTTAAATTACATTTTGTTAAAATCTGCACAGATTC
The DNA here is from genome assembly GCA_026573805.1 of Hesperophylax magnus. Taxonomy (NCBI): domain Eukaryota; kingdom Metazoa; phylum Arthropoda; class Insecta; order Trichoptera; family Limnephilidae; genus Hesperophylax; species Hesperophylax magnus. The sequence continues at coordinate 2,778,141 of JAIUSX010000016.1, forward strand.
TGAACACGGAATTTAAAACTAAACGATGTTTTTGTCTAGTGTTAGAATGTAAATCAATTATTTTTTGGTTCCAGATATAGTCCAAATATTCCCCTAAACTAACTAATAAATGATTTGCCGATACAAAAGACTCGAGTTATATCACTAGTATATTTTAAAAGTTCACTTAAATAGGTTAACTAAATAAAATCTGGTACTTCATTTAGTCCAAAAATCATAGATATCCAAATTGATATATTTGCCTTTACATCAAATCTGGGTATCATTTCGTCGAGCTGGAGGCAAACCACGTGACCATGTTTTTGGCACCAGGGGGTTCGAGCATGCTTTGAATAAATGGGAATGTGGGAATTCTACGCAGGATCAAAATGTTCGTTTTTTAACGAACCGCCTGGCGGATCGACGCATAAATAGTGAGATGGATAAATTATAACACATTTGTAAAAGGGTTTAACTAAATAATGTAGCTAAATATTCAATTTTGGAAACAAGTCCGAACTTTTGTTTACCCGATTTGGGATTTTTAGCTAGGTTTTTTACGCAGCCAGCGATTTGAGCGCCATAGTAGACTAGTAATTCGTAGGCAGATTTTATTTTTGAGGAATGGATAGTGGTATTTTTTTTATTTTTTTTTATTGTTGATACATTATTTTACAATATTTCATATTCTAATTCAGTAATGTTGGCCTCACTGGGTTGTTTACCCGTGCTGAGGCCCCCATTTTATAATATAAGAATTTATACATTTAAAAAAAAAAAGAAAAAAAACATTAAAATAAAGATAAATTTAAACTAAAAATAAAGATTAAAAATTAAAACATAATTATCACACTAAAAGAAAAATATTAAAAGAGAATGTAAATCGGCATTTATAATGATTTATGTGTTTGTGCGTGTTGCGTTTTTTATATGTTTTTTTGTGTTGCGTGTATATGTTTTATTCTTTTATGTTATAGAATTTTGGTAATATTGTCTTTTTTTTCTTAATCCATTTTTTTATTTTGTGTTTGAATTTATTTTTATTTTCCTCAATTTTTGTTTCAAGTGGAAGACTGTTGAATGCTTTAATAGCGTGGTATTTATGGTGTCTTTGTCCAAAGGTAGTGTTTACCGTCGGAGTTTTTTATGTTTTCTTTGTCTTTGTATTACAATGCGAGTTGCCTGTATACCGTCAAATTCATTGATTGACAAATCACAAAAAGAGAGACGGTCACGCCACCTCCCACACTCTTCGCAACTTAGTTTGTTCCCTTTCTCTGATTGACTGGCTGAATTTTAACGTCTGTGCTAAAAATAAACAAACAAAAAATAAATTTAGGTGAATGCTTCAGAACTCGGAACAGCCTTCATTGGTAGCCGACAGTTGAAGAACCTCTTCAATTAGAAGTGGTTTCTTGTTTAAAAAAAAAAACAAAGAAATATCTTGGAGGTGTAAAGAACTTTTATATAAACACTTCATCAACTTTTTTCATACGATTTGTTCCCACGCAACTGACACCTGCAAAAAACTGTAATCAAATAATTCTATTATTTTACTACCTCCAGTACCAAAATACGTTTTTTACAACTGTAGCGATGAAATGACGAACGTTTCGACAATTTTATTTTAGATGGGTTAGAAAAAATGGCACGCGCATCACAAATTGGAACTACACACGGATTTTAAAATAATGACGCGATGTGACAAAATAATAATGAAATACTTTTGATTTGATATAAGAGGTGATTAGTTTCTGTATTTTAGCGGTTAAGAGGAGACCTCTAACTTCAATTAACTAATTGATCAAATTTAAAATGAACTAAACTTTTTCCTTACCGGTAGTAAATTTGTGTAGGAGTTGAAATGTACATTGGCGGCATCGGTATAGACTATAGACCATATATGTTTGGTTTTGAAATTGAGAATATGCTTAGTTCCTACCGGAATGACATTTATCTTTTTCCTATCTGTCCTTAACCATCACCTTTCTGGAAAACTATTTATAATTTGGAACAATGGTAAGAATAGTGTGAAAATTCGAGTGCATTTATTTTGAAAAAAAAAAACTAAAGAAGAATTGAAATACTGGAAGCAAGCTGTTGGTATTTTTCACGCACACAATCTCGTTTGAAAAGTGAAAAGAAGTAAATTGACTATCTTGGATGTGCCCTAGACACGGGATATCCATTGAAAAATAACCCCAATACAATTTTGGCTTGGTTCGCGTGCGCATTTATGAAAAGGTCCACGCATTGTGTCGCAATGCGAAATGGACACTGTGCATTGCGTTTTGCCTTTTGTTGTTCTAGAGTTTACTTATTTTGCTTCCCAGCTATGGCTGATTCAGACCTGGTTTAATAAAAAAATGTTGGTTTGGTGATGGCTTTGTATTCAAATTACAACAACACCTCGGTAACAAAATGAACGCTGTTCCTTGGTTTCGCTTACGAGTTTGAGCTTGTTACAAGAAGTTTAAACAGAGTTGGGTTGTTAAGGTCATCTCCATATTTGTGACGTACGCTGTGTGGTGGTTTTAAAATGAATTTAACTAGACAGGGCTAATCTAGTATAATACATCAATGGATGTGCCTAATATTATTTAAGATTTATTTCGTTTTTTTTGTGGCGATAATTACCTCGAGGCATCGTGGTGGAACTCAATATATTGTGTTTTGTGCTAATTCGAAGAGATGCAGTAGTAAGTGAATGGTCTTCATTTTATCCCTACTTCCATACCTTGTTCATTCCTACACATACCGTCACCCAATTCCAGCAAACACCCATTAATTTCGTTTCGTTTTAAATTGTTTTCAGTCCATTTTCATATTCATATGAAGCAGTTTCGGATGCAACACCATTATTCTAGACTTTATCTATTCAGTGGTATGAACAAAGTAAACGCCTTTTTAGAAACTATGTTTAAATGAAAGGTCCTCATGTGCAGCGATTTTATGCACGAATCCAGAACGTCTCAGAAAGACTCGATAATGAGGTTTATAACAAACTTCCTTCTGCCTCCCCCTGTGGGGAAACGAAATGATGGTTAGTTAGTTATTTTACTCGAATTTGTGAAATTAGGAATGGGTCAGGAAATAAATTTGCAGAAATGAGCTATTCTTTTTTTTTCATTATTTATTTTTAATTTTTATTTTAGCCGTTTGTACTTCCAAGTTTACAAATGTCTAATTTATTATTACTTACATACATAGATTATTACATTGATTAATTTATTAATATTAATTGCTCCTCCAATCAAGCCTGAATCTATCAATTAGTGCAGACTTTATAGTTTACGGCAACGCATTATAATATTGCATTCGCTTTGTCCTTTTTGGTATCCTAATTTCATTGCACTTTCTTGTATTATGTCTGTAATTTTCATTGTTGTACTTGAAAAGTATTATGGTAGTAGGTTATTTATTATTTCATGTATAAATATCATCGCGTTCAAGGTCAGCATCTGTTTCACTGTTAGCCAACTTAGTTACTTTTGAAAATCTATTTCTCCTAAGTATTATTCTCACTGCTCTATTTTAGACATTTTGAAACTTATTTTGTTTTCTGTCATACATAAGAAATCGTTAAGCAATATTGTCACTTCAACTTAGTAGGTAATATTTCACCAGATCGATAAACTCATATTTTTACATTTCTTCCAGAAGATTATCTTGCATATGATTGTTTAAAATCTTTAAAAGAGTTTTCCACAGAATGTTTAAGACAATACATGTACTAAATCTTCGGGCTCATGGTTAGTAAAGTAGTGTAGAAAACGTCACCACAGGAGAGGTTGACTTTGAGGACTTGTAATTGTTCTCCCGGCCGCAGTAAGTTTTGTAGATATGTAACCTATACGACAACAATAGACGAATACTCAATATATCAAATAGTCACCTTGTCATAATGCAACAGATATATTGCTGACAGGCAGCGCCAAAGGTTAACCAGTGGTAGGTAAAAGATACGACTAGTATTCAATACCGCCGTGTTGAAAGAAAACATTCAGATTTATCAAAACGTCGTTTTAAATGTTTTAGTCATGTTTAATAATCTTAGGTACTTCCCAATCTTGCTCTTCCCATCTTCTCCTCTTTCCCACTCCCATCAACACCACAAACTGGAGTTATCTTTGCGCAATATTCTAAATTCACTGATTAAAACTTCACGAAAATTGTACTGAAAGTCGCTGTAGAACTAGCACAAGAAATGTCTTTTGGACGTGTTTTGTGATTCAAATATTTGGCCAATCGGGTCTTAACTTTCCAATACAAAACTGGGTTTCACCATGATTACGAAATTCAAATGGGATGGATATGTCAGGCAAGTGTTAGTGAGATAGAGTCTAGAACCAAAAGGTGTTATTTATTAGGTGTACTGCTTGCACCGTTGTGAACGAATGGCTCCGACTTCACCCGAGGACAGCTGATTCATAGGTCCCTGGCAGAATAACTTATAGACTCAATCAGAACGGTCGTGTGTCCAGCAAGACTTTGGTTGTTTTGACCAGACATTACATAGCACAACCCAACCTTTCTCTTCGCTGTCTCTTTCCCCTCCACTCTCCCTTCAGTCTCACAACATACCCTAATCGGGGAGGCATAGTCCTACCGGTGCGCCTCTTTTGCGGTATTCAAATTAAAAACAAAAACAAAAAATTCCCATGTTTCGTGTCACGGCGCATCAGGGGCAGAAAGAAGGCAGGCAGTAGGTACCTGGTAGCCATTAGCCATTGAGGTTCTGTTATGGCGTTTTGTTATTGGTAGGTCAAGTAAACTTAAAATAGTCTAAACGCTTTTTATTTATATGCTTGCGGTGAAACAACACAAATCAGCAGTAATAACAAGTATCAAAAACAATCGCCTCTATTCGCAAACTATCGTTGATCGATGGCACTGACTTGATCACGTGACACTTCGAAATCCGTCGCGCGCCAAGGTTGTCATGAACTGTAGTCGGCCTTGGATACGTTAGATATAACTTTTAGCATGAAAGAGACGGCATGTGAAAGCAAAGTCTGAAGAGTGTGTACGGTTGTCCAATGTGTCATTTTCATCACATCACGAGATGTGATGATAACATACTACATTTTGTTAATTACAGAATGTTGACTAATCCGCCATCTTAATTCATATTGGGTATATTTTATTGTTATAAAGAAGTAAACGCACATTATAATAGGTCGGTTAGGTCGATTAGGTAGTACCTACTCGTCACGGAGCCTTTTTTTAAGGCTTTATGGAAGCTTTATGGAGGCTCTGTGGCTGGATCGATGGGTATGCCGCAGTGCTGGCTCGGGGCCCGACACGCCATCACTATTTATATTCACAGGGTGGGACCAACATTCATCACTCACCAACAAATACAGCGACATAAGGTGGAAAACTGTGACTTGATTATTTCAGTGATTTATTTTGTTTCAATATTCCTGAGGAAAGAGGATAAAGACGTTTTTGTGAGGTACACAAACTTAACATCATATATTGAATGTCCATAACTTCTTGACATCAATATAATTATCTATTCTAATTTGAAAGAAAACAGAAGTCGCAAATTTACATAAAACCTTTCGACTCGCAGGCCCTTTCAGCTAGAAAGTGTTCTCTTTCTGAGCTCCATATTGGAATATACAAAATTCAAAAAAATATTTATTGCACAAAAAGACTATAAAGGGTATAGTTTATAGGTTACATCCTTTTTCTTCTAGCTAACCCAACAAATACACATTATATTACATAACCCAACAATTACATGTTAACAAATGCATGTAAATAAAAAATAAAAAAAAACAGAGGTATTTAATTTACGTAAGGTATTCATTTAAGGTGTAGTGACATTTGTTTAAAAGAAATGTTTTTAGTGTTGATTTAAATTTAAGTATGTCGGTTATTTGTTTGATGCTACGTGGAAGGTTGTTATATACTTTAATGGCTATGTAGTGTGGTCCTTTTTGAAAAATATTTTACACTTTTCTGTAGCCTCTAGGTATAAATTTTCTTTGCGGCTATAAATAAAGGGCTTGAAAATCGGAATTCGGCTTTGGTGGTATGTTATCCAAAACCCTGTCAACATATTTCGAGAAGTCTAGCCATTCTGCATTTCTTAGATTCCACCGTGGAATCGTATTGCTGAAGATACACGGAATCTGTATGCCTAGGCTTAACATGGCTGGCCTTTGTTGGCTATGTGGGAAACTGTTAAATATAGTTCTCGAAGCCCTCATAGGTTTTCCGTCCGGCGCTGTAGAGGCAAAACACAAGTCAGGCGTATATTCACATCGCCATCGCGCAGAGAAGAATGTCCCCTTTTGCTTAGCATCGTAAATAAGTTGGCAATCCTGTGCTAACGCCCAATTTCACTGCTCTCCAGATTTATCGGTCGTCGAGTAGCCCCATAGGAAGTGGTGGGTTGATTGTGTGTATGAAGGGCTGGTGACTGCCATACTTCATTAGGAGGTTTGTAGATATTAAATACAGCAAGTATTCCAACCTGGATCCGATCGCGTGATATCCATCAGTGATTTTTTGGGTGATAATCTGCAACTCCGGCTTGATGTAGGTTGCAAGCCCATGTTTTGGGTGTCCCAGCACTGCCGCTAGGAGGTAGCCGGGAATATCCAAGCGTGGTGAGCCGTTTTCTACGATATGTGTCTCCTGGAGTAGCAAAATATCGATGTTTCTGTCAGTGAGTATTTTGAATAGGAAATCCACCTTTGATCGAGAGGTTTCCTCAATATTCAGGGACAATATTTTTAATTGTTCCCGATATTTATCGATTCCCCTTGGCCGGGAGACCTATCGGTCTTCGGCCCCTTAAATAGCGGCAAATTTGTTTTCTTGATCTAATAGTGAAAAGGTACTATGTCAGTACCTTTGAGACAGCCTATCAATTAATCAATATTGATTACACAACATTAAGGACGGATTATTTCACAGAATTCGAACAATTCGTCAAATTTCACTATTGATTTTCAAGTACTGTGAAGGTTCTATTCAAGTCGTGTTGTGATTTCAGTTTTGTGAATCAACTGGCCAATAATGATATAATAATAGAACCTTCACAAAACTTGCCAATTAACATTGAAAGTTGATGAATTGTTCCAATTCCGTGACACAAACCGTCCAAACTCTCTTACAATGCTTAACATCGTATTTGTCATTCCATTTGATTTAGAATTTGACTTGAGACAGAATTTCTGAATTTTAAATTTAAGCAAAGAATGGTTATAATTGTCACTTCTCTTGTGTTATTCTTAATTCTATGACTTAAACCTCCGCCATCTTTATTTCCCGGCCGTGCTGTAGACTTGGCGGGAACGAAAATTTCACCAAACTAATAACCGCTAATCATTCAGCTAATAATACCGGTTAAGAACAACAGTCATCTATTTTACTATATTGCAATTTTAAACACGATCCTGATGAAAATACGTAACTAATTTACTATTAATCTTATTGATTAGTTACGTTTTAGTCAAACTACACTTTCGCCGATTTCGTGACGCGCCATTTTGACGAATACAAATAATACCTAATCGCTTTCCGCGAAAATTCGAAGCGGTGGAGCTTTGTATAGAAATTATAATATAATATGTGGGTATACATCATTATGCGGTTTAGTGCAGTTAAACACGCGATTTATTCATATAGACTATCGACTGCGAGTACGAGTAGGAACACTAGGAACATGTGAACCTGCCTGCCGATAATGGAAACGTAATTCAAAATGGTAATAGATTTCAAGCTGTAATAATTATCGGTAATGGATTGAGCTGATGGCCGATATGTGGTATAGATTTCTGAGGCTAAAGAATATTTTTGTAGAATCAAACTGATGCCACTTCTGACCACAGATGAAAACACTTACAACGGAATGTAATGAGTTGATGATGTGACAATGACTCAATTGGTAGAGATGTGCGTTCCGGTAAGACTAGAAGATCTAGATTCGAGTCCCAGTTGCGACCGTTTCCTTTATTATTTTCTTTATCTTTGTTTGGTTTCATAGTTTCATTAAGAATTGTTGATATGACCTTCTTCAGTGATTAATCTGCACACACACTAACGCCAATAGCGGAAAGCGTTCCGGACTCGTCGACCAAAAATTCGAGTAAAATCTTAATGGCGGCGTTGTAAGTGGTAACTCCTTCACAACTGATAGCGGCCTCAAAGGCAGCCATGCTTCAAGTTAACTCTTTGATTCATCATCCATCACCACCACCGGAGCAGAACCTTATCGAAGCGACTATTGCGAAAGAATTGAATCTACTCTACATTTTTGTAACTCCATCAAATTACGTTGAATCAGACGTGCTGTCTGAGATGGAATCAAAGAGATGGTGCCTACATAATAATATACTTACACGTAGATACGTACGATTATCACCTTTTATTATATGTCGTTAAAGTGAGGGATTATTTTAGCTGTGAAGACGTTCCTATCGTAAACATGATCGAGTAAATCACAAGAGAACAGCGGGTAAAAGATGCCATATCTAACCTGATGATGGACACTCGAAGGCTGTCTGAAACATTGTTTAAAGGAGGAGGAAGTGCAACACGTTTATTACCTACCCAAAAGTTGATCATTTTAAAACATAAATAATGCGTAAAATGTAAATGTAATCGACAAACACTTTTTTAAGATGACAATGCAGTTAGTTAGGAAAAAACTTTAAGTATTATTATCTCCACACAGAGGGCCGTGAGGAAAATTATTTCGCTCGGGGCCTTTGTCATGTTTGGGGATGCTGTTTGGAGAGCCTTTTTAAGAAATATAAGAGATGGAGTTATGTAGTACCGATAATAATATATTAATTTTTCTTCATAAGCCTTCTGGTGTCCAGCTTTGTACACAATTCAAGTGTGTCCATTTTTAGCAATTCTTAGCGACCCTTACCCATTAGAAGCCGGCAGTACCTACCTACCTAATATTGTTCCACTGTATGTGGAGATTTCTAAATAAAATACATTAAATAATTTTTTGGTAAAAAGCAGTTACTTTATGGTTTGACATATTAATAAAATAAAACAATAACTTTGTTTGTAATCACGATGGTTATAAACAAAGTCAATGTTTAATTTCAAAATAAATATGGTTAGATTAATTTCACATATGAACGGAATTGGAACTTATTGTCTAATTATGTACTTATTTATCCTAGTGTGCCTTTCAGTGCAGCATGTTTTCGATTATGAAGTTATTTTATTTGACATTTAACGATTTTTTTCCTTTTTCCAGGTGCGGCGCGATGGAAGCTACTTGCCGGGAGGTGCGGGCGGAGCGATCCGACCGCCCGTTCGAGCGGTCCACTGACCGCGCCCGCAACCGAGCCGTCGACCGCCCACCCGACCGCGCGTCTGACCGCACGCCGGACCGCAGGCTCACCCGCGGTGGAGACCGCTCCTCGGAACGCGTACCACCCAATAGAACAGGCGAAACAAAGACCAACCGAGGAAAAGACAGATCAAGAGATCGCTTAGAAACCAATGAAAGGATTGTGGGTGACTGTGTTTACGAGGCAAGAGCTTTAGCACATAGAACTATCGGAATGAAAGAAGGGTTCGACCGCGTTCCAACACTGTATAATGAAGGTTATGAACATCCAGAGACCAGGACTTCTGGACATAGAACCATAGGTCTTAAAGAGCGGTTAAACGATCGCGTTCCACAATTGTATAATGATGTTAATGGACAGGCAGAAACCAGGACTTCTGGACATAGAACCATTGGACTAAAAGATCGGTTAAATGATCGGGTACCACAACTGTACAGTGAAGGTTTAGATGCAACTGGACACAGATCCATAGGAGTCAAAGACCAGCTAGTTCCAGATTTTTACCGCAATGCAATTTCTGATGAGAGTGAAGAAGATGATTGCGAGCAGGCAGGAGAAGAAGTGTGCGTTTGGGTGGATGACAGACAGTTGTGGGTGAGCGGCGTGCTAGCGGGCACGACGTGCTCGGAGCTGGTGCGCGCATTGTTGCCACACCAGCCCGGGCACGCGCGCTCTAGTGAAGCCGACTGGGTGATCACCGAGAGATGGAGGAGTATGGAACAGCCGCTGGATGGAGACGCGACCATCTTGGACATTTGGAACGCCTGGGGAGATGCTCAAAGCGAGGTAAGCAAACGATGTTCATTAAGATATATTCCTGAACTCATCAATGTTCATTAGACATTCGGCGGTACTGCGAAAGGGTATGAGATTTATTGTGGTCTTACACAATAGTTTCTGCATAATCTTCCTGCTTTTGTTTGACTTCTCGGTGGAAAAGTTGCAATTATTTGATGGGTGGTGATAAATCCTCTCCATGTTTTCTCTGAGTTAGATGAAATCCTTGGAGCCCTGATCGCCTCTCGGAATCACCTCCACTTTATCGGTCTCCTTTTTGTGGTAGCACACAAGAGTCCCAATTGCCTGTAGCCAATGGAACTATGGTATTGCTATAGAGCTTTGATTAGACAACATTTCCCATTCTGGATGGTGGTCTGTCATCAGGGCTACACAGCGTCTCTAAGCCTTAGGATGTGATGTTCACCTATAATAGGTTCAGCCACCAAAGTTGAGGTCTCCCAGAAATCCTTCGTCCAACATATTGTAGAGAAGCCTCTTCGGTGATCAGTTATTTTGTATCTTTATTACACCCTGTGAATCATATCCGATATCTGCCTAAACCAAAGGTGCCAACCTTTCTATGATTACCAAGTTCCAGTCATTTTAGTGAAAGTAAAACATGTGGTGAAACAAAAAACACAGAATTGAGAACAGAAATAGTCCACTTGCATGCATTTTATAATTTTGATCTCGGATGCTACGGTAGTTACATAAATTCATTTTTAATCAATAAAACCAAGCGTCCGCGCTCCCCGCAATTTGAATTTTGACAGATGTTATGAAGTGAACCTTGTACAGATTCGTACGGCTTACAAAGCATCTGGCTTAGAAGCATTGTGTGAGAGGTGTATTAATGCATAATGGTGTGAAGCATACGTTGATGATTATTAGGATGGATCAAGGAAAAAAAATAATTATGAGATTAAATATTTTTGGTGTGTCTCCGTCGTTTGTTTTAATATATTTTTGGCTATTTAACAACAACAAAGATTCGCACCATAAATTATGTCCGCTATTTCTGGTTTATAAAAAATAGTCTGATTTTTCGGATTGAAATTTTCAAAAAATTTCCATGGTGCCGAAATTTCGATAAAAAAATACAAAATGACTAAACCGGAAAAAGATGTGATTCAAGTGGCCTATCATTATTTTTAGAATTATTCTCGGTTATTAGTTCCTAGTTATCCACATAGTGTGTTAATTTCTTACATAGTTCTTAGTTATTATATTCGCCGAATAGAAGAATTATTATTGTGTATACCTACTTCACAGATCCCAGACATTATTTTATTATGTCTTCATTTTATTGACCGTTTCTGAGTTTAACTGTCAGACTATTAAAAGATGTAACGTGTGTGTTGTGGTCGTTAGAATTTCTTTAAATTCGTCATGTCCAGTTGACAACGCAAAAATACGCCGGGCCTAGTTATTGTACGCGACACGCAATTGGCTTATTATTTGCCGGCGGGTTCGTGACAACTCGCAGTAAACGCCACAATATTATATGCCTAAAGAGCATAAAACATCATGTTATGTTTTTCCTCAACCCCCACCGTATTAAATATAAGTAGCTAGATACCGCAAACTAACATCATATTCGAGGTTTCGTGATGACATTTTTTTTTAAATGGAAGTTGAGGTCTATGAAGTATAACTACGATTTCTCCAAGAAAAGTTTTCGGTAAAGTTGTCTAACTCCGCTTCACGCAAAGACTCTTTCTCCTCAAGCTAATTTGTTCAGTTTTTTTTAACAAACAGCTATTATTATCCGTATAGTCAATTTGTTTGCATTTCGGAACAGCTCACATAAGTCTTTTTGAAAGCGTTGTCTCTCCCTTACCGACATAGTTAGAATTATTTATTTATTTATTTATTGGTAAAGGTAAGAGACAAACAGCTTATACATAAAATATAAATATGAATATATACATGTTAAATACAGTCAAGCCAAAAAAGTCTCCTGTATTAAAATTGATTGGAGATGGAGTTTTATTGCATAAAAAAAAATATATATATGTATATATTTTAGGTGAGGAGGGGAGGAATAGGAATTTAGGATGAGGATAGGAGATGCTCTGGATACATTCCATACTATTGTATTAATTTTCGATCGTACGAGTTACTTCTAATCGTTATTTGTGAAGTGTATTGCTAAAAATGTCTATGTTTTGAAATTTAGTATTATATTGGGCACATATACCTACGTGGAATTGGTGAATTTTTTCTAAAGTTAGTTCTATATGTAGGTAAATGAAACAAATGGGATTGCCGGGTTGATCTTGTTGGAATATGAATATTTATTAAATTCATTAGCTCTGGTGAGTCGAGGCCATTGTTAAGAATTATAAATAATAAGATTTGGTCAAAAATCAAACGTCGTGTATGAAGTGAGTTGAAGTTGTGGTAATTAATAGAATCGGCGTAATTTGAGAAATGTAAGTTTTTTTTATAATTAATGTGTTTAAAAACTTTTTTTTGAATTCTTTCGATTCTTTCAGTGTGTGCTTGGTAAAAAGGAGTCCAGATCGGTGTGCAGTGTTCTAGGTGGGGACGGATGAACGCTGTGTAAAGGGAATATAGAGTCTTAAGGTTGCGGAAAGGTTTCGTTAAACGTATTATAAATCCTAGCATTTTGTTGGCTTTGTTGATGATTGCATCAGTGTGTTGAATGAAGTTTAATTTCACATCCAGTATTACCCCAAGGTCTCTGATAGAATCTACTTCTTTGATTTGTGTCCCGTTTAATGTATAATCAAAGGAAATTTTATTTTTGTTACATGTAAATGATAATTTATTGCACTTTGAGGTATTTACTACAAGTTTATTTGATTCACAGTAGTTAAAAAGACGATTGAGATCCTCTTGAAGTTTAATGCAATCTTCGATTGATTTGATAACTAAGTAGATTTTTATATCATCTGCATATGCTAGGTAATTGGCGTGTAAAAAACATTTGTGAGTATCATAAATATACACATTAAATAATAATGGCCCTAAATGAGAACCTTGAGGTACACCGGAGGGCACGGAAAAGAAACTGGACTTAGTTCCCGCAACTGAAACACATTGAAGTCTGCTCTGAAGGTATGAAGTGAGCCACCGAAGTAAGTCACCATGGATGCCTATTTGACTTAATTTTTTAATTAAAATGAAATGGTTTACTTTATCGAAGGCCTTAGAGTAATCAGTGTAGATTACATCTACTTGGTTTCTATTGTCCATATTGCTCATTAAATATTCCGTGAAATTTACCAAATTTGTTAGTACCAATCTTTTTTGTAGAAATCCGTGTTGTTGGTTTTGTATATTGCGAACAATTGTTGTATAAATTTGATCGTAGACAATTTTTTCAAAGAGTTTACTAAATACAGTTAAAATTGAGATTGGGCGGTAGTTTACAATGTTGCTTTTAGAACCTGTTTTATGAATAGGGATTATAGTTGCTTCTTTAAACTTTGTAGGAAATTTTCCTGCTTTTAGTGACATTCTAAATATATTAGTTAGGGGGTATGAAAGATTTTTTGCACATTTTGAGACAAAGAATGGCGATATACCATCACTGCCAGCACCCTTACTAATGTCTAAATTCTTCAGGTATTTATTGATCAAAAAATTGTTTATTTGTACGTTCCCAATCGGGTTATGATTATTCATATAGATAAAACTATCGACTATACTGGGATCATTCGTGTCCTTATCATTAACATAGGTGGACTGAAAGTGTTTAGAGAATAGTTGACACACTTGTTGAGCACCGGTGCCTGACTCATCTTTAAGGTGCATGATTTGTAGGATGCCATTTGTTTTACTTTTGCTTTTAGCATAGTTCCAAAGTTGTTTATTATTTATTAGGCTAGCATTACACTTGTAAGTTTTTTCGTAAATTTACGACTTCTAGCCAATGGGCGCATTGGATTTTCAAAATGCAAGATGCCCATTGGCTAGAAGTCGTAAATTTACGAAAAAACTTACAAGTGTAATGCTAGCCTAAGAATATTAGATTCAACTGAACTTATGTACTGAATAAAGCAATGCTTCTGTAAGTTTTTTTGTTGGGTACGTTTGATTGAAAACTCTGTGTAGTCTACTGGATTATTATTGGATTTCCATTTTTTATGGAGTTTTTGTTTATCTTTAATGATTTTAATTAGAGAAGCTGAATACCAGTTTGGAAATTTTCTCTTTTTGATGATACGTTTAGGGACAAACTGGTTGATGGTACTGTTAAAAATGTTGTAGAAAGAATCGACTACTATGTCAATATCCGAATTTTCCTGAGTAAATGACCAGTCTGTCATTGACAGATGTTGGTTGATTACCTCGCAATTGGCTTTTGTAAACTGATAAATTTCTTTAGGTGGGACGTGAATAATAGGAAGTACATATATCGATTTTGAGCATAATTTTGAGTGATGGGTGGTGCGAGTCTTCGCTGACAAGAGGATCGCATGCACGAGATACTTGGCATTCCTCATTACAGATAACTAAATCCAGGATTCTGTTATTTGCATTTTTTATGTAATTATATTGTTTTAATTCAGAATAATGGATTGTGTCAGCAAGCGAGGAACTAATTGTGTTCAAGTTTTCAGGTGTCAAGTGTGAATCATTGTTATGTATATTCCATGTTAAGTGTGAATCATTGTTATGTATATTCCATTATGAAACAGTGTTGAAAGAGAAAACACCAAGCTTTATATTCAAATATATGGCCGTTATAATTATTGAACTCTTTTGTACAACAGAACTCTCTATTTTTAACTTGTATTGTACCTGCTTATATTGTTCATACTCGGCTCTAAAGTTATGTAATATAAACTTATTATTGTCAGTGGCTGAGTTGACATCGCGTTTGGGTCCTACCCAGGCGTAGTGTGTTCAATTCCTCGGCTGGCTAAGTCCTCCATCACAACACAAGCATCATTTTCCGCCTACTATGGTGGTAGTAGGAGATTTTTCAAATATTGTTATTCGTAACCCGGGAATGTTTGCCTGAAAGGTTTAGTTAAAACCAACTGCTATTTTCTTTTCTTTTTGTGTATTAAGCGTGAGGCGGAATTTGAAAAATTTACTGTTTTATGAGCAAGAAGTAGGTAAGCTACGAATTTTAAATTTGGTTGTGAGTTATTTGGTTGTTTGTTGGTTGAACAATTTGTTTATTCGATTGGTTGGTCCCTCATCATTTAGTAATATCGCAGGATAAGGTAGAATCACAATCAATGGTGCGGTGGTCAAAGGAGAAAATAACAAAAGAAAATCACATTGTCCATTACCCTAAAAGGCACCATTTATCCACGGCCATCTTTCATTATCACTAGTGATGCTATGCCGTGAAAACAAAAATAGATGAGGTTGAAAAATTCGATAGATTGGTGACAAAAAGGAGGGCTAATTGTGTATGAGGTGGGGTCGGTCAGAAAATTCCTGAAGATAAAGTTTCCCTAGAATATATGATTGGGTTCAGTATAAAAATTAGAAGCTGATGACCTCGATTTAGAGCTATTAGATTCATAATTTTGATACATTTTCTATGAATATCGGTAGATTTTAGTTGTAATCGGTATCTACCGCAATTTTAGTGCGAATGTCATCACTGAACAATATATAGACAACTATTCATAACATAGACAATTGACAGGCAATCTTGAGAACATATTATCACGACGGTACTATCTTAAAGAATTCGATTAAGAGCGCCTACCAGAAAAAAAACACACACTACAAATCCCTCAATGCAACACCTCAAAACAAAACACATTCAGTCATCGTGCTTGGTACATTTTTAACACACAGTGAATGCGACTTATTTGACACAACATATCACATTTTCAAACCTAAAATCAATTAATAACATTGACACAATACATAATACTCAACAGAGACTAGATCCATCCCCTTCCCCTCCCTCCTGTCATCCCATCCATATGGCTAAAGTAACTCTCTTCTGTTTTATATTCACTAAAAGATGCATCAGTTCAAAACCTTTCATTGGTTGAATGATTACATTTATTTTACTATACATAATTAAATATTATAACTATTGGTTTAGAAAAAAAAAAATTAGGGTTGGCACTTTTATTAAGCTTTTCAGTCTTTTGACAGCAATGGGCAAATAAATATTTTTGTGATTGCATATTGCCCACATGTTGGTTCACCTAGATCAGTCATACTCAACCTGCGGCCCGCGGGCCGCATGCGGCCCGCCGAGCTCTTTTGTGCGGCCCTCAATACATTTAATATCAGGAACATTTACAAAATCTGGCATTCTATATCACGTTAATTTGAGATTAATTGCGACTTTGATGTACAGACATTGAAACCCGAATAGGATAGTATAAGTATAATATACTATCTATATAATATTACTGCACACGCTAGATCTCTAAAGAACAAAGATTTGACAGAAAAATATGCGCGCAAATAATTTTGCTCGTGGCAATACATAAATTTTTGACAGTTGGAAATTTTCGAAAATGGAATTCCGTAGCTACCCCCCCCCCCCCCCCATGGATTTCGAAAAATTGTTGTGGGGAATTACACATGATGTTTTTGGCTGTGCGGAATTTTTTTTTCAGCGAAATTCTCGAACAACCCCCCCCCCCCCCATGGATTTCGAATAATAAAAGGGGGAATCAAGCTCACACCGTTTTGGCAAAACCGACCAGTAGCGGCCCGCGTAGCTTTACAAACATATGAATGTGGCCCGCAGAAGAAAAAGGTTGAGTATCACTGACCTAGATCATTGCAGCGAGCATTTAACCTCCCCATAGGATAAAATGGTAACCGGACAAAACAGAATATAGTAAAATAATAGGATAGGTTAGATTACTTTTCTTAAATCACTTTTAAAATTTATTTTCTCATTCTCAACAAAATCTGATTGAATATTGCTTCCGCTATTACAATTTAACGCCACAACTAACCATGTATTCTCTTGTTTCCAGATCCGCTTCACCCTCCGCTACGTGGACAGCTCGGGCGACTCGGGTCGTGGCAGTCCACCCTCGCCTCGCGGGCGGGAGCGTCGTCGCTCAGCCGCCCACCGCCGCCGCCCCCGCCCGCAACAGCTGTTCCCACAGCTACTGAGGGCACAGGGGGATACTCTGACCCTGCAGGCCGACAGATTGAGGTAGCTAATTACCTAACACTCACTTTATCCAGAGATCTGATTTACCCTAGAGGGTAAATCAGATCGGATAAACATTCGATCAAGCTGAAACTCGGCAGATAGACTCTCGTTGTCGATGACAATACATTCTATCAACTTTTGGTGGGAATCACGCGTACAAACGCGGACATAACGCATTTCTCTGAAATTGGTTGACATTATTGCGGTTAATATATGAAATAAATGTCTGTCCCACCCAATCAGGAAGGAAGGTTCAGTCCTCAGCCAAACCAAAAAGTTTAAAATTTATTTATTTTTAATACATTTTAAAAGTTCACAGCAGTTTAAGAGCCAGTCCCTGGGAAGAAAGGTTTAACCCTCAGGCAAACTCAGTAAAAAAAAAAAACCCAGTCAAACTCATTTTTTTGATATTTTTAAATCGTCCACTAGCCGGCCAAGAGATGGCGTGGACCAGATCGAAAAAACAGGGTTTTCCAATAAGAGGTGTTATTTTGATATTCAATCGTAAAAGATCAATGGTTTCGTTGCTTGTGTGGCACGTAGCGCCGTCTTGTTGAAAGTAAACGTTGTCCAGATCAATACCATCCAATTCCGGCCATAAAAAATCATTAATCATCTCTCGATAGCGCAATCCATTCACCGTAACTGTTGCTCCAGCCTCATTTTCGAAAAAGTAAGGTCCAATGACTCCGCCGAACCATAAACCGCACCAAACAGTCACACGTTGAGGATAGAGAGGCTTTTCAACAATAACTCTTGGGTTTTCCGAGCCCCAGATGCGACAATTTTGCTTGTTGACGAAGCCACCGAGGTGGAAATGGGCCTCATCACTCAAGATGATTTGCATTTGATTCACTCAAGTGAATTTTAATAATTTCAATGCGTTGTTGAAGCGTGTATCATTCCATTTTTATTAATGGCGTAGTTTCTACTTGTCAAATGTCAAAAAATGACAGCTTCAAAAGTAACATCTACCGAAATAGCGGGCTATTCAAAATAACACCTCTTATTGGAAAACCCTGAAGATGTTTTACAGTTAAAAAAAACCTTTTTTTTAAGGGTTGATTTTTTTACAGTTTACATAATGAAAAGTAGAATCACAAGCATACCTACATAATCTTAAATGATAAAAATTAATGAGCATACTAATTTTAACAAATGAGAAATGAAATTTCAGAATGAAAAAAAAAAAACTGTCTTTGGGTAAATATTGGTTAGCATTTAAAGAAAATACTTACACTGCGAAACTCTCTTTGAAGGTTATTCAAGAGACGGAAAAAGAACCATGTATGTGGGTTCCATATTAGTTTAGAGGATCAAAAAATTCAAATGATCTAATAACAGCATAGGTTTAGTTATGTGATTTTAATGTAATATTTAATTGATAACTTTTTTTTCTGAAAGGCATGCAAAAAATCTAATCAAATACATAAATAAAGATTAATACAGATGAAAGATATATATTACATAAATATACTGTCTTTTCTCACTAATCCGCCCCCTAAAACCAGGCAAGTGTCCAATTAGTGAAAGCGGCAGGTTATAGTGGATTAAGCGTAATGAGTAAGATTAAGAAAGGGACGCTTAGATGGTTTGGGCATGTAGAGTGAATGAACAAAGAAACGAGTTTAAGGAGAATATATGACGCGAATGTGAATGGTAGAATAAGTCGTGGACGCCCGAAGAAGACATGGCACAATCAAGTGAACCAGATACTCGAGTCGGGCAAACAGAAGAGTATGTATGAGACAATGAATGAATCTGAATGAGGCAGGGAGTGTGTGCCAAGACCGAGTTGTTTGGCGGTCCGTACTCTCTGCCTACTCCTGCGAAAAAAACAGCGTGCTAGTTAGTTAGTTCGACATACGAAATATGCTAAAAAATTATAACAAATATTTTGTAAAAACTAACTAAACCGCTATCGTTCATTTGTAAAAATTTCCATTTCTTTGGATTAAAGATAAGGTGTCATGTTTACGCTTGCGAGAAAACTCCATTTTGTAAACTTATTCAAACTAGAAACGTGGCAGAATGAAACAAACAGAA
Organism: Hesperophylax magnus; assembly: GCA_026573805.1. Lineage (NCBI taxonomy): Eukaryota > Metazoa > Arthropoda > Insecta > Trichoptera > Limnephilidae > Hesperophylax > Hesperophylax magnus. The sequence goes on from JAIUSX010000016.1 coordinate 2,797,410, forward strand.
ACACATGCAACGGTCGCTAGAATACACAGAGGACTAAAACAACAATAATGAACCTTGGTGACGGGTAAAATGGTCAGCCTTAGCAAGCTACACGGCGGTATAGTAACTGAGTGTGTAATAGTAAGATAACCCAACCCGTCGGAGTAGAAAGCTTGGCGCTCGAGTCTAGGCACTAGACACTAGGGTACTGAATTTGCCAACGAATACTGGCGAATTATAGAGTTTGATTTTGTGCTTTCAACTACCAAAAATAACGGCGGATTATAGTAATTGTTGGATAATCATGTGCCGGATAACTGGAAGAGTAGCATAAGCGGGTTCGAAATTAGACGTACATATTTACATTCATCTTAGTTTTCTAGTGATTTTATACTTACTTTATTTTTTCCAATTTAAAATGTGAATGATAAAATGTATACCCTAGCATCCAAGGAATCTTCACTACTAATAAAAATATAAATCTCCGTGGACACTCAAAAAAAATTACCAAAACGCCTTTTGCATCTAATCCTAGAAAACACTTCCTTGCAAATAGAGTAGTGGATGCTTGGAACAAACTCCCACAACATGTCATCGATGCAACAAATATAAATCAATTCAAAGCTCTATTGGATTCACATTTGGAGAGAAGAAAGGACTTAGTTCAAACTTAAAACAACTCAATTACTGTCAAACTTGTTGTGAAATCAGATATGAGCGCATCAGCAGAATGCTGCCTGCTCATTAATAATAATAATAATAATTAAAACAAATCCATAAATAAAGAATAACAGAACTGAAAGATATAAATATATATACTGGAAAGCGTTCATTCACGGAGGCAGGAAAGATGAATTACATTTTATTATAATACGGTAACCGGAGAAAACAGAACAGTGAGAGAATGATAAAAGAATAGTTTAGGTTAGGTTTGTTCTTTTTCTTCACATTTCTGTTTAGTCATGTAACCATTAAAATATATGTGGCAAGATGATATATAATAGTGGCTAATAGCTAATGGGTAGTGGCTGCATATACATAATGAATATTGTTTACCTGAATATAGTGTAGTACTAGCATCTGCTATGGGTGCGAGACGCAGAAAACACAAAACTCAATACAAATAACAACAAACAACACACCAGTGGAAATCCATCACTTGTATTACCATTTACAAGTTCATTGGCACATATAATACAAAATTAAACAATAACTTTGTAAACATCACTTATAGGTGATGTTTATAATGATGTCTTGTCTATAAGTGATGTTTACAAAGTTATTGTTCAATTTTAAATTACAATGTCACATCACAAAGTAACCGCTTCATATGAAGAAACATATAATACAGTTTAACTTCCATAATAAGGCGCGTTTGCCTAGGTTTGTTGATAGTTAGGTCTGTATGTCAGCTTTTCTTTTATCAAACTTGTAAATGGTTTAAAAAATACTACCACAAAACTTTGCAATTGCTACAAAATCACACAAGAGACAAACAAGTAACATATTGTGATGGACCCAAAACCTGGCAAAGCTCCAAAGGCTAGCAGGGCATTCATAAAACAGTCTAATATTTCAATAGTTTCATAACACTGTCTTCATTTGTAAAATAGTGGCGCCATCTACCCACGAGCTATGATAATCCAAGTTTTAAATTCAATATGGCAGCAGATTTTGTAAAAGAGTGGTTGTTTTTGTCAAATCTTCTCCAAATCTGGGAGTGAATTAGGCCGTGTCAGTTATTGGTGTCATAAACAGCATATTTTCTTTAATAAAAACAAAGTATTAATTTTATTATTTGTTCTATTTTGATATTTCACCAGCCTTCAGAAATATACTTTATTCATTAGACAAAGTTATTATTCATTTTAATCACCATGTAAAGTTTAACAATCAATGAAGTATTTATTTTTCCTTAACCACTCGAACGATGGCTACCTATATATAGGTTTCATAGCTCTAGGTCTTGAGCGATGGCTGCCTAAATTTATGCAGATGTTTTTTAAAATTTATTTATGAATTCCTGCAAACATCAGGTGCTACATGAACATCTCTTGATGACTCAAAAATTATTAATAAACAGAGCTGACAATTGTGATTGTGTCACACCTGATCTATTCTAGAATTATTCTATTAAATGAAACCCAAAGTTGAATGGACTTCCAACTTTCGTTCCATAAATTTACGATATGTATACAGAATGTCTAGACAATTTATGGAACAGTAACAGATAGGCTAGCATTACACTTGTAAGTTTTTTCGTAAATTTACGACTTCTAGCCAATGGGCGCATTGGATTTTCAAAATGCAAGATGCCCATTGGCTAGAAGTCGTAAATTTACGAAAAAACTTACAAGTGTAATGCTAGCCTTAGAGGGATTACACAGCTCTCAGTTGCAGGACCGTAGACATTTCAATACTTCTGGGTAGCTTTGCTGTTTTGTAGTTCTGCATCTTGACTCCGTCCTGGTGCAGCAAATCATGTGACACTTGACCTAAACAAGATAAAATACAAAGGCCCAGAATATATTGCCATTCGGACAGCAATTTTTTGTCCAAAGTATTAAAAGTTACAAACACTATTTTCCCTGCTCCACATTTGGAATTAAGTAATAGAAAAGTTTTTTGATATTGTTGCTAATGAATACATTTTCTATTGCAGGGAGCAAGACAGGCAGATCAATCACCTCGAGGAGCAGACCCACAAAACCCGGATGGCCAAACATGGCCCCAACTACCTCCTCGAAAGCTACCTCCGCGATATCGCCCGCAACAACAACGAACTTGCCAACAGCGACGACAGAAGAGACGAACTTGCCGGAATCAGCGAACTAAACAACATAGCACAGTATGACCACAAGAACAGGGAAGCCACAGAGATCAATGACAGTGGAACTGTTCAAACGGGCGAAGGCTTAGATAACCATGCAAGAAGTAGTGAAGCAACAGACAGTCCAGCTGCCAATAGTGACAGCGGAGTAGGAGTAAGTGGAAGCCCTCCTCGTGCTAACAAACGTAGGTCCAGAGGACGTCTCCTCCTAAGAGAACACTACCTCACTAAAGAACTAACAGACATCTGTCAGATCAATGCCAATAGAATCGTACAAACCAAATCAGACGACAATTCAGAAACATCGACAGACGAATTGAGCAGGATACAACAACAGATAGACATCTTGGAAAAGCTGACAATCGTCAACAAAAGATTGCAGAGAGAAGAAGAACTGATTGTTAGATTAGGTGTGAAGCTCAGAAGATATCTCTGCGAAGATGAAATAAGCTATATTGACAGTCAAGATCAAATAGTTTCAATGCTGAACACGTTAAGATCCCAAATGGACAACAGCTCAAAAGAAATAGAAAACGCAGCAATCGAAATGGAGCGTGCAGATTACCAATTGGAGAAGAGAAAGAATCTTTTAGACATCTTGGCTAAAGAAATGGAGGATGTGGACTTGGAAAGCCAAACGCTTGAAGTTCAAAACACCATCGGGGAGAGTGACCAAATGTTCACTGATGTGCAATACGTCGCCATGCAGACGCCTTACGAAGACAATGCTTTATGTAACTTACCTTTAGATATAACTAAAACTCAATTTGTAAATGTTAACTACAATATTAATAATGTACCAAATTATCCCCTGGATACATTAGTATGACAACTCGTTTTGTATTCTTCACAAGTCAAACCAAATTGACTTCCATGACTGTTGACCGTCTTCCATTAAAAACAGAAAAGTTTAATAATAAATTAGGTGTTAGTTCTAAAAGTAACGGTGTTCCAGAATATTTATCGAAGGCCTGGAGAAAAATGAATTATTTCTTTTACAAAACCAATATTATTATATGCATTTCTGTAACTCGTCATTGATAAAGATTTCATTACGAAGGGTGACTTCCAATAGCTAGCAAATGAAAAAAGAGCGTAAATTAATTATAGAGAAAAGAATATACCCGGGTTTAGAGGCAGGGATACTTTTTCACAACTTTGCAAGAATTATTCATTCACAAAATTTGTCAAAAAAGTGAGCGGTCAGTGGCTGATGTCATGCGTTCAATTCCTCGGCTGACTAAGTCCTCCATCACGACACAAGCAACATTTTCCGCTTGTTGTGGTGGTAGAAGGGTTTTCCAAATATAATAGTCCGGCTATATACGTAACCCGGGAATGTTTGTATTTCTTTATAAAAAAAAGAAAGAAAAGGTACAATTTCAACCTCCTAACAAAGTTACTCTTTTACAAAAGCATGATATTTTGTCAGGGAATTTACAGTCACCTTTTTACAATTTATATATACAGGGTGTATCGGCACTAATCCGACAAACTTTAACCAGCTATTCCTTAGCACATTTGGAGTAAAAAATGTTATGGGCACTTTGCTGTCCGGTAGCATTTTTTTTTCAATTAAACAAAAAATTTTTAAATTTCCACACTACATCACTGTCATTGGCATTGCGTTTCGTGTTCAACAGCTGTTATAAGCAAGTATGTCGAAGAGCGTCTTCGCTCTTTCGCACACACTAAATAATAATAGTTAAAAATGAGACGAATGGTGCCGTGCCATTTCGTTGTGATTGTAAGTGTGCGCCAATATAGGTACACATGTGCATTATTCAACGGAATTTGAATAAAATATTTGCCAGATGGGTTTTCAAACTTTGACAAAGGATAAAACAGTGGTGACATGTGGTGAAAATATGAATAATAAATTTTTTATTAAAAAAAAACGTTACCGGACAGCAAAGTGCACATAAGATTTTTTACTCCAAATATGCTAAGGAATAGCTGGTTAAAGTTTGTCGGGTACGTGCCGATACACCCTGTATATTCTGTATTATCAATGACTTCTTCACAAATAACTTCTTATTTTTACTATTCTTCAACCTTTTAAATAATAGATTAGTTATTTTATTCTTACAAAGTTATGTATATAACGAAAAGTACAACGAAATAATGTTTAAAATGGTGCTCTCTTTACGAATATAAACATAAATATTATATATTATTTAAATTAAGAATGAATTGAAAATAAATACTTAAAACATAAACAACGATTTTACATGATTATACTTTATACATTTGTACATTAGATAGAAATTATAAATACTCATTTTTGTATAATGTAAATAGATGTTAAGAAATAAAAGATATTTTTACAAAGTTAGAAATCCTTTTTTATTTTTAGTAGAATTAATGCAAATTGACAATACATAGTTCAGAATACATTTGTATTCAACAAATGATCGGGATTAAAATAATAGTGCACAGGTTAAATTGAAATGCCAGCATTTTTGTACATTTTTTTTCCATGGCCGACAGTAAATAAAAATAAAATAAATATTTTGCGAAAATAAAAAATTCACAGAAATATTTTTTTATCAGTTCACTACTGCCGGCCATGGAAGGTCTTTGAAATTCACAAAAAGGGGGAAAGGTTTCAAAATGAGCTTGGACAACTCAGAAACTGAAAAGTGAAGGCGGAATACCAAAGGATTACTGGAAAAATCCACCGGGAGTTCAGAAGTTGGAGAGGGTAAAGAATTCGGCTGATCTGAATGATGTCCAAGTCTGTCTTCGTCAGGACTTATTCTGTGTCCATTGCCACCTGGAATACACAATACGAATGTTTTACAACAACAAGGAATGCAGGAAATTTGTAGAGGGAGTTATGATTTCCGTAAAAAGTTACTTTGGAAGTATATATTCCACTCAAGCGATTTTCGGTAAATTACACAAAGTTTGCATAATTTTCCGAAATTGTATGTTTATTTAGTGAACATCATTAAACTGGGTTGGTAGCACCAATATTGAGCATTTAAGACACATTTGAATTGAAGCGGTCACTTAGTATGTTTGGTGTTGGCGGGTATTTACCTTATATCAATCAAATAAATTTTAAAAATACAATTGAAATATTTCGTTACAATTATAATGCCATCTGCAGAAACTTTACTCAACTAATTACCTCCATCCGAGATTTTTACCATTCAAATAAGTTTCATAAAAAGGGCGATAGATGGCATTAATAGCAAAAAAAAGGATTATTTTTCAGGCAAATTTTGTAAAAAAAAACCGAAAAGAAATCAATGAAAATCCAATGAACGACTTTTTCTTTTTTTTTCACATGCTGAATCTGATTGCTTATTCAATCTAACCTAGAAATTCAGCATCAAGAGGGGAAGTTTGGTTCTATTACCTGTGGCACAGGTTCTGGCCGATCCTTTGGTTCGTCCCCCTCCCCCCCCTGGGAGCCCTGGGAGCCTTGGGCCGCCACGTGGGGCGCCAAGGGTCCCCTCCTCTCCTCTCCCTCCACCAGCGTCAGGTACTTGGCAGTCTCCTCATCATCCAGCATAAGGAAGGGATGGTTCTTGCCAACAATACCGATTGAGATATTCTAAAAATAAAAAATAAATGTGAGTAAGTAGGTTCAGTTTGTCAATAAAATTAAGACATCTAATTAAATATCAAAATTGTAAAATAAAAAAAATTGAAGATATTTGAGATTTCATACATTCAAATATATTATACATAATTTTATAAGACTTGTAAAATTATTGAGACCTTATGCAGAAAAACAGTGTTATCGAAATAATGCTGTTTTTGTGCAAATCCATTCAAATCATTAGATATATGAATCCTATAATTTCTATACCCGCTATATCCGATTTTTTGACAAAATGATCTGAGTATGACATCTTGTTCACATTTTTGCGAGCAACAAGAGGAGCCTAAAATTGAGTTTCAAAACCCTCCTTATCATGACCAAAAACCATGTTAAAACTGCGAGTGAGAAACCAAATCCGCTATATCATACAGAAAGTCACTATCAAAACCCGCTATATCGGATTCAACGAATCACAAGCAGTTATTTTGCCAAAATACAATATGGCCGCCGCTCTGACGCCACGCTCGTGTGTCAAAATGATCTACGCGTGAGTTTCTAAACCCGCCATGTCGCCTCAGTTGACTTTCAAAATCACGAAGTGAGTATCAAAATCCGCTATATCCATTTTAATTATCGAAATTACTTAATTATTGCTAGACATATATAGAAAAATAAATGCTTTTCGAAATTTTATTACTCCAATTCATTATATAAAATTTTTTAATGCATTTACTTATGTACGCTAGAGATGTGACAGTTTTTTGCGGTTTTCTCCAAATCAATGAAAGTTGATATAGCGGGTATAGAAATTACACGACTCATATATTCACCTATGTTCACACCAAAAACCGTTTTAATTTCTCAACCACAGATGGCAGTACAAGGCCAAGAGTGACGGCCGGTAGACAGACATCCCTTTTTAGCACAAAAGTCAAGTGAAGTTAATTTGAAACTGATTTGAGTGGAGGCGCATTATTTGAACTTTTTCTGTGAATAGTGCTGATTGGCTGAAAAGTGAATTGCCGTTTTGTCCCTGATCACTAATGAAAATGATTTCGATAAAATTAGCAGTGAAACTGAATAAACTTGTTTAATGGAAACACAATGTTAAGAAATAGCAAATTTGTTAATTTATGAAAAAATATAGAACTATACAAGGTTTATTCAAAAGAAAAGGTGAATTTTGAATTTTCGCGGGCTGTGTACATTCGATTATCGTATATTTTTTTTGTTATGATGGTACCACATATGTTTATCAAATGTTAGCATTATCAGCCATTTTGGATTAGTGGTTTGTTTTTGACAACTGGAAAGGTTAGTCACATTTTTGTGTGTTCTTTGATTTTCTACTTTTGAAAAAAATGGATCAAAGAATATGTATTAAATTTTGCTTTAAAAATGGAATAAATTGCTCCAACGCACTTAAAATGTTGACTGTGGCATTCGGCGAGTCTACTTTGTCTCAAAAAAGTGTTTATAAGTGGTACAAGCGCTTTACAGAAGGCCGAGAATATGTTAATGACGATGAGCGTCCTGGAGTTGCAACCACCTCAACAAACGACAAACATCGAAACAGTGAAGAAAATGGTTTTGGAAAATCGTCTCATCACTATAAGGGAAGTTGCAGAGGATGTTGGCATATCAATCGGCTCATGCCATGCAATTTTCTCGGATGTTTTGGTCATGAAACGTGTCGCAGCAAAGTTCGTTGTGAAAATTGTGGAAAAACAAATCATGGTTTTTGCATCACGATAATGAGCCAGCTCACACATCAATGCTTGTTCGTGATTATTTGGCCAAAAACAACACCGTAATCATGCCTCAACCACCGTATTCACCAGATTTGGCTCCCTGCCACTTTTTCCTATTCCCAAAACTGAAGAGACCAATGAAAGGAAAGCGTTTTGCCACAATTGATGAGATAAAGTCAGAATCGAAGAACGAGCTGATGGCCATACCGAAAAGCACATTCCAGAAGTGCTTCGAGGATTGGAAGAAGCGTTGGCATAAGTGCATTATACATATCTGAGGGGGATTACTTTGAAGGGGAGTAAATGGATATTGATGAATAAATAATAAATAAATACTTTTCGAAAAAATTCCAAATTCACCTTTTCTTTTGAACAAACCTCGTATGTACATAATTATCGAATCGTAATGCAAGTCTTCATTTTATATTTATCTTCATGCCTTTCGTTTACATCAGTATTTCGACAAAAGGACAGTACATTATTTAGATAAAATATTTGGTTATTATAATAATTCAATTCCCGGAATGAGGGTTTTTATGACCATGAAACCCGATTCGAATCTCTATCTCTGTTCCGCACCCATTCAACTAAAGCGAGCGAGAGATGTCGGGCATATTTAAAGAAAGCAGGTATGGGCAAATACCGATAGGCGGACCGTAATAAACATATTACAAGGTTAATTGAGTTGCATTTCAAATAATATTCGATTTTCGTGTAGTAATTTATAGCTCGGGTATGCTGAGTTACTAGATCAAATTTTCAAACTAAAATAGAAATAATTTTGCATTACTTTGCCTTGACGTTTTTAATTTTATAATAAAAACAGCTGATGAACAAACCTTAGTATTGAGTTCCATCTCATTGGGCAGAGTGTCACGGATGGCGCGGAGCCCGTGCGCCACGAGGGCGGCGAGATCGCAGGTGGAAAGCTCGTTCAGCTGACGCTCCAGGTAAGTTCGGGCAGACTGCGAACGAGCGCCAATGGCCATGGCACGGCAGTCAAAGTAGTTTGCTGACGGGCACGTTTGGAAGATGTGCGGGCCGTTGTCCTGGACAAAATAAACACACATAGTTCAAAAGATAATAGAAATAGAAGGATAAATGGCATGGAAGAATTACGACTGTGGCTGTGCTACAATGAAACTGCATGTACAATCAAAGCGGCGGAGAGAAGTAACAAAGGTGGGCGAGGCTGTGCGTAGATCCGATTTGCAGTACTTTGAGTGAATGAGGTTGACGTCACAGTGTACGCACGGTTTCATTATAAATAAAATATAAATTATTTTGAAGAACTTACATCATATCCGCAGACCAAGAGACCCACCCCGAGGGGACGCTTGTCGTAGCGCTGTGTGCAGATCTGCATCTTGTTGCCCACAGCAGTGATAAGGCGTGACACCGCCATCGGCGCGTCGTGCGAGTAGCGGTGGTTCAGACATTCTGTACGCATGTAGCGGCTGAGGACAGAACAAACGTCAATTGATTGTCAATTGTCAAACACAAACAAAAAAATACACTAAGCCGACACACAAGTAAAATTGAGAGAAGATGGTATAGGCTGCCTAACTCTAAGTATACCTCCAAAAACCTTCCAATAAACACCTCAATGAAAGTAAATTTCTGGAAATAACATTTGGAGTGCAAACATGGACTGTAAACGTACTGGTGAAAATGGCCACCAAACAAAGAGTCACTAGGAATTAGGCTAGGTATGTGCACAACTTAGTTTAGATATTTCCTGGTGAAATTTTGCACACTTATTATTATTATTATGTAATGAGCAGGCAGCATTCTGCTGATGCGCTCATATCCGGTTTCACAACAAGTTTGACAGCAATTGAGTGTTTTAAGTTTGAACTAAGTCCTTTCTTCTCTCCAAATGTGAATCCAATAGAGCTTTGAATTGATTTATATTTGATGGACACTGCAACGCTGTCCGAAACATCGGCTAAAGAAGGAGTTAGCGCAACACGGCATAACACCCCAAAAACAAACAACAAAAATGATTTATATTTGTTGCATCGATGACATGTTGTGGGAGTTTGTTCCAAGCATCCAGTACTCTATTTGCAAGGAAGTGTTTTCTAGGATTAGATGCAAAAGGCGTTTTGGTGATTTTTTTTGAGTGTCCACGGAGATTTATATTTTTATTAGTAGTGAAGATTTCTTGGATGCTAGGGCAACTGTAATGTCCAGATAAAATTTTGAAAGTCTCGATCAAGTCACCCCTTTCTCTTCTTTCTTGTAAGGTTGGTAATCTCAATTCCTTGAGTCTATCTTGACATTCAAAGCAAGAGGAAAATTACTGTCTTCATCTGATTTGTCAAAAAGCTCTGCGTAAATCCCGGACAACGCCGGAGACTTCAGTTGTTTGATTGTTCAAGTTTTTGCTTTCTTTGACTTTTTTTGTTTGGGAAAACATATGGTTGCATGTACTCATTATGACGAATTAATTGTTCACTTGGTTGCATCAACCAACCGACAAGTGTCAGCCAATAACAGATGACTGTTGGAACCACAGTCTCAACGGTTGGTGTCTTTGGTTTGGAAAGAGAAACAGAGGTAACATAATCATACCTCAGCATCCTAGCATCGGCCGTGAGCCCCGCAAAGGAGATCCCAATATGCGTGTCGATAGGCACGATCTTGTTCTGGTGCGTGCTGAGCTCGCCCGCCGCGCGGTTCAGCGCGATGATGACGGCGTACTCTGTAGACTTGAGGCCAACCGTGGCCGAACCTAGCTTCACGGCCTCCATTGCGTACTCCACTTGATGCAGGCGGCCCTGAGGACTCCATACTGTCACGTCGCTGTCGTATTGATTGCGGAACTGGAAAGTGTACATATTTTATTTTATTATTTATTTACAAAACATAATGTTACATAATTTACAGAAATATAGTAATAATTTTATACATAAGATGTACCATTATAATAAAGCTAGGCTTGTGTATATGGGGGATGTACCATTTTTTTTATGTAATTTGCCAAAGTATTCAGTTTATATTTTCAGTGTTTTTTGACATGAAGTTAACAATCTTTGTTGTTATTTATATTTTGGAAACTTAAGGTAAGGAATTGAAATTTTTTATTAAAATATATTTATAGTTGAATTGCCCCATTGATTTTTTACATTTCAGAGTTGGGAATATTGACGTTTGTCTGAGTAATTTATTGTTTTTAAAAGGAACATTTTTATTTAGAATATTACCCTTGTAAGTTTGTGTTTATTTATTAATATAAACACACTTCATACGGGCGAAAACAAGAGTCCCGTTCAAAAATTTTTATATGCATTGTAGATTACTGTCCAATGCTGTGGGAAACTGCCCTTGAGGTGATGTTTCACAAAAACGGCACTACACAGTTCTTCGAAATATTATTATTATAGTTAAATATACTTATTCCGGTTATCCGTGCATGCAAGATTAGAAATTGTATTCCTGCGCAATTCGTAAAATTATTCAAATTCAATTTAATTTTCAAAATTGGAATAATTGGAAAATTGATCATATTAGATCTAAATCTGCCAAAAACTAGACAGATTAGGAACGGTGTTCATTTAAAAGGTAATTCTGGTGGTCTCTCTAATTATTTGTCAACAAAAAATATAATTTTATATGAAGAAACATTGACATTATTTGTTTTGGATAAGCAATGATCTTGTGGAAATTAGTTTATAAATACTCACTTCTAATTCACAAATCCTATTTTTTATGGGTTTGCGCTAGTTAATTATAAAAATAAATAAATTATCAGGGAAGGTCTACTCCTAATATAAATTCAGTAATCGCTGGTTTAAAGTCTGTTGGTAAGCCCCTGCATACATAATGGTGCGTATACACTTGAAAGCCAAGGCACGAAAGCCAAGCGGCGAGAACGGTCGCTTTCGGTTGGATCATTTGACAGTTTTGTGTTTGATTTTTTCCTTGGTACCCCTGGCAAGCTAATGTTTTTTTGCATTATCATACTGTATATGTACTATATAATTATTTTTCCTGACATTATGTTACCAAATACTTGAATCAGAATTGCACAACCCATAATTTGGTCGCTGGCGTATAAGGTTGTTAAAATAAAGACAAACATTCCCAGGTCACAAATAACCTGAAAATATTTGAATTTTTCCTACACTTATATAAATATAAATAAGCTAAAATTTTGGGTAAAATTCGGTTTATGGGAGTCACTCGAATAACCGAAATTGAACTTGATTTAGACTAATTTAGGGCTGGGGAATCCGAATCTGTAAGAATTAGGTGGGGGTCGGCACTATTAACTGAGTTATAGGGTTTTGAAATTTCGTACGCGATACATAGAAACCATGGTTTATTTATCAATTATGACATAAGAAAATCAAATTAGTGACGATTTATTAGTCTCACATTTCAGAAGTGCCAACCAAAAAATAAAAAGTGTTGCCATATTTTAATAATATTTTTTTACAAAATAGGTTAGGTTTTTAGTTTGGGTTAGAGTAGGCAGAAGAACATGGGAAAAAGGTATTGGAATTAAATCACAAACCAGTCTATACAAACCTAGCGTAGCCCACAAACTATTTGAAAACTGGGATGTAACTCTAAAGGGGACGCGAGCAGGCGTTATTAAAGGGGCAATTTTTTGTAACAGGAAATAACATGGAAAAAAGGTATTAGAATCAAATCACAAACCAGTCTATACAAACCTAGCGTAGCCCACAAACTACTTGAAAACTGGGATATAACTCTAAAGGGGACGCGAGTGGGCGTTATTAAAGGGTCATTTTTTTGTTATAGAAAATCACAGTTAGGTTAGGTTATATATATATATAAATTTAATATTTACAAGATTTTAAATAATAAACTACAAATCTGGCAAATGATATTTAATTTTCTGCATTTTCCATGCATTGATATTATTATTATATGGCAACACTTTTTATTTTTTGGTTGGCACTTCTGAAATGTGAGACTAATAAATAGTCACTAATTTGATTTTCTTATGTCATAATTGATAAATAAAACATGGTTCCTATGAATCGCGTACGAAATTTCAAAACCCTATAACTCAGTTAATAGTGCCGACCCCCACCTAATTCTTACAGATTCGGATTCCCCAGCCCTAAATTAGTCTAAATCAAGTTCAATTTCGGTTATTCGAGTGACTCCCATAAACCGAATTTTTTCCAATAATTATAGCACCAATTGCAGTAATGAAAGCAACATGAACATAGAGGCAACATAACCCTAAAAGTAAAGAAAAAGATAAAAATACAACTACAAAAGTAGCTGGCTAAACTGTAAAGGTAAGACGATAAGTTTAAAGTAACTGAATGGAGTATATAATAACTTTAGCAACATAATATAATCATTGAACGAAAATTCAGATCGTTTTCAATTTTGCAAAAGTATCAAATCAGATTTTGACAGCAGTCAAATAATGTTATGCAGTTTATTTAAAACATAAAAGTTAGTTTAATTACAATTCCTAAAACCATTTTTATTTCAAAGTAACACATTAGCATAATTATTATGTAGATGATGTCGAAACAACAAAAAAGGCAAGATTTTTCAAATATTAGAACTTTTCAAACATGTATTTTTTTAAACATACATAATAGTCTCCTTGGTAATTTAATTTTCTGTATCACTAGGTAACTAATCTAAAACAAGCATTTTGATGATATTATATTGAAAATTTTACATAAAATATTTAAATCTACGTAAAGTTAGTATAGGTTAGGAGTGACTTGGCATAATTGATAACTAGTCGATTTAATAACCTCTTTTACATAAAATAAACAACACTTAACTGAAGCCAAATACTCATTATTAGTGTACGTACCATTTCGATGGATTAGAGAAAAACGCTACGATACTAAAGACAAAACGTTTTTACAACTTTGCAGAAACCGGCAAGAATTTCAATAATGACAAACGAAAACTATGTTCGATTTTCTCTATGGCGAGTAGCGAGTGTGGCGGGCTGTGAAAAGTGCTGCCAGTACAAAATTTTGTATTTTGGTAATATTATTTTATTTGGTTTTCGAGAACACGAATGTCATGTCTCATAGACCCGGCATATCAGTGAATTTTATGCTCGGCTTGATTGGAATGTCGAGCTTAGCGCAGATTAACATAATACACATATAAATCGTAAGCCTCATGAAACTAAAAGGCGCTGTACAGTACATTAGTGCTATTTTGTATGAATGACACTGAAGTCAAATTTAAGTTGTTCCAAAGGGTGTCTTAAAATTCCGTTTTTCAAAATGGCAGTGAATTGAATGTCTATAATATGCATTTAATTTATTACATTTTTGATTGATTATAATTTGGCTTAGAGCCTGCCCTGGGCGAAGAAAAATTGCATTGAAGTCATCTTGTAAGACAAAATTTGGAAATGATTTGTATGCAAAGTGGTATTAATGATAATATCAAAAATTTATTTTTATACTGTTAATGCAATTATTATTAATTTATTCAGGCCATGAAGGTTTTTACATGAATACATTGTTAAGGATAAGTTGTTCAGGAGTACAATAATAAGTGTATATTACATAATAAGCCGAGTATGAACAATATAAGCAAGTACAGTACAAGTTCAAAATAGAGCAATGTTTTACAAAGGAGATCAATAATTATAACGTCTTATGCATTTTTGGGTATTTGATGAGACAGGAAATGAGATACCTACGTTATCAAAAAATGTATGTTGGGAAAGTTTTTTTACATATCTTCCCCCTCATCCTGTGCGAATTTTATAATAGATCCGTCCAGGGCTTTTGAAGCCTGAACCCGAAAAACCCTGGACGGAGCTATTCGAGAACAATTCGAAGCCGCGGGGGGGGGGGGAAGATCTATGATAAATGTCAAAACCTACTGAAATTTTTGGATGACATATTTCATCCCTTGTCTCATAAAATACCTTACAAATGTAAGCTGTTATAACTGCATTAACAAAACAAATAGTTAATTACTAACCACTTTGCACACAAATCATTTCAAAATTTTGTCATACAATATGGCTGACAGGCAATTTCCCCTCACCCTAAATTTGGCTTCAATGCCATTCATACAAAATCACAATAATGCTCTGGTCCAGGGCTTTTCAAGTCTAGATATCACAAAGTTTACACGTATTGTCTATAATTTTAAAAGAAGCATGTGTTTATTTTTTATTTGAAAAACCTACTGTCTCCGCGTGGTGATATATGCGAGGATTATAATTATTTTAAATAGTATTTGTTTTAGTCAGTGCACTCTGATTTTACAGCGATTTTTTTTTTCAAATTTTATCACTACACAGAACACCACACTATTTTTCAAAAATCTAACTGACTGAAAACTACAAACAAGTGATTTAAATTATTTATGTTGTGTTGTAATGGATGCAAGTAAATTTATTAGGTAAAATAATGTAATATTCTAAATTTCGATAAAAGTCAAAGACACGATTTTTTAACATCTTTTTCTCTTTGTTGATGTCGCTCTGTTGGGAATTTCTATTACCTACCACAAACAAAAATAAATTAGTCACGGTAGAATTAAAATAATGTTGTTTTGTACTCTGTAAGAAACTTGGCCATGTTGCCAAAATTTTGCCAAAGTATATGAATTATATGCACGTTTTTTGTGAATTTGAATTTGTGTACAAATGAATAAAGGTCTTCATATATTTCGAACAACAGAAAATTGAAACAATATTATTTTGGATTTTTATTTTCAGTTGGTACATATACTTAATGAATTTATGCATACGTTCTTACAACAGTTGGTGGTGTAATGGTCATTACAGTTCCAAGCAGTTAATCGGGGATCGATTCTTGGCGGTGGCTATTTAACAAAAATTGTATTTATTATTTTTATTTCTTTAAATACAAAAAAACTAATATCGAGTGTTTTTTTTTATTATTTCAAGGTTGTTCTTGGCCACCATTTAAAATTATGGAGAAATGAAAGGTGAATTTAAATTTAAATTTTATTTAAATGGGCAAATTTCAAAATTATAATTAAAATTGTTTCAAAATTATAAAAAAACGAAGTTTAAGAGATGAGTTGTTGAATGGAGGGGAGGCAATGTTAGTTAATGCTTGATAGAAGAGAGGATATTTGTTTAGAGAGGGACAACCAAAAAATATGTGATCTAAAGTTCCCACTTCTAGACCACAGAATGTACAATCTGGGGAGTCAAGGACGTGAATTTTAAAATGGTTGGAAGGAACTGAATAATGTCCGATCCTCATTCAATAAGTGAAGAAATATCTTTTTTGGTAAAATTGGGGAATTTTTGAAACACGGTTTTGATGGGATAGACCTTTGTATCCTATAGTATAGTATGCTCCCTTGGATTGGCTAGCAATGTGCCAATACTCTGCCCAAACATTGCGGGATCTATCTTTGATGTTGGAGAAAATGTCAGATAGGGGAATGTGGTTTACGAGGGTAACCACAGGGTTGGACGCTCCTTGTTTTGCCAAGGCATCCGCAATATCATTACCCATGATGCCAACATGTCCAGGAATCCAAATCAGAGTTACAGTTTTTCCAGAGCTTTGAATGGAGGCTATCATCACTCGAATAAGGCATACAAAGTGATCATCATGATGAAGAAGAGGACTGGATTTAAGTTTTTGGAGGGAACTGAGAGAGTCAGAGAGAACGAGGGAATGTTCAAAATTATTAGCATATCAAATTTGTTAAGGGCAATTGCATGTAAATGTATATTTTTACATGGCAAATTGAAGAAATAATAATACTTTTGGTTTTACATAGTTTTCCGAGTTACATTTACAGACTTAACATTACATAAATGATAAAATATGTGCTAAAACTTAAAATCAACAGCAGGTATTGACTAAAGCGTGTAGGTAGGAACCTGTAAATATTTTCATCATTCTCGTTTTACCCAATTTCCTTTTCCGTTCTGACATATTTTTATATGGTATTTACGTACATATTATTATTTTTCTACGTCGAAACTCTCGGAATATTTTTTCTATGCCTACTTAAATATGATTAGAATTAGTTGAGCGAATCCTGATCGCATTCAGTTATTTCCTTTAGGAATATTTTCCGAGGAGATGGATATTTTAAGTATTTTTATGCTCGTATTAACCCAACGCAGAAGTTTCTGTGGTTTACCCAAAGCCCAAAGGTTATGTCATCTCTTGGGGTGTTGAGGGTGAGGAGGGAAATTTTTCTAGGAAAATAAAGCAGTTGGTAACAGCGTAATAGGGAGTAATTCAAGAAACTCTCTGTTATTTTTTTTAGGAACCATATCTTTTAAATTTTGATAAAAAAATTCTTGTGTGTTTATTTATTTTAGTAAAACCTCAAATTGTAATATTTAATTATTGAAGACAATATTAGCAATTTTTTAAACGAAAATTTGAAGACAAACAAACAAAATGCGACTGTATCTTTTTCTGATTTTTGTTTCAAATTTTTTCAAAAAAGTTTTAAAATTGCTAAAATTGTCTTCAATAATTAAAAAAATGCTGAAACTCCCTTTATTGAGTACCTATTAAAGTATATGCATAAAATACTAACCGGTTTCGGTTCTGCCTGAACCTTCCATTTATTAAATCAATAATTAAGAATTATCCAGTAGCCCAATTTAAATACAGGTTTCCCTTTTGCTTTCCTACACCCACTCCTACCACCTTAAAGTTGATGTTCTCTCTCTCTCTTTTCTATGTTTCTTAATTTACTATATCAAAATTTTGATTTAATTTCATTATGCAATTATATACAGCCTCGAGGAAGGTTCAGGCTAAACTGAAACGTTTGTTGTTTTATATATGCACACATATTTTTATATTATACTCAATAAAGTGGTTTTTCAACAAGAGTAATTTTTATCGAACTTATAAATATGTTTAATCACAAAGTAATGGTTGGAAGGAATTTGTATTGACATACCTACACTTTCGTTTCATTTACTTTCATAATAGGAATCGTGTTATATAAATTTATATGGTATATCTAAATGATAAGAATGAAAAAGAATAGTACTGAACGTGCGAGCCCGGAGATTCAACAGGTGCAGTCCTTTTAAACTTTTCCAGACATGCTGTATGAGCTTTTACACTAGCGATCTATGAAAAAGATACGCACAAGGCGTCGTGAATACACTCAGAGTACAGTATAACCATGTATACAGGGCGCTGTTCGGCCTCCCTTGCTGATGCAGCGCCTCGCAGATGTTCACCGAGGGAATGGTGCATGCGTTCGCTGCTTTGATGCGCCACATAAAAGCCGGTCACCAACTTTTTCTTCCACTCACTACCAACTATTAATAATAATAATAATAATAAATATCTTTATTGTGACAAATTTTCAAACAATAACTTTAGAAATACATGTAAGACTGTTTAGTGTACATTGGTTTATAAATTAGAAGAGTATATAATTTTATCAATGGAAATTAATATATAAACAGTAGGTAAAATAAATGTAAATAATAGAAATGTTAATGTAGTTATGTGTTGAGGTTTATCATAGCCCGCCTCACTAGGCTTAGCCTGTGTTGAGGCAGCTAATTACCAAGTTTATTTATAGTACTATAACGTACCTACAATTATATAAAAATACGAACACTCAATAGTTAGGTAGCATCAATATCAATACATCATATACCAAGTTCGTTTCTAGTCCTAATAATATACCTACAATTATATGAAAATACATACAATAATTAGGTTGCATCAATGACTGCGAATTTGGATGAGTGCACCGGTAAAGGCCCTATCATTACTTTTAATCCAAATTTTTACGCTATCTTTGAAATTTTTTTGTGAATGACATGTTTTTATTTTATCAGGAAGAATGTTATAAAGTCTAGTCGCAAGATATCTAAAATTTCGTTGTCCAAAAGTAGTGTGCGTTACAGGAATTTTAAGTAAGTCTTTGTTAATGCTTCGAGTACAGCGAGTATTAGATCTTTTTTCGTAGTATGTATGTATATTTGTGTATAGGTGAGTGAGTATTGTTTTTGCGTATGTCTGCCGAACATCAAACACATTCATAATATTAAAGATCAAGTTCGAGTCAGTAATTAGAGGAAGCCTAAGAATTATTTTTATAATAGTTTTCTGTGCCTTTATGATTGGGTCTAGTGCAGATGAAGTTCCACCTCCCCACGCTATGATACCATACTCAATAATAGATTGACAGAGTGCAAAATAAACCATTTTCAAGTGTTGTAAGTTGAGGAAGTTTCGTATCGTTCTGAAGAAGTGCATGGTTTTTCTTATTTTGTTTGCAATAATTTGAGTGTGAAGATTCCATTTGAGGTATGGATCAATGGTGAGGCCGAGGTACTTTATCTGAGCAGTGCGCTCAATGTAGGGACACTGACAAAATTCTTCTGAATTCAAACATGTGTGTATTCTAATAGAGGCATCGTCATGAGGTTGACCTATAATATTAATGCTTGATGTGATGTATTTGGTTTTCTCGGCATTCAGTGTGAGCGTATTTGTATCCAACCATTTTTTTACAATGCTTATGCCCGTTTCAGCTTTTTTGTAGACAGCTGGCCAAGTGTCAGCTTCAAACAGAAGAACAGTGTCATCGGCAAAACTAACTATTTTCCCCTGAATATTAATGTTACATAAGTCGTTAATATACACCAGGAACAAAATCGGTCCTAATATGCTTCCTTGTGGTATACCATAATTAGTTGAGCAGGTGTTGCTTAATATGTTATTTATTTTAACTTGTTGCTTACGCCCATTAAGGTAGCTTTTAAAGAATTTAAGTTCGTTGTCCGCAATACCGATTTTTTCAAGTTTATTTGTTAATTTACTGTGCGATATGGTATCAAAGGCTTTAGATAGGTCTAAGAAGATTGAAATACATTTTTTGCTTTTATCAAGGTTTTTAACAATGAAATCAGTGACAGCAGCAATAGCGTCTGAGGTACTCTTGTTTTCTTGAAACCCGTATTGATGTTCTGAAATCAGTTTATGGCTCACGAGAAATTTTACCAACTGTGCATTGATAACCTTTTCAAATACTTTAGATAGACTAGTTAGTAGAGTTATTGGTCTGTAGTTGTTTATGTCTGTCTTGTTACCTGTTTTATGTATAGGAATAACAATACCTTGTTTCAGGTTTGAGGGGAAGTGGCCCTGAGTGATACTAGAGTTTATTAAGTGTTCTAGGGGCAATGCAATTTCCGTAGACAGCGTTTTTAAAATCTTGGTTGATAACCCATCAACTCCGGCACTAGACGTGTTTTTTAGGGAATTAATTATTTTTAGAATCTCTTCCCCAGACACTGTTTGAAAGTTAAATCTTCTTTGAGAAAATTGGAGTCCTATTTCAGAAGTTTGAGCATTCCCACAATTTGGTAGACGAGAAGCAAGATGTGACCCAATATTAATAAAAAAATTATTGATGTGATCCGCAACGAGCTTTGGGTTTTTTGAGGTATCAATAATTTCTCCATCAATGCAGAGTTTACTTATGTCTTGTTTGTCTTTAGTGTTTTGTGTATTTGTGGCTTCTCTTAAAATTTGCCATATTTTTTTGGGATCGTTATTGCTTCCTTTGATTTTGTCTCCATAGTAGATTTCTTTTGCCTTTCTAATGACTTCCCCGCACGTATTTCTGTATCTTTTATAGATGTTTAATGAGATTATGTCGTAAGGATTGTCTTTCACTTTTTTGTGTAGTGCATTTCTTCTGCGAATGCAGTTGATGATTGAATGACTTATCCATGATTTCAAGGGTTTAATTTTGTTTGGAATTTTTTTTGACAAAATTGTGGTATTATTACTTAATTCATTTTTCAGAAAGTCAACAAAATATATCCATGCATCATCTGAGTTTTTTATTTGGAAAAGCTCTTGCCAAGATTTATTTTTAATTGAGGCTTTTAAATTTTCAAAGTTAATATTATTGTATATAAGAGACTGATCTCGTCTATTTTTTGTGGTGTCGGATTGCAAAGTGAAGATTGTTGTGTAGTGATCTGTAATTGTTGATTTGTAAACGATGCTTTTGTTTTGTTTATTAGTTTTGACCATTATGTGATCAATACATGAAGTTGATTCATTGACTATTCTTGTTGGTGTATTGATGGTACTAATTAATCCATGGAATTCTAACATGTTCAGGTAGTCGTGACATTGGTGATGTGGATTGTTTGGGAGTATGTTGATATTTAAATCTCCCATAATTATCAAATTTTTAGTATGGGAAAGATTGGATAATATGCTATTAAGACTATTTAGAAATGGTGTAATATTACGATTCGAAGGAGAGCGGTATATTGCTAGAATGCAAGTGTCATTATTGTATGTTATTTGCAAACAGTTCGCGCCAATAATGTCTATTTCCGTTACAATGGGGTTAAGATCATTTTTTGTGTATACCACGACTACATCGTTCTGGCTATCATGTTTTGTCGAATTGAAGGAAGAGTAGTGATTTATTAATTTTGGAGTATAAATGTTTGACAACCAACATTCCGTGAGAATAATTATATCAAAGTCTATATTAAGGTGGTTAAGCTGTATCTGGAGTTCGTTAAAGTTTTTATTAATTGACCTAATATTTTGGTGCATAATTGTAGTGTTTTTTACCTCTGCTATAAGATATTTGCAAATTTTGGCATCTGAAGTAGTAAAAGGGTTGATTTGATCACCATGTTCTGCATATATGCGATTAAAATTAATAGCCATTATAAAATTTATACTAAACAAAAAAAAAAGAATTGTTTAATTCCCTTGAATGAGAGCTCCACTAATCCGTGGCCATCACTGGGGGTTTCAACCTTTCATTGCTAGTGCAGGAGTTCATTATTGTTACAGTGCGAAAATAAGCATAAAAGATATGACTCACCAATATTGGGGGAATCGACCCAGTGAATGACCGGTAAAAGTGGGACTCTCAATCAAAGAAACTAATCAATTTTTTTAAGATCATCCGAATGTTTGATGTAGTGTATTTGCCTGTCGCCGTCATTTTTCCTAATCATTATTTTACAGTCTTTGTACCAGACATATTTGAAGCCCATTTCTTTTGCCCTTGTTTTAGACCTCCACAGAAGATCTTTGAAATAGGGACCGAGGATTTCACCAACAAAAATCTTCTGGAATCCGTTTCCCTGTGCTGTAATTGTGTTAAGTTGCCTTTTGTTCAGTAGAATTTGTCGTCTTTTTTGGGGGTTAGTAAATCTGACGTGGAGTTTTGGGGGGACTCCAGGTCGTCGGTCCGGGATTTTCTTGATGTCGAGGATGTCAACGCTTTTTAATTCGATTCCTGAGACTGCGGCCACCCGTTTAATCATTTCTGCAGGCTGCTCACCCTCTTTTAATTCGATCCCTGTAAATTCAAGGGTGTCTTCATGAGTTACTTGCTCTACTTCTGCCAGTCTGACTTCCAGGCTCTTTATTATTTTGTCTTTTTCCGTTAGCTCCTTTCTCATTATTTCAACTTCCGAAACCAGTTTGATAATGGTCTCCATCTTAAGATGAATGTCATCATACTGACGGCTGATGAAGTCCCTTGTGTTTCTGGTTTCTTGATTTTCATCATCTATTTTCTTTATTATTGCTTGTTTAAATAATTCCAATTTTTTTTCCATTTTCGTCTCCATTTTTTCCAGCAGATTGTCGAAGTTTAAAACGTAGGGCTCAGATGAAAGGTTAGCAGCTGTCGTTTGTCCTTTGCTTCTCAGATTTTTTTCTGAATTTGCCATTTTGGTAGACTCTGTAGGTCAAACACTGCCTCTATTACCCTTTTGGTTGACTTGAGATATACTGTTAATTTTTCGATTTTAAAATACTGATAATTATTTATTCACTGGTCAATCACTGACAAATCAAACACTGACTTAGTAAAACTAACAATTCTCATCGGATTTGACACATCCACGGGGAAATTTTCTCACTGTACCAGATTGTTAACTATTTATTTCGGGAGCAGATCAAAACACAGCTGTCACTCGATTATAGGTATTGTTGTATTCTCTTGACAATATTATCTTTGTTGCAAAACGACTAATGATCCCTTATCGATCACATTCGGTGGCTTAACTCTTGACAAGCCAAAATGCCAAACAAAACGTCTGTAACCAAGTGGGTCTTCCGATGACCCCATGCATTTTTCTGTCTTATGGGCTCTTAAACTATTGAAATCCTAATTATTCAATCAATTATTATTGGTACATAAGTTACGCAGGAATACGTTAAATACAAAAATGATGTGTCAAGTATTAAATCTAATAAATGGATGATAGTAATTTTGGGTACTACCTACTCCCCCACTTGGCTGCGGAATAGTTAAGATCAAAGTGGCCTAGCTACAAAAACTGGCGTTTCGAGTTAAGCTTAGTTTCGGTAATGTAATAATCATGTTTATTAATGACACGAAGCTCTATCTCATAGATTAGTTTGAGAGTTACAATTGGGCATACATTTGGGCATATGAGAATTCCGATCTTAATTTGCGTTTATCTCAAAACTATGTTTTTGTAGATAGGCCCCTGTGATCCTAAACTCCCGAATTTAATACACATGGAGTGCAAATCCATAGCAAATAAAACTTAATACTTACCAAGAAAATTAAATGCCTAGGTATACTTCATAAAGTTCAACATGTAGTATCCTTTTTCTTTACACTACATTATACTTAATTATCTTTATATTATGATGTTTAACTCAACTAAACTGCTACTAACCTAATATACACTACTGCCACCATGGATGAAATCCCAGTGTCCTTATTGAGAATCTCAAGGAGCTGTGTTTTTACTCATGTTTAACTCAACTAAACTGCTACTAACCTAATATACACTACTGCCACCAAGGATAGAACCACAGTGTCCTCATTGAGAATCTCAAGGAGGACAAGTACTGTGTTTTTAAATATAGAATGTCCAATCACAAAGTAATTGCTTCCTACGACAAATACTGTGTTTTTACTCATGTTTAACTCAATTAAACTGCTACTAATCTAATATACACTACTGCCACCATGGATAGAACCACAATGTCCTTGTGGGAATTGGTAGTGAGACAATGTAAGATATGGATGTTGTTGTTGTGGTGTTTATTGAGAGTCAGTTGCCGTGACGAGGAGATGATGTAGGACAGATTTTGAATACTCCGGTTGCTGCGATGATGTGGTGGTCAAGCGCGGGTCAGTGAGTCGACGCCGGGCGCTGGTGACCGGGACTCGATGAAGGTCAGGTACTGGCGAAGAACGTAGGTCTTCATGCACTCCAGTGCTGACTAGACGGCCAAAGGTGCGGTGGACCTTGTAGGCGGTTGAACGGGCGCGGTGTGACCAGTGAGGATGCTGCGTGTCCTCGTGGTGGTCATGATGCGTGGAAGAAACGCTGGTCAGAGATGCTGGGACCAGGGCGCTTGTAATCCGAGTAGCGCTTGCCAGGGACGGCGATCCGGACAAGGCGCTAGGTTGATGTCCCGGTAGAGTCCATGATGGTACGGGCGAAGCCGGGTATATGTCCTTCGCGGAGGGGAGCGGGGCCCCCCAGTTGTCACTCGTGAGATTAGTAAATCGTTGGCGACAGATTGATGACTTACTGACTACTGACTACTGACTTGAGGTGAAGAAGGATCGAAGCGTGACGTGGGGGGAACCGGCCATGGTGGCCGATTCCTCCATTACGCCGAGTCGGAGATCTCGAGTAGGATGATGTCGCGTGGAACTTGTTGACTGGAACGATGTGGAATGAATGACTGACTGATGTACTTAGGTCCTCCACCGCTTATATAGCTGCAGATTTCTTTGTTCTCGTCTGCCACGGGTTGGAGTAGCGTCTGGACTTCGAACCCGCAGGACCGCTGACTCGGTTTACTGTCTGGGCGTTTGCATCACCCTATATGCAAGTCAGCAGTCTACGTATGATGGTACCGATATTATTATTGAAGTCTCGAAAGAATAATTGCTGTCTCGGCTGTTTAACACATGCCGTATGGTTATGATTTTGATGCCTCTAGGAGCGGTGACATAACCGCTACATCCTCATTGAGAATCTCAAGGAGGACAGGCACTGTGTTTTTACTTATGTTTAACTCAACTAAACTGTTACTAACCTAATATATACTACTGCCACCATGGATGGAACCATAGTGTCCTCATTGAGAATCTCAAGGAGGACATGTACTGTCAATATACACTACTGTCACCATGGATGGAACCAGAGTGTCCTCATTGAGAAGCTCAAGGAGCTGTGTTTTTACTCATGTTTAACTCAACTAAACTGCTACTTACCTAATATACACTACCGCCACCATGGATGGAACTACAATGTCCTCATTGAGAATCTCAAGGAGGACAGGTTCTGAGAAAATATGCGAACGCCCCAGCACAGGTTCTCCTGCGGAGGTGTTCACAAAACACTAGATACTACTAACTAGTTTACAGATTATTAGCATTTTCTCTAGTACTGGAACTTATTGTCTATGTAAACTGTAAACATCTGTAAAAAGTAAATACGAGAATAGATAAAAATAAAATGGTGTAAACACAAGGAACGTAATAAAAGAAATCGGTAGGTGTTGATTGCCCCAATACATTTATTTATCATTAATAATATCTAGACTGTCATTGAAACTCTATTAATTGTACAGTGACTTAAGAAATGGTAAGTACGGTTTATAATAATAACATTTTAATACTGTGTTTCATTTAAATATAGAATTTATATAAATATAATACATGGCTATTGGCTACCCTTATTATAAGTATTTTCTTTCCCATTATTAAACCTTACGTATGTTTTATTATTATTTAAGAAAAAAATACATGATTTCAAACATAGAACAATATTTTATAAAACAAATCTTAATAAGAACACAACTAAAGAAATCTAACTCGTTAAATATATTACTTATAAAATCAGTTAAGATATTATTTGATTGTAATTAATAGTAATAATGATGTAAAACAATATACTTTAAATCTACGCCAAATTCCTACCAGCCAAATAAGCATTTGGCAAAGATTTTTTAAGTTTGTAATAGGAAGTAAAGTAATAATGTTTGTAGGTAATTCATAGTTTTTTTTTTTTAATTCTGAGATTTTAAAAACCTTTGGAAAAATTCAAAAAAAAAATATTGAATCAAATTAGTGTAAAAATGTAGATTTATGTATTTTTTTCTTCTCATCAATGTAGAATTTTTTTATTTCTTTGGAATTATAGTGTAGAAAAGTAACACATAATGGAACATAAGTTAATGGAGTGGCAAGAAAAAACCCACGTGTAAAAGGACAATAAATCTCAAATAAAATCTAAAAGTACAGGATGTCCTCTGCGGGAGCTTGTCTATAATTCAGGTTTTATTTCGGTAAGGGGTGTTTCTTATTTTACTACGTGTTTTAACTTTGGGATGTTCGTCTTCACAGCTTCCGGCCGGTAATACAATTCTTGTAGATGTGATTATTCATGTGTAGATTCAAATATTATAAAGTTTGACGTTAATATTATGTAAATTGTGACGTAGTAGTGAAATAAAATAATACAAATTAAAGGTTTTGAAATAGCCCATTTTCCATCGGTTGTATATCTCGTAGTATAAAAATCTAATAATTGCACGCCCGGGAGAAGTAGGTAATAAAGTATGAAGTTCGACAAATGGATTTTTTAAATGTGATGCAACTATGAAATGATCTGATATAATTGTTTTTAAGAAAAGTTAATTTTTTCTAAATTTTATGCAGATTATTTACCAGGCTGAGAGAGTAGAATTAAAGAAATGGCTTTAATTCGGATGGTGTTGTTGAGAGTGGAAAACACGAACAGGTGCAGGAAGTGTCAAGAGGATGAAGAGACTCCAATTCATCTTTAGTGCCAATGTCCCGCTGTGTTGGGAACAAGGCTCAGATACCTGGGAAGACACATTGTAGAACCAGAAGACATAGACACATATCCAATGACAACCCTGGTGAACTTTATAAAAGGGACCGGGTGACTGTTAAAGGAATGAGGTAAAATGGGAGATAGCACAATGGGCCTATGGTCTAAGTGCTCACGGGAATCTTACGTCAACCGTCTCCTATAGTAAAAAAAAATAATAATTCTTATGGTGATGATAATTGAGGTATAATATCTCTGTATATTTTCATTATTTTATGGAAATTCCATTGTTTTAAAAATTTGGAACTTTATTTGACTTGGAATAAATCAACTTGAAAGTGGATCAGTGTGAAAACGAACCAGTGTGAAAAATTACTGATCTGAAAGTGAACATATGAAAACAACCCGGTTCGAAAATGTATACTAATTTGATATTGGCACGGTCTGAAAACGAAACAATCTGGGAATAGACTACTCTGAAAAATTAGCAGAATTAAAAAGGATAGATCTGAAATAGAAAAAACTGGGTAGAAATTGTTGGAACTGACTGAAAAATACCCAAATTAAAGAAACAAAGATAATATGGGATAATAAAATAGCAACATATAGGAAATATATAGACTACTAGGTCAGTTCGCTTCTGGCAGCTAAACAACATGAAAGTTATACGCTTTTCCCCTCTTATCCCTACAAAGATTTAGTGCGATGCTCCATTAACTTGTAAGATTGCCGCGTAATGAGCCCTTTGAAAGAAGATGTTGATGAATTTAACCCTTAAATAGGTTATTAAATCCATTAACACCATAATATCCTCTTGCGTGTTACTCTTACCTCCAACCCACAACCAACGTAAATTATTAAGTTAACTTTTCGAAAACTTGACTCGCGATAAAAAAATAACATTATTATAAAATTGAAAATGAAAAAGAAAGACCTTTCCGTGATCAAATTAATGAAATTTAAATAACGGCGAAGGAGAATTTTCTCTTTCCGCGGAGAGTTTTTACTTCATTCACTTCTTGCCCAAGTTTCAGCAATTTACATTTCACTAAGATAACAGCGCTGGTGTAAATAATTTTGCACGTTTATCAGTTTAAACTATTTTGGTTGAATTTAATCGGCAGAATTAGGAAAGCAAACGATAAGTTGATATTTTGTCGCCTTGAAAACACAGTATATATAGTTTCTCTTCACTGGTTTCAGAATATTTTCAGAAGAACTCTTCCTTCATCAGGACGACAATTTGGTTAAATCTATTTTACATGAATACTGTTTCAGAATACATGCCACTGTCTTCCTGACGATTGAAGAGTTGTTTAATTTTTACAGGACATCTTTAAAAACAGTTATTTAGGTATTTTAAAACATAACTTTATCTCAATTCAAATGCTTTTTACAGACTAAATCATTAAGGCCGCTAACAATAACACTCCTTGTTAGAAGATGATAAGTTTTAAATTTTCCGGTCGCTGTTTTTGGTTTACGTAAGAAAAAATATCTCCCAAAAGGGGAAATATCCGAAACCGGGTTCGTAAGTAGGACATTTTTGAAGTTTTCACGGGCACGATAGATGAGTTTTTCTGAGCTTATAAAAATACTCGATTATTTCAAAGGCCAAGATGTGTTCTACTCGCTGTATTTAATCAAAGCATCTATAATATTTCCAAGCGATCAAATTTTCAAACCAAAAACACGTGATTTTGTATTACTTCATCGTGATTCGCCTTAAACAATTTTAATTCGGTGCTTTCTGTTTGTTTTGACGTTTTCCGTAAATTAATTTTAAAATTTCTTCGAACACACCTGGCAGACTTTTAAAAATCGCATTTAACTTAAATATTTTTTTTATAATTTGAAAAAATGTTTTATATTTTAGGCTTGTTAGAGGGTTTTGTTGGTTATGGCGTGTTTGACCATTTATAATATAAGGTCAGTTACAAAGAAGATAAAAAGAAGAAAAACATGACATAATTTGGCGAAACGACACTATAAGTTTAGTACGAGGATATATAACCGACGGGATAGGATATTTATGTACCCCGTAGAGGGACATTTTACCAGGAAAGCAGAGAATAGAAGAGAAACGATAAACAACGTGAGTTTATGAAATATTTAATGAAATAACTCGGCGGGAGTTGCAGTAAGTGACGGGTTTACGGGGTCTAAGGAAATCAATTTATATCTAGTCGAGAATGGATTGTGACAACTGTATAAGAAACGAGTCCTATGCTTTTCTGATCTCCGGATAGAATCTGTTTATAATGACCCCTTGAGCTCCTTCCAAGAATATTTTAATTGAGTTTATTTTGGAAATTGGGCATTTATGGTTTAAGGTTTTTATTATTTGAATTGCACAGTTAATATTGCAACGCATTTGGTTTCAGTAAACAAAAAACTTCAAAATAATGATAGGTTACGCAAGTATTGAAAAAGAATTGTTTTTAATTTTATAATTTCCTTATGATTTCAAAACGGATTCATCCACTTATTACGAACACGTATATAACTCATAACTCAATAATGATAAAATTGCCGGTAGATTAAATGATATTAGGTTCGGTTTTAAATATATTTAAGTGTGCATATGAGGTTTTTGTAAATGCCTTTTAAGAATTGTGTGTACACTTTTGTTTAGTGATAAAATAATAATAAGTGACAGAAGACGACAAATTTTAATAGTAAATTCATAATAAATATGTACGTGTAACAGTTTTTAATATTTTACAGCTTTTGATAATACTGATTTTAATTCCAAGAGCACATTATTTTATATATAATTAAATGAGTCATAATTTTATAGAAAATATATACTAAATGACATAAGGCCCTGTAAATGAGATTAAAATATTTATTTCATAAATATCACTAATAGATAATGTACATATCATAATAATTTGTTCTTACAAGTGTTGTAAAATAAATATAAAAAATAGATAAATATAATATTATGAAATAATTCTAGTTACAATGATAATTATTTGTTTGTGAGTGAAATTTAAAATCTCTTTTTGGAAAACAGTTTGTTAAAAATAGAAGGTTGTATTTTTAAGCGTAGATATTCCAATTTTTTTTCGAAGATTTAAATATTAAGCTTAGGTTATTTCAAATTCCATGTCCATCAAATCAACGGTCAGCGTCATTTGGTTTTTTGGCATTTGAACGGTCCCTGTTAAACGCTGATTCCCGGCCTGTTTCAGCCTTTAATCAATTTGTGATCAGCTGACAAGCATACCAACATGAATGTGATATATATTCAGATACTAGTTAGCTCTGTGAAACACAGATGGCATTAGTGAATATTTGAGGAACTACCGATATTGTAGAGATCTACAAAATAAAGAGAAACATTCTTACCGCCTTCTGATAAGGACATTGGATGGCCATTGGGCTACCGGCTTTCCTGCTGTCTACCAGCTCTATATTTGTGGAATGGAATTTGTGGAAGTTCGTGTCATTATAGATATAGAGCATCAATTTGCAGGAGTCAGAACAATGAACATTATGATTCGCGTTGTAACTATATGTCATAAATTCAATAAGGTTCTGTTCGTTGATTTTGATGGTCATCAAATATGATGGGGTTGGAAATACCTCAAACAAAGATTTTGTAGATTAAAATTAATTGTAATCAATAATAAAATACTTCAGCGCAATTAAAAACTAACCATTCATGAAGAATTTAAGAATTATGAATATTAATATTATAAATAACGTCATTTATACATTTTCAAAGACATAATAATACTTTCATCGTAACGAGGAGCACGCCATTTTTGAAATAAATAATTTATAGTAATTAAAAATACTTTGATATATAGGACTTCAGTGAAAATAACATTTTGTTAATGCCGAGTGACCATTGAAGGATGCACTCCAACCGGCGGAAGGGTCCTGAGTTTCACGAATTGTTGCATTTTGAGGTTCCTTCGGAGTGGACGAGCCTGACACCTTTTACATCAGCTTTGTTATCCAAATCCGCATTAGTCCCAATACCTTGTTCTACTTTCTTCACCAGAGATCTTTTCTTTCTAGATTCTTCTGGGAACAGAACGTCAAAAGCGTCGCCGTCTTGGTTGCCCATATTGTTTCCTCCCATACGCATGTAGTTCTCATCGATGAACATCTTTAGTTTCTCATTGGCTTCTTTATCGTTTATTTCAGCGCTTTCTTGGTTGTCTTCTTCTTCGTCTTCGTAGTTCTTTTGCAACAAGGATCGTCCTAGCCTCATGAAGTTGTCATTCTTCCTGTCGGCATAGTTGACTGCTTTAGGTTCTGGGGGGTCCTTGGCAGACCTTTCTTCCCTGACGTAGGAGTCTGATGCAATTGTAGGGATTTGTTCTTCTTCGTTAAATTCTTCGAAGTTAGGGTCAGTTTCGTAGTTGGCAAAGTCCTCGTCAGATCGTCCGAACCTCATCAAATTGTTGTTCGCACGTCCGAATCTCATCAGATTATTGTTTGCACGTCCGAATCTCATCAGATTGTTATTGGCTCTTCCGAAACGCATCAAGTTGCTGTTTGCACGTCCAAACCTCATTAGATTGTTGCCTCCTCTTCCGAACCTCATCAGGTTGTTGTTCGCTCTTCCAAACCTCATCAGATTGTTGTTTGCCCTACCGAATCGCATTAGGTTACCGCTGCTTCTGCCGAATCTCATCAAATTTCCTGGTGATCTGCCAAACCTCATGAAGTCTGAGTTCTTGGCTCTGCCGAGGCGCATGAATCCTGATTGTTTGCTGCGACCGAATCGCATTAGATTTCCACCGCTCATCTTTACTCTGGCTTCCGTTGGCATGTCGGGATCGGAGCGTCCAAATCTGTTGACAAAAAACCTGTTATTTATCGTTCCAAAACGGTTACATACAATTAATCCGAAGGAGCCAGATTAAATACATGGAAAACAGACAATAATACGAAGTGGGAAACCAATGGTATCACGTTTGCTTGTCATCCTTCAAATATTTATTTATTTAATATCAGAGGTATAAATATACCATAAATAATGACATAATAAATAATTGACGGATATAAAAGTAAGAGATACAAGTACATGCAAAATTTATAAGCAGACTTAGGTTAAATTAGTAGGTATTTATTGAAAATATATGATAGTATAGCCTTTTTGCATCTACATTCCGTGAAGTAAAATAGATTCGTTATATCTGCGTATCTGTTACTATCTTCATGTAACCTAAATAAAGCGAGTTTTTGAAATGCTCAGTCCTGGTATTGTTATTGAATCAAATTATATGGTTGGGTTGTTTCAGAGAATTTGAACAATTCTTCAAATTTGAAAGTTAATTTTCAAGTTCTGTGAAGGTCCTGTTATTATTTCAGTGCTTTATTTAGATTACATGAAGATAGTAACAGATACGCAGATATAGCGGACCCGTTCTAAGTCATTCTCATTTTTGAATAGGCATCGAGTGTCATTGGAATACCGTTCTCAGAAACATGCTTTTTCTTCATATTACATTATTACGTGAAGAGGTAATAAGATTGGAAAGATGGGATGATAATATTGAATCTCAAATTTTCCATCCACCTCTTACATAATAATGACTTTAAGAATCGTGTCTGGTATAACACCAACCTCATGAAAGTTTTATCAAGTGCGCTCCTTCTCCTGGCCGCGATCTCGCTGATGGACCTCTTGACCATCTGACTTCCCTCCCCCTCCCCGGAGAAGGACTGATCCTCGTCCAGCAAAGGGTTGTCCTTGGAGGGAAGCTCCTCGCCAGGCAGCTCCTTGACGCAGAACACGAGGGGGGACACCAGAAGGAGTAGGCAGAGTCGCATGGTGGTCTGGAACAAACAAACAATTTCTATTGTTAGAACTACTGGATAACTTATTTTCAAATCTGATACTTTTTATATTAACTCCATACAAGAGGACTTGAAGAAAATAATTTAATAACCAGAGTAGTGATGGTGTTACGATGGTTTTTGATCGATTTCATCTGAAGAAAGAGAAATTATCTAATCAAGCACACCAGGATATCTAGCACGGTCGATCGATAAAACCATGTATCAGTACGATGTTGACAAAATCCTTCATTTATGGCCTGTTAGCGATGTGTGGGAGCATGGGAGCATTTTGATGATTTCTGTATTTTCCTCAATTCTCTAGATTTTCGTCCAAATGTAATCATACTTACCGAAACGCAAATGCGTGACTCAATACCCTACCACATCTCCGATTATGAGACTTACTCACTACCCTGTAAACATACTTCTCACGATGGTCTCTCAATATTTTACAGTTCAAATAAAATAACTAACGTAATAATTAATATCCCCAAATTTAAGTATTCTAATGCCATACATTTATCCTTCACACATAACAGTAAAACATACTCTATACTTGCTATATATCGCTCCCCTTCCTTAGACTCTAAATCCTTTATTACAGAACTTAAATATTTTATAAATGAAAATAATTGCAATCAATCCGATTTCTCATTTATTGTAGGTGATATAAACATCAACATTGATAATTCGATCCTAAACCCTATTGCAAACGAATATCTAAATGTTATATATAGCGAGGGTTATCTGTCTTACATAAATAAACCCACTAGATATGGCCATCACGCTGATTCTTGCCTCGATCATATATTACTCAAAACTAATAAAAATTTTATACCCAGATCAGCTGTCCTAAAATTCGATATCACAGACCACTACCCAACCTTTTTCGGTCACAGTAAATTAAATTTTCATCATACAACTAAAGAACAACAAGTGGAAAAAAATAAAATTAACTACCAAACACTAAACAATTCTCTAAAAAAAGAAACTTGGAACCAAGTTTTATCCAATGATGACCCAAATCAATCACTGAATACATTCTATTCGATATTAAATAATAATATCAAAAATAGTCTAGAATTAACACGAACACCTAAAAGAAAACATAAAAAAATTACACCATGGATCACGCGTGGACTGATAATTGCAAGTCAACACAGGAACAAACTGTACAAAATTTACAAAAACCATGAGAATTACTGTATGGTAAAAGGTGTACCATCTAATGGAAATTTACGTCAGCAATACATAATCTATAGAAATTTTTTTAATATTCTTATGAAGAAATGTAAACAAGAATACTATGCAAACCAATTGCAAAAAGCTGATAATGATTCTAAAAAAACATGGCAAGTCATAAATGAAATAACGAATAGAACACACAAAATAAAAAGACTTCCCGAAAAAATTGTAACAGACGATAAAATAGTCATAACGGATGTAGGAAAAATCGCAAATAAATTCAATGATTTCTTTACAAACGTTGCCGCAGATTTAATAAATAATAATCCCTCATTTCAAAACAGTATACATAAATCAACCCAAATAGACATACCCACCCCCGAATATACTCCTAATTTATCTCAATTTAAACGGATAACTGAATCTGAAATTATAAAACACATTGACAATCTTAAAACAAATACAGCCAATGGTCCAGATGAATTAAGCTGTATCACAATCAAGTCTATTAAACAACACATTTCTATGCCCTTACAACACATTTTTAATTCCTGCCTTGAAAAAAACATTTTCCCAAATGCATTTAAACTCTCAATTATTGTACCCATACATAAATCTGGATCGATCTCTAAACTTGACAACTACAGACCAATATCGCTGATATCCCAACTTGCAAAGATATTAGAAAAAATCATAAAGATACAAGTACTAGAGTTTCTAGAATCTAATGCACTCTTGTCACCACACCAATATGGTTTCAGATCAGGTCTTAGTACTGATGATGCTTTATTTAATCTAACAAAAAAATTATACACCAATCTAGATTCGAATATGAAAAGTTTAACAATATTCTTAGACCTAAAAAAGGCTTTTGATACCGTCAATCATAATAAACTGCTTGGAAAACTTAATAATATGGGAATCAAAAATAATTGTCTGTCACTTTTAACAAATTATTTACTTGATCGCAGACAATCCACAAAAATTGGCCTAAATATTAGTAAACCAGCATCTATGAGACATGGGGTTCCACAAGGAACAGTTATGGGTCCGCTTTTGTTTCTAATTTATATTAATGACCTATGTAATATTAGT
Source organism: Hesperophylax magnus (assembly GCA_026573805.1). Classification (NCBI taxonomy): domain Eukaryota; kingdom Metazoa; phylum Arthropoda; class Insecta; order Trichoptera; family Limnephilidae; genus Hesperophylax; species Hesperophylax magnus. Next base: position 2,832,425 of record JAIUSX010000016.1, read on the forward strand.
ATTCCGGGAAAACTTTTCTCGTATGCTGACGATACTGCAATCACAGTTCATGGTAAATCCTGGGACGAGGTCTCTAAAAATGCAAATAAGTGCACAATTATTGTCAAAGAATGGCTCAATCAAAACCTTCTAACTCTGAACTGTGAAAAAACTATATATATACCTTTTTATAATACCAAAAAAGCGGCACCCTTAACTCATCTAAGTATAAGGTTTCACAAAAATACCTGCAATCCTGTCTTATGCACTAACTGTACAGAAATGAAATCGGGGAATACAGTTAAATATTTAGGAATTATAATAGACAGCCAACTCAAATGGACAAATCACGTAGAAAAGCTTGTAAATAAACTTAGATATTTAACTTATATTTTTAAACGTTTAAATAACATAGTAGATATCAAAAGAATCAAATTGGTGTATCATGCATTGGTGCAATCATCAGTATCTTATGGAATAATTGCATGGGGGGGGATTTATAACACCCATATTAAGCCACTAGAAATAACACAAAAACTAATACTAAAAATAATGTTGCATAAAGATATGACCTACCCCTCCTTGCAATTATTCGAAGAGGCTAAATTGTTAGAGATAAGAAAAATTTACTGTACACAATGTTTAAAATATATATTTGCTCGAAATTTTCTTTTTATAAAAAATGAAAATCGGTCTAGTAATAGGGTAAATAATGTATTTAAAGTTCCACTGTGCAAAACAAGGCTTGCGCAAAGACATGCTTATTTTATTACACCAAAAATTTATAATGCACTCTATACCAATACAGAAATCAAATGTGAAAATATATCATCCTACAGGAAACATAAAAATGTAATAAAGTCTTGGATAAATACCATAGATATTAATATTTACCTGCTGTAACATCTGATCTTAATCTCTATTAACTTTTAACAAATCCTTATTAACTTTTATTTTTCATATTTAATCCCGTAAATACAGTAAATAATGATTTTACTATAAATATTTTCATTCTTTTCTTTTCAATTTTCTACAAAGATAAAATATGTATATTTAGAGTAATTTTAACTGAACTGCCTTAAAGAAACACAAGTATACCCACGAACTGGCGATGCCTATGTGGGATTTTTTTGCTATCATACATTTATGCATATTATTATTTTTATGTATATGCTGTTTATGAACTCGTGTGTGTGTACGTGTATTGTGTGTGTATGTTATGTATGGTGTGTAATACACTATATATGTATACATATGTGCATGTGTACATATACTTTTCTGTAATTCGCATTGTTTCTTTCTTTTTTTAATATGTATGTAAAAAACATAATTTGTATTTTAAAACCATGTATGTAACAAAAAAAAAAAATAAAAAAAAAAATAAAAAAAAAAATAAAAAAAAATGGTCAGAATATGATTCCGACAGTCGGTAGACGAAAGCCGCCTCTTTTGGCGCTGCCTCAAATGGGTATTTTTTTAATAATGTCACTCGTTATGCAAAATAACTGGCTTATTAATGAATGAAGGTGAATTATCGAAGCTCTTAGAATTGAAAGAAATCGTATTCACGAAACATAGACTGAATTACTTCATGATTCCGTTCCGATCTTCCCTTTTAGTGTCGATAAGTATATTACTGTCAATTTATTAGTTTTTTATAATATGTACATAGTCCTTTGACATTTAAGAATGTCAATCCATATATAGATCCGCCAGTGTTTAAATCGTAAAACGATTTCTTATTTATTTCGTGTCAATATCGGTTCAGCTATCGAACGCAACCGTGCTAAGGATATTCATATAAAATCATAGGAAGTTCAGCCTATCGATCCGATTTTGTGAAGTTATCAATTTGATCGTGCTAGACTCCAAGACATACTTCCATCGTCCATCTATTCGGTGGTTATAGTAATAAATTATAACTATTCATTACGAAACGAAGTAAAACAAACGAAGTAGAATGAATTAAAGTTAATCTTTACACGTAATAATTATTGTATTATATTTACTTCCTTTGATGTTAATTTGAACACGTGCTGCTGTCATTAAAACTTAACGTTAAATGTCAACTAGTTAAGTTGTTAAGATGTTAGGTGCAGTAGAATGGTAGTCAACTAATTCTCACTGAACTCTCATATAAACGATGCAGCCGATTTGCATTAAATGTTGCAAATTACAAGCTAAAAGCGTTCGCGGTGGTTCTACGCGATGTTCATTATTCTCATCAAGATATTATGTGCCTGTTGTTAGCTAATAAGTTAAATGTCCAGGTACGAACTGGTGATCAAATTAATTATGTTGTTTTTTAAAGATGAACTCGTGTTTAAAAGACAAGGTTCTTACGCAAAACGCAAAGGATAACAAATTATTACTATAACAATAATTATTTAAGATTTCAATTCCCGTCGGCGGAATGTATTTTTTCCCAGTTTCAGGCAAACAATTAATGCTTAAAAATAGTATGTTATCTTTTGTGCTATTCACAATAAACTTAGTCTCGCTAACATTAGTTTTTTCATTAAAAAAAATGATTATTAGGTTGAAACACAAATATAAATTTGAAAAATCTTCCGAAAATAAAGTAAATGCCGCCGACGGGAATTTAACCCGTACCCTTCTTATTAAAATTAAAATTAAACCGACGTAGTAGTGGCCTAGTGCACCTCGATGATAATAAGGGTGTGGGTACAATTCCCTCGTTTGTGCTAGTTGGTTCCATGATAACTCAACACAATGACAACTCAATACACCTTTATAAAGTGATATAAAGTCATTAAAAGCAATGAAATAAAACTAACATATTAATCTAACCTACGTAAAATATTTAACCAATCTTTTGTTTCATCACTTTTTATTACTTTATACAACTTTTTGTGTGTTTAATTGTTATTTTTATTAGTTTTCCGGTCACCTTACCAGTATATAATATTAATATTGTAAACGGTGACCGGATAAATCATCAAAATTATAAATTCATCACATCATTAAAAAGTTTTATAAGTCATGGAAAGTGATGAAACAAACACTTTATTTAATTATTCAAGACAATATTAGCAATTTCTAAACGAAAATCTGAAACAGAAAAGGATACGGTCATATCTAGGACTCGAATCCAGGACTCGAACCCAGGAACCTTGTCTTGCCGGGACACCGCTCTACCACTGAGCCAGTGGGACCCTATCCCCTCGGTCACTTTTAACTGTATCATACTTCGAATAAAAACTACCAACATTGTCTTCATTTTTTATGTATTTAGGCAACTATCTTTATGTATGATCGCAAGATTCAACCCGAACTAAATGCAATCTAGACAGCGTCTTTTTATATAAACCTATCTTATTTTTATTTTGATTTTTTTTTGATTTTTCTGTTTCAGATTTTCGTTTAGAAATCGCTAATATTGTCTTCAATAATTAAATATTACAATTTGAGGTTTTACTCAATAAAGTTATTCCGAAAAAAAAAACTTTATTAACTGGGTAAAGTAGGTTAGGTTAGGTTTAAATTATATTTTTTTCATCGTTTTTAAAGACTTTATATCACTTTTTAAAGGTGTGTTGAATAGTCACTGTGTTGAGTTATCATGGAACCATTGTAAACATACGTTACAATTATTAAAAGTTTTCACACCCCGCGCAGTGAATCCATCTCTGGTTTGGCAGGATTCTGTGGTGTGTCTTGTATCATGTTATCTTGTGTTACGGTATCTTGTGTTATGTTGTCTTGTGTTGTGTGGTGTAGGGGAAGTATGAAGTTGTACATGCCCTCCCGGTACGGGTTTGATGCGCCCGTTTCCTCTCCGAGGCGAGTGGCACAGCCGGATGCCTTCATAATTAACATGTGAACTCAGGTACACTAACAGTGGCGTTCTGGTTAATTGACTAGCTATATATCTGTTGGGAACAGAATTTGATATAATCTTTCAACTCACACATCACGATCACACTCTTAAAGTGTCTTATTCATAAATTAATTTTAGGTTAGGATCTTTATCGTGTGTAATCAAAACCTCCTAGATCACAAGGCCGGAACACCGAATCAAATCAGCCTCCTAACTTGTATGGAAACCTAAAAATAATGTATTTTTTAAAATTTTTCAAACATTTTAGGATGTTTTATATGATGACAACTTAACAACATATAATATATAATACGTTAACAATGATTTACAAGCTTAAAAATAATATGCTCCCTAAATATCTGCCAACAAATATTATTTACAATGAAAATGTTCACAATTATCCTACGAGGAGTTGCCTAGACTTCAGGCTTCCCAAAACTAAACTTTCGTGCACACAGAACAGCGTGTTTTATAAAGGGCAAAAGCTTTATAATAACCAAGTGCCATAAAGGAAGCCTCAACACTTTCCGTAAAACATGTGGTATGTATACTAAAAAATGAATTGTATTCACTCACAAATATTATTGTCACCTTAACAGGAGTTAAATGTATTTTTCAAACTCTATTTCTTAAACCGGGGTAACTGTTTTTCTTTTGTTATAAAGTATAGTTCTTTTTCCCTATAATTTTTATGATTCTATTTGTTATTTTATTTTGTATTTTATATATTTTTCATTACTAAAGGTATGAAAAAATTTGCTTACATCTAAATAAAGCTACAAAAACATAAACAAACAAATAAGAATAATTTGAAAAAACGACTGTTAAAGTGAATTTTTTTGTAAAATCCCATACAAGTTAGTAGGCTGCTTTGAATGAGTGTACCGGCCTTGTGATCTAGGAGGTTTTGGTAAAATCCCTTCACTTTCAGTAGCCTGGTAAATGGATTTGCGCGTATCTTTTTATTTTTGCCGTGTTTATTTTACCGGTATTTCAATTACTGGGGATCTCAGCTCGGTGAACCTTTGAGAACCGGTGCATACATAGACTGATTAATCTGTTCCATGCTCAAATTACACATCAATGGATTAAAAAAATCAGATTGTAATCAGATTAATTTATATCAAAACATCATCAACAAAACTAAGAAATATCGACCCAAAACATACCTTAATTTAAGTGCTTCGTTTTGTTTGCCAAAAATATTTACGCTGGACCACTCAAAAACCAAAATCTAAAGCCACGATTTTATACTAGGTAGTAGTTCTGTGAACAATAGACTTCATATCCAAAAAAGGATGTTTCTAATTTTCCACAACGAAAATTTCATCTGAAATCATATTGTAAGTAGGTCTTTAAATATCCACTTCATAATAAACCATTTATTTTATGTTCATTTTTATTACGAACTAGCTGTCCCCCGCCACGTGTTGCTGCAGCTCAGTCTAATAATACAGATAGAGAAATATTAGCGCGTGTTGCTTTTACGTCAAACAGATGGCGCTGTTTTTCAAAAAATATGTTTGTCCAACAGATGGCGCTGTTTACAAAAAAACATGTTTTTACCTGTCACAGACATATCTATACTATAGGTATATAAAAAACACGCGTATTTGAATGCAACGTTGTGTCAACATTTTTAAGCAATCGGTGAAGAACTTTCGGAGATTAGAGATTTTAAACAAACGAGCATTTGCATTTTCATTTATATAGATATGTAATTAATTAATTTGTCTAAAGAAACGTCGCTATTTAAATGATAATTATTTTTCAAACTTTCTTCAGGATGTAAAAAGGATTATAAGATAATCCATTTAAAAAAAAACTGTTATTTAATTTTGAATCGTAAATGGAAAGTACAAGCAAATTTACACAAAGACGAAATACAAAATGGTCGAGTTATAACAGGACTTCGCCACGCACAACTGAATAATTTGTATTAAATTACCGAATTGGACTATTCAACATATTTAAATATTCCTACTTCCGACAGAATATAAAGTGAACACAATTAGTATTAGTGGCTATACTTAATAGTCAATTGATGCCATCGCCAATATCGTCCAAATTATCTCATTATTCAGTGATCGTCCGAGCCATTTATTTACAGCAATTTATTGAATTCCAACATTCTTATTTTAAGCAACTGACCGATTAATGTCAGTATACAAAGTGAACTTTCCAGTACATATTTTTACAAAAGTTAGTTAATTAAATATCTTGAGTATATAATACAATATATTGTTCTCCAAAAACAAAATTTTAACTTTGAATAAACAACTTTTTATAAACAATTGAAAAAGAAAATGAACTCCCTGAAATTGGATAATTACATATTGTACCCATAATATACGCATACAATCTTTAATATCTAGCATTTAAAAAACTTTGGCTATTGTTCATACTAATTCTCTAAAATTGTGTATATTGAATAATGTTTGTTGTTCATTTGATGATTAAATTATTGGATTCTTTAACCAGATATAAATGTTAAACCGACAAAAACTTGCAAAAATGACAAATATGGTAAAAATCGTTTGAAAGTTACAAATCTCTAGATATTAATTCAACATTTAATCATAAAACGTTAATATTCTATTTACTTTAGCGTATGTCTTTCTCTGTTATTTGCATAATTATTATATATTTATCATTATATTTATTCTATGTAATCTCTTTTCATGCTCCAAGCAGGTCGGTTACAAGACAGTACCTACCATATTATTGTAGCAATTCTATATCAACGTCCCAATATCACACTCCTAGGCGACGGATTCAACAGCTAGGAAACAAATACTACGATGTTGTTGATATATTTAGTACATCAATTTCAATATATAGGCATACCATATTAAAGTTTTTTTCATCAAGTAGTGGAATATTTTAATAAAGGTATTTAATTTGATTTGACTAACGTATAATAATTTTGTCAACTGAAACGGAAAAAAATATTTTGGATTTTTTATGTTTTGTGCCTACAGACTGTGTGGATCAAGTTCAGTGATATTTTGACTTTGTATTCATTTTTCTGCAATTGTTTTAAATAGTCGTTTCCTGCACTATTTTCGTGTGTAATTTCGAAAATATTTTTAAATATATATGTATGTAAAAGCCTTAATAGGCGTGAAATAAATAAATAAACAAAATAAAATAATGTAAGGTTTTCATATAAAATCAAACATTCGTATATTAAAAAATGTACATGTATTATTTGATTCCAACAAAATACAATCTTCGCCAAAGCACGTCCTTGCTTCAGAATTAGGTACCAAATAAATTCAAGGAAATGTTTTTTGGCCATCGCGTTCTTTGTGTTACTAAGCATTCAACAGTTTCATTTCTGTTGAAAAGTGTAAATTGCCAAAATACAATTGCAAATAATAATATCTTCGTGGTTCAACGCAACAAGAATAAATTTTATCTAGAGCCTTAATTTAATTAATAGAGGATGACGGAGGAATGCCTTAGTAGCATTTTTTTCAATTCAAATAGATATTTATGCTGAGTAGGAAACAAATTATATTTAAATTTTTACAACATCATTTCACAGTGGATGGATATGTGTATAATTATTTTTTAAAACTATATTAAATTCATCTTAACTTTTACTATGATTTAATTTTTGGCCTGTTTGCAATATCTGTAACACGTGAACAAGTAAAAATTTATGTAACTACTCAATATTTATGTAACTCAGACTAGAATTTCGGACAAGAAATAACATAAATCACTAACCTTCGAATAAAAGATTGACTCATCTCATTATTGTGTAACCCGTATGTGTAACCCGTGCGTGTAACCCGTGTGTATAACCCGTGTGTAACCAAAGCCTCAATGAAGTTTTGCTGCAATCCGTTGATAACTTGAACGTTGAACGTTGATAGTAAATAAATAAATAAAAAATAAATAACGGGGTAGTTAACCACATTAGTTTGTGTAAATTAAAAATATTATTTCTGCACCTTAAAATTTAGCGAAACATGAAAAATGTTTATTGATAATATATATATGGTATTTTTATTTTATACATGACATATTTATAGATAGTTATGTGATATAAATACATTGTATATTTCATGATTCCAGAGTTAACCTTCAAGAGTTTTAGTTGAGACAAATATGTTGATTACGAGTTTTGAATAATTTCTATGTGGGTCAGGCTAGTCTTGTAAGCTGCTCCCCATCTGATTATCGCATATTATAGAAGGTAAATTGGTACCTACGACTGCCATTTTTAATAAGGAATAAAAAACAAACCTTTTATTCAACTTCATGAGAATAAACAACAGCATTTAAGATTATGGAAAATAGTGCCATTTAATATTAAATTAGTACGCAAAAATCTGCTAAGGAAACTGCCAAAGAAACCCTCCGTTTTGGAAGAACATCAATCGGAATAACTTTGTGCTGACTCAGCTGTGGACTCATTATCTTAGTCATTGAATTCTTTGATTCCATGATAACGCAACTCAGTGACAATTCAACGCTTTTTTAAAAAGTGCTATAAAGTCATTAGAAACGATGAAAAAAAATTAAACCTAACCTAACCTAACCTAACCTAACCTAACCTACTTAACCCAGTTAATAAAGTTTTTGTTTCATCACTTTCCATGACTTTATATAAATTTTTAAAGATGTGATGAATTATCATTGTGATGAGTTATCCGGTCACCGGTTAGGATATAGGTTAGGTTTGGCTAGGTTAGATTATTATATAGATTAGGTTAGGTTAGGTTGGGTTATTATAGGTCAGTGTAGGTTCGGTTGAGTTATTATAGGTTCAGTTAAATAAAATAATAATTATAATAATACCTAAATATAAATAATTTATGCTTTTTAAGTAACATAAAAATATTTTATTTTTCGAGTGTGGCCAAAATAGTACCTACCTAGTATTTGCATACAGTAAATGGTTGAAATTCTAGCCACTCATATCAGGAAAACCAACAAATGAAAATGTCATCGAGAGAAATCATTCCAGCTGTCATCGCGAATTTTCATTTTACGTAGCTAAAAATTAAAATGCTAAAATTAAAAATTTCCCAAATGCAGATTCAGATTCCTTTTATAGTAATTAAGGTGTTTCGTATAATCCGTGTCCAGCGATTCCGAATTCTTACCTTATAGAATAGACTGTACAAATGCGTAATATACTGAATGTATCAAAGCATGACTTACGGTGCACCAAAAACTTTGTATTAATAGAAAAATAAGATTATAAGGTTAATAGAAAAGTAGCGACACTTAAAAATTGCGAATTTCACAAACGACGAATTTAATGTCAGCTTCAACACTCCAGCCCTTTAATAAGGAACATACAACGTTTTGCAGTACAATTTCTAACAATTTCTACAGCGGAAACTTTTGTGTTGCGCTTTTGAGTGCTTTTTGTTACGTTTTGCTTATCACGTTCACAACTTTCCAATTAGAGCGACTAAAGTTTTTCTATTCACTTATTTAGTTCATACGTCATTTTAAGAACGAAAAGAATACGAGCAAAATATATTATTTAATCTTCCAGGCCTCTGGCATATTCTGTCTGAGGGGTCGGAATATTTCCGCTTTGCAATGAATTCCAAATGAATGGAATATTTCTGAACGTATCTGATATCAGAAAAATGTTTTTGAAAGGTGAATTAGAAATAAACGTGAATTTTTTTATAATAATAAAAACACACATTTCATTAGACAAATGAGTTAAAATTATTGACATTTTTCTCGTTTCATATAAAAAAATAATTCATAAAAAGTTTTGCTCGAATTGTGTTCGGAAACCTTTAGTGTCATAAAGCGTGGTGTTTTCTCTTTCTAACACCGTTTAGATCATATTTCGAACCATGGTTGTAACGGAGACACAACGATTTCTGTGAGACCATATGAGCTGTTTCCAAAAGCGAACAAATTAGCCCGAAGGGTTAAGAAGGCATTCCAATGAAAAATACTACAGAAATTAGTTTGTTCAGAGTTTTTTTAAAGAATCTTGAAAATATTGGATTACGAGTAATTTGAAGAGATTCTTAATAAATATTTACAGGTCAGGCACAGAAAATCCACACAAAAAAGTCAGTTCTAAACGGCTCACAAACTCATATTTTCTACTTTGTATAATATTATGCCTAGAAAAACTTTCGAAATCTGATGAATCAAATTGCGATCCACAAAACTTTGTTTAAATTTTTTTTTTATTTTTTTTTTTTAATTTTTAAAAGAAAGACAAACATTCCCGGGTTACGAATAACCTGACAATATTTGAAAATCTCCTACTACCACCACAGTAAGCTGAAAATGTTGCTTGTGTTGTGATGGAGGACTTAGCCAGCCGAGGAATTGAACACACTACGCCTGGGTGGGACCCAAACGCGATGTCAACTCGGCCACCGACCGGTCAAATCTTTAGAATACATTTACACTGACATGATTGAGTGGGAACACTGAATGAATAAATGTATTCTAGTTCCACTAACATGAGTGAGTGGGAACACTTAATGAATAAATGTATTCTAGTTCCACTAACATGAGTGAGTGGGAACACTGAATGAATAAATGTATTCTAGTTCCACTAACATGAGTGAGTGGGAACACTTAATGAATAAATGTATTCTAGTTCCACTAACATGAGTGAGTGGGAACACTTAATGAATAAATGTATTCTAGTTCCACTAACATGAGTGAGTGGGAACACGAATGAATATATGTATTCTAGTTCCACTAACATGAGTGAGTGGGAACAATGAATGAATATATGTATTCTAGTTCCACTAACATGAGTGAGTGGGAACAATGAATGAATAGATGAATTCTAGTTCCACTAACATGAGTGAGTGGGAACACTGAATGAATAAATGTATTCTAGTTCCATTAACATGAGTGAGTGGGAACACTGAATTAATAAATGTATTCTATTCATTCAGTGTTCCCACTCACTCTTGTCAGTGATTAACCGTTCGTAGAACACGGAGAAAACTTAATTGTGAAAATACTTGTAGTTTATTAAGAAATATAGTCATATTATTCGTTTTCCTGTCAAAAACGGGACTTCAGGCCTTTGTTAGGAATCGACAGAGTTTCTAACAAAGTATCAGTTAGAAGCGAATGTTTTATGAGGATGGCGGAACACGTGATCATACAAATATGGATATTGATATTGAAATTCTTATATTTTCGCATTTCGTCATGGTATTTATTCGGAAAAGAACACGTGTTCTCGATATATTCTGAATGACTAATTCATTACAGGGTTTCTTCTTGGTAAAAAAATAATTAAATCTCAGAGAAAATATCACAGTTATATCTGTGAAACATACATTGCATGAATTTGTATTTATCTGAAGGTCCATCATCAAGTTTCCCATTCAGGAAGGGAAAATGCTAATAAATATCACAAAACAGTTTATCCAGTCTGGAGAAGTTCTCGGGAACGTTATAATTGATGTATTGCTTTGATGCACATTTCGTTCTTTGAAAAATGCAATTTTATATTTGTAGCATGTTCAGTAAATTATCTCAATTTCTTTAGATATATTGTGCCCAATATGGATGTATATCTACAATCAATGTAATAATATGTATCATTGTTTTTTTTTTTACTTTTGCTCCACACAGGAGGCCCTGAGGAAAATAATTCCCCTCAATGGCCAATATCATCTTTGGAGAGGTTGTGTGGAGGGTAAAAAATAATGAGGGAAGGGTAGGAACCTGGGTCAGTGTGTCCAGGAGTGTGGACGTACGAATCACTCCCACTGCGGTGCAAGGAGATGGGTTAAGAGAGTCCTAATGTTGAGGTCATAATTCATAAGCTATCCCTAAACCAGTCACGCATATTTATTCATTTATTCAAACACCATATAATGGCTTTTACAATACAGTGATAATTGATTTACAAGCGTACAGTGGTAAACAGGATAATAATAGCAATAATTTAAAGAAAAATTAATGTGTAAACAATAACACTATTGCAAGTGATTCAGTTATTAATATGTAAGTGCAGTAAGACAATGCATAATTCAAAAGAAATATATACCAGTGTAACAATAGTTGAACTGATTTATACTGGGTTTGTATAAGACCTGTCATAAGTCGAAGTATGAGGTGTCTATGATAATAGTCAGTAGTGAGTTATTGTTACCCTCAAAATTAATTGTACTTGAAATAGCTGAGTAGGCATCACAACTTGGCATTAACAATTCAGAGCTGTCAGCGATTCAATTATACTTATAAATGAGAAATAATATTTTTTAATAAAATAATAAATATGTTAGTTAAAATTCTAAGATATCAAGGAGCCATGCAGAAGAATATTATCATTCCTGACATTGATTATTGTGTTTGAGGTATGTTATTGTAGCCTTCTTATAACTATATTCCGTGCAGTTGAACACATCTACTACTTCTGAGAAAACATTGCCAACTGCATACAATCTAGGTATAAGAGAGTATCTAAATGACTCAGTCCTGATATTTTTTTGCAATTAAAAAGAGTTTTGGATCGACTAGTTCTTATAGGTATATGGGTATATATATTCCATTGTCATTGAAAAACATGCTGACAAACTGCTTAATATGGTATTTTCACTGTTTTTACCCTAGAAAAAATACAGAACAAATTACGATAATTGATTAAGACATTTTTGTGTTGTCTAATAAATTTTCCATTAAAATTTAAATGTGCCATTTTGTTTTGCCGCCAAAACAACATGTTCACTTTTGTTCGCGATTATAGCGTTGTTGATACCACACCGGCCAACTTCGGTGATGGCCAGTAGTTTTTTGTACGTCATAATGACGTTGTAGCCATTTCGGAATGCGCGTTTATAGATATATTTTTAAAATCAATAATAATTGTGAACGAAAATATTCAATTTACACACGGCGATGACCAGAATCGGAAAAAAAAACTTTAAATCTTCCGCACACATTTTTAACGGTATTCATAATTTAAGAAAAAACCCCATTGAAGTTTAGCAGGTTAATATATTTGAAGAACAATATAACGGCAATATTTTGGTAGACGAGACACCAAGCAAACCATTACTGAGGTGGTTAATACTAATTTTAAAGTTGCTTCTAAAAATCACTAGAAAACGGAATTGTATATCTGTATCGTTACGGAAACGCGATGTCGGGGTCTTCAGTAGGTAATAGTCAAATTGCTTTTGGCGAGTAGTTTATTTACTAACACCCATTTTACATATAAATAGTAAGTAAACATTATACATAACTGAACTCCTTCAGTAACAACATTTTGTATTTGTTTAGTGAAAATACCCACTGACCCTGTATAATTATTACCCTCCATCAGTTTTACATTTGGTAGCTAATCCCAGAATTTCTGCACTGAAATAAATCCTGACTTATAGTATTACGTATTGCTTTCCCAATGCTTATCAATGCAAGCAAATCTAGGCTATCAAATGCATCATTTAGAATTTTATATAAAAATAAATAGTCAGTGAAAATCCTTCAGTCTGAAAAATAAGCATTTTCATTTCATTTGAAAGATTATCGTAGTTCAACAAATTTGCAAGAATACCAATATTAAAACATAGAGATCGTAAAAAATTATTTTGTATTCTTTCGATAGCTTGTACATGAATATTAAAATGTGTGTTCCAGACGGGAGAATTGCACTAAAGTTGGCTTCTAATAAGACAAAATATATCATTTTAATGCACTTAATATTGTTGAAATTTATAGTGACCTACTTATAAATTCCAACATTTGTAATCCCACACTTATACTGTTTAAGCTGATAGATAATTTATTGTAGGTAGGTACTCCTAATTTGCAAGTACAATTTTTCTATTAAATTTTAAGTTATAGTTGACGTTCAGAGTTCTGGTGATTACGAAGAAAACTATTTAACCTCTTTCCTGAAACTTCTGATTAGATACCTAACCAATAAGTATATGATTATAAAACTTCAGGAATTAGTTCACTTTTCATTTGATCAAGTTTTCGCAGTTATGGTTTGCCCAAGCACAAAAGAAAAACGCTTTGTAAAAATTCATTGCGCTATTTTGTGCGTGTATTAGATTTCTTCCAAAGCTATTACAACGATTTATAAGTGGCTGGTCTCAAAGGATCTCATTGAATAATGATTTGTTTTGTTATACATAAGAGAAAATGGTATAATTTATGTAATAAATTGACTAGAAAACTGGGCGAAAATAACCATTTAAAAAACGGTCTCTCATCATTCCAATATGGTCGATAAATAAATTCTACGGGTGCTCAAGTTCGGTGTCTTTCAATTTGGAAGGCGGGGATAGTAATAATAATAATATTTTGATGATTTGAATACCGCCGTTTTTGTGCGAAATCACCTCAAGGGCGCTGTACAAATATATAATACATTTCTACAATGATCTATGTTATTACTAACTATATATAGAGATAATATACAGCACAATATTTACCTGGTAGGTCACTTGAAATTAACACTTAATTAACATTAACTAATTGTTTATTAGCGAAATTTAGATACAGGATTTAGGACGTAATTGGATATAACTGGACAATAAAGCAGCTTAAAAAGATAAGTTTTTAGTTTAGACCTGAATTCAGTTGGACTTGTTATGGATCTTAGTTCCGGAGGGATATTCCCGTGGTGCCCGTGCCCGGGTCCATGGGATAAGGTTTGTCTAAGTCTTAGCGGCTGATGCATCTGCCCACCTACTGCGTGGCTGGTCGAATCATGAGACTCTGGTTGATGGAGACCTCTCTAACAGTACTCCATCGACCGATCGCCTTGTACCGAAGTGGGGGAATGGATTCATAGTCAATCTTGGATACACCGAACTTCTTCTCTTTTATTTCCGTAAAAAAAGCCTCCATACAGCATCAGCAAAGATGAAACAGGCTATAAATGCAAATATTTTCTTCAGGTTCTCCTGCATGTACCAATTCCATTTCACAAGCAGTTTTCGATTGAGCGTTACTACGCCAACGGCGAAATATAAGTCAATATAAAATATCGGTGGTTTCGCCAACTGGTGAATTCATGTCATTTAGGTACATAATATGACATAATTAGCGGATCGCAGTAAATTGAGTGCATATTTCATAAAGCTTTTAACGCTATCGGTAAAATTATTGACTAACTAAACGCACCTTTATATGTCTAATAGCCCTTAAAAGCTTTTACGTGATGTGTTGTGGCTATTTTGGTTTTTGGAAACGATGCATTTGACTCGGTGGATCAACGATAAGTCCTCCATACCGCAATGGGCCACGTATTTTTAACATAGAATAAAATAGATCATTTGAACTTTAAAAAAAATAAAATGATATGAGTATGGGTGTTCCTTACAGTGGTTAACAGCCGTCATTAGAAAAGTTGAAAAAAAAATGTTGACATTGAATTTTAACCTACCATGATATTAACTACCAATATTTCCTGGATGAATATAGACAGTCAGCAATAATTCTAGAATGGTGAGCTCTTGTGTCATAAAACGTGGCAATGTTTTATTTATCTGGTCTGGTTAGATCCACGAAATTGTTTTCTTTTCCATTATGCGCCAATGAGTTTTCAAATATCATTTTTTCTCAGGGGAGGCCACAATAAAGAACTTGAACGAATTATAATAATATTCGGGCTTAAAAATACATACTCATACTGATCGATAAACAATGATTATGAATATATAAGTTTAATCATATATAATTACACGTAGAATTAATAATCGTCACTTAAAAATGGTTAAAACTGTTCTTAAGACCCTCAAACGCCCTGTGATTGGTCGGTGGGTTCTCACAGCACTTTAAATGGCTACCTCACGAGTTGACCGGCCGCGTGCATTAAGAATGCGGAAAATTTGGTTCCACGATAAGGTGCGTATACTCGCACTCGCGTCATTACTGCGGCCTACAAATTATTTCATAAGAATTCCTTTTTGTTTTATATTTGTTTTCATATCGTACAGTACGTATGAGGTACGTATGACGTCACGCGCACCCTTCAGATGTTGATCATTTTGGCGGGTTTTGAAAAATGAAAACTTTCAAAATTATTTTAACGATAAAATCGACATCCGCAGAAAAAAAGGTATTTATGTTAGAAGGTAAACATTCTTAGGACGGGTTGTTTCACGGAATTTGAACAATTTCAATCAAATTTCAAAATTGAGTTCTGTGAAAATACTATTCAAGTTCTGTTATTATTCCAGTTTTGTGAAACAACTGGTCAGCAAGGATATAAAAACAGAATTTGAAAACAACCTTCACCGAACTTTAAATTAAATGAATTGTTCAAATTCTTAGCAATAATATATATTTTTTTAAATTGATTGTAATTTCTTACTGCAGAGTTGTATTCAGTAAACCTTCTAAATACTTAAGGGCCTTATTAAAAAACGTGTTTTAAATTTTAAATAACTTATTAATTGATGTATCTTAAGTGGTGGTTTATCAGATGTGTAAAATTTTAAACACGTTTATTAGTATTAATAACAGGTTTATTGTAATTAAAAACTCGATTAGTTTTATTTAAAACCACAACACTCTTTAAAAATAAAGAAAAACCGTACGAGATTAAAGGGTCAGCTCAAAATTAGCATTGTAGATTTTCTTCTCCTATATGCTAATTTTCTGTCAGAAAGCTATCCACTGAAATGTAGATTGTAGGAGTTGCAGTTTGGTTTCAGTAAACGTACATTTTAATGGTGGATCAGATATTGGAAAACCATTTTAAATCTGGATTTCTTTTACATCTTTCATTATTACAAGACAAACTTCGCACTTAAATTCCTCGCAAGTGTATGAGTGATGAATGGAGGCGATAAAGTGCTCCACACACGATATTTCAGCTTTCGTTTAGTAATATTATTACGTGCGAGGTTTCTGCATAAGTGATCTATCGAAGGACCGTGAGGCTTTCCGTCTGTGGGGCCAGCTAAATAGCTCACAGACACGATTGGAATTGAGTTAAATTACCTGCCTAATATTACATGCAATGTACATACTTAGTAAAGGACTTTTTTTACATTTTTTGTCCTTGTCATCGGTTTTACACATATATATGTGAATACCGCACTAAAGTCCCAAACTACTCCCAACCGTCTGCAGCCTATGAAACCATGGCATACCCAATTGGGGTATATTTTGACACTGAAGATAGTGCAGAGGGAAGGTGATAGAGAAGAGGAAAGTGGGGTTGTACCTTGCTATTCAGAAATTGTCACCAAACACGCTTAAAGCCATTTCAAGCATTCTTAATGGTGCACGAAGAAAACTTACTGATATAGTATTATTAATGTATTGAAAATCTTTAAAATTATTCTTATTCCTGTTAAAAACGGGATTGAAGGCCTTTAACGAATGACTTAACAAGTTTTCCAATAAACTGTCGGTAAAACGATGTCGGAACATGTGTGCATAGAAAATTTAATATTGTAACACATCGTCGTTATTTTCATCAGGAAAGGACACCTTCTGAACACGTATTCCGATATATGCTGAACAGACTAATATTTTATTGGAAAATGGATTGCAATCACGTTTTTAACAGGATTTCAATTAATCAGCCATACTCATTTTTTTCAGTGTAGTCTTTCACCAAGGCCATACTGAAAATATCTTCCAGTCTGCAACATGCCGCAAATATACTATATATTATTAAGTTGATTAATTAATATGTTAATTATTAAGTTAATTAATTTATTATTAAGTTAATTAATTCATTATTAAGTTAATTAATTTATTATTACGTTAATTAATTTAATATTAAGTTAATTAATTTATTATTAAGTTAATTAATTAAATTAATTTATTATTAAGTGAATTAACAAAACTAATCAATTTAAAAAAAAATAAAAACCCGCGATACCCCACGTATTATATAAATTCATAATATGCTAGCGTTACTCCAAAAGCTCCGTTGCAAACATTCCCTTTATCTCACTTTTAAGAGAAATAGTGATTGATAGAGCTAACAGTAGCAGGGCCGTAATGTTCGCTAAAAGAACAACGAAGGGTTTTTTAACCCTCTGAACTTAAACCCAAAATAAAATAAACTCAATAGTTAAGGTTACCTACATAAATATTATTTATAGGAAGAAGCCAACCGGTTTCGACCAAATCAACGGTTTTCGTTTGTTAATATCATCTTTCCTCATGAATAAGCAATTGAGTCGAAACCGGTCAGCATGCTCGTATAAACAAAGTGACGCAGATTGGAATCTAAGCAAAAATTCAATTTTATTCGAAAAAAATGTGTTCTAAATAATTAAATTCATTTATTATCATTCATTACGATAGAGGAAAAAATATTAGATTTGGTGAAAACAAGTTGTTATTGGAGGTGAATTGTGAGATTATCGTGATTAATTTTAGGGTTATTATGCCGTGTTGCGCTTCCTCCTTCTTAAGTCAACGTTTTGGACAGCGTTGCAGTGTCCATCATCAGGGCAAATTTGTACACGGAAAAAATGAGTATTTCTAATTTATTAAGAATATCTTGAAATTATGGGTAATCCGGTTAATAACGGGATTGCAGGTCCTTAACGAATGAATTTATAGTTTTCCTGATAAACTTTTAATAAAATACGAATACATTAGTATTCATAAAAATCCTATTATATAGCATTGCGTAAATATATGTTATTAAGGCAACTGCAGGTAAATGAACACGTGTTACGATATATTAGTAATTTACTTAAAGTTTATAAAGACACGGCTTGCAATCCCGTTTTTAACCGGATTGCCAATAACTTGAAGAGATTAAAAGCAATACTAATATTTCTCTGTGTAGATTGTGATGAAGTGTGTGTTTATGTGCCTATTTGGAAAATATACCGTGTTGTATGCGTTCATCCTTATATGCATTGATGTAATAAGACTGCTCGATGTTTTAATGTGATTTTCAGCGTTTAGTTTTGGTTTAGCCAAAATCTCAAATCATCCCCCAAGATTAATTTTTTTTTCATTAAGTATTTGAGTCATGAATATTACGATTTCCAACCTAAAATGGTCAAATCTTTCTGGCTACTAAATAGTGAAAAGTTGGACGTCTCCAAAACGTTTACTAATATTTTGGAAAAAAAATAACACACTTAAATATTTTCTAGGTTTTTTGCCTTTTTCGCAAAACCGGCCGTAAAATCTGCTGATTGCTTTCTTCCCCAACTTTCTCCACAATCCAATTACGTTCTTTCTCTAACTCTCTGTTTATCCTCAAAGATTCTGCTGCCTTAAAAACCTTAAACGCTTCTTGAACGAAATGGCTAGTTCGTTAATTATTGAGGTGGGCGGAACTAACATATTGTTCTACGAGAACTGATACAATCAACTTGTTAATTACCTGGAAATGGCAAACTCGAAAAAAATCAACAAAGCCAATCGGAAGTGATTCACATTCATCAAAGAAAATTATTATGTACCTACGACGTGTTTATACTGGTTGCTTGATTAAGCGTAAGACTTTTGATTTGAAAAAAGATTTTTTCGTTTTGTTGAATTCGCGTATTTTTTTGTGAGTTTTTGAAGAGAATTCATTCTTTGGTTATATTGCTAAAGTTCTGGGCGTTGAAAACTTATTGAAAATATTGAATTCTTTATTTGTATTTATTTATTTAACGCCCAGATCAGGTAGTGCCACGCCAAACATGCAATATTTCTATTAGATTTGTAAGATTCCTATTAAATTTGAAAGATTTGTTTTAAATTTGTAAGATTTGTATTAAATTTGTAAGATTTGTATTAAATTTGTAATATTTGTATTAAATTTGTAAGATTTTGTATTATGTTAACAAGATTTGTATTATAAAAAAATTCTAAACTAAATTTGTATTATAAAAGGTGCAAGTAATATAAAAAAAAATGTTTTTAATATAAAACACGGTATAGGAAGCAGAGTGTAAAACAATAAGTAACTGTGTGTACATGGTTACGTAGTAGTTTTGTGAACACTTCTTTGAGAGAGCCTGTGCTGAGGTTTAGGGATGTAATAAATATTTTGTATGGTTCACAGAATTAACAAAAGTACCGTTAGGTAAATATGTCAATTTCACATAAGTATTTATTTATTGATTAATTCTTATATAATTTAAGCTTTTTAATATGGGCTTTTATAAATTTAAAAGAAGTATGATGTTATATATTATAGCCATCTTGTAACTATATTGAAAGAAATTATTTGCTAACTGCATGTAATCTTGGTACAAGTGACTCAGTTCTGATATTACTGATATTATTGAATAAGAATAAAAAACGGTCGCTTAGAAGGTTTGGGAATGAAAGGATAACATAAGGAGAGTCAGAAGGATATTTGTGAAACGATATTTGATTGTGAGTTAAGCCAGGCGTGTGTGCTAAGACCGACTTGTTTGGCAGTACATCGTTTCGGTCTACCCCTATGGGGAAACGGCGTGGTGGTTAGTTAGGAAGTAAGTTAACATTTCCTTAACCTTTTGGTATATTTCATCGAGGCAGATGCGATAATGGACTTCAGTCCTGATTCATCAGGCTATCCGAAACACTGGCTCAAGAAGAAAGAGAAACACAACATATGTAATAAGTTAAACTTTAAGTTACAGTATAAGAATATTATTAAATTCGTATATTAATTCACAAGACAGTCTTAATATTGAGAAGAAATTTGAATTTACTCCCCCAAAAATAAACAACACATATAGTAGTTATTATTGACCGTAGAAATTAAGAAATGATTATTTTTTGTTGTTATAACTTATCTGTACACTTTGGTACGTGAAATGCGAGCTTTTTCTTTACATCATAACACAGGGTGGTCGTAAGGCCAGGTATCCTATGGCCGCTATTTTCCCTCCGGAGCGATACTTCGCGGTTATAAAGCCTGGCTGTAACCAAAGCAGGCTTAATGGTGTTGCTCATTATAGTTAATTTCATAAAATTCATCTTTCCTTAGTAACTTGGTAAGATTCTGATGTTAATTATTCACATAAAATGCGACAGTTTTCGTGTTTTTGGCTTCAACGAAGATAATGTCAAATTTGACCTTTACGTGAAAAATTATTAGACATTAAACAAGCCATGTGAACACATGTATTAAAAAAAATTGTAATATTAGGATTATGTACTTACCGCTTTTATTTACTTAAATTCAAAACCAAGGGATATTTTCTTGGCCTGCGACAGATCTCAATCTTTTGATCAAAATCAAGAATCTTAAAAATTTAAGCGACAGAAGATATCTTTATATTCCAAAACAAAATATCAATACACCAAAAAGATGAGTAGATATCAGTGAAATGTGGGCAAAGACATCCAAAATGATAGATCCATCAGGAAAGAGGAACAAACCAAGTTGCTAGGAGCGCTATCTCTCTTTCTACTATTTGTCAATAAATGATTCTGACAGTATGCAGGCAACTCGCATTATAATTTCACCATTTTATCCACGAAAATTAAATCTGCTCACGTATTACTAGTATTTTTTACAATGGCGAGCAAATTGCTGACCGCGTAAAATCTGGTGAACAAAAGTTCGGGCTCATTTCCATATAGAATATTTTGTTACACTGTGTAGTCAGACACTTTTACAAATGTGTTATAATTTACCAACCTCACTCATTTTATCATCGCTACGGAACCCGATTTGAAGAAGGTTCGGTTTTTTTAACCGTTTTTACGAACATTCCGATCTTGCGCATAAAAGTTCCATAACGGACTGCGCCGCAAACCGTTGCCTTACTGTAGCGAACTTTAGTTTTCTGCGCAGGGTTTGGTTATTTCAATATGCGTTCTCCAATGTTCAACGTGCGACTGATGTATTAGATTATACGAAGCATTCTCGAACTCTCCTGGTGCCAAAAATATGTTCACGTGGTTTAACTCCAGCTGGCCGAAATGATAACCGGATTTCATTTTAGGACAAGTCTAGCAGCAATTTGGATGACTATGGTTGTGGGCGTGTCCGTGTGAACAAAGAAAGATCAAATTTTTCTTACTTTGTGTGTTTTTCATCTATCAAAATTCTTTCATGAAAATTTTTAAAGATTATTATGTACTCTTAATATTATTATAAACATAATTTAAAGTGGACAGTTCAGAAAACATGGATAGAGGAAGGTTTAGAAAACCAAACTATTCAAATGTCGTCATTCAAATATGATATGCACGGTTTTGCACAAACGTGAGAAGCGAAAAGTTAATCTTTTATTAAAGCTCCTTAGTGAGCGTCCAAAAAAAGAAGAAGATGGTTTCAAAAGATTATAATTAATGGACTGAAAATACGATAAAACAGGACTTATTTTAAGTTGAGCGAAAATGTCTTAAGTAGCATTTAAAGAAACACTTTTCAGAACATACTTCGCGATTTTTTTCTATGGAGGGAACTTCATGTAACTACTTTTCGGCTCACAAATTTTCAGAAAATTTCTCCAAAAATTACATACATTTTTTAAAAACACAGACTGTTCAAGTGAAATATTTTGTAAATCGCTGGAAATTCGTAATGCAGGGTCTTTAATTAAAATGGGTGGGGAAGGTTGTCCCGATCTCTAGGTCTCATAAATATATTTATATAGATGAGTAGAAGAACTAGGGCGATACTTAAAAAAGTTTTATCTCCTTGAGGACCTGAGATACTTACTTATTCTATGATATTATATCATAAAATATAACATCTAAATGTAAATAGTCGTAAAAGATTTCTTCGTCGATTTATGCAAAATATTGCAAGGAATAACCTATATTACCTCCCATAATTCTAAATATGAAAACTTGCTCTCCGAAGAACAATTATTTGAGATCTCATAATTTACATTATATAATAAAACCTTCACCGTAATTTAAAATGTAATGCATTCAATATATCTTATAGTTATCATCCTAGTAGACCAACTCGACTCATATCGTCATATTATTGTAACAATACTGCCACTAATGCAGAACAAAATTCTCTAATATATCGCCTGAATAGTTTAGGAAATGAATACTTTCATATCAATGATGAAAGAAGTCTGTTATCATTATAAAAGTTGTATGAAATTTTTTTTTTACGTATGCAAGAATCAAAAGATAAGTAATTAAGCATAAATTATTGTTCTTATTATCGTTACTTTGATAATTGGTAATCATTTGTGTTTGGCATACTTGACAAATAATTCTTATTGACATTCTCATTATTAACATTTTTTTTTCTTATCTTTTGTACTCGTTTTTTATAATTTATTCTTGATAATTAAATTAACTTTATATTTAACCTTACACTTTACACCATAAATTATACTTTATACTTTACACATAATATACTGCAAAATAAAGCAATGCGAATAATACTTAAGCGCAACATATACACACGGATAAGAGACATGTTAAAGGAGCTGAATATTTTGACGGTGAAGCAAACTGTGTATTTGAATGTACTTATTTTTATACATAAAATTAACTTAGGGATGATGTCTAAGGAACTGAAAAGAAAAATAAATTACAATAACGAGATACACGGACACGGGACGAGAAATTCTAAGCAAATTAGATTGCCAACAAGAAAAAAAACAAGCACCCAAAAATCTCTGATGTACCAGGCCGTTCAACTCTATAACAAAATCCCGAAGGAAATTGCTGTGATAGAAAATATTAATAAGTTCAAAAATGAATTAAGAAAATATGTCTATCATACACACACGAAGGTGTGAGCTAACTTAAGATTAATAAATAAAAATAAAAATAAATAATAAATATATATATATATACACTAGCTTTTATGTGTCGCATAGATATTATGTTAATACAACTACTACCTAGTATTACTAAACTTAACATTTTTATAAACAATTTTCGTCTTTGTACCTTAGAAGTAGGCATATTCTTATTTTCTTACAACAGGCTTATACCTTCAAACTATCATGATTCCATTTGCTTTTTGCTTGCTTTCATATGTCAAATGGTGAAGGTTATATTATTGCTTTTACTATTCTATACTTATAATCTTCACAATATTTTTTTATATAAACTATTTAAAATATGTATGTAAAATGGCAGACCGAACGCCCTCGATTTAACAGGCCACAATAACCAGTCAAACGCTCTATATTTTGTTAACAATACATATTCTTATTTTTGTACAACAGGTTTATACCTACAAATAATTATTGTATGCATTTACTATTTACTTGCTGTTATAATATGTCAAGTGGATATGGTTATGTGTATTATTACTGTTACTATTGTGAACTTACAATCTTCAGAATTTTTTTTTATGAACTATGTATGTAAAAGCCCAATGGGCGTATAAATAAGTAAATAAACATATACTTAACTTTATATTTAACCTTTACTCTTTATACCGTGTATATCTTTATACTTTAAGCGTGTTACTAAATCCATTGATTGTACTAACTAAAACTGTGAAGTGTTCGCAGTTTGTTTTAATCCTCGGCGAGTTTTGAAATAACTATCTTACTGATTATCGTTGATTTATCTGTGTAAATTTCATTTTTGTAAACATAAATATTATCCACGTAAAACACAAGAATCTGATTGCAAAAGTACCTTAAACCAGCATTATGTATGATGCTTTTCGCTGTTGATATATTATACCTAGTTATTTTATTATATGTCACCAAATGACACGTCCTCATACAACTCGTTCTATCTCGTTTTCTATTGTAGTCAGACATTTAAATCAAACAGATTTAGAAAGAGAGAACACGAAGCTCTTTTTTTGCATTTAAAAGTTTACCATGAACGCTTCTGTATAATTATAAAAAAATCTATAAAACAGTAAACCGCCGTCCAATCGACCCGATTGGGATTTGCCAATTTTTAAACAAAATGAAAAAAAAACTGAACTGACCATACCCTTTAAAATACGTTGTCTAAAAATATGCTTTTCAATTTAATATAAAATGGTAAATAGTTTAAAAAACCAGCGTTAATTGATATTAAAAATTTTAACAATGTTTGCGATCAAAATTTGAATATTTTTAATTGCATTACATATTGTACGCTGAGTTTGTAAAATCAAAATTCCAAATAGTTTTTCATATGTTTTGTAAAACAGTATTTCATTTTGGGATACGTTTCAAAAGCAGCGAATCTATTTGAAATGAACGTATCAAACGGGTATGTTTTTTGATAACATGATATATTTATTTTGTCTTGGTTCAAGGGGTTAAAAGTAAGGTTGAACCTTGAATTTCTGTTAGTATGTATATAATGAATGCAGTTAGTATGTATGTAATTAACGCAGTTAGTATGTATGTAATAATGCTGTTACTATGTATGTAATTTATGCAGTTAGTATGCATGTAATTAATGCAGTTATAATGTATGTAATTAACGCATTTATTATGTATGTAATAAGGCAGTTAATAAGTATGTAATTAATGCAGTTAGTATGTATGTAATTAATACAGTTAGAATGCATATAATTAATGCAGTTACTATGTATGTATTTAATACACTTAGTATGTATGTAATTAATGCAGTTAGTATGCATATAATTAATGCAGTTACTATGTATGTAATTAATGCAGTAAGTTTGTATCTAATGAATGCAATTAGTATGTATGTAATTAAAGCAGTTTTTTTTAAATGTGAATTTTTGACATCGGGGTATTTTTTTATGGAAATACCGCACAAGAGTTCCAACTGCTCCCAACCGCTTGGAGTCAGTGAGATTATGGCATCCCAAATTGGGTTTATTGTGAGGCTGAAGATGGGAAGGAGATGGGAAGAGGAAGGAGGGGAAGTATTTGGCCATTTAGATCTAGTCACCAAACACGGCCGAAGCCATTTCAAGACGTTTCATTTCTGAATGGTGGTCTCCCACTAGGGCAATACTGAGAGTATCATTCACTAAGTTTTGAAGATAATTATTGCTCAGAATTGAGACTCGGTAAAAGGCTTTTGTTTTCATAGCACTCTACCGCGATGGAATTTAATCGCTAGTTTTCCGATGATAATAATATTTCCCGAAACGGTTGCGATGTAAAACTCATGTCTACCCAGGATGAATCAGTAAAAAACTTGGACAATTTTAGTCAATCACAATATTTTGTGAAATTCTCTTGAGTCATGTAGTTTTATCACGATGTTTTGGCTTTGATCCTCCTACGTCAATTCAACTTCTTTCGTTTGGTGGAAGAGTTAGAGGGAGATCTACGAGCCAGGCCTCGGGAATCGCCCTGTAGACTTCAATACCGCCGGGAATGAATAAGCGGGGATTCGTTGACTACATATTCGGTGGTCTGCACTGCATTGCATTCACACATGTGTTAAAAGTGATCTGCTAACCAGGCTACATTTGAAAATTATTCGACCCCTTTACTAGAACAATTACATAATGCTGTAATTACGCGGCTGTCGTCTGTCAAAGTGACAGATCCCATAAAAATAAATGATATTCCGCGGCAGTTCCCCAATTGATCTGACCGCCTCTCCTGAGGAAGATTTCAGCGTAGTGTATCACCCCAACATATAATACGTATATGCCACACCCAAATTATAATATAGTATATGTGTCTAAGGCTTTAGTGGTTTTTTCTTACGGCCTGTAAAGTTACATTTTCCTCCATTTGTTATTAATATAACAGTTATTTTAAGTTGTCGGTGCAATATTTTACTAATATTAAGTCATTAAGTCAAGTATTTTTTTTCATTATATTCTTACTACGGTAGTGAATAAAGAAAACGGGCTGTGTTAATAATTTCGGGCAATTAGTAACACAGAAAGGTATCTGAAAGTAACAAAGCTCGATGTAAAAGATCTTCCTATTTAGTCTTAGAAAAATACGAGTACATGTTACGTTTTTTCTATGCTACTCTGACACTCTATTGCTACAGTATGTCGCATCTCTGATGTACAATGCGCAGCAGAGAACACACTAATTTAGTGCACTTTCCTTGTGCCATCTTTCTAGAAAGATTGCAGCATCCATACTCTATTCAATATTACACGGAGAGATTTGCCTTTTCCAATTTTCTTTCAGAAAAGTTCCATCCAATGGTACCTACATACTTTTAGACTTATATTTTTACTACGCGTTTCAATTCTGAATGGTGGTCTTAACACCAAGGCGATGCTGAGATCATCTTTCACTCTGGAACGTACCGCAACTATACCTTTATTTTTTAAAATAAGAAAACTGTGAAATAACACAAATTAATCAAATAAAATTTACTTGTGTATGCCGGAATTTGAACCCGCGACCTCTTGCTTGCTAGCTAGCTAAAGCCATTTCAGGAAAAGTTTGGATTATTATCAACGGTCTCTACTAACCATGGCAAAAGGGATAGTAATTTTCATTTTGGAAAGAGTTGCAAATATATTCTTTATTTCATAAATTCGAATTAACATAGGTAATACTTCGTTTTAGTCAAATTTCATTTGCAAACGTCGGGTTACGATCTTGTAATCTCTGGCTATAGATACAATAATTTTACCCTTCCGCCACGAAAGTCATCCACATTCATTTAGTTGAAATATGCGCAATGCACAAATGCCGGGTGTGTTTTAAATTATAAATTTTAATTCCTGATTAAAAAACATTCAAACATTATTTAGATTTCCTAATCAATAAAGATGTGGATGGATAGTTTTCTGTTGGATAACAATATTGCTATGTATTTCTAATTAAAATTTCTACAAAAATCAGTATTGCGGAAGGAAATTCACTCGTGGCCGAATAAATTAATTGATGGAATACGTAGGCAAAACATAAGTGGATGCCGTGGACTCCATTACATTTCCTACGTCAGGCTAAGGTAATATAATAACTTGTCAATATTAAATGATGGATGGTGGTATAATAGTGGCTGTAACATATGTTATATTGTATACTCAATGTCCATTTTACATTTGGAAATCAACGACAACCCTTGTTGGTTCGTTGAGGTTATTTTTTGTAAGTAATGGGAGTGCTTTTATGTAGAAAATGGATGTTTATTTGATGGACATGTATTTTGATGTCGAGGATATGTAAAGAAAATTTAATTTAATTAAAAAATGTGCTCTCTTGTACATAATCAATCAATAAATTAAGGATCATAAAATTTATCATGGCAACATGAGACCGGGTTGTTTCTCCAACTAGCTCTTTGTAAAATTGCACATGATAGTTACGTTTCATTGGGTGATGTTGGTCTAGGTCTTGGCGGCCCACATCTGCCCCCATCTACTGCGTGGTGGGCTGGTTGAAGAAGATTTTTTGACCACTACAGCAGGACATCGCCTTGTACCGCCGTGGGAGTGTTGGTTTCATACGTCCGTAACTCCTAGACTTACACACCCCGAGATTCCTAACCACTCTTGATATGTTTTTCCTTCCTAGAACTTCCTTTCTATTAATTTTGTATTATTTTTATTTATTTTTTCCGGAGCCTCATGTGTGTAGATTTTAAAAAAAAAATTGGAAAGAACCACTAAAAATTTTCGTTCCTCCTTTATTTAACACGGTGTCTTCAATCCCAGCAAATGAAATCTCTTCCGAGAGTTCTTTCCTTAACCCTGCTCATAAAGCTAATAAAAATAATATTTGGATGATTTGTATAGCGCCGTTATTGTGCAAAATCACCTCAAAGTTGCCCATAGTTGATACACATAAATTCTTTCCCTTGGCTTACTTACTTACTTACTTTGCAGACACGAGATTCTTACGCAATTTCTTCTTAGTTAAGTCAAAAAATATGTGACTTACATTCAAACAAAGTTTTTAAATTATAATAATATCATACATTTTTATAAAACTGTCAAAATTGACAAGAAAATATATATTTTTTAAAGTACCTATTTCTATTGTTGTTGGTAATTCGATCACCAATCTTTATAAAGGTTTTCCAGGCCATTGCAAAGATTATCTAATCGATCTGAATTTTCTGAATAGCCAGATACTGATTTGAGATTTTCACGGCCAAAAGTATTATAGTGATTTGTTTTTGAGGTATTATGCCGTGTTGCGCTACCTCCTTCTTTAGCCAACGTTTCGGACAGCATACGAAAACAGTCCGGAACGTTGGTTAAAGAAGGAGATAGCGCAACACGGCATGATACCTCAAAAACAAATCACTATAAAGCCAGATAGTTTCCAAGTTTACGCTTACCCATCCACTTTCCCATTATAGCCTTTGCCCTCAGAACATATTCATGTTATTTTGAAAGCCATAGTTCCACCAGCTCCAAACAGCTGTTATTATTGTGCGACACTCAAATAATTAATAACAAAAAGTGAAACGTATCCGGTCTTAAATGAATAATTGAAAAAAAAAACTTTTTTTTTTAATAATTTACCTTGAGATAATGCATTATGATGTAGTGGACATGTTCATTCCGATGATTCTACTAACACTTAGCGAGAGTTGTCAAGTGACACATTGAACAGCTGTTGTCTGTTTTTCCTCAAGTGAGAGAATATCAACAGAGACCTGAAGAAAACAGGGAGGGAATGTCTGAGGGACAATGCGCACTTATTGCCGGTGCCAGAGGGTCTGGAGAAATGTTTTGATTTATTTTCTTTCTTTTCAAGTTTTCCCAGAGATGTATTGTAAAAATAGTTGAGTTGCCTGCTGAAAGAAAGGCATGCACAAGATATTCGATATGTCTAAAGAATATGTATACCTAATACACGTAGGTAAGTATGTATATGCATAGTTAACCAACTTAGTAAAAAAATAATATTCACATTCAGAACCAACATTAGAGGAAAATTTCTGTACATATGCTTGGCGCAACACCAAATTTTTCATAGTAGACATTCTTAGCAATAACCTTCAGAAATATCGAACAGAAATAATGAATTCGATCATACATTAATACATTAGTACGGAATGTATCAAGTAACACATTTTTAAAAACAAAATAGTTTTTTAAATAAATTATTAATTAATACGCTGATGAATGAAAAAATAAATGTAAAACATATATTTGTTTTCTGCATTAACACGTTGACTTGGGTGGGTAAAAACAAACAGAAACGGTGATGGGTACAGAAAGATCCACATAAAAAATTGAATTTAAATGCATTTTTTTCTGTAAATATCTGAATAGCTTGATTGTACCATGTCTTCTTCGGGCGTCCCTGACTTATGCTACCATTCGCATTTGCGTGCTAATATTGCAACTCTGATAAACCATGAGCGAAACCTGAATGAAATTATTTTTAAAATATCTTGAAGTTTGAAATTTTTTTTTCATTTTTGTTGGATCAGAAAATGTAAGCAATTTTCATTGGAGCGTAGGTAGTAAGCAGCCCAAAATAACTTTGAGTTAATATGTGGGGTTTTGATTTCCGTTATATTGAAAAGCAATTTAATTAAAATAAGCGCTCGTCAAAAAAATAAATTGGTTTTCCTCTGGCTACAGGTGCATTTTCTGTTTGATGTAGACTTTTACCTTTTCCAGTCTTAATTTTAATTTAATATCAAATACATTGCTTACTAAGTTAATCAAACAGCACCGAATATTTTTCTCCAAATTGTGTGTGGTAGTATTTTTGAAATCAAATTGGAAATAAATAATATTTTGTAAATTGTTGTCGATATAATAAATCACCTTGCTAATGCCACTGAATCTACTTTACTTAGAAGTGTATAAAATCCGGTGATTTATTAGCAGACAGCAGTCACTTAAAACGCCCCCCAAATAACGTAAGATTTGACCCATTTTACCAACAAATTGCTTCGTGTCATTATTTGTTTCGATGACATGTGGTTTTTTGCAGTAACGAAGACATGTGGACAATTTATTCCAGGCGTGCTTTACGAACTCGGGTCAAACAAAGCATCATTATGCGTTTACAAAGGATGATTTCCATATTTTAATAGCAAATAAAAGATTATAATATAGTTAAAAACAACATTTAAACAAACACCAAAAATATAACATTAAAAGAAAATTACAAAATTCAAACCTGTAACATTCTCATAGAATATACTCACATAAATTGAAAAATTCTGCAAATTACGAAATAATTTCCTGTTTTAAAATGTTTCGTATTTATTTTTAATGTTCATACCGCACGAGAGCCCAACAGCTCTAAAATCTTCTGGAGCGAGTGAAACTATTTCATTTCCAATTTTGTGAGGCCGTAAGCAGTGGACAGGGGATGGAGATATTGAAAAGAAGGTAAGGAAGCACCTGGTTATTCAGATTTGGTGTTTGGTGTTTCACCAAACACAGCTAAAGCCATTTAAAGCAACTGAAATTCTGAATGGTGATCTTAAACCAGGGCTATACTGAAAGTATCTACCACTCTGGAACGTACCGAAAATTTACTGTCCGTTATTTTAAATTAATATATTGTGAAAAAACACAATATAATCACATGAAATTTACACAAATTAACCAGCTCCTCCGGAATACCATTCCAGAGCCTTACTCCTCGATAGCGGAGTTTGCTGTAATTTATTAAATGGCGGGTGCACAATATCACCACAAACATTGAACGAAATGTTTGTGCAAACATGAAGCATTGGGAAAGGGCCACATTTTTGTTTTAACTAAAATTTTCATTAGAAATCCTATATTCAAATATGTACATTTAAAAAGTAATATTGGTTACATTTTTTCTACACTTTCTGAGTGACCTACCTAGGTCTATAGTATTTTCTGAGTGACCTACCCAAGTCTATAGTATTTTCTGAGTTACCTACCTACGCCTGTATTATTTTCTGAGTGACCTACCTAGGTCTGTAGTATTTTATACGGAAAATAATACCTATATACATTGTTAGTAAGTCATATTGTTTGTGTTTTCGATTAAGGCAATATTGGAAGAAAAATTCCAACATAGAAAACCTTTTTTTTAATTTCATACGAAATTTATGATTATGACGCACTGTTCTCAAAAACATGGGTTCCAGATTTTAAAACAATGTTCGAACTAATATTTGGTGTAGTATATTTAAAACAACTATAAAGTGTCTTTGCCAAAATTGTGGAATAATTCCATTAACACAAAACTGTCGATTCCTATATGGTATGTAAGTAAATCCTTATGTAAACTGTGAATCATGCAAAATAAAATCAATATATCGGCACCTTGGCTGAAATCCTTTAGAATTCTTTGTTAAAATGAGTATAGTTTTAAGGGTTGCGGATGTTGTAGAATAATTCTAAGAAGAAAAACATAAATAAAAATTTCGAGGGAGAGACGAAAAGTTTCTCTATTTTAAAGTTCTGTAAAATGTCAGCCAATTATTGGTTGCGTTTTCCCAGATAAGTGGACGTTCCTAAAGGGGGCATTTTCTCCTTGTTATTTCTTACTGGTTTCCAATTCCCTCGTTTCCTTCTATTCACTTTCTGATCCACAGGATAAGCAAGGACAATTCTGGTACCTGATGAAATGAACTTCGTTACCATTTCCTGGAATTTATATTACAACGTCCCTGGAAATGCGATGTATTTATAACTTGGAAACAGGTAGGAATTCCGCGGAAGCCTCAGATTTGTTGAAGAATTTCCTATAAATAGCAAAAACTAAGAAACTCGAATATACAGTTTAAAAATAAACAATGTTGAATATTATTTTTATTGATAATAATTAAACTCTAAGATTATATTCTTCAAGCTGTGACTCACTCTGTCTGTCGCTGTTATTCAAAGAAGCATATTTTTACCTGTCACAGGTGAAATCTAGGTTTATAGATAATAAAGATTTATAAAAACATACGTGCATTCGATTGCAACGTTGTGTCAAATTTTCAAAGCAATCGTTGAAGAACTTTCGGTGAATTAAGATTTTGAACAAAAGAACATTTACATTTTTATTATATGGAAAATGTACCCATTTGAAAGTACACGGTGAAAAAAATGATTGGTAATTTATTAAGAATCTCTCAAAAATTATTGGTAATATGGTTAAGAACGGGATTGCAGGCCCTTAACGAATGAACTGATATTATGTTAACTGATAAACTTTAGAGCATTTAATTTAAACAAATTAAATAAAAGATGCGAAAACTTTTTCATAATTCATCAATAATTTTGAATAATTATTCCGTGACGATAAAGCCAATATTTCATACCACTAACGAGACAATAAAAGGGTTATAAGTCAATAAAGCTAGTTTATTGCTTTATTAATG
This sequence comes from Hesperophylax magnus, assembly GCA_026573805.1. Lineage (NCBI taxonomy): Eukaryota > Metazoa > Arthropoda > Insecta > Trichoptera > Limnephilidae > Hesperophylax > Hesperophylax magnus. The sequence goes on from JAIUSX010000016.1 coordinate 2,865,249, forward strand.
GCTTTTAAAGGACAGGAATATTATCAGTGTTTAAATCTGTATTTCTCTCGATTCGGTAAGCGACGTCAGCTTATATAAGATAAGTGTTGTGGGGGATTTATAAAGACATAATTTAGCGGAAAAAAAGGAAAACGTTTTTCTTTTACTGACCGGGTTATTGATGATTATTGTTCACTTTTATTGTGAGTGGAATTTTAATGTATCGTTTTGTGTTACGTGCGAAGGGAATAATTGTAATAATATCTAGGAATAATCATCGATAAAAACCTAAAATGGAAAAATCACATCTGCCATACAATAAAGAAAATTAGGAAATTAATTTAAATATTCTTACGAATCGGAAATTTCTTATCAATGAAAAATCCATACTCAATATATTATGCATTAGTACAGTCTGTTCTGCATTATGCCATTATCAGTTGGGGAGCAGCTTACAAAACTAGCCTGACCCCCATAGAAATTGTTCAAAAAGTCATAATAAAAATAATACTAAAAAATCCTCCAGACTTCTCCACTGAACGCATATTTGAAGAATTCAATGTTTCTACATTTAAACACTTATTTATGAAAAAATCAATTATTCAAATTATAAAAGAAAAAGATAAATACTCATTCACAGCTGAAAATCGAACCAGACTTAAATATATATATTTGCATGCCCTAAACTACAAACTTCTTTTACCCAGCACCATTATACCTACCAAGGAAAACATTTCTTTAATAAATTACAAGAAGAAATTAGAAGCATTAATGATAAAAAACAAATATTGAAATATATAAAAAAATATTTTAAAATCGTTAACAAAAAAACTGATTCCCCTAGTTTCACTTGAAAATCTCACAAATTAACAAACTATACTCTATTTATCCTCCATAATATATATTTTTTCTTCCTTCCAAATACAATAATTTGTATGGATTTTAATTCTGTAATTTTTTTTACTTTTTTACCTAGTTATATTATTTTTTCGCAAATGTACCTACATTCCTCTTCCATCCACAAGCAAATGCTTTTAATGGAAGTGTAGTATAAATTAAAACAGTATGACTTATAAACATTGCATATTTATTGTAAAAAACACAAATAATAAACAAATACAAATAAAAAAAACAAAAATTCTTAAAATTCGTTTAAAAACACTACTAAAATGCAAAAAAAATTAGGAAAAAAATTAAGGTCGTTCTGTAGGTGCCTTGTCACTTATTTATTTACTAACGGAATATGTGAAGTTACAATCATTACATATTAAACGAAGTTAATACAAAGAGAAAATATACAATATAGGCTGAAAAAAATACCGCTTTGACTAAAAACAATAAAGATAATGTTGGATGGCATACAAATAAATAATAATATATTTACATTATAACGCAGCATCACGTTCATTTTTCAAATGTATTGTACTTATAAGTATAAGTGATTGACTAACCAGTGGATTCAATTTATCCAAACTATACGTTGATAATAGTTTGTCTTGACTATAGTTAGTAATAAGATAGATAATCTAAGAAATATATTCTATACTATTTGTTTCGCTATTGCTATTGTCTTTCTAAGGCATTTCCGACTTTTTATACCATTAACTACTGTAAACCGCAATGTTGCTGTTAAAAAACTACATTACATCGACTTTAATTCGACTCGTTATCTCATTCCGGTTAATATATATATTTTTTTTTATTTTTTTTTTAAATAAAAAAAAATATATATATGGCGTATTCTTCGGGTATCCCCAATATCTTCTACCATTCACACCCCTATCTAAACATTTCTCCAAAAAAACAAATTTTGAAATTTCCAGCGATATCGGTGGACTACTTTTTCGAGTTTTGCGAGCACAAACATACGAAGTTTGAATTTTTACATATTAAGAAGAAGAAGAAGATTAGTCCTTCAAGTTATCGTCGTTTCGAGCCACGTACAAGACGACTTATGACACATCAATACAAAATACATGGATTACTTGCGCACTCCAAAACATTATGACGTTATTAACAGTTAGGTACTCGTGCTTTAATACACTAACCAACATAATATAACGTTCCATGATAACTCAACACAGTGACAATTCAGCACACTCTTAAAAAGTGATATAAAGTCATTAGAAACGATGAAAAAAAAATTTACCTAACCTAACCTAACTTACTTAACCCAGTTAATGAAGTTTTTGTTTCATCACTTTCCATGACTTTATATAACTTTTTAAAGATGTGATGAATTATCATTGTGATGATTTATCCGGTCACCTAATATACATAAATGGATTCATTGGTCACAAAATATCGTATTTTGTGAAATTAGGAAATTATAATAATATTTTTACGCAATAATTATAAGCATGAAACACCTATATAAATTAAAAACTCTTGCCGAGAAAAAAATATGCCGCCGACGGGAATTGAACCCGCAGCCTTCTGACTGCCGGTCAGGTGCTCTACCAATGGCGCTAGGTCGGCTTATTCAAAACCCGCCAAATTATTCAATATTTACGGGTATTTTTCATTCAACGGCAGATTTTTTTAATTTCTGCTATTTACTTAAGGCGATGCACTACGTAGTAATCCAAAATCATGTGTTTTAGGTTTGAAAATTTGGTCGCCTAAAAATATTTCAGATGCTTTAATTAAATACTGCGAGTAGAATACATCTTGGCCTTTAAAATAATCGAGTATTTTTTAGATAAGTCTGTTTATAAGACCAGAAAAAAAAAGTATAAGACCCATGAAAACTGCTTGAAAGTTCAAAATCTCCTACCTACGAACCCATTGTCGGTTATGATTTTATTGTATAATGTGGCAAATTAAGTTATTTATAAAATGATCGAAAAAAAATTTAATATTTATGCCTGAACATCCACAAAATAAAATAGAAGGCACTTTTTGGCCATGTTTTTTTCTTGCATAAATCAAAACAGGCGGAAGGTGTTAAGCGGGAATTTAAACCTTATCGCCATCTAGATAAGGGCTGTTATTGATAGCAGTTCGATTTAAAATATTACACTACGTAGAGCATCGCCTTAACCAATATGAGAATATTTATTAACCGTTTGCGCAACTTTTTTTTTTAATATTTGCAAATTTTTCATGATTTCCTTATTTTTCAAAATAATATGTATATCATACATTCGTCAATGTAATTTCTAATATTGTCATAAAGTTTAACTATTTACAAAATCCTACATTATTTTCCCGATTTTCGTATTACTTATATCAAGTTCAGGCATCAATTTATTGATTGTATGTTTTTGTATCAGCTGTTGGTAGAAAGGTAATTTGGTTTATGAGAAGGTTATCAAGGATTTCTATATTCGGACGACTGTGTAACGTAAATGGGGACGAGAACAGACAATTGTCTGGTGACGTCACGCATTTACAGGCATTCGGGGAAACTTTTCATTCTAAACACACGCTTGTCAAACGGTTACAATATTTCAAGTATTTATGATTTTATGCATTACAATTATTCATATAAATATTTAGACATGGTACCAACTAAGGAATCGACGTGTGAAAGGGTGTCCTCAAATAAAGTAATTAAATAATAAAGATTTGTGGAAAACAGAAAAAGATAATGTATTTTAATGACAATAACAAACTGTTATAGTAGATTGAGTTCATTTTTTAATGACAATAACGAACTGTTATAGTAGTTTGAGGTAATTTCTTAATGCAAATAAAGGACCGTAATAGTAGTTTGAGGTAATTTTTTGATGACAATAACGGACTATTATACTATTTTGAGATATTTTTTAAATGACAGTAAAGGCCTGTTATACTATTTTGAGTTTTTTTTAAATGACAGTAAAGGCCTGTTATAGTAGTTTGAGGTCATTTTTTAATGACAATAAAGGACTGTTATAGTAGTTTGAGGTCATTTTTTAATGACAATAAAGGACTGTTATAGTAGTTTGTGGTAATTTTTTAATCAAAATAAAAGATTGTTATGGTAGCTTTAAGGAATTTTTTAATGACAATAAAGGACTGTTACATTCGTTTGGAGTAATTTTTAATAAAGATTAAGGACTGTTATAGCAGTTTGACGTAATTTGACTATTTAACGTAAGTTTAAAATAAATAATGTTTTCTAGTTTTGCAGTATGGTTATTAAAGTATGTTATTCCTTGACAGATATTTAGAAGATGCCTAGGGTCTTACTTATAAATGTGTTATAAATTTAGCACAACTGATAAACAACCATTAATATAGGGTAAATGATTATTATACAGTTTTATACAATTTAAAACACGTTTATTAGTAAAGGGGTTAGTGTTTAATTTTGGGATTATAGTATTATTCTGTTTTAATTTTTTTTTAAATGTATGCATTTTGTCAATTGTAAAGTAAACGATAACACTGTCAAAGAGTGTAATCATTAATACTGGAATGTAAGACAGTAAGGAATATATATTTATGACGATAAGTCTTGTGGTTTATATCAGAAGTATGTGAGGTTATGGTTGAAGAGATTATTACAAAATATCCTATCTTTTATTAAAAATCGATAATCCTCCAGATTGAGAGGGCCTTGAACGAAATGCAAGTCAGTGGTTTCATCTCAAAATGGTCCACCATCCCGCCTGGCTCGCAGCCAAAACGCGTAGGTGCTCCAGATAAACGCGTGAATTCCATTTTACTACCAAACACTTTTTACATCTCCGTAATGGGAATTTTTAAGTTTTCCATTACATCCTACCGGGCAGATAATTCATTCAGACACTGACTCATCGAGGGGCCTTTTAAAGCATGTTTGACAGATAATATTATTATTGCTAAAAAAATATCTTTGTGATTTGGGGTGGTTAAAATGTATAGTGTATTTCTGAAGATTGCGATGTTAATTTAGAAGTTAGATTATTAATTGTTGTTGAGTCTGCAGGTTTGATAGATACAAATTAATGTGGACTTTAGAGAGGGGCAAATCTGCTTATAATTTTATGAATAAAACACGTCAAGTCTCAGTTGTTACGCCTTCCGGAGGCATTACCAAACTATGGTATAGCCACTTTCAGAATATTTGTTTATATTATTCTTCTATATAGTTTACAAAATTACTCACCATAACTACATCTTAGATTAGCACGAATTTGGGAGGCGGGTATGGGTAATGCCGCCTCGGGAACCATTTAATGGATAACAAATCCCTCTGTCATACTGTTTGGTGACTTAGCAGATGTGCCCGGGTTCATGGGGTGAGATTTGTCTAGATCTTAGACTAGTTGATGGAGACAATTTGACCTCCATGACCCATCACCTTGCACCACGATGAGAGGGATATATTCACACGTCCGTCACTACAGAACCTACTGACAACGAGATTCCTACCCACCCTCTGCCTTTTTTCTTCCTAGAACTTCATCTTCTTCCCTTCCTGAAAAAGATCTTCCACACAGCATCACCAAACATAAAATAAGCCCTGGGGGAAGTTATTATCCTCAGGACCTTCTATGTGAAGCTAATGTTTAAAAAAATTATATCAAACGCGATTCTGCATTGCGTGGAAGGGAGTGCGGGATTAGCATTAGGATTTGATTGGAGCCGATTATACAGCCAATGAACATTTCAATTTCAAGTCAGATAAATTCTTGTAGGTATATTTGCAAAGTGTTAAATTATAACTAAATAATCTTATATTTCATGGCTAAATATTCTAAGAAGATACTTTTATATCATATGCTGCAAGCTAAACTCAGAATGTGATTCAACGTATACTAAACAGTGATTTCGGTTGAATTTCAACCGTGCCTTTGATACACCAGGCCGATTACTATGCAATACGCTTCTCTTCAGTACGCCCATGATATGTACAGGACCTTTGGAATTCTGAGAAGGATTTAAAAGGAGCAATTTTCCAAAAAATTCTTGGTAACAACCGAACCAGAATGAACTATTTCGACGGAAAATCTTCAAAAAGAGTGGCTACATTTACAAAAAAACGAAGGAAAATAAAATTTACAGTGCTACAAATTTTAATCTTGTAACTCTTTCTACTGATTTCCGTTACAACAAACAGTCGCAAATTGTCTTAGACGTGAAGCGCATGAAACTCAAATACTCCCGCGCATCGATTTTAAACTTATTTACTAAAAAATGCCCAACATAAGAATATTCCGTGATTAGTTGAACCAAAACAGTTTAAGTACACGTATTTATAGCACTCGCCTAGTAACAAAATTAAAAAAAAAAAAACAAATTTATCGCATGCCTGTTTCGTTCAAAATCAATAATATTAGTACATAAATGTGTATTAATGTATTAACGCCCATACGGAGTTTTACAAATTAATATGTGATGTACAGAATAATTTAGTGAAATAGTAATAAAAAAGTAATTTAAAAAAAATTAATATGCAGAAGCTATGCAAAAGAATAGTATTATTTTAATATAAATTATAATTATAATTGTGGTATGTTATTATAGCCTTCTTGTAACTATATTCCGTGCAGTACAATACATCTACTATTTCTGCGAAAGTATTGCCAACTGCATGCAATCTAGGTACAAGCGAGTATCCTGATATAGTTTTGCAATTAAAAATAATTTACGAGTTCTAATTATTAAATCGAAGAAATTTAGGCTAAATATATTCAATTATTGAAGACAATATTAGCGATTTCTAAACGAAAATCTGAAACAGAAAAATCAGAAAAGGATACGGTCACATCTACGACTCGAACCCAGGACCCTTGTCTTGCCGGGACACCTGCAAGACAAGGGTCCTGGGTTCGAGTCCTAAATGTGACCGTATCCATTTCTGATTTTTCTGTTTCAGATTTTCGTTTAGAAATCGCTAATATTGTCTTCAATCATTTAATATTACAATTTGAGGTTTTACTCAATAAAGTTATTCCGAAAAATAAATAAATATATTCAGCCTAAATTATAGATAGAAAAAGTTAAATATTTCACTGATCACCTTTAGGTGATTTTTCACACAAACGGCGCTTTTCCAATTATTATTATTAACCGACCAGACAGCACATACATATTGAATCTATGTCAATAAATAAGAGAATCATTCAAAGTGACAGTTTTGGTTCATTTAAAATAATGTTTAATAAAATAACGAGTAGTGTGGGTTAACAACACAATCCTAGGATTGTGTGTATTGGGGCATATGTATTTACTTCCGATAATGATGTCCTTGCAAAACATCTCCGAGAAACCGTTTTTTTGTCTTGTTGTCCCTGCTTATCGCTTTTAGCGAGAAAGGAAAAAAAACAGTGCATTGTTGATCGAAGTTGATCATTAGAAAAATCTTTGAAATCATTCGTGTTATTATTTATATCAACTGTGGCTTGATAAAACTATAGTCGACATAATGAAATTGAAACTTTACAGGAGACCAAAATATAAAACCGAATTTTTCCGATTTCATAAAACTAATTCAAAATCTTGCAGTTTATATAAATGTGGTTGTGTTTTTCAAATTTTTTATGTAATATATTGCATTTTTCAAATTTTTTATGTAATATATTGCATTTTTTATAATAACTTAATGAGCATAACCGCAAATCGTAATATTTAATCATTGAAATTAAACAATAATCAGCAAAAGATACGGTCGCATCTTGAAATTAAACCCAGGACTTTAACCTTGCCGGGGCTAATATTGTTTTCATAGATGAAATAAAATATTGCAATTCTAAATTTAATTATGAGATATTTGAGGGTTGCGTATTTTCACCAACGGTTTTCTAGAAATAACCTAAATTTTTTTGCATAAATTTAAATTTTAGTATTAAAAATACCTTAATCAGCATAAATTACTTTGCCATGTAGTAATGTGAAGACTATTCTATATGAAACCATTGACAAGTAAAATTCCCAAAAATTTTACTTAAAAGGTTTTACCAAAACACAGTCGATTGTGTGAGAGTAACCATTATCCGGATTTCTTACGATTCTTACGGATTCAATCCAGATTTTTGTATAGTAAGAAATATGGATTTGCAAACCCTAGTTTATTATATTTTATTTTATTTAAGCACATAAAACAGGCAAATGTCCAAAAAATTATAATAATTGATGTTTTAATACATAGTTATAACAAAAATTATAAAACTAAATAAAAGATTAGCTAAATATTAAACAAGAAAAGATTAGCTAAATAGAAAACAACAAAATAGTAAATGACAAACAAGAGTGGGTAAAAAGTAGAATACAAATATGTCAACAAACAATTTATTATTGCACCTGTACTGATCAGACACTGTTGGTAGGTACAATATTGCCTGTCTGGATAAAAGGCTTTATTACAATATCAGCTTAATACTATTAATAGTTATTCTTTTGATTTAAATGTTTGAATTGGGTATTAAAAATGTCTATTTTATTATTATGTGTTCGCGACACAGGGGAGAAATATCCTACATTTGTGTGATAGACTTTAATATTGAAAATGTCTTTCATCCTCGGTTGTCCTGAACTAAAAATATCTTTCATCCTCGGTTTTCCCGAACTGAAAATGTTTTTCATACTCGGTTGTCTCTAACTGAAAATTTCTTTCAATCTTGATTGTCCAGAACTGAGAATGTTTTTCATCATCGGTTGTCCTGAACTGAAAATGTCTTTCATTCTCGGTTGTCCTGAACTAAAAATATCTTTCATCCTCGGTTTTCCCGAACTGAAAATGTTTTTCATCCTCAGTTGTCTCTAACTGAAAATGTCTTTCAATCTCGATTGTCCAGAACTGAGAATGTTTTTCATGATCGGTTGTCCTGAACTGAAAATCATTCATCCTCGGTTATGCTGAAATGAATATGTCTTTGACAACTCTGGTTGCGATTCTTTTAAAAGTCAATTTCGAGCGATTGCTATCTAAAGTAATTATTATAATATATTTTTTTAAGAAAGACAAATATTTCCGGGTTACGAATAACCTGACAATATTTGAAAATCTCCTACTACCACCACAGTAAGCGGAAAATGTTGCTTGTGTTGTGATGGAAGACTAAGCCAGGCGAGGAATTGAACACAGTACGCCTGGGTGGGACCCAAAAGCAATGCCAACTCAGCCACTGACCGATCTATTATGTAGTATTTTTCTAGAAATGCAATTTATCACGTGAAAAACTTTTCCAGAGACCTCTTTCTTTCGAAGGGTAGAAAAGCATTGTTAACGACTACACTGAAGATCTAGTGCATTTAATCCGATAAACTAGAAGTTTTCGTGATAGTAAAATGTCAACTATCCGAACTTGATTTTTCATTCGATTCGTTTGACTGAATTCAAGTCAGAAATTAATCGATTTATGGAATTCCTCCGATGAAGCCAGAACTTTGGAACTTTCATCAGAACTCTAAATATCTCGAAACGGATGAATAAAATATTCCAATACAAAAGAAAGCTCAGAAGGGAAGTTTACACTCCAAGCTTTGGAGATCATATTACTACTAATATAATTTATGCGGAAAACTCATTTAAAAAAGCTTTAGCAATAAATAAAGTACTCTCTAGGTATTCATATATCTGGGATGAAAGGTACAAACTTAGATAGAGGAATATACGAGATTTTTATTGGAAAATTTTATAAATTTATCTATATTTTAAAATATAGATAAATTTTTATTTTTTTAATTTAAATATATAAAAAAGTTATAACAAGTTTGCAGCGTGGACTAATAATATTAAAAAATATAGGTTAATTTTTTTTGATAAGTTACTGAATAATTCTTTTTTGCGTTATCAGGATATTAATTTTGGTCCTCAAGAAGAGTTTTTTTAAACCGGTCTAAAATTGATTTTGTTTTTTTAATTTTACAAACGATAAGTTTTTTCCATTCGTTTTGTGTTGTTGCTAGGTCATCATTTCAAATTATGGAGAGAGGTAAGGTGCACTTATATATTAATTTTGTTTATATTATGTAAAAGGAACAAGTACGAATAATTATAAAATTGTAAAGGAATAAGTTCATTATTAGGTTTGTGTGTGACGAACAATAATTACTCTCAAACGATGAGCTCTGTTGTCATATAATTTGCAATTATTTTAAATATCACTTAATTTTAAACTTTTTTAATTTATAGAGATGATATCTTTTTGAATTGAAATGAAAACTGCACAGATTTCTCTGTCTGAAATGTCTAAGACTATGCCTCTATTTACAGCCAGTAATTTACATAATGAAAAATATTAATTAAAGCCGAACTTTTCAGCAGTAATTAGTCAAGACACCACGTTATCGTGATTTATTTTTGGTAACTCGGTATGATAACAAACATAAAAAACGCGACGTGAAAATCTTAAATTGTTACACATTTAAGTAATTCTACAAGAATTTTTTTTTTTTTTTGATATCCGGACCAAAACAGATATAAATAATTTATTTTTTAATTAACGCTTTTTTCGAGGCTTTTACATATGAACATTAAGAAATATACATTATTTATTGTACATAACTGAATTGCTTCATTAACAATATTTTATATTTGTTACATAAATTGAAGATGAGTATTCTGGGAAAAGAGGAATACATATGGTAGTTAGTCACAAAATTTCTGCACTGAAATAAATCCTTACTTCTAGTATTACGTTGTGGAATCCGGAAGCTTATCAATTCTAGCAATATCGGACTATCAAATAAATCATTTAGAATTTTATATAGAAATACCAAGTCAGTGAAAATTCTTCTGTCTGACAATTTGAGGATATTCATAAAATTTAACATAGTGTTGTAGTTCAACATAATTGCCGGAAAACACATTTTAAAATTTATAAAACGTAAGAGTTTATTTTGTATTCTTTCAACAGCTTGTACATGTATAGAGACAACCATTCATATCATTAAGGCGATGCAATACGTCGTGTAATATTTTAAATTGAGCCGCTATCAATAACAATCCTTACGTAGATGGCGATAAGGTTTAAATTTCCGCATAACACCATCCGCCTGTTTTGATTTATGCAAGAAAAAAACATGGCCAAAAAGTGTCTTTTATTTTATTTTGTGGATGTTCAGGCATAAATATTTTTTTTTCGATCATTTTATAAATAACTTAATTTGCCACATTATACAATAAAATCATAATCGAAAATGGGTTCGTTAGAAGGAGATTTTGAACTTAAAAGCAGTTTTCATAGGCCTTTACTTTTTTTTTCTGGGCTTATAAAAAGACTTATCTAAAAAATACTCGATTATTCAAAGGCCAAGATGTATTCTACCTCTAGTATTTAATTAAAGTATCTGAAACATTTCTAGGCGACCAAATTTTCAAACCAAAAACACATGATTTTGCATTACTACGTATGGCATCGCCTTAAAGATATTTTCGCGAATTAAATCGATAAATGGTGTTTTTGGCGATAATAAAAAAGATTTTTTAGTCGCTATAATCTTGTATTGACAGATCGTAGAACGAACATGACACACTCTACTGTAGAAACATGTGCCATGTTGAGTTTCAATCAATAATACAATAAACATGTTTCAAGTGATTTTGCTAATTTAATTGTTTTTACCCTCTTGCCGACTCCCAAACCTTGACGTTATTCTATTTAGCCATAAATGCTATGAAAACGCAAAATTCAAACTATAAAAGCTACTGTTTCAATAATAAATGCTACATTGGTGTCTCTATACTATACATGTATATTATACTGTGGGTTCCAGACAGGAGGATTGTAATATAATAAACACTGCGGTTATATACACATGAGTTTAGAAAATGTTTTCTTTCCTATATCGTGCTAAGACTACTTATGAAATATAACTTATGGAGTCGAGTGGTATTTAGCCAATGGGCTCATCTACTTTATTTCGTTAAGACCCCTATCCGCGTTGTTGCCCTCTTTAACTCGTATTTATCGCCCTCTCCTCTAGTGGCGACGCACGTTGTCTCTTGGCCTCGGGGAAATGTAAATATTTAATCATTAATCACAACGCAAAATCCGCAACATCTTTTAATTCAAAGAAAAGATATTTCATTAAAACAAAGTTTGGGAAATTTGATGTGACCTTACAGCTAAAATGATAATAAAAAATCGCTTAGTTGACGGAAAAGGGTCACAATTTTTAATTTATGTGATTTATGCATATATATAAATAAAAATGTAATTGAATGAAAAAACATACACTTAGTAAGACACCACTTTATTTTTGAATCAATAACGATAGCCAACCTGGTTTCGCTTGTCCCAAGCTTCATCAGGGCTAAATATCAACTAAAGCTAATTAGATACAGGCACATATAAATATAGGTAAATGAAAACAATGAGTGAAAGAGATACAAAACAGATAGAAAGAGATGCAAATAGAAAAGGTGGAGACAAATTATTAAGGATGATGAGGAGGGAGGGGGGGGGGGGGGGAGGAAATAACAGTTTCAGCGGCGGAATAAATTTAATATGGGACTATCAGATAAATTAATTTGGTTATTTTTTTTTTTTTTTTTTTTATGCTTCCGATTTTGTTGTCCGGGTTAAATCTTCCCCATAGGAAAAACTAAACCCTTCCACTCACTTTTCCACAAATGATCAGCTAGTCAATCAACACTATGCAAGTGCATTACATAAGTAAAATAAATACAAGAACAACAACACGTCAACTCACCAGAGATCAAATGGGAAAAAAAAAATTCACCGACTCCAGATATTTTCATATCAGAGGGTTCGGCTCGGTAGAACTTCTAACAGGGCCTATAAATCCTACTGATCCCTCAACATAAATATTTAAAAAATCTTTCGTTATCCTACATGTATTCAAAATGACCGACTTTTGCATCTTTATATATAAATTTTTTGATAGATCTAATACGCCTAAATTTTTAATGAGAGAGCTAGGTATAATGCCAGTAGCCGAAATAATGAATGGTAATATTTTTATAGTCTGAGAATGCCAAATTCTTTTTATTTCGTTTCCTAAATCTGTGTATTTTCTTATTTTTTCATTAACAGATTTTTGAATGTTACAGGAATTTGGAATAGCGACATCAATGATATAAGTTATTTTTTTAATTTTGTCATGTAAAACTATATCGGGTCTATTATGACTAATCGTTCGATCTGTCAGTATAGTTTTATCATAATATATTTTATAAAATTCGTTTTCTAAAAATGAATTTGGTTCGTATTCATAATATGGTACTATATTACGGCAGTCAATCAAGTTATGTTTAATTACCAAATTTTGGTGAATTATTTTTAAAACTTGATTGTGCCTAAATGTATACTCGGACGGTGCTAATATAGAACATCCCGATATAATATGTTCTATAGTTTCCGGAAAAGCCAAACATTTTCTACACAAATCATCAATTTGATTTGTATCTTTGATTATATGCTTTCTATAATTTTTAGTATTAATGACTCTATCCTGAATGGCAAGCATAAATCCTTCTATTTCTGCGCTCAACTCTCCAATACTCAACCATTTGTTTGACGAAAATTTGTCAACATACGTTTGGTTGAGATAATTGAAGTGTTTTGCGTGTAAAATTTTATTTGACCAGGAATCTAATAGTTCCTGGTTGGGATTTATAAAAATGTTGGCATTCTCATCGTATAAATTTAAAGGTGTAATATTTCTATCTGCCTTGCAAATTATTTTGTGCATTTCTGAGCTATGAGCTTTCCTATGGAAAAAAGTTCTTAGCATTTCTACCTGATTATTTTTCAAAGAATTTATTTTGACTATGCCTCTACCTCCTAAATTTCTAGGTAAATTAACTCGTTCTATAGCTGAATTTGGATGATGGCAATTAAATTTTGTTAGTGTAGTTCTAATTAATCTTTCTAAGTTATCTAAATCTGTATTAGACCATTTAATTATGCCAAATGAGTATGTTAATAGAGGTATTGCCCAAGTATTTATTGCTTTTACTAAATTTTTAGCAGATAGATTGCATTTTAAAATTTTCCTGATCCTAGTTTGAAATTTAATCCTAATATCATTTTTAATACTAGTATGGTCTAATCTATTTGATTGTGGGTATCCTAAATACTTATAAACCTCATCCCTTTTCATACTAGTAATTTGGAAATTTCTAAATATACTCTCGTCCCCATCTACAATTTTGCCTTTCTCTATATGGATCGTTCTACATTTATCTAAACCAAAAGTCATTTTGATATCATCTGAAAAGTTTTTAACTACCTCGATCATTTTCTCTAAATTTTGTTCAGAATTCGAAAATAATTTTATGTCATCCATATATAATAAATGCGAAATTGTACTACTCTCCCTTGTATTACCCTTAACTTTTATTCCAAACTTGCTTTTAATTAACATTTTAGATAGAGGATTCAATGCTAAGCAAAACCAAAGAGGACTCAATGAGTCTCCTTGAAAAATTCCTCTTTTAATTGAAATGCCCGGTATTACTATTTTCTTACCTTTTAAATTGATAAGTAAATTGGTATTCCAAAAGGACATAATATTTTCCAAAAAGCTAATAATAATGGGGTTAATTTTATATATATTTAATACTTTGATCAGCCACGAGTGCGGGACACTATCGAAAGCCTTTTGGTAGTCTATATAGCAAGTATGTAAATTACGTTTTCGAGTTTGAATCTGTTTTAGAATTACAGAATCGATAACTAATTGTTCTTTACATCCCATATGTTTTCTGCGACAACCTTTTTGTTGTTCAGATAAAATATTTTTTTCATCTAAATGAGTATATATTAAATCTGTTAAACAAGAGGTTAAAATTTTGTATATTGTCGGTAAACATGTAATGGGTCTGTACTGAGAAGGATTATTAATATTTTCGCTTTTGGGTAACATATAAGTAATGCCCTTAGTTAGAAAATTTGGAAAATTTTGAGGTTGACTGACAAATTTTGAAAGATTTTTTGCCAAAAGAGGATGTAAAGTAGTCAGACGTTTGTACCAAAAATTATGTATCCAATCGCAACCCGTGGCTTTCCAATTATGAGTATTTTTAATAATTTTGGTTAACAATTCAACCGATATATTAGAAAAACTCATTTGTTCAATACCTGAAAAATTGAGTTCTTCATTTTCTATCCATGGAGTTGAATCGTTATGTTTTATATCTTTACTCCAAATTTTAGTCCAAAAATCGCGCATATCTGATTCAGATGGCAACGGAATATTATTATTCGAAATAATATTTTGTTTATCGTCAAGTTTGGAATAAAATATTTTTTCATTTTTCTGGAATAATCTATTATTATTTTTTTTATTATACGTATAATTATATCTTTTTAATCTACTAGCTTTTACGCCTAATTTTTGTTTTAATAAATCCAATAAATCATTAATTATATTTTCATTATTATGACTATCAATGTTATATTGGTTATTTATTATATTTAAATTATTATTAACTGCTTTTTTTATTTCAAGGGCTTCTAAGTTGTTTAATCTAATTCCAGATCCATTTTTATGCAATATTTTAGTTCCAGAGATTTTATCGAATGAATGATTAGATTCTATTAAATGATTCGCGAATTCTGAAAAGGCATTATTGTTTAAACATCGTATATGTTCTTTTACTCTTAAGTTGACATTCCGGGCCGTTTTTCCGATATAAAAAGCAGAACAATCATTACAATTAAGTTTATAAACTTTAAGAAACTGTTATTTCCTCCCCCCCCCCCCCTCCCTCCTCATCATCTTTAATAATTTGTCTCCACCTTTTCTATTTGCATCTCTTTCTATCTGTTTTGTATCTCTTTCACTCATTGTTTTCATTTACCTATATTTATATGTGCCTGTATCTAATTAGTTTTAGTTGATATTTAGCCCTGATGAAGCTTGGGACAAGCGAAACCCGGTTGGCTATCGTTATTGATTCAAAAATAAAGTGGTGTCTTACTAAGTGTATGTTTTTTCATTCAATATGTCACACCCCAAAGTATTTGCTTCCTTCGAAAAAAAAAAAAAATGTAATTGTTCGTTTGTTCAAAATCTTCGATCTTCGAAAGTTATTAACCGATTGCTTTAAAATGTTGACACAACGTTTTTATATACCTATATTATACAGATTACACATTTGACAGGTAAAAACATGTTTTTTAAACAGCGCCATCTGTTAGACGTATAAGAAACCAGCATTATTGTATCTCTATCTGCTAAGACACACTGAGCCACAGCACACGTGGCGGGGTACAGCTGATACAGTTATAAAAATCTGTGTCAAAGGATACGTAATATCTACCTAAAATTAAATAAAAACTCACTCAAATGATAAATATTGAGACACAAGAGACACAAAGAGACACAACAATTGATACATAATATAATTAGCTCAATAGTTATAATAAGTAGTTATGGTACTGCTTATTATTCACTTGTTGTCTCTCTTTGTGTCTCTTGTGTCTCTATATTTATCATTTGAGTGAGTTTTTGTGTAATTTTAGGTATATGTTATAATACATTTTTGAGCAATAGCAGGACATTATTTCTGAATATTTTTTTCTGAAAAGGTCTACTTCAGCACAATTATTGGATAAGTGTGCTGAAGTAGACATTTTCGCACAGTCATTATTGGATAAGTGTGCTGAATTAAACATATTCGAACAGTGATTGTTGGATAAGTGTGATGAAGTAGACATTTTCGCAAAGTGATTATTGGATAAGTGTGCTGAAGTAGACATTTTCGCATAGTGATTATTGGATAAGTGCGCTGAAGAAGACATTTTCGCATAGTCATTATTGAATAAGTGTTCTGATGTAGACATATTCGAACAGTGATTATTGGATAAGTGTGCTGAAGTAGACATTTTCGCATTGTGATTATTGGATATCTGTGCTGAAGTAGGCATTTTCGCACAGTGATTATGCGTTATAAACTTTGTAACACAATACTTTAGGTTTTGGGAAGGTTTCGAATGACCTAAATAAAACTCTAAGAAATGCATTGCCTTAAACCTAACCCGCGCACTCTGAATCAGGAAATGCCCATAAAACACGCTCAAAATGCATAAATATTGTTATTCCAAGGAGTCTAGTAACGTCAACATTGTTTCTGTTTTATTCTGCGCATGTGATAATGATGGGTAATGAAAACCCAACCGATTTTTATAAAGTGCTAAGTAGTTTCAAGTAACAAAATTGAAAAAATGATGTAAACCATATTTAACACTTGCGCAGGCCGCAGACCCATGAAAAATCACGGATAGTCGGAATTATTGAAAAATCAGTTCCAATTTTAAAAATGACAGTTAAAATAATTTTCTTTTAAAAATATTATATTATAGTTAGGTACTTTATCGTTTGTCTGAAATGTTTCCACAATCAGTTAAAATTTTGAAAATGACACTTCATGCATATTTGAGATCATTGAACCAGAGTTACACAAGACATATCGACAAATATTAGTGGGTATTAAAATGAAATCACTCATTTGTTTATCAATGATTAAGTACCTATTTCAGATAATTATTATTTACTTATTTATTTATTTATTCATTTTCGGGAAATCGACAGTTTACATTTAATCAGTTTGTACATAAGTATTATATATTAAGATAAAACCAATTATGGATTTCCTCCTTGTGACTTTAACTGAGACAGCATAATATGGAGTAAGTTATTTAAATTTGTGAGAAAGAATATGAGTTAAAAAATTTTACACAAAACATAGATTATATAAAACGAAAAATTTACAAAACAATACATTTATAGCCATGGAGAGAGGTTGTAGGTATAAATCAAATCATACTAGAGATATAAACAATAGAGACATAAACATTATTCACAAACCATCAGAGAAATATTATTTTATTTAGAATACATCGTCAAATCGATAGTAAGAAATGCTGAAACTTAGAATTTGTGAACTCAGGCATCACAATTTTTTTTTCTATTGGGGATCTCTTTGTTCGGCGCAATCATTCTCAGCTCGCACCATTTTTTCCACTGATATTATAATCATTTTAACTCAAATAAAGAAAACTAGGATCAAAGTTTTTCAAATAAAACTGAACTAACAGAGTAGAGGCAGGTAACAATATTAATTAAAGTGCTGATGGCCATTAACTTAAGGGTGAGGGTTGAATTTAAAGCGACTGCAAGGGTCGTTATGTACACAAATTTCCTTCAATTCACCGAAGTCACAAGACAAAGTTTTGTGGGTCTTTTAAAGTCAGAGTAACCTTTTCACCGAATGGGGTCATTACTGAAAAGGTTTGCGCCTCCGCTAGTCCGCCCGACGGCGACATCTATTAACTGATTATTATCGAATCAACTGCAAGTTAAGGGTTGGTACTTAATGTTTCCAGGTGAATAATTCTTTTCGGTTGGGATTACATTGCGAGCACTTATATAAATATTAAATGGGATTGCAAAACACGATTAAAATTTTGTGAGAAGTTAGTTAAATATAAAAGATTAAATAGCTATTGCATACCTGGTTGTATTTATGTCAAACCTTGTTGTATAACACACTATTATAGAGTCATTAACAACTTTATTGACAGCCCTATTAAATTCCATGTACCAACTAGGAACACAAGACAAAATGTTACATTTTTCTGCAATACATACACAACCTACTATCAGACACACTCACTAACCAAAAAGATGCAAGATCTAGGCCAAGTATGGGGGTATTATTGATTTATTTACTGACACCATTTATAGATCTAGGCGTAATCTATATCAGCGCTTTGATAAATCCTACAAATTATAGTAGCATTGGTAAAGAAGTTTTAGTGATTTGACTTATATGTAGTATTGTTCTTGTTATAACTTTATACGAGTTCATGCTTTAAAAACTTTGTGCCTAATTGAAGATAACTCACTAGGTATATTATATTCTTTTAATCCATGTAAAAGCTTAGCTGGGCGTAAAAATAAAATAAAATATACCTGTGGTGAAATAAAATGTTTCAGTTTTTATTCAACTTTAATGTACATATTTTTTAATTTATTTATTTATTTATATATATAAATACGCCTAAAAAGGGTTTTACATAGAAGTGATACATGATGCAGTACAATAAGAGAATATGTATTATACAGGAGATATTGACAGTAAATAGATGTAATCCATTTTAAAGAAGGAAAAAAATAACATAAAGTAAAAAAGAAATTACAACAACATTACATATAAAACAAATCATTAAAACTAATTTACCAAAGCCACTCTAATTTGTAGGATTCAACAAAGTGTTGATGTAGATTATGCTTAATTTTATATATGGAGTCAATAAATAAATCAATAACACCCCCATACTTGTTGCCCAGATCATGCATCCTATTGGTCAGTGAGTGTGTCTGATAGTTGGTAGAGTATGTATTACAGAAGAATGTTATATTTTGCCTTGTATTCCTAGTCGGCACATGCAGTTTAATAGTGGCAAGGATGGCAGGACTATCAATTAAGTTGTTAATGACTCTGTGTAACACAACCAGGTCTGAAATAATTCTCCTGTCAGACAGTGTTATTAGATGCAATTGATTCATCAAACTGACAAAATTAATGTAATCAATAGGAATTCCGAGCTTCAAATTTACGTACTTAAGAAATTTGTGCTAAACTCTTTCTATATTATTGGAGTGAACTTTATATAAAGGGGACCAAATAGGTGAATTATACACCAATTGACTTCTGACTAATGAAATATAGAGGGTTCTCATACAATCTATGGACTTAAAATCGGTTGAAGTTCTGCAAAGGAAGCCAAGCATCTTTAAAGCCTTATTAGTTTAATAGTTGAAATGTTCAATGAATGACAAGTTTTCAACGAATATTACACCCAAGTCACGAATATGTGATACTGGTATTAATTAAATATTATTTGATGTATATTCATGTAATATAATATAACGAGTTTTGGAAAATCGTATAACTTGACATTTCTGAATGTTCAAAAATAAAGCATTTTGTTCACACCATTGATGAAGTTGTTCTAAATTACTCTATAAAATTTGACAATAGTATACATTTCGTATTCTTTTATATATTTTTAAGTCGTCAGCAAATAGCAGAACTTCTACATCATTAAATTGGTCAACAATGTCATTGATGAATAATAAGAAAAATATTGGGCCGAGGTGGGACCCTTGAGGAACCCCACTTGTGGCCTCGAATATATAAGATTGTACAGAATTAATCTTAACACTAAGCACCCTATGGCTAAGATAACTAACAATCCAACTCATTAATTTACCTTTGATGCCCAACGATCGAAGTTTATAAATAAGTATGTGATGTCGAACCTTATCAAAACTTTACTAAAGTCAGTGTATATACTGTCCACTTGTTGTTTGAGACCCAGAGATTCAGATATGTAATTTCCATAAATCATTAAATTACTTAAGGTAGAGCGACCTGTGATGAAGCCATGTTGGTTAGGAACAATAATGTTGTTGATAGGTTTTACAATGATATCTAGGACTAATTTCTCAAAAACTTTCGGTAAAGCAGACATTATACAAATTGGTCTATAGTTTGATATATCGCTTTTATCTCCTTTTTTATGAATAGGGGTTAAATAACTCTTTTTCCACTGAGCTGGAAAAGAACCAGAACTTAAAGAATTGTTAAAGAGTTTATAAAGAGGATATATCAGACTACTAACACAGGTTTTGAAAAATATTGGAGGAATACCATCCGGTCCAGCGGATTTATTGCTATCTAATTCTTTTATGACTTTTTCTATAGATTCTTTTTTGATGAAACATTGGCTTAGATTTAATACCTCTTCCACTGAAATATCGGGAAACGTATTGACACGAATATCTGTGTCGTAAACACTTTTAAATGAATCAGCAAATAGATTAACTATACCTTCTATACTGTCGGCACATTTTTCTTTTAAGTACATGTTATTGGGAAATCCACAATCATTTTTTTGTTGACTTTTAGAAAAACTCCATAATTTTTTAACATTTTGGTGTACCTCTTTTTCAATTAGGCTTACATAATCACTGTAGCATTTTATTGATAATTCTTTACACTGCTTACGTAATTTAGTAAAAGTTATGTAATCATTAGGATTTCTGGTATGTTTATATATTCTATGGATATGTTTTTTATAATTAATATGTTTTTTTAATTCCCTCGTAAACCATTTGGGATAGTTAGATGGTGTGAAGTTGACCCAAGGAACAAAGCGCTCTATCGAGGTATTTAAAATTGAGTAAAATTGTTCTAATTGATTATTTAAATTATTTTCGTTGTCTAAAAATGACCAATCTACCGAGGTAAGGTATAAAGTATTAATATTATGGTATTCGGCTTTGGAGAAATTATACGATGTGGTAGTTAGGTTTGGAGATCTTCCAGACATATTTGTTATGATAATATCTAATGGTGGATGGTGTTTATCTAGAGGCAATAATAATTCGTCAGATTTCTCAACCACTATTTTTGAATCACTTGAAAACACTAAATCTAACATTCGATTATTAGAATTAGACACATTGTTTGATTGAGTTAGTCCTAGGAATATGGACATATCACGAATTTCACTGGATTTAGCGCACTGTAATTCAACTTCGTTTGTGGCAGATCCGATGTCATCTTGGCTGGTCCAGTTCGGCAGATTATAATCACCAGCAATTATGAATTTTGCTTTCGGATATTTGAATTTCAGCATTTCTATGTCCTCATTGTGGTTTTTATATATTTGCAAATCCGATGCAGGTGGGATGTAGACACAACCTATAATAATTTTACTATAAGGTATGTTGAGCATTACAAAAGTGTGTTCAACATTTGTGTGCTTGACCGGTAGTCTACAGGATGAGATATTTTTAGACACACATAACATCACGCCTCCTCCGTTAGACTTTTTGCTCGAATTAGGACTTCGATCAAGGCGATAGATAGTATATTGATTTAGGCCTAATTCTGACGAGCCGATATCTGCATTTAACCATGTTTCAGTTAATAATAAAATGTCATATGAGAAGGTGGGTGAATTCCTTTTAAGTTGTTGCAATTTCGTACGGATTCCTCGAACATTTTGATAATATCCATTGATTCTTAAGAGTGTGTTATGTTTGTTTATCAGTTTTTTGCGTGGCTTTTGATAATTTTAGGAATTCCATTAAAATGTTTGATTCGCAAATCAATTTCACCCTTTTCTTTTCTCTCCTCCATTTCCTTCCAGAGGTCAGTCAAATGTTCTCTTTGTTAGAGGGTCCTATCCGGTTTTATTTTTATTCCATTAGGCAAAGTATTTTTATTATAGAGAATAAGTTTTGCCAGCTTAGGGTCTTCAAATTCGACTTTAATGGGCCTGATTTTGTTTGAAATTTTACTACCAAGCCTGTAAATTTTTACTTCTTCCGGTTTGAACTCGCTATTTATTTCACTAACGATAGTTAAAAACTTTTTTTTTTATTTTCCAAGATATTCTCCATGCTTGAGTTGGAACTAGACTCGGTAACTCTATATCTGCGAGCAAGTCACAAATTGGTGTTGTTTCTTGGGGAAATACTTTCTTTTCTATGATTTTTTCAAATGTAATAACTTTCCCGTCCAGGACTCCTACATTTACTCCTAGGTCCTGCATGGTACCAGAGAGGTTAGATAGTTTGGTGAGTATTTTTGCCATTTGATCTTTAGTGATTTTTAAATAGGGATCGGTAATGGCACTATGGATGCCAGTAATCTCTTCCTTGGCTTTATTTAGAAGAGAAAGTGCTTCATTCATATTCATTTTGAAAGCGATATTCGGCGGAATTTGGCAATATAATTATTAAGAAGAAACAGATTCACTGCACACAGAAGTTTAAATAACAGTTTTAATTGTTGGCTTGTTTGCAAATACTATTTATTTGTTAGTATATATTTTTATTTATTTGGTTTTATAGATTTTGATATATTTTGGCTAAATACTTGTTAAAAAAACATTAATTATTGAGAGCAAAACAAAAACTCGACAACTGTCATTAATATGTTATTGTTACCAATTTGAATACATCACAAGAATACCAACTGCTAAAAGCCAATGAATGTTTGAAAACTAATAAATATTAACTAAAAAACGTGAGGTGGCAACAGTGTTTATAAGACGTTTCTCGAATAAAATATTTGTGTTATTTTCGTTGTCAGTAATTTCAGTTCAGTGTGTAGACGAAAAAAATTCGAGGTGAACGAATGTTTGAATATATTTAATACTTTTATTTCAAAGATAGTCTTCTGGTATGTTTTTTTTTCGGAGAGCAACGAATACTTTTATGCAGATGAACTAAAAACACTCTATTTGAGTCCATCTATTAGTTTCATCTCATCCGTTATCTATAGCATTTCTTCATCCGTCGTAGTGTCAATTATTTGAATGCTTTTTCCTAAAATGAATTTCTTGTCTTGTACATAAAGTTAGTATGGCACTTCAATTTGTTTCCAAGTTCGCGCAGGCCTTCTCGGATATTGCGCTGAAATAATCTGCTAAGTTTTATTTTATTCTAGTCATAATAAAACATTAACAATTTAACAAATTATTATAAGCATTAATTAATTACTCGCCTGAAATATCCATATAATTATTAGTCTGAAACACAAATATAAATTGAAAATATCTCCCGAGTTAAAATAAATGCCGCCGACGGAGATTGAGCCAGTCGTTGTTCCTATAGTTTTTCCCATGGTGAACCCATGGTGTCGATTGAAGTACTTGTACATTTTGAATTATTTGGCGGGTTGGGAATAAGCCGACGTAACTGTGTGGTGTTCCAGAGCACTTGACCGGACATCATAAGGTGCGGGTTCAATTCCCGTCGGCGGTATTTATATTTACTTTTTTCAATCTCTAGTGAGACAGGCACAGTGAAAATAATATGTGAAAAACCTACTTATATAAATGTACCAAATAAATAAATCTGCTGGTTGAATCCTCTATCGTTCTAGAGCCAACGTTTTCCATTTATAGGGTTGGAGAAATTCAGAAATTATTTTCAATCAATAATACTATGTGTAACAAGGAACTGTTTGCATTTAATTTTCCTTCGTTTCGTCCCCTTTGCTACTTTCACATTTTAATATACCTGTTTGGGGTGTATGAAGGCACGTATTCTCTAGGTATAATGTTCAATATTCGGTCGAGGTTCAAAAGCATGAAAAAAATTTACTGAAATCACATTTGAAATTTGGATTTCGACTTAAATACGCCTCTCTCCCGTTTGTTGGAAGCCAAAACACATTATGTAGCACTTCACTTAGAATTCTGGGCTTTGTTCTACGCACTGCAAGGAATTTTAGAGATAACCGGGTGCTTATAGTTTTATTTAATTCCTTAGTAAAGAGTAGACTTGAAAGTGGGTCGGTGATTTGGAGTCCACACCAGGTAAAGTATTCTCTCATGTTGGAGAAAGTTCAGAAGAAATTCTTGAGATTTCTCTACATGAGGGAGTATGGCTACTACCCGTGGCTCTATCCCACTGACTTTCTTTTGGGTATGCTCGGAATGAACTATCTACGGGTCAGGAGAGATGCGCGCATTGCTACACATTTCTTTAGACTGATTCGTGGATGGTTTGAAAACTCGGTCATCATGGAGAGCATTCATTTCTATGTTCCCGATGGTTATCTACGTCACCGACAACATAGACTATTTTATCTCCCGGCCTGCAGAACTAACTTGCCAATGGTCATGCCTGTGGGGAGAGCAATCTTGCTGTTGAACAAAATCAATTCGGATATCGACATGTTTTGCATAAATGAAGCTTCCTTTAAAAGGCAAGCTCTATTATCACTTGTATAGTTGATATACACCCTGTAAATATTAATCTTAGAATTCTTATTATAAAAATATTTTAAAAACGCTTTGAAATGAACAATTTTGTAATGTTTTTGAAATTAATAAACAAATTGAATTGAATTGAATTATCTTATCTTTAAACTCATGCATTTGTAATAACCTGCTCTAGCGCAGAACCCTAAAAAATCACGGGATATTCTAATAAAAATTTTCAAAAAAAACAATAAATTTTTTTTTTACTGTGTTTAACAAATATTTTACCGTAGATAATATATCCAGTTACAGTACAAGATTAAAAAAATATTTTTTTTTACATTTGTGAGTGAATACCTATACCCACTCTATAGAAAGTTCATTCAATAGCACCATTCCTCTTGTCATGCTATGCTGTGCTTCTATTATTTATAGGTAGTGTAGGTACCCTCTTTATCGCTTGTATGAATTTTCAAACTTAAATTCACAGCAAATTTGAGTTAATTGAATCAAATTTTACGAAGGACGCACAGACAACCGTAATTAGTATGTTTGAATATTTATATTTAATATTAAAACATGCGATTAAAGTCTCATTAATTATAATAATTAATTTTTGAAATGTACTAAAACAGTTTCTTTTGCTTTTTTAGAAATGTAGCGCATACCCTGTCATGACCGGACCAAGGGATTATATTTTGCCCACTTGCAATTCAAATTTTATGTCTCCCGATACTGCTTTTTCAGTTCAACCGCTATAAATTTTCAACCAACTGTTCATCATTTTATTAATCATTATTTCGTTCATTGCGCTTTCATTAGTATCGAATTATTTATTTATTTACGGTTTTCACTTAAAACAAATAAAAGCCTTAATAAATAAATTACACTAGTTTCTCAAAATGTACATAATAATAAGCGTGGAGTTCCTAACAACATGAATTGTAAATGCAAATTCCTCTTATCAAGTGCCAACGCACTACAGCAAGTAACTCGTGCAACAAACAAAGAAAAGAGAGGATAGCAATTATTGATACCTGCCTACAGTCAACAACAAAAATCTTAAAGATTACATATAGGGTTTTCCAATAAGAGGTGTTATTTTGATATTCAATCGTAAAAGATCAATGGTTTTGTTGCTTGTGTAGTACGTAGCACCGTCTTGTTGAAAGTAAACGTTGTTCAGATCAATATCATTCAATTCCGGCCATAAAAAAATCATTAATCATCTCTCGATAGGGCAATCCATTCACGGTAACTGTTGCTCCAGCCTCATTTTCAAAAAAGTAAGGTCCAATGACTCCGCCGGACCATAGACCGCGCCAAACAGTCATACGTTGAAGATAAAGAGGCTTTTCAAAAATAAATCTTGGGTTTTCCGAGCCCCAGATGCTACAATTTTGCTTTTTGACGAAGCCACCGAGGTGGAAATGGGCCTCATCACTCAAGATGATTTGCATTTGATTCACTCAAGTGAAATTTAATAATTTCAATGCGTTGTTGAAGCGTGTATCGTTCCATTTTTATTAATGGCGTAGTTTTTACTTGACAAATGTCAAAAAATGACAGCTTCAAAAGTAACATCTACCGAAATAGCGGGCTATTCAAAATAACACCTCTTATTGGAAAACCCTGTACTAATTTTAGCGAAAGTAATTGATTTTGAAATTTTTGATTTAAATTTGAGAAAGTAAGAAATTAAAATATCAATGGAACAGAATTTATTTTCAAGCGTACGAATAATTGAAATTTTTTTCTTTCGACGAATAAACAAAGAACAACTATGGAAATCTAGTGATTATAATTTATCCTTTTATTTGTTATCGCGGTCCTACTAGACGTCCCTAGGAATCCCATTTCCCAGCTTCATATTTCATTTTATGTACTTGATTAATTTTCTTATTTTTAAGAAAAATGTGGAAATGTATAAAAATTGCTCTTATTAGGTATTTATTATTATTGGAATTTGACCTGATTTATTTTTCCATGAACTCAAATAGTCTATTCTAAATAATGTTAAGTTTGATTTTCATACAATTGCCGAAGTCAACGTTATTGCTGCCGAACTTAGTTGTTTTCGCCGAGTTAACTATTAACAGTAAACATTGTTTAAGCATCTCGTTAATTGCTTGTAGTACCTTGAATTCGATTGTGTACACACCGCAATAAACTACTTCCAAACTTCAAATAATGGGGGCCGCATCACGGGTAAAGCACCAAGTGAAGCTCAAATTATCAAATAATGTTTTGAAATATATGTAAAGTTATTGTATACAATATTTAAAAAAGAATTCGAATGGAAGATTTATTGGAAAAATTAACGGTACACACTCCTGAATATCGTATTAACACCTCCACTCCGGTGATGGGTCTGATTTGACCCAGTGTTTTTTAAATAAAAGATTTTGCCGCAAATATCTCGTTTAGGCTAATTTCCTTTTGTCTATTCTTTCATCAAATATTTACCCACATTTCGACTCAAAAATGTTTAAAATCGGACACGTTTTAAAAAAGTTATTAGAATAATTGTGTATAAAAACACGCAAAAACTCCATTTCTTCTCAGTTGAATTCGAGCAGCCGACGAAACAGCATATCTCTTGCTCTGTCCTTCCGTCTTTGTCTCTCACAGTCCCGTCCAGATGTGATATGAGTTATGTTATGAGTTAATGAGGAATTACATTATATCATATAAAAGTAAGGATATGAACGAAAAATGCATAAAAAGCCTTTTAATTTGATCATTTCAGCCGGGTCAATCTGGACCCACCATCGCCGCATGTGTTTTATTTTGAACCTCCGGGTATTACGTGTTAATTAATATTCAAATTTTTTATCATTAATCAATTTTATTCAAGTGGTCAAATTTCTGAAATTAAGGCGATGCACTACGTCGTGTAATATTTTGAATCGAGCCGCTATCAACAACACACCTTACGTAGATGGCGATAAGGCTTAAGTTCCCGCTTCACACCATCCACCTGTTTTGATTTATGCAAGAAAAAAACATGGCCAAAAAGTGCCTTTTATTTTATTTTGTGGATGTTCAGGCATAAATATTTAAATGTTTTTCGATCATTTCATAAATAACTTAATTTGCCACATTATACAATAAAACCATAACCGAAAATGGGTTTGTAAGTAGGAGATTTCGAACTTTAAAGCAGTTTTCATAGGCCATATACATTATTTTTTTCTGGGCTTATAAAAAGATTTATCTAAAAAATACTCGATTGTTTTGAAGGCCAAGATGTATTCTACTCGCAGTATTTAATTAAAGCATCTGAAACATTTCTAGGCGACCAAATTTTCAAACCAAAAACACATGATTTCAAATTACGATATACTAGGTAAATCGTCCAACTGTGAAAGCAAGATTAAGGTTTAAATAAATAAACATGTTTAAAAAACTGCGTATCATAACAGAAATTCATGATTGTGTATAATATTAGAAATCCATGATTGTGTATAATAACAGAAATACATGATTGTGTATAATAACAAAAATACATGATTGTATAGTAACAGAAATACGTGATTGTGTATTATAACAAAAAATACATGATTGTGTATAGTAACAGAAATACATGAAAGTGTATAATAACTAAAAATAATTGATTGTGTATAGTAACAGAAATGCATGATTTTGTATAATAACATAAATACATGATTGTGTGAAATAAATGTACTTCTTTGAATTTTAATAACGCCTCCCAACTATTCATCAAGCCTTTAAAAATGTTTTCATCCTCTTTCCCATTGCATCCCCCATTCTTCCTTCAGCCTCTCGACATACCCCAATTAGGGATGCCATAGTCTCACTGGCTCTGCTAATTGAAACTCTTGTATAGTATTAATATAAATCAAAGAAAGACAAATGATAGGACTTAACTATCTCGGTTATTGTCAATTTTACTAAAGATATTAAAAAACATTGTGTTTTTTAGTAAGAATGTTTTAATTTGAAACGTTCTTCAACAATATGTAATTTAAATGTTTTATGACTGGTTATTTACTGACTACTTTAATTGCCATGAAACTAGGAGCAGTTTATTGGGTCGTTTTGTTTTTAGTTTGGGTGTTAGAAGTTATCCATTAATCAAATAAAAAAAGTAACTCCATTTTTTATTTTTCTCTCATAGATCCCTCATCTTTGAGGATGCTGTGTAGAGGGGTTTTTTGAGGAATGGAAGGAGTTTACCCGAGCCTTAAAGATACCCTTATTGTAAGGAGGAAGAAACACAGAGACCCGCAAATCGTCCCATAGCCGAGCTGTTGTAGTCGAGAACTAGTCGTAGAAATTACCCATTCTCACGTGGAAAATGTTAACTGTGCATAGTGTGTAATGAATTTTTCATTAGAATACCAGTAGAACAAGGTCGACGTTCTCAACTGACGCGACGCCTGTGCTCTAAAGATTGGAATCCTTTTATTGAGATAGTAGAATCTATGTCTAATCTATCTATCGCGTGAGAATCAATGGTTTTTCCTTGGAAATTTATTAAATTTTTATTTTGGGGCACACTTGCGATTTGTGAATATTTTAGTAGAAAACCTACCCAAATTATGCAACGTCCCTAGATTTATTTACACTCATAAAAACTTGCTCGCAGCTTTTTAAAATTCCTGCTTCAAATAGGTACATCTTTCGTAAAACCAACCTCGTTTTAAAAACTTCGACTTCAGGAAGCTTTTACTTACCTCAAATCAAAAGATAAACTAATTCAACCAATACGTCAAGCTCCAAGAGCATGAAGATTGAAACACTCTCAGGAAAAAATATCCGTAGTCGAGGGTACGAGCACTGACGAGATAAACCCCTTAAAAGTGCTATGGGGGCGTGCGTGTGCCCGAAGTAAGTTAATTTTTTCTTAACTTCTGTAGAATTTTGTCTGTTATTTTCAAATGTCGAAATTATTTATTATACTATTTTAGGTGAAAACTTAGAAACAAACAGTAGTAATTACAAAAGGAATGTAAAAGCAGCAACCGGAGGATATTCCGGCATCCAGATGTTTTATTTTAACAAATTATGAATACGGTTAAGAATGTTTATTTTTCTGTTTATGATTATCGTACTAAATATACGTAATTTTATTATTTTCATTAATAATTATTTATTTCTAAACGATCCAGAACCACATATTCCAAAACGGTACCAACTGGCTACAACGTCATTATGGCATAAAAACGCCAATTTCTGGTAAGACGGCTGTCTCCAACATCAGCCGAAATCACGAATAAAAACTTACATGTCGTTTTGGCGGCAAATCGAAAATGACACATTTTAAATCGTTATAGAAATTTTATTCGTTAACATAAAAATACCCTCATTATCGTATTTTTTGGGGGAATAAAAAAAAAACGGTGAATATTCCCTATTAACAGCATTTACAATTTTTTTGAAAAAATAAATTGCGCATCAAAATGAGAAAAGTGCACATTTTCTAGGGGTGAACGAAGTATCATCAGATAAATAAACCCTTTCAGATGTTTTCGGAAAATTAAAAGGAGAACATTATTTTTTTTTCGGAATAACTTAATAAGTAAAAAAACAGAAATTTAATTATTGAAGACAATATTAACAAAATTGAATTTGAAACAGAAAATTTTAAAAAAAGATTCAGTCGAATCTAGAAATTGAACTTAGGACCTCAACTTGCTGGGCTTTGCTCTACGACTTGGTAAGTCGTAGAGTTCATATTTAACTGTATCATATTTTGGTAAAGAACTGCTAACATTATAATAATTTCTCATCTTTACGTTAAGAAAATTAAGATAATGCTGGAAGTTCATAAAAAAGATATTAAGTTTCAACGTGAGGTGGTGTACAGTTCTTGAACAGAGTATTAATTTCTTTGACCTGTCTAGTGCCTAGCAGTCGAAATGTTTGAAATAAATTGGCGCTATCAGTTTTCTTACAAATCGATAAAGACACTTCTTTGAGTTATCTATTCTGTGTGTACGATGTAAGGCTATTATGTGATGGATTTTTCTTAAGATCCTAAGCCATCAAATAATTTATTATTTATATATTTGGGAAATGCGATATTTTATATCCCCGAGCAAAACCAGATTGATTACGCGCTGCTCCAGTAATCAATATACTTCTTTTAACGGACTCAACTCTAAATTTATATAATCTTTATGTAATGTTTACTTTAAAAAATGCTCCATTTTGGTCACAATGATTACATTAAAAAATATAAACCAGTCCACAATTTCATGGAAGAAAAAAAGTTGTTTTTGCGAACGGGATTTGAAATCCATTATCTGTTGCTAACATAGTATTATAACTGCTCTATACCGAGAATTACCTAAACAATATTTAGACCATTGTATGGAAGACTTGGTGACATGCAGAACGCGATATTTCAGATCCAAAGCACCTGAAGTTAGCTTTTCCGAGACCTTTAAGTTTTTTTTTTATGGAAGTGGTTTGTTCCTAAATGTCCCAGTGTAGTATACACAGACCTCTAATACTAGTCAACCTATCCTTCATATATAACTATTATAGCTAATTGTGAAAGTCAATCACCTTAAATGGAGTCAACCAAAAGAATCACCTAGATGTATCATAATTGCAACAACTACAAGAAGTTGCAATAAAATTATCAATTTTTAGGGTGTAAAATACTCGCAGAGACTACTTTTGCAAATTGAAACCTGAAAGGACTTAAGATACATTTAGGACGGGTTGTTTTACAGAAATTCAAATGCAACACTGTTATCAAATGGTCATTCAGATTTCATGACTTTGTCACTTATGAATTTTTGTGAATCAACTGGGGCTCTATTCAAGGGACGAAGAGAAGCAAGGGACTTCATAACTGTCATTTTTTAATTAATATTTTAAATGTGTTATTTTAAATGTAATTTAAATATATTATTTTTAATGTATTATTTTAAATGTAAATGTATTTAAAATAATACATTTAAATAACATTTAAAATAATACATTTAAATAACATTTAAAATAATACATTTAAATTACATTTAAAATAATACATTTAAATCAAATTTAAAATATATTTTAAATTTGATTTAAATGTATTTTTTAAATGTATTATTTATATGAAATTTAAATGTATTATTTTAAATGTAATTTAAATGTTTTTTTAAATGTTATTTAAATGTATTATTTTAAAAGTATTATTTTAAATTTGATTTAAATGTATTATTTTAATGTAATTTAAATGTTTTATTTTAAATGTATTATTTTAAATGTATTATTTTAAATGTAATTTAAATGTATTATTTTAAATGTAATTTAAATGTATTATTTTAAATGTAATTTAATTGTTATTTTAAGCTGCACAAGAGTTCCAACAGCTCACAACCGTCTGGAGCCAGTGAAAGTATGGCATCCCCAATTGGGGTACGTTGTGAGGCTGAAGGTAGTGGGGAGGGGAATAAGATGGGGAAGAGAATGGTGGGGGAGTTCATGGGAGTACAGATCTGGTCATCAAACTCGGCCATTTCAAGCAACGTTTCAATTCTGAATGGTGGTCTTACCAGGGCGATACTGAGAGTATCATTCACTCTGAAACGTGTCGCAAATATATTGTTTAACACAAATTAATCAAGTATAATTTACTAGCACACGTTGGGATTTTAACCCGCGACATTCGGTTTGTTAGTCGAGTGACTTACCCCTCGACCACGGAGGCCATCAGAATATTTTCATTCATATTCTCACTCTACCATCAATTTCAGAACATATCGCAATATGCGTACCAATATATCATATTTCCACTCGCCTCGGGCAGTTGGAACTGTCGTTAAATATAAATAAGTAAATAAAATATATACAAATGTAGGCGAATTTGAATGCATGCATTCAATTCACGTTTCATCCCCTGGAAAACATTATTTTTTTACAGTCTTCCATCCCGTTTATTAAATTTACGCTCAAAGAAAAATATATAGTGCCCATCCCACCTTGTGGGTAGTAGGTAACGTAGTACGGCAGGAAGCAATACGAGGCCACCGTACATTGACTCATTCAAAATTCTGCGAAATCACACAATAATTTGCATATTCAACTCAAATTGTTCGGGGCGCCAAGGTGGTATAGATGAATTGTCAAGGTACAAAATGTAGGCTAAATCACTAGAAAATACATAAAAATAATTATTCTCATTTTTTATTAAAGGTTAAATTGTGTTTTTACAGGACACGGTTTTTATTAAAAGCACAAAGAAAAACAAATTATTATAAGAAATTATTATTAGTCTGAAACACAAATATAAATTGAAAAAATAAATGCCGCTGACAGGAATTGAACCCGCACTTTCTGATTGCCGGTCAGCTGCACAGAATCACTGTGCTACGTCGGCTTATTTTTAACGTTTTCCTACAAACATAAAATTAGTTGTTTTCCGGTGACAAAAATCAAAAAGCATTAATTGTAGAATGAAATACTAGTATTTATGGAATTATTTAGCTGTTCAAAAAAGCCGATGTGGCTTAGTGGTATAGAACACCTGGCAGACAGTCAGAAGGGTACAGGTACAAATCCCGTTGGCGGCATTTATATTTATTTTTCGTGTGTGTTTATATACATATATACGACACCTGTGACTAGTAAAAACATGCTTTTTTTTAAACAGTGCCATCTGTTGGACGTAAAATAGACGTATTTAAAGCATCATAATGTATTATATCTTGAAATATGTGACAACATTTAATGACTACTTTAATCCACTGTCTTTTTTGTACAATTCTATTTATTGTTACTATGTAGCCATCTATAGTGTAGATTCTATTTAAAAAGTCTCGCATATTTAAAAAAAAAAGCAAATAAGTCATTGACTACTATTGTCAAGGAAAATAGTGGTGTTATTAGAAATGTTGTTATTGGTTTTATCTTTTCTTCCCTTTCTTTATTATTTATATTATGCGTCGATTTTATTGTATCTTTATAGTATTTATAAGCATCATAGAAACCGGTTAGTAAGTAAAATACTAATAATGTTATATCTAAATAATTCGGTTCTATTGTAAAAAGGGATTTGTTTTTCTTTGTTGACGAAAAACGCCAAAATGATATTATGATTGTTGAAGTTATTTATCAGCTCTCAGTCATGCTCAAATGATTATTTCATGAGTTGAAGATACTTTCAGTATCGCCCCGATGTAATACCACCATTCGGAATTGAAACGTTAAAGTTAAAAAAACAGAAATTATTCTGAATCCAGAAGCATATGTGCTTGTGAAAATAAAAGAAAAAAAATCAGATTACCTACAAAAAATCAGTAATTATTCTGAATCCAGAAGCATATGAGTATGTGTAAAATAAAAGACAAAAAATAAGATTACCTACAAAAAAATAGTAATTATTCCGAGTGTGTAAAATAAAAGACAAAAAATAAGATTACCTACAAAAAAATAGTAATTATTCTGAGTGTAATATAAAAGACAAAAAATCAGATTACGTACAAAAAAAACAGAATTTATTCTGTATCCAGAAGCATGTGTATGTGTAGAATAAAATACAAAAAATCAGATTATCCACAAAATAATCAATTTCTAGAAAGCGGCGTTTTTTGTAGTGTTTAGTGTAAAACCCTTTAGTGGAAAACAGACCCTACGATTCCAATATGCGAGATAGGTGTTTGAGGACCTTCAACCAAGTAACTTCTAGGAGTCGAAGCAATTTGTTATACATTTGAGGGCGGACGTGGAAATTTAATTACAGGGGGTGTTGTAGTTACCAAGGATATTTCTAGGCACCCGATTATTCTACACGGTATTAATAAATTGTAAATTGTATTGTGAGAAGTTTTACATAATGTTAATTATTTTATTGGGGATTAGAAGGTGTTCAAAGCAAGAAACAAACAGTATCGAGACCGTGAATAATACATCCAGTTTGAATTACATTGTAGTTTGAATGTTAAATTGAAGTCAAATTCTAATAATTTTAACCCTTAAGCCTTATAGTGTGATAACTAATAATGGTTTTAAATTGTAAATACCTTTCAAAAGAATACCACCCGCGTTGTCTCACGTGGAGAAAAATTCTTAGTTTTGAATAAATAATTTATTCAAAATAACTTAAAATTATTCGTAATCTGGTTAAAAACGGGACTGGAGTCCATTAACGAATGAATTGATAGTTTCCTAGTAAGCTTTTAGTATAATTAAAAATGTGTTCATAAAAATCCTAATGTTTCCGCATTTCGTCATTGTATACTATCTAGGCAGACGCAGATGCATGAACACGTGTTCCGATATTTTGGTAATTTAGTTAAAGTTTATCAGGAAACGGCCTACAATACCGTTTTTAACGGGATTAACAATAATTTGAAGATAGTTTTAATAAATTAACAATACTAATTTTTCTCCGGGCAGTACCTACCTTATTTTTACTGTATTAACCCATCGTATGCTATTTTAGTAATAACTTACTTGTTTTTTTTTTCAAAATGGTCCTTTTGTAAGTCTTATACCAATAAAAAAAAAAACAATTCTATATAATCTGCCATAAGCATTTAACATAGAGAAATTTTATTGATCGTGCCTATTGGCTACCGCACAACGGGTTAATTTATTTAAGCATCTGCCAAATAACAAAACAAGGAATACACCTTTCGTAAAAATAATTATTTATAAAAAAAAAATTGGTTGATATTTTATCGCTTGTCTGATATAATATGGTGCGTATAAGCACTCGAGCCGAACTGCCGAAAAATGCGCCAGCCGAGCCACGAATTATCGGAAAGGAACAAAGCAACCCCAATATCGCGAAACGATACTTGTCGTAGTTCTAATTTTGAATTAAAATTTCATTGAACTTAAATAATGTGAACTTGAATAACGCATTATGTAGGATATTTCACATAACCAACGTACCCATGTCACCGACAACCGAAATTAGTATGCTTTATTTTATTCTGCCGCCTATATGGAGTCCTCCCTTTTGAGTGTCTCTGCAGAGAGGAGACCTACAGATATCATAGTGATTTGCGTATGCTGTCCACTATAGTAAGTATATCCCTTTCTTTATTGAATTTAATTTTGTTTGTTTTACGTTTGTTTTTGGACGTATCTTTAAGTTAGAATTTTTTTATTCGAAACCGCAGAAAAGTCCCAACTGCTCCCAACCATCTAGAGCTAGTGAGACTGACATCCCCGAATTGGGGTATGTTGTGAAGCTGAAGGTACTGGGGAGGGAATCGAGATGGGAAGAGCAAGGTGGAGAATTACCTGGCTATTCAGATCTGGTCGCCAAACACGGCCAAAGCAATTCAAGCAACGTTTCAATTCCGAATGGTGGTCTTACACCAGGGCGATACTGAGAGTATCTTCAACTCTGGAACGAGTAATTTGTGAAATAAAAAAAAAATAATCAAAAAAATATACTTGCGTACGCCGGGATTTGAACCCGCTACCTCCAGCTTGCTAGTCTAGAGCCTTACCCTTCAAAAAACGGAGACTGTCTGAATAAAATGAAAAAAAAATCTTGTAAAACAAACGAATTAATTAATGAGCCAGTTATTTATTCAAAACGAATTAAATTTTTAATGTTTTATTATCTTTGGAATAAAATAAACGAAAACTGTATTACTTTTCAGTGTAATGATATAAATTCCAATATTTAGTATGCTGTTTGATGCTCAGTAAGCCATAACGTCAAAGCCTACATAAAAATTAAAGAATTATTCATTCCCAGTACATGCAAAATTTTAATAATCTTTTCGGTAAAAAGAGAGCGTACAAATTCAAATTTATGCAAACATGGCTTTTCTGTTTCAAATCACATGCCAGGGTTACGAAATTATAACAGACCCCTGTATCCACTTGATTATAGAGATGTTGAAAAAATCATATAATACAGGGTTTTCCAATAAGAGGTGTTATTTTGAATAGCCCGCTATTCCGGTAGATGTTACTTTTAAAGCTGTCATTTTTTGACATTTGACATGTAGAAACTACGTCATTAATAAAAATGAAACGATACATGCTTCAACAATGCATTGAAATTATAAAAATTCACTTGAGTGAATCAAATGCAAATCATCTTGAGTGATGAGGCCCATTTCCACCTCGGTGGCTTCGTCAACAAGCAAAATTGTCGCATCTGGGGCTCAAAAAACCCAAGAATTATTGTTGAAAAGCCTCTCTATACTCAACGTGTGACTGTTTGGTGCGGTTTATGGTCCGGCGGAGTCATTGGACCTTACTTTTTCGAAAATGAGGCTGAAGCAACAGTTACGGTGAATGGATTGCGCTATCGAGAGATGATTAATGATTTTTATGGCCGGAATTGGATGATATTGATCTGAACAACGTTTACTTTCAACAAGACGGAGTACGTGCCACACAAGCAACGAAACCATTGATTTTTTACGATTGAATATCAAAATAACACCTTTTTTTGGAATACCCTGTATATTGTATATATACACGCACTACGCAATAGTCCTTTTCATGGGTATTTTTATGAGTTTTATTTAGTGTTTTTGGCAGAAATTTTAGTTGAATAACTTAAGAAGTCATCATAAATATTTCAGTCCAATAAACATGATGGATCAACTTCCGTTGAGTTCTATTCTCAGTCGTAAAAATAGTGCAAAACTTAATGTCCAAAAATACAATGTCTAACGATAAAAACATTGTATCTGAAAAAAATACTTCTACATTTGGGATTATCGGTAGAAATTCTAAATGCGGGGTCTTGCATTTAGAATTTCTACCGACATATTTATAATATACGTTCCTTGAACATTTCAATTTTGTAAGCTCTTATAAAACATGTAAAAAATTAATATTGTTAAACTGACATGCTGACAAACTGTTTTTTCAAACAAAATTGCAGACACAGTTGTCAAAATTTCATATAGCTTGAGCTTATGATTGTATAGTTTTACCTTTATTACTAATCTTACCCTGAATTACATGCGTAAGTACTTTACATACACTATTTTACAGACTTTTTAAATTTTCTTCAACAATTATTACCGAAAAATGTTAATTTAAACCCTTACTTTTTTTTATTATATATTATAACAGATTTTCAGCTGTTAAAGTACCTAATGCCGTATATCGTAATAAAAGAATTTTGTAATTGCGTAAAAAATTGCGTAAAATGTGGTAAACATGATTTATAATGAACTTTAACAATGGAACCTTGTATGCGTGGTTTAAAAAGCAAAAAGGAAAGAAATTAAACCAACAATTCGTCTTTTCACGTACCTAATCTCACGGTGTACAAACCAGAAAGAAAGGCCGTAGATGTTTGGGTATTTTTTTACCTTTATGACAGAAAATGTTGAAAATCTAACCCTATTTCTCAGAAATTTTCCAAACAATTAAATTAATAAATTGATATATCATTGAAGAAACACATAAGATCCAAACGTAACCGAACAAAACACAGAAAAATAAAAAAGATCGGTCATTGGGAACAAATTATTTTACGTCGAATTTGTCGATCTAATATTTCAAATTCAGAATTAACACTTTTATCTTCAACTATTTTTTTCCAGCTATTTTAGTTGCTATCTTTTTGAATGATTACAAAGTTCTAAAGAATTTATTTGTAACCTAGATGGTGTCTCGGATTTTTTATTTATATGGCCCACCTGTTGACTCTTTCTAATTCTATTCAATTTTATTGGAATATATTTTTTTAATGTAATAATACATCAGTGTAATTAATAAATCTAAACGAAACATGAAACAGAATAAGACACAGAAAAATAAAAAAAATTACAATAAAAAATAATGTTCGGGAAAGAAGTTTCCTTCCATTTTTGATATCCTGTTAAAGTATCCTGTTTAAAATTATCCATCGAACCTCTTCTAAAAGCCCAAAAAATGGTAATACGTGTCATTAACAAGCAACCGACAAGATACCCCTCCACTCGACTCCTCATAGAGTATAAGGTCTTAAACATACGACAACTCCACCTAAAATTTTCGCTAATACATTTCCTGTTCAAATATAAAAGCAAAACTCTTTTACAACACAACTACACCACCAGAAAAATAACCAACGGTCACTACAAAGTACCTTCACTACATACCACGTCAGCTCAAAGACAATTTTTGTTCCTAGCTCCTAAAATCTTTAACCTTATCCCTGAAAACCTAAAAACCGTGATTCAACCCCATTCCTTTAAAAAACAAATTACGAAATGGATCCTTACACACGGAATACATTACAACTACAATACCCATTTATTCTACACTCTATAAATTTAATCACCTTTCATACAAAACATAATAAATCCTTATTCCCTAACTTAGAGGTATAGTATGTACATAATTAATTATCGTGATCTATTTACTAATAATTTTTCATCTTCTTAAAATTCTCTTCTTGCAACCCAAACTAGCTTTACATCATTTTTCTTTTGTATATTATAGTAATGTATAGATTATATGTCCGCAAACTGTAAAATTCACCCGCCATAACACAGGGTCATCCCTACCATGGAGGGTGAAATATCACAAAAAACCACATGTACTCTCTAAATCTTGTATCAATAAAATAAAAAATAAAATGAAATAATATTTTTACAACTCTATTTGTTTACAATTATTGAACCCGTGTCCTTTCGATTTCCGGTCGACAGCTCTGACCACTGAGCTGTGGCGGCTTATCTCTTATCCGCGAAATAATTCAATATATACTAGTGTTTCATTCAACAATTACTGCTTGAAAAATGTAACAAGCAGTAATTGTGAAAACTGCTTTAAAGTTCAAAATCTCCTACTTACGAACCCATTTTCGGTTATGATTTTATTGTATAATGTGGCAAATTAAGTTATTTATAGAATGATCGAAAAAAAATTAAATATTTATGCTTGAACATCCACAAAATAAAATAAAAGGCACTTTTTGGCCATGTTTTTTTCTTGCATAAATCAAAACAGGCGGATGGTGTTAAGCGGGAATTTAAACCTTATCGCCATCTACCTAAGCGTTGTTATTGATAGCGGCTCAATTTAAAATATAACACGACGTAGTGCATCGCCTTAAGCGCGATTAATATATTTTTTTAATAAATTTTCTACCAAATTTCTGGTCAAATAAGTAATGGAGAAAAAAACTCGACGAGACTGGGTAGTAAACTGCTAGTAATATAAACGTTTTAAAACACGTTGATTGCTTATACTGTTTCACATGAACAAAAATTTTACCTTCAAAATATTAAATGTAATTTTATACTTCGCATTGCGGGGGAGACCTCTTTAATTTATTTAAATATCTGACGCATTCAATAATCTCCACATAATTGAAAACAGTTCTACTAATGCGTTAAAAAAATAAAATTCCTAATAAAGACGAATTTTCTCACTAAAAAAATCGTTTTTTTAGCTTTTCTTTGTAAATGATTTTATTCAAATTTAAGTTAATAGTTTTTGATAGTTTGTTATTAAAGGATATTTTTAAATGTCAAATTATGCCAATTCCTTCAGGCGAAATTGAGAAATGGTTTTTGAAGTTATTACCAAATATTAACAAAGAAATCATGAAGTTATTTTTAGCAAACACGCGCGTACAATTAATTGAAAACGGGATGTTGTTCTTTTTATGCTCTTTATTGTGCTCCATAGCTCAGCTGTGGAATGATTTCCCGGCTTTCGTGTTACCTCCCTCCTACAACTTGTTTAATAGGCTCTCTATTTCTTTTAGACAAAAATACCCTCCACGCACTTGTTGATTGAGGGCGACAGTAATAAGGATTATGACAAACAAAAAATTTATCTGGCATATTTGTATTTCTGCTAATAAGGTTTATTTGCGGTAAGCTGTGATTCATAGTCGCCAACTGAGATAATTGTCTTTTTCTTTATCCTTGAATAGAGCCTCTTTCTTCAAGACACTACCCGGAGCGCAGGAATCGGGGGCGATCAAATATTAGTTTAATTATACAGGGACATCTCTCCCCAAGACGGCAAACAGTGGCCAAAAGGAAATTATAAATTAACAGCACAAATCCAAGGCAGATTGTATTATCCGCGACCCTTCGGCTCGGGAGTTAACAGGATAACAGAAGTGACTCGGTTAATATTTACCCACATATAAGCAAATGGTTAATTGTTAATTAACCAGATCATTTCTGAGACTCTTGTAGCATTGTCTTTATTAGGAGCAATTAAAAAAATGAACTTTTTTGTGTTCCGTGTATAAATATGAAACACTATTGCATATACTAATTTCACACGAAGAAACGTGAAAACCCTCAAAATATTTTTACGAATAGTTTTATTCAGACAAAATGTAAAATGTGTTTTTATACTTCGCATTGCAGTTTTTTTTCGGTTTTTAGTTTCTTTTACCTTTCTTTAGCTATATCATATCAAGAAATGCCGCTCCCACTAAATTTTACTTCGTTTCTGAACAACGACAGAAAACATGATTGGTTTGAAGATCACAAAGTAATTTTTCAACACTTTACTTGCTCGTCATTGTAAAACTTTGTAATAACATCAACAACAGGATGGACTGTTATATTATTAATGGAATTATTAGCGACAGATTAAAGCATTAAAGGAGATGATTGATTAAAGTACAAGTAGGCTATATTGATCCCCATCTTGCGTCAAAAGATTGTCAAATTACGTATTGTTGGAAATTTTTCATTGGGAAGTCTGCTAACAATTTACATTCATTGTATAAGACTGAAATTGGAAAATAACATGGATTTTAAAGCTATTTCTGGTAACAAATTCTGTATTTAACATCGTCAATTTACTACATTGATGCAGGTATAACACGAGGACAGTACAATACTGTTTTGTATCATCTCCGGACCTTGTCCTAGTGTGAACAGTAGTTTGGAAGACAGGACAATAAACCATTACATCCCCAGAGATAGACGAGCAAGCTATCTCCGAATAATAGTGTATTACTCCCATCACCGTGCCTGGTTCCGCGTGTAAACGCGTTTGGACAAAACAGTATGACAAAAGGCAGTCGCTAAAAGCGCATGTATCTCGATTCTCGGCGCTCGAATGTGCTTGAACACTACAATATATCTTGGTATAAAATACATTTGATTTATTGAGTCGAGGCTCTTAACGGACCAGGGACACGACAATTTATATTGTCTTTTGTACTGTCTTCGTGCGATTCCGGTATTAATATAGAATCATCGACTATAAAATAATATACTCTATGTAATTATTTTTTTATTATTTTTTTTTTATTAAAAGTATACAATACAGAATATAGTATATTATATAAAGCATCGTACTCCCAGGAGTTAATAAACTCATTTTAATTAATTGTATAAAGTAATTTTTTCATCTTTTTATTTATCTTCGCCAATCATTATTGCTCATTAACCATGTTCAATCCGTGCAAAATTCATTAAAATACATACTATTTTGATAAAAAAACAACCCGTAATGAAACAATTAATAAAAACAAGTTTTTTTACTGTCGGTAATACTAATGCTAATTGCCGGCTAAGAGCTAATTTGAGAAATGCGTTAATTTTAGAATATTGTATTGTCATTGACAAACGAGTCGATCTGCCGAGATTTAGCTCGATCAGGTGTCGGAAAGTGGATTAATTTCCATTTTACATTCATTCTTTCACAAAAACAAAATCGATATTCAAATATATATTTGTAAAAATACACTTTGCAAAATAATAAATAGTATTAATAAATGTATGCACGTAATACGATCGTTAAGCATGTAACATTTTTTTGTCGTTTACATGTTTGTTTACACGTAGTTTTATTCAGTACCAAACTATATCAAGTTAAAACCAACTTCTAGAAACAGGATTCTTTTAAAGAAATATGGCTTGCAGAATAATACAGAAACACTTGAAAACACACGAAAAATAAAATGTGTATACCGTGTTATGATATTATGAAAACCTGTTGCACCCTCCATCAATCAAAGAATACCCTCTCACGCGATAAATCCATTCCGAGAACTGGATGAGATTTCCTTGTACGTCTGAAGTGAGGGTGCTGCGATGAAACGGGAGAATCAATCCAGATGTGGATTTCGTGATACTGGAGACTTCGTACAAAGGATGCTGAATTCGCTTTCTTCCCGTCCTTTGGAAGATTTACTAGTGACGTGTCGTGCTTTGAGCTGAAGAATTTCACCAGTGCATGAATAACATAAATTTATATTTAAACAAAAATGTTTTTTCTTACGTCTTAGCTTTGGATTTATCGCTTTGATAATGCACGTAAAAAAATATATATTTTTATCGAAGGAAGCAAACACTTTGTGATGCGACATTATATATTAAATGAAAAAATACACTTTGTAAAACACCACTTTTATCATGAATTAATATTAACAGCCAACCAGGTTTCGCTTAGCTAAAGCTTCGTCAGGGATTATTATATCAACTAAAGTTATTTTCATTCAGACACATATATATATAGAAGAAAATAAAAAAATGAGTGAAGGAGATAGAAATAAAAGAGCAGACACCTTATTGGTGGTAGAACGAGAAAGGATGTAGACTGATTACAGGATGGGTAGGTAGGGAGGGGGAAGGGAGGAAAGAGTTTTATCAGAGGTTAACGGAATAAATAAAATATTGGACTATCAGTTAAATTGATTTGATTGTTGATTATATTTGATTTATTATTGACGGCTTTTTTAAATTCGAGGTTAAATGAAAAAATACACTTTACAAACTTTACATACAAACCTGGTTGGCTGTTAATATTAATTCATAATAAAAGTGGTGTTTTACAAAGTTTATTTTTTCATTTAATAAGAATATATTTACTAAATGAAAATTTTGCAATGTTTGGTTCGTTTTATTAAAAGTAGAAGTATTTTACAACCTACAGAAAATAATAGAAAATAGATCCGA
The DNA here is from genome assembly GCA_026573805.1 of Hesperophylax magnus. NCBI lineage: Eukaryota > Metazoa > Arthropoda > Insecta > Trichoptera > Limnephilidae > Hesperophylax > Hesperophylax magnus. The sequence goes on from JAIUSX010000016.1 coordinate 2,908,660, forward strand.
TATCTTTAATCTAAAGCTCAGAAATAAACTGTCACATGTTAAATTTTACTAAAAGTAGAAATATTTTATAAAATAGGTTATAACCTTCATAAAAAGTTCAGATATCTGTAATCTTAGGCTCAGAAGTAAACTGTCGCATGTCACATTTGATACATTTTTCAGTAGAGCAATGTTATTAATCCATGTTAATAGGGTTCAGATCTGAATGGCAAGGTACATCCTGACCATCCTTTTTCACATCTCTTTCCATTTCCTACTACCTTCAGCCTCACAACATATTATCCCAATAAATTAGCAACCCTATAGTTCCACTGGTACCAAAAAATTAAAGCATCTGGAACTTTTGTTCGATATTCACATTATAAAAAGGAATATACTTCATATCAAGTCATACCGATAGTCATTTCGCGTAGACTTGCTCATTTACCTCTACTATTTCTTTGGTAAAGTAAATCGAATATTTTAAAGTACCTGCCAAAGAACCATATGTTATGATTTATGCATATACTTATTCGAAACGTCTAAAATTAAGTTAAAGTGCTCTTGCTATTGAGTAGTTTCACCAAATAATTCTGATTCGCTGATTTTACCTTGAAACTGAAAAAATCAACTGTAGTGGTACGCCACTACTACGTTATTCTAGAAGTTTCCAAACAAGCTTCTTGGATTTTCTTTTATATTTTTTAATATTTATTTCTGTAGCAACTGGAATGTTCGAAAATGTTTTATTTTCCACCGACAACGTGAACGAAATGGTCAGTACAGTACCAGCAACCGCGACATCGAGATCGAATTATTTTGCCTACGTGACGCGCTTCGGAACATTCTCGAACCTTCCTTTCGTAAAGCATTTTGTTGTATTTTCTACGTTTATTTATTGTTTTCGGATGTATTATTAAAAACCGCTTCAGCCAAATTTCGTAGTTATGTATTAATCAAAAGAATACCGAACATAACTACACAACTACTAAAATTAATTTTTGAGGTTTTATGTTGAAGTTGTTAAATAATAATATAATTATCACTTTAAAATCCGCTGTATACATCTTATTTCTACTAAAAAAAATACTGTTTTAGAAACAAGATAAAAATATATTTTTAAATAATAAAATTTTTAATATCAAACGTGAAAAATGTTGTCAAAAACGCTAACCACATTTTTACTTATTTTTTAACTTTAATCATAGAAAACTTGAAAGAACTCGATGTTTCAAAACACATTCGTTTAGTTTGTAGAATTTATAAGTAAACTGTACCTTCACTTTTATCTTGTTTATAAATTAAAAAAAAAAAAAAAATTGCAAAGATAAACCGATTTTTACGATAACGGCGCGAAATATGAATTATAATTTTTAGGTATTCTTAATTGTACAGTGCTACAATACTAACTTAGTCTTCACAAAGAACAGCGAAAGGGTATTAGATAATTGTATATTACGTTTGTGCGTAAGTTACGAGGACACATTTTTGGATAATTTATTTATTTAGAATTTACGGCACAAGTGCCATTTACATACAAAGTTTTTTTTTTTTTTTTACATATACATAGTGCAGTATTAAATTTTGATGAGAAAAATTAAAGAATTAAATTAAGTTAAAACATAACAAATAAAACAACAGAAAAGAAAGAAGCAATGACAATAGCCTGTTATGTAGTGACCTCATTAAAATAAGTGGCGTTAAAATGTGTTATTAGTGCAGCTTTATACTTTAAAAGGGGAATATTAAAAGGATCTGCGATTTTAGCATAAAAGTTCCCAAGTGTGTGCAATCTATTTATAACTGAGTTATATCCTGAGACTGTGGTATAATTGTCACAATAATACATACTAGAGGACCTTGATCTAATGGTAGGTACATAAAATTGAATCAACATTAATATGTCAGGGCTATCCAACTGATAATTTATAAATTTTATAAAAATATAAGATCAAAAATTTTTCTTCTATCACTTAACTTAAGCAATTTCAATGAATATAATAAGAAATCATAATCTATTGTTTCTAAAGGAATTCCAAGCCTAAAATTAATACACCTCAAAATTTTGCGTTGGACTCTTTCAGTGGTATTAATGTGATTATTAAAGTTTTGCAGATGTGAACTATACAGGTTGTTAGAAATGACGCAAATAATAACGTTTTTAACTTGAGCGCATCCGCCGCGGCCGGGCAGGACGTGCAGTTAGGATTCACCAAAGACGTTTCCTTATAATAAGCCTATCGAAGGGTAGAGATTTGGTACACCTAATTTTAGTTGATTAAATGAGTATTGCAGATTTATTAAAAATCTCTACAAATTATTCGTGATCCGGTTAAAAACGGGATTGCAAGCCGTTTCCTGATAAAATTTTAGTAAATTCGTAATAATATCGGAACACGTGTTTATGCACCCGCGTTTGGTTTAATAATACATAATAACGCAATGCGAAACTATTAGGATTTTTATGAACACGTGTTCCGACATCGTGACAATTCATTGGTATTTTACTAATATTTTATCAGGAAAATTTATCAATTCATTCGTTAAAGGTTATTCGTCATAACATATTAATACAAATGTAATTGCATCAAAACGTGTTAATCAATTCAAATTTACTAAAAGTTTATCAGTAATCAAATCTCTATTGCTAGGATATAAGCTTCTTGTTCACCTAACAATTTATTCAAACATCACAGCAGTAGAGGGCTTTGTTTTATCTGAAGGTTAGTAGTGGGATTACCAAGAACCTGGAGATTTTTCTTCTCATAAAAAGTTGGAAGTTACCTCAACTTTCCCACAGAGGTTGAGTCAAACAAAAGGAAGATTATGCAGTCAATTTGTTGGAAACTTGTGATGGGTAGTTAACCTTTGTGCTGCGGTCGCAAACGCAACTAAATTATGCAACACTACAAGAAATCTGAATATTTTTCTCTCAACTTCGAGAAGCTCCTTTCTTTTGCATCAATTTTTAAAGAAATAAATATTTATGACGTGCAAAGAAAAGGGTTTTTTTATGTTGAATTATGTCCCATAACACAGGGCTGGTAAGACTATAGCACCATCAGTTGAATGATAATGAAGCTGGGAAGGGAAATGATTGGGGAACCATCAGGACAATCAGAGCAGGCAACTGATTTGAGTTTTGTGTCCGAAATATATTTTTTCAACATCTGACGGAATTTAATTTTTACTGCTGGACAACGTTTTTATCTTTAATCATTGAAGATAAATAATTTTGGACCAGAAAAATCGTAAAAAGATATGGTCGCATCTAGGACTTCAACCCAATGAAGGCCCTGGGTTCGTTATTATTTTTTCATTTGATTTACTAATTTAATATTTTTTTCTTAGTACACCCGATACACACATCCGAGGTTCAAAATTAAATTTGAATACAGCTTACAAAAAACAAATAGCGATTACCAGTTTTCTTATGATATTGGTGGTCCGACCTCTGTATTCGAGGGGTTAGGCTCTCGACTAGCAAGCCGAAGGTCGCGGGTTCAAATCCCGGCGTGCGCAAGTAAATTTTATTTGATTGATTTCAGAATTTATTCAAATAAAATAATATGTAGTATGCTTGCGATACGTTCCAGAATGGAATATACTCTCAGTATCGCCCTGGTGTAAGACCACCATTCGGAATTGAAACGTTGCTTGAAATGGCTTTAGCCATGTAATTTCCCACCTACCTCTTCCCATCTCCTTCTCACCCTCGTTACCTTTAGCCTATCAACATACCCCAATAAAGGATACCATAGCCTAACTGGTTTCAGACCGTCGGGAGATGTTGGGATTCTTGTTTGTTATTGACATAAAAAAGGTACTGACTGTTATTTTTTTTTTATTACATAGTATCGTATATGTAATAAGTTAAACATATTAATTGCCCTTTTTAAATCATTCCGTAAGTTCTATAATCTTGCGTGGTCTTTAAAAACTTTAAGAACGTAAAACGTTGGTGTAAATCGGATTCCAATAAGTAATTTAATCAAACAGTTATGATAAGGAATTAAAACCTTTTAATTCCCTGGTGTAATTGTAGAAGAAGGCTTAACATTGAAGAAATTAAAAGAACTTCTGAACATATTTTAGATCGGATAATCAGATAATACTAGAATTAAAATCCTTAATTAAAATGTCACAAAAACAATCTTTCCTTATCAAGAAAAGTATTAGAAGCTGGATTATTTTAGCGAAAATCCTTTTTATTAGAACCGTTTTAACTGGAATTTTTACAACCAAACATTACTATTAAAATTTTTTATGTGAATACCGCACTAGAGCCTCAATTTCTCCCAACCGTCTGGACCCAGTGAGACTAAAGCATCCCCAACTTGGGTATGTTGAGAGGCAGAAGGGTAGAGGGACCACGGAGGCCGTCAAATATACAAGTATAATATTTCATAGAATTAAATGTGTAAATCAAGGAAGAGAAAGAGGAAAGTGAATCAAAAAATCAACCCCTCCTACGTAAACTATCGTATCTTCAAAATCCTGATTGTTGCGGAGAGCAGTTTAGTGTTTTTTGGTCATACAAGCACAAAGGACTTACAATAAATGACAAAAAAACCTGAGTACATATTTTTTTGTTGTTAATTCCTACGGATAATTTGTACAGCATCCAAGCTAGATACATTAAAAATGAATAATTGTAATTTTGTGGTTTACAATAGTGTACGTAGAAGTAGTTTAAATCAAGGAATGAAAGAGGAAGTGGTACAAGAATGTATTGAAGGATACAGATTAAAGTAGAATTCTCGGGGTTAGTGCTAGAAGTGTCTAAGCCAGTTTTGGTAATTTGATTTAGGTATCAAAAAGTATTCTTTAACGAATTGTAACGTTAAAAATTATGCAAATTTAAATTGCCAAAGTAGTGCCCGATTATTGTTTTGTTGAAAGTTTTCGAGTGGCTGCCCTGCGATCGTGGTACGGAGTGGGCTAGAGAACGCGGGTAGAAAAAGGACCGGTGGCAATACGTGGAAAAAACGAACGGACGCGCGGTTTTTTTGGAGGACGATTCCGCGGCTCTGAGATTGGCCAGACAAATTTATACCAAAAAATGAAAAAGAGCACGCGGATACCATCAACCGATCCTTCGCAGAATGAAGCATATAGACTTTCCGTGTAAACTAACCAAACATAAAAAAACAAACGTATTGAGTATTGAGTCCTGCGCGAGATCAGCCTGTTCTTTGTTCGAGTGATGTTGTTCGGTGAGATTAAAATATAGAATCAGTTATTTGGATTATAAAATAGTTTTATTTGTGAGTGTTCTTGAAGTATAATTATTAATAGTATTGGAGACTACACTGGATTACCAAGCATGCTGTCGGGGTGACACAAAGATGAATCCTCATTGTCCCCGCGTAGCCTGCCAAACGTTCAATGGATGCTGGTTAATTGAAGATGGCCTCGCGCACTCCTTCCCACGAATCTCTTCCTGGAGCTTACTCATTTGGATTTCGCAGGGACCTGTCGTCCTGCTCTCTCCAAACACCCTCAGACAGGACAACCTGATCAAGGTTCTTCAATGCTTTCACTTCAGAGTTTCGCTTCAGAATGCAAAACTGTTGTCACGCGAATTTATAACTACGCAGCGGAACTTTTTCACCAATAATCTGTTTATATAGGTAGATTTAATAATAATTTATTTTAAGAAGTAAAATAATATCTAAATAAATATTGCAAATAATTTCCAAAGATGCTGCTAAAATCATGTTTTTAATGGCCTTATAATTTAAAACAAAACAAAAAGTGTATCTGAAAAATAAAAATTAAATCAGTTCAATATCAAGGATCCCAAAATGGAATATAAATTAATTTTCAAGTTCTGTAAAAATTCTATTCAAGTTCTGTTATTATTTTAATTTACCAATGGTGATATAATAACAAAACTTGAATTGATCTTTCACAGAACTTGAAAATTAACGTTCAATTTTGATGAACTGTTCAAAATTTGTGAAACAACCCGTTATAAGTTTTGCATCGAAAAGGACACAAAGCCGTTCCTCATTCACTTCTTACAAAGTTTCATATAATATTCCATGACACTTTTATCCAGCTTCTCCACTGGATCAGTTATTCGAGCAATAATTTAGGGTTGTGAACCTGAAGATTCGCCCTCAGAACTGCAAATGGCATACTACACTGAACTACACTGTACTATACTGTACTATTCAATACTGTACTATAATATTCTGTTCTACATAACTCTGCTTCCCTCTTCCACATTCTGGATCAAATGCAGCGTGTTCGATAAGACTCCATTTGCTTAATTTACCGTAAAAAAACCTCTACTTTATCCGGCGTTCACCAATTTCCACACTTTCTACATTTTTCCAATATCTTCAATTTTTCTTTGTGTATTATTTCTTCCAAGACGTTTTAAATTCATGTATCTACATCTACATATTAAAACCAATATTTACAGATAAAACAATCTTCTTGAAAAACTTTTTCTTTTTAACAATATTCACTCTAAAATATTGGCCCAAAATTGTGATCGACATGTATCTATCTTTCATATATTATCTACGGTAACCAGTGTGATATATTTATTTATTTTAATTATTTTTGGAATAACGCTCAAGTCCCAGAATGGCCGGTATTATTATTGATTTTTTTTTCAATTTTTCGTTTGAGAATCGCTAATATTCTCTTCAATAAGTAAATATGTATTTCTGATCAAAGAATTATTTTTCTCAATTTATTTATGTTATATGGTTTTCCGGAATCTGACACACCAAAATAGTAAACAATCAACAAAAATTTAGCGTTAATTTTGTTGAGAAATAATATAATGTGTGTAAAAAAATACAAAATGTATTAATAAATTAACAGATTATTTACCGAATGAAGTGCGTCATTGGCTTCCAACCGCAGCCGTTTAAGTGTAATCGATTAATAATGTTATTTGAAAATACGTTAACCATTTCAATACCAGAATTCCTCCTAAGGAACATGAACAAAAAAATAAAATCTCTTGTTTTCGTCCAAGAAATCACCCCGTATTTTGCGTATCGCTTGAGAAGGATATTCCTCACAGCGTCTATTTTATGCTAGGTTGCAACCTTTATTGCATCAACAAATACTGTAAATAAATAATCGATTTCGTTACGTTTTTTTTTTGTGCGAACTGGGCCATTATTATTTTTATGTTTTTCATGTTATCTTTATATTTATGCATGTTACACTGTAAATTAATATTTTTAAATTCACTTGTTTGTGTGATAGTTTTTTTCATACTAATAAAAAATAACCCATTGAAACCTAAAAAAAATAAAAATCTAAATTAGTTAGCAAAAAATTTTTTTTTCAAATAATTGTAAATTGTTATCAAGCTTAAAATGTAATCAATATAAGGAAATAAAAGTCCGGTGCTGAAAGGATTAAATGTGGAAAAATTAAATTCTTTAAACATTTTTTTCTATTTTCAATTGTCTAAACATAAAACAACATGATTATACTAACGTATTTATAAAAACATCAAATGTACCAACTAAACTATTGACAGGACGCTGCAAAATCAAACATTCCGAAAGCCTGGGTGTTTTACAGCAAGTAAAACTCCAAATGTAGAAACCAATTTAGAAATAAAAATGGTCGATCACTTAAAAACCAAAATATAATGTTAAAATAAAAATAAAACAAATCCTATCCTATACATTTTATAACAAAATGAGGGAAGGTTTATTATTTATCTACAGTAGAATATAATCGAAAAGCATTTATATAACATTCACAAAAAACTCTATTCAATTTTTGAGATGTTTCTGTCAATAAAAATTTTACAATAGTAGCGAAGTATGTACGTACATTCTTCAATAGCCACTTACGAAGCTTACACGTAAAATTTAACGGACAAGCAATTTTTGACGAATACTTTTTATACCATATAAAAACTGTCAGAAACACACATGGATTTAACAATATCTTCCACACTATTTTTAGTAGAAAAATAACCAAATGTTAGAATAATGAACTCTTCAAACGCACGTTTTCCGTATTAAAATTGACATACCGACGATATAAATAATGACATTGCGCGCTCCATATTATCTTCTGTCCTATTCAAAGTAGATCATGCAAAACCAACTTCAGGCTTTTCCAATAAGAGGTGTTATTTTGATATTCAATCGTAAAAGATCAATGGTTTCGTTGCTTGTGTGGCACGTAGCGCCGTCTTGTTGAAAGTAAACGTTGTCCAGATCTATACCATCCAATTCCGGCCATAAAAAATCATTAATCATCTCTCGATAGCGCAATCCATTCACCGTTACTGTTGCTCAAGCCTCATTTTCGAAAAATTAAGGTCCAATGACTCCGCCGGACCATAAACCGCACCAAACAGTAACACGTTGAGGATAGAGAGGCTTTTCAACAATAATTCCTGTGTTTTCCGAGCCCCAGAAGCGACAATTTTGTTTGTTGACGAAGCCACCGAGGTGGAAATGGGCCTCATCACTCAAGATGCATTTGATTCAGTCAAGTGAATTTTAATAATTTTGTTGAAGTTGAAGCATATATTGTTCCATTTTTATTAATGGCGTAGTTTCTTCTTGTCAAATCTTTAAAAATGACAGCTTCAAAAGTAACATCTACCGAAATAGCGGGCTATTCAAAATAACACCTCTTATTGGAAAACCCTGTATATACAAAATGTTTCATTGAACAGACTAAATAATAATATCAAAAGAGGACATTTTCAAGTGCGAGCCAAATAAATTAATATAAAAAGTCCATAAAGGATTGTTTTTCTGACACGTCATAAGTAACTTTGTTTTTTTTTCTGCTATGAATTTAATTTGTTTTATGTTCTGTATTACATTATAATTTTTGTTTTATAATTCTGTTAATTTCTTAACACAAGGAGAAAATCTGTAGTTGGTTAATTTTTGATTTAATGCAAAAATTGTGAAAAAAATAAGTAAGCCGTTGAAAAATTAATAAATATACAAATAAGTTTTTTTTTAAATTAAAAAAAATTAGGACCACGTGGACGGATTTCGGACGGCAATAATATGAATGAATAATCATTTGATGAAAATAAAACAATTACTTTGTTTAAAACCACGATTTCATATTTATTCAATTAATTCAAGAGAATTAAATAAATAAAAAATCGTGTTTTTAAACAAAGTAATTGTTTTATTTTAATCAATATGTAAAACCACAAAGTTACTGCTTACTACTTAATTTCTTTTAATTATTCGGTACATCTATATAAATAGGGTTAAATATTTTTACTATGCATTTCTCACTAGGATATCCTGCGTGAAGATAGGTTAGATTACAATTATTTTATTCATAACGAGTTGTACATTTTTCAAAGAGCTTAGTTTCAATAAATACATTTTTTGAAAAATTGCTAGCAAAAATATTTGACAAAAATCTAATCAGGTATTAATACTGGGATTAGAAATCTTTTTTATATAGAATCATAGTTGACTAATTATTGCATGATTTTTGTTGATGTTCCAATGTCTAGTCAAGGTTTGAAATTTATATAGGTTTTTTAATTGTCTTGTTTTGTAAATAATAAATTATTAAGAATGTAACAATAACCACGGGCAATTTTAGCGCCATTTTTGTTTTCGTTGTTTTAAACTCAACATTAGGTACCAGTGTATTACTTTGGTGTAAAACATAATGATTGTGTTAGTTTCTATATAATTTTTGAAAAAAATTATCGATAGGATTATTTTACCTTTCCAAATCCTATTCGCCCGATCAGTGTAACCTACGTAGGTACCTAAATACGTTTTAAGTACCACGCTACATACAAGTAGTATTACGTATCCGATATCTAGTAAATACTAATTGACTTATCCGATAGTACTACAACGTGTTTCCAAAGGGGAGCGGAAATTTCTCAGAAATACTAGAAATCAGATCCGCTTTAGTACCTAGCTAATTGCAGAAAATTATCTGGTGCAGTCTTGATATGCACTTCTATCGAACATTCTGGGAATATTCCCGCATGTCGGTTAAGCCGGGCGGTACTCATCTGCGAGCTGTAACACAATACCGTCACCAAAAATCGTGGTTCGTGAGCGACTCACGGCGAGCTGACGCGACGCTACACTGTTTATTAAGGCGATGCACTTTGTAGTAATTTAAAATCATGTGTTTTTTGTTTGAAAATTTGGTCGCCTAGAAATGTTTCAGATGCTTTAATTAAATACTGCAAGTAGAATACATCTTGGCCTTTGAAATAATGGAGTATTTTTTAGATAAGTCTTTTTATAAGCCCAGAAAAAAAGAATGTATAAGGCCTATGAAAACTGCTTTAAAGTTCAAAGTCTCCTACTTACAAACCCATTTTCGGTTATGGTTTTATTGTATAATGTGGCAAATTAAGTTATTTATAAAATGATCGAAAATTTTTTTAATATTTGTGCCTGAACATCCACAAAATAAAATAAAAGGCACTTTTTGGTCATGTTTTTTTATTGCATAAATCAAAACAGGTGGATCGCCATCTACGTAAGGGGTGTTATTGATAGCGGCTCGATTAAAAAATATTACACGACGTAAATATTTAATACGTTTTCTAAATCAGAATAAAATAGTTATTTCACTGTCTTTTAAGTCGTTAAACCGTATTTTCCCATAAAATCATCTTAATAGTCAACCAGTCAATTCCTCAAACTGATGCAATATTAAAATATCATAATGTGACCTATTTAAACGAGATGAAAATAAATCTTCGTCGCTTAGTAGGAGATAAAAAAAATAATTACTTCTCCAACAGTTTCAGGAAATGGAGAGGTCAAATCTCTAAATAGAAAATAACAATTATAGTGTTTTGTTTTTGGGGTATTATGCCGTGTTGCGCTACCTCCTTATTTAACCAACGTTTCGGACAGCATTGCAATGTTCATCATCAGGGCAGATGTATAATTCAAATTAAACATCTGCCCTGATGATGGAACTGCAAAACTGTCCTAAACGTTGGTTAAAGAAGGAGGTGGCGCAACACGGCATAATACCCCAAAAACACATCACTATAATACTTTTGGCAGTGAATATCTCAAATCATACCAGTATATAACAAAGTCATTATCCGCGTCTGTCTGTTCGTGCGCTTAGTTCTTCTAAACTACGCAACGGATTTTGACAGGGTTTTCAATAATATCAATAATCAATAACACTTAGAGAATTTCTTCTGGAAGGTTTATATATATATATATATATATAATTCATGCATTTTATATTTATGGAAACTAGAGAAAAATTTGATGATCAAGTAAAAAAATATGGTAACCGGATAAACCATCACAATGATAATTCATCACATCTTTAAAAAGTTATATAAAGTCATGAAAAGTGATGAAACAACAACTTTATTAATTGGGTTATGTATGTTAGGTTAAAAAAAAATTTCATCGTTTCTAATGACTTTATATCACTTTTTAAAAGTGTGTTGAATTGTCACTGTGTTGAGTTATCATGGAACCAAAAAATATATATTTTCAGGCTTTTTCATTGTACTACGGAATTCTATCTTAAAAAGGCCTACAGAAAATATCGATGGCTCGTAGCCAGTGGAACAGAATAAGTAAATATTTTTTTAAAGTGGAGACGAGTTAGATGAAGGTTGGGAGTGCGGTAAATAAGTCACCCAATTGACGATCAAAATATAACGTTGTAACTTTTTTAACGCTTTAAACACGTAGTTTCGTCACGTACCCGTTTAATACGAAATAACACTCATAATATTAGTACATTCTTTCCTATCTCGAATTAGACCGTAACTCGCGTGCATTTTGTTCGTAAAATTTAGCATAATAATTCCTTCGTATTACAGTTGTAACTACAACCTAAATGTTCCCTGGGGCAGGACGTCGTAAAAGTTTTGATTTACAACTGTACTGAATTCCCCGTGCGTACTATATATGCTACCGCGTGTGATGTAGCGTGCTAACGGTGAGGCTGGGCTATTATAATAATGTCAGAAGTTGTTACATGCGGGGAGGCGTTACACCGAGAAGTGTTATATGCAGTTTCACGTGAAAATATATGATTTTTGTTATTTAGCTTCCAGATATGCATAGAATGTACCTTTCTGATTGAAACTATTGTTTTTTCATATTACCCATATCTTTGTTCATGGGAAGGTGGATACTCTCAGTATTGTCTAGGTGAAAGACCACCACTCAGAATCTAAACTTTGTTTGAAATGGCTTAAGCCACGTTTGGAGACCAGATCTAATTGACAAGGTACTTAAATCTTTCTCTCCTTCACTCCCTCACACTCTGTAGCCTCACAATATACCTACATTGGGGCAGTAGGGACTCTTGTTCGGTAATCAGCATTAAATTAAATTAATTTTTTAAATTTAACAAGGTAAATATTTCTCTTTGTTTAAGCTTACATTAAAATACAAGTTGTGCTTGGTTTCGATTATAACCGTAACTTCTTCTTGGCAAAATCACACCAAAAAAACCATCTAGATCTAGACAAAAAAAAACATTACTTTATAAGGACGGTTATTTGAACAATTAATCAAATTTATGTCATGTGAAAGTTTTATTCACGTTCTGCTTTTATATGATTACGGGCCAGTTGCTTCGCAGAACTGAATTTGATAGAACTTTCACAGAACACGAAAATTAAATATGAAATATAATGCTTTTTTTAAACTCTGTTCAACAAACCGTCCTAAGTGTTATAATGAAATTTTCTATGGATTATTTCTAAATCGCAAAATTTAATAAAACAATTTTTAACTTAATTTCATTTAAGTTAATCGGTCAGAGGCCGAGTAGTCTGAGGCATCGGGTTCGCACTCAGACTAAACCCTTTGAAAACTTAATACTCCACCTCCTTTCGGCTTTGTCATACAATATTTAAATTTGCATTTGAGGCCAAAATACCCGAATCAAACTTTTTTTTTAAATCAGAAGGTGTAGTATTTAAATTATAAAATATTTATATATTTGTATATTTTGAATAAGTACAAAGTTTTCTGTGTTCTAATATACCTTAAACATTAAAAAAAAATCTTAGAATAAATCGATCAAATAGTTTCGTAATTAAAGTTCATTTTTTTTTTCTTCTATTTTTATTATTTTTTTTTTTAAAGGAAGACAAACCTTTCCAGGTTACAAAAAACCTGACAATATTTGAAAATCTTCTACTACCACCACAGAAAGCGGAAAATATTACTTGTGTTGTGATGGAGGACTTATCCAGCCGAAGAATTGAACACACTACGCGTGGGTGGGACCGAAACGCGATGTCAACTCAGCCACCGACCGGTAATCTTTTTTGGTAATTCGCCAAATATTGCTCCGTAGATCATCGACTTTTGGTTCTGTTTTTTTTTTTATTCTAAAGGGGAATCTTATTTCGTTCCATTTCCTAGTTTCATTTTTATTTTTTCTTAAAAATTCAATTGATATATGTCCGTTATTTTTTTTGTAGATTAAAAATAAAATATTAAAGTAAATAATTTGTTTAAATGACAAGATAAAAATGATCAAAATTTACTTGATTTTTGATAATCCATTTTTTTCGTTATAATTCTCATAGCTGTATTTTGCAGTATTGTCATTTTTTTTAATTAATCCATAGTTATCAAAGAATAAAATGCTGCTACGAAATGAATAATTGGATTCCTTTTTGGTCTATATTTTATAATTTAAAGCACAAATAAATAAAATAGCACACATCCTTACTACATAATTGCTATACATTTTGATTTAAAATTTGATTATTCAGTTTGGTTATTTTTGAGTATTTTTGCCTCAAGGGAAGAGGGCCGCACAGTCGTTCCTCCTAGAAAATGTTTAACTCCATCATATTACTGACACGCGTCTGTCAAAATGAGGTGATTTGTCAAGAGTTTGCAAGAAATTTATTTAACAAGTTGTTTATTGTATTGCTAACACACACAAATAAACAATTGTTTCCTTGCTCTCAAATTGTTGGGCAGTTGAATTTTATTTTTAATTTACATGATAATTTTACTGAATCAATTTATTTTTATTTTATCGTACTGCCTTTTATTTATAGTTATTTTTTATTAACTTGTAAGTATATAAGAAGTCCCGTAAAATGGGGCAACTTTTGAATGGAGGGCGACTTTGATCTTCGTGGATATCTGCAAAATTCTCACTACCACTAATTACTTGCTTCTTTTAAATGATTTTTCGGGCGATTTGGATCCAATGGCACTTCGATAGTAAGTGTCAAATTAGTTAGTTTCTTCTCAAATTATTAAATTAAACACACTGTCGGTTGAATTGTGATGCTGTTTTTTTTATATTTTAAGGCAGAAAGAAAAGCAAATATTATTAATAAAATCCTGGATGATTATAATACTATTTTCTTCTTTATACTCTAACTGTACTTCAACGTCGCACACCACGAAAGGTGTTTGTGATCACAATATTTTGTTTTTGTTTTACTCCCGACATATAAAAACAATTAAAAAAATATTTTTTATGGTTAAAAAATGTGCAATAAATATGATATAAAACTATACGACACAGATGATTTCAAAAAAATATTTATTTTCAAAGTTGAAAATGATAAAAATCAGTGAAAAGTCACCCCATTTTAAGGTAGTCAATACTTTAAAATTGTATAATATTTTCTCACCAGATTTATACTGATGGTATCTTCAGCAACTTAAAACTATTTTAATAAATTTATTTAAATACAAATTATGCCACTTATATACATAAAAGTTATTGTCAGTCATAGTACAACATGGAAAAAAAGGAAAAATTATAAGATTATATAGGCAACAAAAAAGAATACACATTGATACGAAGTTACTATAAGAAATAAGAAGAAACGAAAACAAAATCTCTAAAAATATAGTTATTACCCCTTTGCCACAAAGCTCGGCCAAAAATATCCCAATTATAACAAGCTTTTTCTTTCATACAAATATTTGAATTGGTTTTTGTTGAGAAAGCTTTAAGTATTTAACATAAAGCTCGGTAGTACAAAAGTCATGATGTCTTCAATAGAAATAATGTCACCTCTGCGTTTTTCTCCATAATGCAGATTTACATGAGTGACTATATGATTAAAGGGTGATACAAATTATAAAAGAACGCGAAGAAAAATGTCGAGAATTGCAACGTTTTTTTGTTTTGTCAAAGAGGGCTATCAACATAATCACATTAATATTTTTCCCAGATTCGACGCCGAGCGTAAGCGATGAAAAAAATGCTAGCTATCAAAGCAATTTGAAAATATATCTTCTAGGATTAGAAAATTGTTAGCGATGTTGGACTATAAAATTTAAACATGCCTATTGCTGCACTGTAAAAATTTAATGTACTCGCCTATTGTTGCACTGTAAAAACATAATGTACATAACTGCTGCTGCACAAAAATTAATATACATGCCTATTGGTTCACTGTAAAAATATATGCTTTTTCACTCCGTCCCAATGAAGACTATCCATGTTTAAAATATTATGACATTATATCACATGAAAGGTAAAACATACAATTTATTTCCACAACCACAGTGATCGAATGCTCTCTTCTACGAATTCAGGTGTCGCGGGTTCAAAATTTTATTTGTAATTAGTTGCTACGAAATTAATTCATCAAAAATAATAACTGTATAGTATATTTACGGCACTTTCTAGAGTGGAAGATACTCACAGTATCGCCCTAGTGAAAGATATTATACTATTTAGATTTTAAAAGTTGCTTGAAATTTGTTTAGCCGTGTTTCATTGACAGATCAGAATAGTCAGAAATTGCCCACATCTTTTTCTTTCCATTTCCTTCCTTTCCACGGTAGTTTCAGCCTCACAACAAACCCCAATCAATACGGATGCCATAGTCTCACTGGCTCCAGACGGTTGGGACGTACTTAAATAAATATTTAAATGATTTCTTTTTGATGCTTTAAAAATTCAAGATCCGCCTAAGATACTAAAAATAAAGTTTTGATTGAATTTTGAATAGCAGAGTCTTACCGCAAACGATTCGATATCCCATCAGGGTTAATGGTGTGATTCAATTAAGTTATTCACAAAAAATGAGTTTTTTCAGTTGGTAGTGAAATAATCACTTTTTATTCTGATGAGTTTGAAAAATAATCATAATTTTTAGCATGTTAAATATATTCCATTGTAGATTGTAGTGTTGCATAACGGATATGTTTCCGATCGATGAAAATCTTGAACGATATCCAACGATGATATATATACACGAATTATTTTGGTTCTAATATTTAAAATTTTCAAAAAATTAGGCTCTCAAATTATCATCCAAAGTCTTCAAATGTCGTCTTAGGAATTTGAGTGATTTGTGGGAGTGCAGTTCCAACATTGAATATAGAATTAAAACTGTGTATTTTATTTAGTCAATGATTTCCACTAAATTATTTCGAACTGCAGTGTGCGGGCTGTGGACTACCTGACGATAGAGAGGCAACCAGAGGTTGACGAAAAGATCTTTTAGATATATCTGTGAAAATTGTTGGTAACAGAATCTTTGTGGGACCGACGCTAGCGGTGAAAATTGTCAACTTCTCCGTAGTCCCTTGAATTCAGGATATTTATCTTCATTTTCAGGGAAAGATAATTCGACGACAAATCACTGAACTGTAAGTATTATATTAACACTTTGATAAACAGACCACAAAGAACAAAACAAATTCAGCAGTTCAAACTGATAAAGTTATTTTAACGAATCGTAAAATCAATCGTATTAATTGCGTAGCGTAGAAGTACAATATTTGCTTTGGTGTGGTTTTCAGTTTTCGATTTGGAATTAGAACATTTCCTGAAATATGTCTTTAAATGTGCTTAATTGTACACTTTTAGTGGCTTACGTAAGTATTGAAACCTTTTCATTCCTTCAATAAATTTTTGATTTCACAAGGAAGGTTAAGGTGTAAGAACTCTAACTATTTATCCATAATTTATTTTACTCTAGCTATATGAATATGTCAAAGATTTTGTATTATTTTATTTACATTTCATAGAACATAATATAATATTATTTAATAATATACTTAAATACAATTGCCTGTTGACAATTTATGTTAACTCGCCCCATCAACTCGTGTTCTGAGTTTTCAACAAACGTTTTGAATTCGAGTAACATCTAAATGTTCATTATACCATTAGCACACTCAAAAACACACACTAACAATGAAGTTAATCACTTTAAAAGAATTTCTGAACTTTTTCTTTGGCGATATAAATTATTATTCGTCCCTTGTCGATATTATTCTGATTACGATAAATTTGGCCGAATGATATAAGTCTAAGTAATCACTACCAACGTGGTAGTATCACCCTGGTGAAGGACCACAATTCCAAAACTATAAAAATAAAAGTATATAAAAGTTTTAGTAATATAAAAGTTCCTACCGAAAATGGCTTTAGCCAGTTTTTTGTGGTCAATTTTGAATAACCAGAAAAGTACTTCCCTACTTTCTCGTTCTATAACCATCTAATTCACGCTTTCTTCAGTAACACAGTATCATTTACAACAACAGTTCAACTAGCTTTAGTACAAAAAAGTTATCTTTATTCCTTTTTTTTATCGTTATTTTTTTTTTTTTTTATAATTTTATTTGAGTACAAATTTTTATTTGCCACATAAATATAAAAAAAACGCTAATAATCTTTACGTTCATTAAGGCAAAAAAACGCACGACCAATAGTGGGGTCGATCGCGTCTCTTAACTTTCCTTTTTCCCTTTCCACTAACAATCAGAAATATGTCAGAGAAATCTAGTGTAAGTTAAATGCATTTTATTGCAGCCCTTTCCACTAAAATGCACTATTAACGACCCTGACTGAGAGATACCTTTTTATATACAGATATTACCGAATAGTTCTTCGGGGCTTACATAAATTATCAATTAACTATGTGATGTAAAAAATAACTTATATATCGCACAAAACTCTGGTTTGGGGGAAATATGTTACCCCCTCCGGAGCGTGAGGGTTAACATATGTATTAATTATTACAATATTGATATTAATATTCCATTATTGTAAGGTAATGTGTATTGTGTTCAATTAGCGTTAGAATTTTGAAACTGTACATTGACATGACACAGTGTGAGCACTCATGATAAGCAACTGCTTAAACACGTCAGGGATAGTTTATAACAAACCGTGCATGATAAATTTAATTGCAAGATAGACATCTTAATGATGTCACACTTTTGCGAAAGTACTAACTTTTTTTTAAAATTTATTTTTCCCAATTTTTACATTAAGTACATACAAAATCATAAAAATCAATAAGAATAATGGGAATAATGGGAACCCACTAAGGCGCAGCCTGTGCGTGGCTAATATTGTTAAATACATTATATTATTGTACCTACAAAGAAACAAACTCAGGGCATAAAAAACAAAAAAGATTGCAACTTGTCTAAGCGGTTTGTATAAAAAGTGTTTACAGTAAGTGTATAGTGAAGTTATAAGTGTTTAGTGTAATATTGAGGGTATAGTTTGTGAGAAACATGAAGTGATACAAATTAAAATTAAAATTGCACCATACTCTCTCCCTAATTGTCTGCAAAATAATATTATCTACCATGAAAATATAAACAATTATCCTACGAGAAGTGGCCGAGATTTGAGGCTTCCCAACGTGCATACAAAATAAGGACAAAACATTTATAATAACCTACCAAAAGCCGTAAAGGAAGCCAAAATTCTTGGCGCATTTCGTAAGATATATGCTATATGTGTAAGAAAAAAAGATTTATATACGAAGGTACGTATTTTAGTCACCTTAAACCAATTTAACCGTATTTTGTAAACCGGTGTAACTATAATTCTTGAACTGTATATTTTAAATTTTATTCTATGTTTTTATCTTGTGTTTTATATATTTTCTTATTAAATGTGCACATATCAAAATAAATATTCAAAATATATAATTTTTTTTTTCAATATTTGAAACAAAGTTTGCTCGTGTTTCAAAACAATAAATTTAAGAGTAAAATATTTATGTTTGTTAAAACACACTTCTACCGACGCCCTAAGCCCAGCTGTCAATATTATTTACGAAACAATTTGATTTGAAAATACGCGCTAGTAAAATAAATTTCAAACACTAGCTGTCTGAAAAAGGCACACGAATAAATCTAAAAAATACGCTTCACAAAGTGTCAAAACGTTTATGAACAATTTCACAAAAACTTCTCAATGTTTCAAATAATGTACTTAGATAATATAAATTATATATACAAAAGGTATTGTTCGTGTGTGTGTGCAGTATTGACTCAAAAACTACTAGATTGATTTCGCTGAATATTTCAAAGTTTGTTTTTATTAGTGTCTGGAGTGTTTAGAGAGTGGTTTGAATGGTAAAAGAAGTCAAGGATGCCCGAGGAAGGCTTAGCGTAATATTAAATTGACAAAGTGTTTAATGCAGCAGCAAGGCTCATAACCGGGGTTTCAAAATATTCGCACATTTCAGAACACCTTCGTAACCTTCACTGGCTCAAGTGCCCTGAAAGAATCCAGTACAAACTGTGCTGGATGGTGTTTAAATCCATCAATGAAATAGCCCCACCCTACATCTCTGAACTATGCATCCCGGAAAACACTGGTCAGAGGCAGTCAACTCTTAGATCAGCAACATCATCAGCTGTAGGCAGACTGATAGAACCTATACGCAAGCCAAATACTATGTTTGGTGATCGCGCTTTCGGAGTATCTGGGCCGATGGCTTGGAATAAATTCCCTCCGGAACTAAGATCCATAACAAGTCCAACAGAATTCAGGTCTAAACTAAAAACTTAATTAAAATTAAATATACCATTCCTAAGAGAAAGTACAGTTATATTCAATTTTCCAATTATGTCCTAAATCCTGTATCTAAATTTTCCTAATAAACAATTAGATAATGATAATTAAGTGTTAATCTCAAGTGACCTACCAGGTAAGTATTGTATTGCATATTATCTCCATAAATAGTTAAGCTATAACATAGATCACTGTAGAATTGTATTGTAAGTTTGTACAGCGCCCTTGAGGTGATTTTGCACAAAAACGGAGCGATACAGGTCATCCAATTATTATTATTATTATTAAATTACTTGATCCATCCGGAACTAAGATCCATAACAAGTCCAACAGAATTCAGGTCTAAACTAGAAACTTAACTTTTTAAACTATCATACCGTTTAATTCCTGGGAGAAAGTCCAATTATATCCAATTTTCCAATTATGTCCTAAATCCTGTATCTAAATTTCGCTAATAAACCATTAGTTAATGTTAGTTAAGTTTTAATCTCAAGTGACCTACCAGGTAAGTATGGTACTGTATATTATCTTCATATATAGTTAGTAATAAAATAGATCATTGTGAAAATGTATTTTATATTTGTACAGCGCCCTTGAGGTGATTTTGCACATAAAAGGCGCTATACAAATCATCCAAATATTATTATTAAATACGTATGCGTGATAAAATGTTGCGTATATGATGAACAAAGAAAGGGGTTTAAGAAGAATCAATGACGTAATTTTGGAATGTAGAAGAAGTCGAGGACACCCATAAAAGACACGATCAAGTAAAATAAATACAATACTTTTTTAAATTCTTTACTACAGAGTTTTCCAATAAGAGGTGTTATTTTGAATAGGCTGCTATTTCGGTAGATGTTACTTTTGAAGCTGTCATATTTTGACATTTGACGAGTAGAAACTTTTTTTTTTTTTTATAGCGAATACCTCACAAGAGTCCCAACTGCTCCCGTCTGGAGCCAGTGAGACTATGGCATCCCCAATTGGGGGATGTTGTGAGGCTGAAGGTAAGTGGGGAAGGGAAAGAGGAAGGTGGGGAAGTACCTGGCTATTCAGATCTAGTCACTAAACACGGTTAAAGCCATTTGGAGCAACGTTTCAATTCTGAATGGTGGTCTTACACCAGGGCGATACTGGTAGTATCTTCCACTCTGGAACATGCCGCAAATATACTATATATTATTTTAATTAATTAATTGTGAAATAACACAAATTAATCAAATAAAATTTATTTGCGCACGCCGGGTTCGCACCCGCGACCTTCGGAATGGCAGTCCAATGCGTTACCACTGGACTATGCCGGCCGTCGAAACTACGCCATTAATAAAAATGGAACGATACACGCTTCAACAACGCATTAAAATTATTAAAATTCACTTGAGTGAATCAAATGCAAATCATCTTGAGTGATGAGGCCCATTTCCGCCTCGGTGGCTTCGTCAACAAGCAAAATTGTCGCATCTGGGGCTCGGAAAACCCAAGCGTTATTGTTGTAAAGCCTCTTTATCCTCAACGTGTGACTGTTTGGTGCGGTTTATGGTCCGGCGGAGTCATTGCACCTTACTTTTTTGAAAATGAGGCTGGAGCAACAGTTACGGTGAATGGATTGCGCTGTCGAGAGATGATTAATGATTTTTTATGGCCGGAATTGGATTTAATTGATCTGGACATCGTTTACTTTCAACAAGGCGGCGCTACGTGCCACACAAGCAACGAAACCATTGATCTTTTAAGATTGAAAATCAAAATAACACCTCTTATTGGAAAACCGTGTATTTTGAATGCACCTAGTTTTCACGTACACTATAATTCATAATCTAAAAACTTTACTCCAAACTACTGAATACCCTGATCAATGTCGGGAACCCGGTACACGTCAGCTAGTATAAAATATTTTCGAACACTTGCATTTATTGGGGTGGTTTCACTGGATAGAAAATCAACAGAATTGAAATATATAATAGGTAGGTACTGATTTGAAAAAAAAAATGTCATTCATTTACTTCAGACCTTTTGACTTCTAGGTCCCAATTAGACCTAGGAAATTGATATAAATATATTCCAGAAAGAATTTCAAAATTTTATTTTTTGTTCTTTCGTTTACAAGAAGTAATAATAAATTTGAGCATACTTCGGGCACACGCACGAACCCTTACATGTACCCAACACTAGACTCCATGATCAATTTCATGTAGTTGCTTCTCGCACTAATTTTATTACATATATATTAGTTCACAGAGAATTGATTGTATAGAGTGAGAAATGTAACTTGCTCGGTCGAAATATTAAATTTTAATAACATTGCTTCCTAAGCAAATATACCTACATAGTTACGAGACAGGTATCTTACATGTTTCTAGGCAATAATCTTTAACTGTATCACTTTATTATTATGTTATCATAAATACATGTTACGGTTTTGATTATGTCTGTAACTCCGGTGCGACGAACTCTAGAACTTTTCTTTAAATATAAGTGTCATTTTCAAAATTGAAGCTGATTGTGGGAACAATTCAGACAAGCGATAAAGATGGAAAAAAAATATTTAATTTCATTTAATTTATTAACGAATTACTCTTCATTTGAAGTGTGTATTTCTTTTGTTCAAATTTTTCAAGTTTACTAACAGTGTTCATTCGAATGGTAAAAATATTATAATCTCTAAAATGGGCAATGTTTGTTTGAAAATGCAATTAGATTTTAATAAATATTTTCAGCTTCACGAATTCAATTTAGTTGATAATAAGATTATTATGTACATAAATATTATCTTTATAATTTTGTTTCTTTGTATGTAAAAGCCCATTTGTCGTCTAAATAAATAAATTCATTTTAATGTTTGGGTGTTATGATGTTGCAGGTCAGATGTCTATTAGTTCAGAATAAATCACGATTTTATTTTTGGCCGTAATAATCTGAAATTATATTTAAATTTTAACATTTAGGGGGTTGATTATAGACATTTATTTTTGGGGTATTATGCCGTGTTGCGCTACCTCCATCTTTAACAAGCCGTGAGTATCTCAAATCATACCATTTAAGGCAATGGTTTATCCCTATGAAACTTTATGTTCATCTCTTGTCGCTTTAAGGGCTGAACACAAAGGAAAAAATAATCTACAGTCTCCTTTAGCCTCAGAGTTAAGGTGTTAGCAGTTTTATCACCCCTGATTGTTCGTAAAAAGCCACTTGTGGAACAAAAACCCGATTTATTGGAAACGGGAACAAATTTACGAGCGATGTATGGAATATTTTACGGGATTTTCTTCATCTGGTATTGAAGTCGGCCTTTATCTCGCAGTTACTTAAATGGCCTTTCATAAAAAAAAAAACATAATAAAAAATATTATGCCAAAAAAATACGAAATAAATTCCATACCTACTGTAGAACAGATCATACAAAATACGCTCCTAGGTATAAAACATGAAATATATTTTCCTATCTACATTATATCATTATTATAAGGGTTAGTAATTTGAAAAATTGTAAACATATGTATACAATATACTTAGAAGCCTTATGGGCGTGTAAAGGAGACATAAATTTAAATATATATATAAAGGATAAAGTTTTTGAAGTGACAACATTAATATTTAATTTCTTTAATCTTTCAAAAATATGTACCAAATAAATAATATTTCACTTGTAAAAATTTCAACTAATTAATTACACAAAATTTCGTATTATAAATTTCTAATTATTCCACAAAATTCATCCTAGACTTCAGATAAAGTCAATAGATGTCGCACATTAAAATAAAAATAAGATATATTTACATAAGACATTGTCTAGATTGCATTTAGTTCGAGTTGAATCTTGCGAGCATACATAAAGATAGCAGGCAATTAAAGTGTGCGGTGAGAAAAATGAAGGCAATGTCGGTAGTTCTTATTCAAATTTGATACAGTTAAAATATGACCGAAGGAGATAGGGTCCCGTTAGCTCAGTTGGTTGAGCGGTGCCCCGGAAAGGCAAGGATCCTGGTTTCGAGTCTTAGATATGACCGTATATTTTTCTGATTTTTCTGTTTCAAATAATCCTTTAGGAATTGCTAATATTGTCTTAAATAATAAAAATATTACAATATGAGGTTTTACTCACTAAGTTATTGCAAAAAATAATAAAATTCTATTATAAAATTTTACTTTCTTGTAGAGTAAATGACAAATTTGGCGCTTTCGAACTTTTATTGACAGTAAAATTGATAATCTATCGAAATATCTATTATTACAATCTGAAAATATGCAGAATGCATTATCGTAGATATTATAAAAAGTAGTGAAAATTTCAGAACTCACCATGTCAAAGTTTTTCTTGGTTCTTTTCTTGCATTGTCGACATTCTGATCAAGAGGATTGTCTTTTAAATAAAAACTTTTTTGTTTGTTTTTAATATTAATTTCTTTCGATTCTCTCCAGTATCCAACCAGATCGTGTGACAACGTTTTTAGTACAAAAAAACCTTTTGTCGTAGTATAAAAGGATTTTTCAGCATTTCTTTCCCATAAAATCCTTTACATTTCTCAGAGGCATTTTTTCTTTGCCATGGATATTGATGTAATGCGAGGAAGATTGTTTTGTAAGATGGGTGCGAATAAATGCCTATAAATACCATGAAATCTCCGTGCTTTTTGTTCTGAATATATTAATTTTACATTCACAAATAAAGGACAATAATTCTTAATGGATTTAAATTCTCAGATGTCTTAATGAGATTTGATTAATAAGGGTAGAAGAAATTAGAAAGACAAACGTATATATCATTATTATTATATCTCGGTTTAAGGCTCTCGGCCATGAGCTCAGAAGTCGCGGGATGGAATCCCTGCGCGCACAATTTATTTTGTGTGTTATTTCACATTTAATTCTTATAAAATAATCTAAAGCATGTTTTCGGCAGGTTCCAGAGTTGTAGATATTCTCGGTATCGTCCAGGTGAAAGACCATCAATCACATTTGAAAAGATTATTTAGCCGTTTTTGGTGACGAAATAAATAAATATCTAGATAAACTCGCGCCTTCTGATGTCCGGTCAGACGCTCTGGACCACTGAGTTACGTCGGCTTATTTCCAACCTTCCAAATAATTCAATTCAATTCGCCTGTACAGGTGACTAATTAATGCTTATAATAATTTATTATTTTTTGTGCTGTGCATAAAAACCTTGTCTTTTATAAAAATTAGTTAATAATTTTATTTTTTTTTAAATTAGTTAGAATTTTTAAAAAAATATATATATTTATATCTAGTTACTTTACCACCTTCCTCTTCCCCGTCTCCTTCCCGTCATACCTTTTAGTACAATAAAGTCCAATTAAAAATACTTCACTGGCTAAAAATATATTGGTAATCCGGTTAAAAACGGGATTGCAGGGCTTCAAATAATGAATTAACAGGTTTTCTGATAGTAACAGATTTGGCGACATGAGATAGATAGCGAATATATTCTTAATAAGTTAGCAATACTCATTTTTCTCTGTGCACCCAACGCGAAAAAATACATTTGTATTTTATGATATGGAAGCTGCAAGGTGTGATATTGATTGATAAGGTTGATGATCCTTACAAAAATGGCCGTAAATCTTTGGTGAGAAATACTGACAAGTTAATTTAAAAAATAACCTACAA
The DNA here is from genome assembly GCA_026573805.1 of Hesperophylax magnus. NCBI lineage: Eukaryota > Metazoa > Arthropoda > Insecta > Trichoptera > Limnephilidae > Hesperophylax > Hesperophylax magnus. The sequence continues at coordinate 2,934,034 of JAIUSX010000016.1, forward strand.
TAAAATTGCGATATTGCTTTGAGAACAAAGAAGAAATACAAAAAATTCCGGGTTACGCAAAACCTGACAATATTTGAACTACTTCCGTCATTATAAATGAAAAGCATTGCTTCTGCAATGATGGAGGTTAGTTAGCAGAGGTTGGATACACAACGCCTGTATGAGAACCGTCGCACTTGTTCACTCAACTACTAACTGCTTAATTATACGGTAATAGTAGTATTAGTAGCTTAATAGTTCGTGGTATCTGGTACTTGACATTTACACCAAACTAAAAGCCACATTATTTCACTAATTATTATACTGACGAGCCGGCTGTAATAAGATTAACGCGAGCAATTTGGTATCATTTCCACATAAACACACACTTTACCACTATCTACACATCTGCCCTGATGATGTAAATTGTAAACTAAAGCCCGACTTGCATCATAACCCAAAATGAATCACGATTAAGTTATAGAGTTGATTAACCAGATCCGCTGTAATGTTCAAGGCTGTATCCTGCAGGTTTAATATTTCCTCGATGACAGCCAACGAAAGGGCAACATAAAATTTAATTAGAAGAAGAGATATATAAATTCAGTTTTTTATCTTACAACAAAAAACCCAGTGGTCTTGAGGAAGAAGAAATTAAAATGTCATTCCTGACACGATAATTATAGGTCTATTGCGCCCCTACAACATTACATCCCTAATGTATTATGTTGAAAAATAATCAACGAAATCAACTACAAATCATAATCGTTCAATAAAGTGTGTGTTTAGTGTATTTTATATAATGTATACATCTAATACATTAACTTTTGTTAACTAACTTACTAATCAAATTATCAATTGAATTATTAATTAACTTGTTTATTAAGTTAAATTAATTATGTGTCATCTTATTATAACAATTTTGAGGTTGAATCCTAGATATGTTTAAGCTGAGTTCAATAATAATTATAGACCAAGAAAAGAAAAAAAAGACTTACCTATAATGGGGAGGATTCAATCAGTCATCTAAATTATTAATTGGGAAACAAATCGAAATCACCTTAAATTTAAACAACATATTAAGTGGGGAATTTTTAAAACAAATTCGCTATCAGCGTCTGTCTGTTTGTGCGCTTAGTTCTTCTAAATTACATTACGGATTTTGATAATATTTTCACTATCATTTATAAAACTCCTTCTAAAAGGTTTGTATATATAATAAATGCATACTATATTTATAGAAAGTAGAGAAAAGTCAATGTTTTATAATCAAATCGTAAAAAAATATTTTCGTGCGCTAACATTGCTAATGCTGGCTAAACCTTAAGAGATACATTAAAATAATGTATTACAAAAATGTATATCTTAAAAAGGCCTACAAAAAAGTCAACAACAGTATACGTCTATCTCCTAAGGATAACCCCTAGCAACTCCGGGTACACGTCAGCTATTTGGTAATAAAATTAAAAGCATTTTTATTTTCACTAACAAGTAACTCTGTAGAATTTATATAAATAGAACATCTGTGAGTGGCCTCACTACAGCTTCATAATACCTTTAGAAGGCGAAATAGCTGTCACGCTTAATAATAATAATAATTACACAGCAGAACTTGTAAATAACGTTTTTTTTATAAATTTAATAATGATAAAATTGAATTTTTTTAAATCTTAAAAATTCATGAAATTGAGTTCTACAAATTAAAAATGATAATAATTCATAAATAAACAAAAGGGCGATTTCTTAGTGCAAAAGTAATTTTACCTCTGAAGTAAAAAAAATACATTTAGTATTTTGTGTTTCATAATTTTTACGTTATATTATGTAACGTGGATAGGTTCTTGTAATTACTACATTTTATGTTTTTTAAATGCGAAACCGCACAAGAGTCCCAACTGCTCCCAACCACCTGAAGCCAGTGAGGCTATGGCATCCCTAATTGGGCTATATTGTGAGGCTGAAGATAGTGGGGATGGGACTGAGATGGAGGAGATTAAGGTGGAGAAGAATCTGGCTATTCAGATCTGGTCACCAAACACGGACCAAGCCAACAACGTATACTGAGAGTATCGTCCACCGTGTGTGCCGTAAGTATAGTCTATATTATTTTAAATGAATAAATTATGAAATAACACAAATTCATCGAATAAAATTTATTTACGAATGCCGGGATTGGAACCCGTGACCTTCGGATTGCTAGTCGATAGCCTTACCCCTCGACCACGGTGTCCGTGGAATACACATACTTTCCACAATCACCTCTCGGTGACACAGGCTAGAAAACTCATCCGAGGAGAAAAACCATTAAAAAAGGAAAAATAAAACAATCGATTGAGTATAGCGTCGATTACTATGGGACACATGAAAAGTAAGCTTTCCTAGCGGCAATGGCAAAGTCAATAATTTTATTTAAAAGCTTCTTTACCGCACTTCATTCCAGAAAGTGGTGTTAGGCAATTATTGGTGGTATCTCCCACTTCTTCCAACATATTTATATGTAGGATCAGAGGTTCGCAAATTGGATGAAACCGCCCCCTCCAGGGCGGTGAAAGAATCCAGGTGGCGGTAGAGCTTAATGGGAGCTAGGGGGGCATTAAAGGGCAAAAAGGGGCGGCGAAGAAAATACAAAATAGCGAAAAGAAAGAAGGTACTAAACAGTTATGATTCGTGGCAAGAATCATACCAATAAACGAATAAAATTGAACTCAAATTACTACCAACATACTTTAGAGACGAACTACAATATATTAAAGACTTCCACACAAACCTTCCAAGACAAAGAAAACATCAGACTAAAGGAATAATAAAACAATAACACAAAATTATTTACAGTTTAAAGGAATCTAAATCTACAGCTAAGTTCACAGTGATATTAAAAGTGTACCTAATTTAAGAAAATTTAAAGAAAAGAATAAAAATTATATGTTTTGTAAGCGTAAGTTAAAATAAAATTGTACATTTTATATTAGACCATATGAAATGAATCTATTTTAAAATAAATAAATTAATAAAATGAATATCATTCTCGATCTGTTTTCTACGCTACAATGCGCTTAAGACAGTGGTTTGTAATAATAATTGGATAATTTTAATAGCGCATTTTTTGTGAAAACTCAACTCAAGTACGCTGTAGAAATACGTTTTCCTAATAATTTACAAACATTTATACTGAAAAGACATACATCTGGCAGGTAACTTTAGTTTATATAAATGCAGTTTTATAAGAAAGTTTAAGCTTGGAGAAGGTTCGAATTTGAATGCAATACTGCACATTGTATTATATCACAGTTGCTATTTAATCCTCCTTTACTAATAATATTACATTTGTTTGAAGATTTGTGACAAAAGTAATAATATTATAAATAATAACGGCTGAGATAATGAAACCTCTACAATCCATAGATATTTTTGAATACAGACGCGTAGCGTTATTCATTATCGATACTCTGTTTTTTAAATCATGAGAATCGGTATACTAGTGATGGAAATAAATCAATTTTTGTAAAATCTCGCGCGTTTACGTGAAAAGACGTTCTAATGTCTTGACCGCTATTATCATATTTACGCCTTTTGACGTTCTAATGTTCTGGGTGGTTAATAATAGTTTTATTTTTCCTTTTTTCGTTACACATAGAGATAAAGATATCCTCACAGGGATCTTCTATGCAGATGGTTTCAATTAGAAATTATAAATTTAATTGTACGAATAATATCAAGTAATTATAAATATGTGACGTAGTTTTTTTTCTGAAATAATTTTTATTTTAGTTCAGTTGTGTGATGTAAGTTTCAGTCTGTATTTAGTGTCAGTATATTTTCTATTTCCTGATCTCCCTTTGTTTTATATGCAGGTTTTAATTTCAGATTTAAATCCTATAATAATGTTGTTGCGGCAGAAATAATATTTTTATTTTAAGCATTGCAGTTCATTGTAGTAAAATTTTATTGTAGTTCAACTTTATGGGCTGAATAATTTTTTTATCACCATATACAGGGTGTCCGGGGGTAAAGTGTATTAACTTTAGGAGGTCATTCTACATGATGGTAGAAGTAAAAAAAAAATAAATAACTTTTTCGAATTTAATTTTTTTTCCATAGAAGAATATTGATTTCACATTCAAACAATTCAACTTTTTTACCCAAAAACTACCTTTAAATGTTGGAATATCGAAAAAAGTTGTTGAAATTTTCTACTTCTAAAATCATGTTGAATTACCCCCCGAGGTTAGTGCACTTTGCCGCCAGACACCCTGTATATATAAATTGTAAATTGTTTCTTTCTTATGTTTTTTTCGTAGAGAAAATATTTTTCGAAATAATGCGGGATATCAAAAGAGATGGAAATTCTTAAATTCTTAAATCATCTATCTCCTGCCGAGAACTATCCAACGCATCCTCGTAATAAACCATGAATAATTCAATTGTTAACTATTACATCTTTAGGAAAGTTATTGATAATAATTGATGGACTAATTAAAATTGCATTGTATTTTATAATAGTACCAGCAAGATGGTGGGTTGGGAAAGGAAATTATAATATATTCGTAAGTTCGTAATCCAGCACATCAAAGAGCTCCACATGTAAAAATTTATAAAATATGATACTTTTAGCTTCAAGGAATTTAAAAATTCAATAAAACAAAATCCGTATCCTAATGGAAGCATGGCACATAAAGATCGACGGAGAGTAGTAACCTTTAAGAGGAACAGCTGGGCGGATTTTTCATAAAAAACTTAAATTTGGATTTGAGGCCAAAATAAATGAACAAACTGAAAAATAGTATATAAATCTAGTAGGATAAGTGCTATTTTATTTATTTGAGTTTTAAATTATAAAATATAGGCCTTTAAAGAACAACAGCAATATTGAAAAATTTTCACGAATTAATAGTAATCTCGAAATAGTATGAAATAAAGTCGCTATCTGCGTCTATCTGTTTGTGCGGTTAGTTCTTTTAAACTACGCAACGGATTTTTATAGTGTTTTAATTATCATTTAGAAAATTTCTTCCGAAAGGTTAACATATATAATCTATGCATATAATATTTATAGAAAGTATAGAAATGTCAATGTTTTGTAATCAAGTCGTAAAAAAAATATTTTCGGGCGCTTACATTGCTAACTCTGGCTAAACCTCAAGAGATACATCAAAATAATGTACAAAGGAATTGTATATCTTAAAAAGGTCTACAGAAAATTATGTTCTTGAATATGTCTATCTCCTAAAGAGCTACGCCGGGTACACGGTTAGTTATTAATAAAATAATCTTGTCCCACTTACTATGTAGGTATAAAATAAAATAAAACATCGTGCAAAAAGCATTTTTTGGGTCGATATTTTATAGTTATTAATAAAAAAAAATTAATCCGACATAAATAAGTCGTTCGTAATCTAATTTTAAGCCAATCAAAGTTTTTTTAATTCATATTTTTATTTGATATATCATTATATTAACGTCGTAGGTAGGGCAATGTCACTTGAAAATGGAGTTATTTAATAGCCTTTATTTTATAATTTAAAATACAAATAAATAAAGTAGCACATACGATTAAAAAACTATTCAGTTTGGTCAAGTGTTTTGGTCTCACATCCAAATTTAAGTTTTGTATGAAAAGGCCGCTCAACCGTTCCTCTTAAATCACAGCCGAATTGACTTTTACAGATTTTTATACCCCTACAGGAAAGATAATAATATGAGAACATACTAATAATGTAAGTAAAATATTTCGTAAAATCATCGGATTATTTTATACGACATCACCACTTGCTTTCGACTGAGGTTTGGATTGAAAAAACTGGACAAACAATACAGCGTCTTGCCTTATTATCTGTGGAGATTGCTCCTTTACTGAACGGAAATGACTTTGTAAGCTAAATACAGAGATTTTGTTTTAAAAATTTATAATAACGCATTGTAGCGTTATAAAATCCCGTTCGAGAGATCGTCTACAATCATTTTTTTCTGCTCTTATAGATTTAATTTTATTTTTGTTATTTTTTGTCAGTTACACCGTAGATCTCACTATAGGTTATTCTATGAATTGGGGTCAATACCAGTACAAAAGGTACGCATTCATCGAGACCTAGAGGCTTAATGAACTTCCGCGATTCTGCAATACCTCTGTGATATTCATTGTTCCAGGAAGGGAAGTAATAATTTCCTGCCCTACTTGGCGACCTACTACACAGCTTCTGGACAAGGAAGCATATTACAGCCATATCGGCAACTAAGCAGAATCGATACGACAAAGCACACTGCCGATGTTAGTTTAGCGATATCGCTAGCATGCTTTTATTTTATTATAATTTATACATAGATAATTTGATCAATATTTGCAAAAATCTCCAGAAAACTGGTAACTGACAATCCGGTAACGTCCTAGAAAAATTAGTTCGTTTCGCAAAACTGATTTCATTATTACAATTATTATTGTAAGTATTTTCTGACTGTCTTTTTTAGCGAAAATTTTGAAAACCGCCATTTGCATGAAATTGAGATTATTTCGTTAAAAGTTTGAATCACGAACAAGATAACATAAAATTTAAAAAAAATAAAATAGAACTATCTTTAGGTTTCAAACATTCTATGCAATTTGGCATTTAGCCAGAAAAACAGCTAAAACCTTGTTGCTTTGAAAATCAGTTAATCTCAGGGCAATAGGTTTATGATTATTTCTAACATAAAGATTCAATTAAAATATAAGTTCATCATATTCACTTTTTCAAAAATGTAATTTTTTTCTTTGTTTCACGCAAATAGCAAATAGAACCTTGCTGTCCCAAGGGATAGAGCTTGTAGTACAGCGTAAATGAAACCACGTTACTCCAAACATATATACGACAAATAGAGAACTAAGTTTCGGGTAAATTTGCAGATGAAACCTTGTTGTTCTTAAAAATAAACATAAGCATTTTAAATAGAACTCTGTTGCATAGTTATCTGAGAACGTACGTAGAAGTTGTATACATTTTTAGTTAGGGTTTTTAAAGAAAAAAAAAACGTTAGAAGTTTTTTTTTTGCTAAAATTTTAGATGGAACCTTATTTTTGCGAGGGCACGAATAGCCTATTTTAGCAGTAACCCGTGAAAACCAGAACGAAATTGGTTGTTAAAAAACCACAGCAAGGCCATATCTTTTACGACTTCAAATTAAACTACCGGTGATTTTTTCTACTTGTAAATTACATTCTGGGGCCTATGTCGGGTATCATGGTGCATCATGAATAAATTAATGTTACCACATGAGGGACCAAGAAGGAAAGATCCCTCAAAATATTTTTAGTTTTAAGGTCTGATTCTGAACAGCTCTACCAGATCCACCTAAAATCTTGATCTCACGATAGAATCAAATGATAATGTGCAATATTCCATGAAAATTATATTCATTAACTTTTATGTCAAATGAAAATTAGATCAATTTTCGATAAAACGGGGAAAATTTTAATGAAAAAGGGTAATTTTTACTAAACTTGGCAATTTTCAATGAAAGTTGTTTTTAATAAAATCTTTTTTGAAACCATCAATTTGAGAATGAATGACATTTATTATTGAGAAATTACAAATCAATAAATGTATTTTGAAAGCTCACTTGTGGAATTTTCTCATTAATGTAGCTATATTTGAAAATAATTACATAATTACGATAAACTTTGTTAATTACTTACAATAATGTTCAAGTCAATCAATCACAGGACGTATTGATTATGATTTTAAATATTATGTAATGCTTATCTGAACATTTAGAACAAGTTGTTTAACAGAACTTAATTAATAATTTGAATAGGAATTTCACAAATCTTGAAAATTAAATTTGAAATTAGATGAATTCAAATATTGTGAAACAACCTGTCCTAAGCGTTTTGTACAACCTTACGCAGTTTAACCGCGGGATTTATCTGATTTCGAATGAAATGGTTAACACGTTTATTTTAAATTGCACAAAAAGTTACGTTTTTGTAAAAACCTAAATAAGTATCTTGTTCGAGGATTTCTACAAACATTTCATTTATAGATCAGAAAAACCTATGTCGACGATGGAAATACAAAAGAACGTAAGCGACATTTAACCAAAATTAGTTAATCATACAGTTGTGATTAGAATTTTTGTCTGATCAAAACTGTGCATTTAACCTTTTTTTGACTAAATTGTCGCTTACAACTTTTTGCCTTGCCGGCGTCGAGATTCCCATGAATTTTACGAACAATTGTCCAACTCCAGGAAAAAAGATAAAAGGAAAACCCATCATTATTATCGGTGTTTAATTAGAATGTTTCTTGGAATAATTTCTTACTAGATTATTGAAAATGTTATAATTTCTTAAGTGTGAAGCGTGTAGTAATGTAATTTCTTTTTGAAAGTTTTGTTATGTAAAATCGTATATTTTCACAGCACATTTTTAAAAGAATTCATTTTTTTATCGGCTATCTATAATTCTATGTTAAACAAGCGGTTTAACGAGTAAACTAAGTCATTCAGAGGATACATAAAAATAATAAAAATTTTAAGAAAATCTTCAAAAAATTAGGATCTGAAAAGTAATTATGATTTTTTGACATTTGGTATTAGAATAAAAAATCACAAGAAATAAACCAATTGTATTCTTATGTACTGATATTTACAGAACTGTGCATTTATTTCTCAGGCGGAATGTACATCTAAATTCAAAATTTATTTAATTTTTTTTTTTCAATTAACAATTTATATATCTTTCATTTGGTATAAGTTAATATAATGTTGTAATGTTCAACTGGACAGCAAGAAACATTTTAATATAGTTGTAAAGTTTCAATAAATTAATTAATTTATTTATTATATCAAAGCCTCACGTTAGCAATTGGCAATCTGCTCACCCAAAGTTGAAACAAAAAAGGAGAAATTTTCCCTGGCACTGTACAATTTTTTTTACAATGCAATATATTCAACTACTATATTAGCTTATTTGTATTATTTATAAGCGCTATTGGGGCATTTTATTTCAGAAGTGCTACAAAAAATTAACCTTTTTATATTTTGTATTATTTATATTTTATTTTGAAATTGTTAAGAAATTCGTTTAATCGAATACGTTTATTATAATGCAATGCAATGTCATATAAGTCAAACTTTCTATTTTTTTAATGTCTTGAACATTTATTGTTAGCTGTGTAATAATACAGAGTTAATAATAAGAAAAAAAATGGAATTACTATATTTATGAATAGATTTTTTATTATTATTTATTTTAACAATGGGGTACCTTTATTTAAATATTTAATTTAACGAAAACTTAAAAACAAACTTATTTTTCAAGTCAAAACTCCTGAAATAGTTGTCATAAGAAACTTTGTATGTACACTCGGCTGAGGACAAATTACCGTAATTCAAAGTTTCAAAAACACATTAAGTAGATTGGAATAAAGAGAAAAAACTCACCATACTTCTTTCCGCTTCTCGTCGGCACAGTTTAATAATTAATAACAATACGAATTTAATTTAACAAAACTTTGAAACTTTTTAAAAATACAAAAACGAAGTTAGATGTTTTTCCAATGTTTAATATATTACTTATCAGCTTAAGTGTTGATAAAGTTCGATAAAAAAGTCGTTCAGCACTTGTGTTAATGAATAAGCTGAAACTACTTGTTAGATGTTTCAGAGCTTGCGGGATGCGTCGCGGCGCCTGTTCTCGGTGCTCTGCGAGTTGGGCGCCGCGACGGAGGCTTTTATGCTCGGCGATCTGCGATCTGCGCGTCGATGGTGCCTCCCCCAGCCTCTCGCAGTCTCTGTCACGTGATTCATCAGCGAAGCGTTCACTTACTCTATTTTTTTCATTGACTGCAAAATTCGGCAAGTTGACAAAAATGTTTATCTGTGAACTTAAGAAAATATCTTACTTTTTTCGTGTGTTATTCTAGTGTTGGTATTCATGACGTCTCTGAGCTGATTTAGGGATAAAGACATTATGTTTTTTTTTTTTCTTTTGTGGTATTCAATGAAGTATTTTTTGTCATTGTTCACAGAACCACAAATTTGGCACTGAATATTTTTGGGAAAATATTTTTGCTCTTTTTCGCATTCCACAGTAATAAATTAATTTTGTCTCAAACTCAAACAAAATTAGGTATATTTCGGCGCTATTACATAAAATACTCCAAACTCAAGGTCATAATTTTCTGTAGATATTTTAATAAACTTTAAATGCGTTGCATTTCTCCCTATAAGCCGTATAAACAAATGGTACAGAAAAAAATCCAGGTAATACTATCAAGGCATTAAATAATCACGTTAATTTGACATATTTCGACATAAATTTATGAAACTACATAAACTAGGTATATTTATTTATTTCTCAACTCTTTTCAATATATGTACGTTGTACGTGATGTTACTTACTTATAATTATTTGTTATCCTTTGTGCTATGCATAAAAAACCTTGTCTTAAAAAAATTAGTTTTATCATTAAAAAATTAATAGCAAACAACAAAACAAAAAACACTTTTATGAAAAAATAATGAGATAAACATAGCAAAAATTAATAATTGATTTAAGGATTTTTTTTTACGTAGATATTAATTTTATTTTATTTGTGTGTGATTGTAACGTTCTCTAACAAGGTCCATTAAGATAAAAAACGTTTATATTCTACGTCTTCGTAATTGCGTGACATGTTTCCTTACATGTAAGAAGTTTTTTGTCATCCTTTTTACTAAAAACTGATTTTCTAATTCTCACATTCGATGTTGGTTATCATCTAGGGTATTTACATTATTTACGTTAAGTTATCACTCAGACAGTGAGATAAAAAATTAATCCTTAAAAATTAAAAAATATATAAATTAGTAACTGAATCTGAAAAAAATTGAAAAATATTCTCTGTATACTAATATAGCTGGGGTTTAATGTTAGAAGTGCCTACGTCAAATTTCATCCAAATCAGGCGTCGTGCATTCAATTCCTCGGCAGGCTAAGTACTCTATCACAACACAAGCAACATCTTCCGCTTACTGTGGTGGTAGTAGGAGGTTTTCAAATATTGTCAGGTTATTGGTAAACCGGGAATGTTTGTCTTTTTTTGTGGCTAAATCAAAAACTGTCATGTGGACATATAGCACTAACCTTAAGATATTTCTATCATAACTTTTTAATATCTAGCATGCTAGGCACAAATATGTAAAAAGGACACTAAATACATAACTATAAATATCAATTCTCAAAGTTTTTCTTTTAGCACGCAGTTTGAAATTCGCAAAGATGACATTGGCGCCTACTGAAAACAAATATAAATTATGTATATATTTATAGATACTGTCCTAAAACTGGAATTTCCTAGTTGGACAGTCGAATTTTATATTTATATTACATATATTGCCATTATAATTGCCAAGAATTCATCACCTTGCAAACAAATACTGTGAACTTATTGATATATTTGGTGTTCATAACATTGTGAGTTTCAAAAGGCAACTAATTTCAGACCTATTTGCTAGTTATTAACTTGTATTATTTATTAGCTTTAAAAAAAAGTCTTGTCTTTATACCTTCCAACGTTTAACTCACATACTCCTAAGTTTATTTGTTATTTATTTTTTTGGACGCATATTAATTACTGTATGCATGTACGGTCATACTTGATATGTATATTATACTTTAATTTACTTAACCATTTCAACTACTATTATTTAAATTCGATATTATTTACGGCGTTGGTATTTTGCCATTACTTATTAGTTTATTTCTGTACAGATACAACAGACATTATTTTACATCTTTTTTTAAACATTTGTTTTATAATACATATCAGTATATTACATATATTTATTTTCTAATACCTTACGTGTAAATTATTTTTCTGTTTTCAGTCTAACTGTTTTTGCAACAAACATGAATATGCATATACGAATGTACAATGTACATACATAATTTATACTTGTAACTTTTCTTTATTTACAATATTTGTTTATTTGGATTTTATGTTAATCTTAGTTTGATATTTATGTTTTTGTATTTAGTTATGCTATTATCCATGTATTATGTTACATACATAAACTGTCAATTTACTGTGTAAAAGCCCTATAGGGCGTTAATGAATAATTAATAAATAAATAAATTAGCTTGGCACTTTTAATAATTAATTAATTTAAGAATTTAAGAAAACTTACTTAGTGATAATTAATTAAGAATCTTTTCAAATTATTCGAATTCCTGTTAAAAACGGGACTGCAGGCCTTTAACGAATGAATTGACATGTTTCCTTATCAACTGTATCAGTAAAACACGAGTATGTATAAAGTTTTCTGTATTAAGATTATTGTTATATCTGCCTTACTTTGCAGATTTAAGTAATGGGAACTCTTTGTTAAAAAGTAAAAGGTTCTACTTATAATTGTGTTTATTTACGTTACTAATAATATGTCAAGATTTAGCTACACTGTTCCTTAACCAAGGGTTGGTAATTCTTTGGTTCGAGATGCTTGTTCCCTGTCACCTCACAAGCATCTGTTACACTCTAGCGACATCTGACGGACTCTGGAATAAGCTTTATGACTAGCGCCATCTATCGCTTAAGTACTCAACTTACTACCATACATCACAGATATATAATGAAGGTACTAAAATTTTTAACGGAAACGGTATGCTATCCCGTTTTTATCAAGATTTTAATAAATCGGCAATACTCATTTTTCTCTGTGTAGGGCGATAATACTATCAGATAATAAAACATAAAAAGACAAAAGTAAGCATTGTTTGCTTTCTTACAAGTTCTTTAAAATAATGGTAGTTGTTCTACGAAACTGAACAACCCATTGTAGCCAGAAAGTATTCAGATTTGAGACAGATGCCGTGTGTCATGAGTCATGAACAAAGTTTACAAACAGCTTCCTATTTCCTGTGGATATTATTGTAAACTGCTTTTATTACTGTAATTTATTGGGTCGTGGAAACTAAGTACTGAAGGTAATACCTACACACAAAGTTTCGAAACGTTCTTGGACCAAATGCAATTTTCCATTATGAATTTATTGTAGGCGAACTGTATACTTAATTAAATTGAATTATAAACGCGAGCTCTGTCATAATGCTTTTAACAATATGTAATTGCTGCACCATTCTAACTGTCCGAAGCCAGTGGGACTATGGCATCCCTGGGGTATTTTGTGAGGCTGTAGTGAGTAGGGAGGGGAAAAATGTCGATTAAAGGAAGGTTGGGAAATACCTGGATATTCAAAACTGATCACGAAACGAGGCTAAAGGCGTTTTGTTTTAAGTTCAAAAAAATATTTGTTTATTTTTTTTCTTATGTATTCCAGATCTCGGGGAGGGTGGTGCAATCCCATGAGCTCCATATTATAAAAGTAATAGTATAGAATATAGCAAGTAAACATAATAATATTGTAAGATAATACATATACAGTAAACGAAAACAAAATAAAATAATAATACAATTTATATATAAAAATGCGAAAATCTGTCATTTTAAATACATGTAGGATTACGAAAGATTTTTCAAATATTTATATTGAGGAATCAGTGGGATTTATAGGTTCAATTAGAAGTTCTAGCGAGCCGAACCCTCTGATATGAAAATATCTTGAGTCGGTGAATTATTGTCCCATTTGATTTCTGATGATTTGACGTGTTGTTTTTGTATTGTTTTGTATTTATTATGCTTATATAATGCACTTACATAATGTGGATTGACTAGATCAAGGCTGCCCAACCCCAGGCCCGCGTGAAACATTTTCAAAAAACCCGCCAATCCGCCAATTTGAAAAAGTGTCGCGGGCCCGCGGTAAAACAAACAATGCAGCATGCGCGCGGTCACCAGTGTTGCCAACGACGGCGATTTATCGCTATTTAGGCTACTCAGAACGAGAATCAGCGACGAAAAAATCTAACCTGTTGAACTTACTTTTGAAACAAAAATACACCGGTTTTCGACATAATATTCTTTGCGTCGAAATGGAATCCTGTAGCCACCCCCCCCCCATGGAATTCGAAAAATTGCTGTGGGGTATCACATATGATGTTCGGGTGCGCGGAATTTTTTCTTAGCGAAGTTCCGTAACAACCCCCCCCCCCCATGGATTTCAAATATTTTGTGGGGAGCACTTATTTAGATTTTTTTGTGGGGAATTATGTTTTATAGAAATTCTCTAACCCCCCCCCCCCCCATGGAAATAGGAACCGTCAGGTATTCAGTGATTCAGTGGCCCGCCAGTGATTCAAAATCGTCAATTTCGCCTAACTGCTAAAAAGGTTGGGCAGCCTTTGACTAGATCAAGGCTGCCCAACCCCAGGCCCGCGGGCCACAATGTGGCCCGCGAACGAATTATAAGTGGCCCGCGTGAAACATTTTCAAAAAACCCGCCAATCGCGGTCACCAGTGTTGCCAACGACGGCGATTTATCGCTATTTAGGCTACTCAGAACGAGAATCAGCGACGAAAAAATCTAACCTCTTGAACTTACTTTTGAAACAAAAATACACCGGTTTTCGACATAATATTTTTTGCGTCGAAATGGAATCCCGTAGCCACCCCCCCCCCCCCCCCATGGAATTCGAAAAATTGCTGTGGGGTATCACATACGATGTTCGGAATTTTTTCTCAGCGAAGTTCCTTAACAACCCCCCCCTCCATGGATTTCAAATATTTTGTGCGGAGCACTTATTTAGATTTTTTTTGTGGGAATTATGTTTTATAGAAATTAAAATAACAATTTAAAATTAAATAACAACCCCCCCCCCCCCCCATGGAAATAGGAACCGTCAGGTATTCAGTGGCCCGCCAGTGATTCAAAATCGTCAATTTCGCCCAACTGCTAAAAAGGTTGGGCAGCCTTGGACTAGATGATCATTTGTGGAAAAGTGTGTGGAAGGTTTTAGTTTTTTATGTGGGGAAGATTTAACCCGGACATAAAGTATATATTTTTTTTTTTAAATTATGAAAATAAAGTATATGTATTTATTATTTTTCAAAAAGTAGCATAGATGTAAAATATATTTTTAACGTATTTAAATGTATAATAGTTTAGATAAAAGACGTGAATTTACTGTCTGGCGCTATCCATGTGTTAGCATTGTAAATTAGATAATATTAAATACAGCCCAACTATCATATTTGCTTGAACTTGAAGCACAGTGAAAAATTAAGAGAAGAAAAAAAATATTTCAAACAACCCTTCTACAATTCTACAATGAATGGTGGTTTTTTCACCAGAGCGATACTAAGAGTATCAACCATTTCGATGCGAGCTGAAAACGGTCGTGTCGACCTGAAAATGATAATAATAATACGACATTTATTTGACAGTAGATTGTTACATAATGTATATAGGAGGGCCTCCGTGATCGAGGGGTAAGGCTCTCAACTAGCAAGCTGGAGGTCGCGGGTTCAAATCCCGGCGTGCGCAAGTACATTTAATTTGATTAATTTGTGTTATTTCACAAAACACTAATTTATCGAAGTTTTTAATTTAATTTTACTATGATTACAATATTTATTTATTATAGATTACAATATTGTTGATTTTCTCTACTACCATACTAGGTTCATGCCCGTATTATGGTAGTCGTACATGATTTATGTAAGAATAACAAAATATTATTTTGTAGAACAAATAATAATTCATATGGAAAAACGAAATTGATATGGTAAAAGTAAAAAATAAATAAAAATGCATTTTATTATAGAAAGCATATTAGAAATAAAAATAAATATAAAAAGATATTTTATAGAAAATAGAAATAAAAATATTATAAGTAAGATTAAAATACATGAAAAATTATCCCAAAATATGTTTTTTCCTTAAAACAGGTTAATCTTGGTACGTTCTTATCTAGAAATTTACCTATTTACGATCACATTGTCACATTTGATCAAATGATTTAGTTAATATTTTTTTTAAACAGTGTTAGGAACTCATATATTCTTTGAAGAAGGCTCGTCCCCTTTCAAATAGCCAATGTTGAACACGGGTAGTAAAAAGGGATATAGAATTAATTGACTTTATATCGGTGTTTAAGGCATTGTATATTTTAGGAGCGATGAACCAGAATTGTCGAATTTAAAATAACATAAAGTGTACTTGCGGAACGTTCCAGAGTGAAATATTATCTCCTATTAATACTTCCCCACCTTCCTCTCTGCCATCTCCTTCCCTTCTGGTATTAAACGTTTTGCAAGACGTCAGAGCTCTATGTTTATTATGAGAGATTTGGTTGCTTCGAAAAACAATTTTCTGATACAGTTATTACAAAATCTACGAGTTTCTTCAATGCACAAACTTTAGCGAAAAAAATAACATCTCTTGCATTTATACGATTTACACATTTAAAATACACGGTATCATTCTAATTTATTTTCATTCATATCTTCCATTTTCTAGTAAAATATACGAAATTTTATGTTTTGATTTGCATCAAACGTCTAGAATTTCCATAGAATTTGATTAGGTTCACCTTAGTGGTTTCCATAATTCCATTCCAGATATCGATATTTAGCTGAAACATGAAGCGATAAAATAGGTTCCGCTTTTTTACCTCCAACTGACCCCCAACTCTCCCAACACTCTAACTACCAATTTCAAAAACCGAAGGTTTACGCGCGCCGCTTATCACGTTATAACAGTGGAACAAGTTTCTACGAGATATTAGTATTCAGCAGCGCTTTTAATTGTAGTACTATGATTGCAGTTATTTCGCACAGCGCAAAAGCTGGAAATGATGAAAAACAATATGAATACACTTTTTTGTACGAATCAATTAACTTGTGGTTAGGCATTATTTATGAAATTATATACAAATATCACGTCGGGGTCACCAATTTTGGAGGATTGTTATCAATCCGCAGAATCCAAGGTTGCGTGATTACTCTCAGTGTGAAATAATAAGAATTTGGATAATTCCAATTTGTTTTTTATTTTAACAAAACTCACTTATAATAATTTTATGAACAAATAGATCGCGTACGCTAGAGGAGATTTAGGGCTAACCCGACCGCTAGACTGCTGGAGACAGAATAATATTATTTGCCGCGCGAAGTACCGCGCACAGGTTTTACAATGAAACCAGCCTCACTAGAATGTAGGTAAAAAAAATGTTGTAGTTATTTTCGGGAGATGTAAACTCCCTATAATTTACCCTTCAGTTTGTTTCATTAAAAAATACGATATGAATATAATTTTAACTATATATTATCAATTGAGATATTAACAGTTCTGTGCTGCATTTTTATAATAGTACTTCTTTCCGAACTTAACAAGCATTTAAAAAAATAATAAAGGTCAGATATTTGTCTTGACGCAATAAATCAAACGTTATCGGAAGTCAATAAATTAAAACTGAACTTTTAAACTTTAATCGCTTCTTCCGAGTCATTGCTATTGTGCTATTTATTTTATTTACTTCTAATTACCGGCATTGCTTGCGCAATATATAACTTAGAAAATAACCTGCACATTCTGATACAGGAGAAATATCTTGTACAATATCTTACATTTCTTAGTACAATTTAGTAATGTTGGCCTCACTGGGTGGCTTACCCGTGATGAGGCCTCCATTTTAAAATATTCATAATTTAAGGAAAATATATAAAATGTTTGTGAAGAAAAGAAAACATTAGATTAAGATAAGTTTAAACTAAAAATATAGATTTAAAATTAGAGTATAATAAAATTTAAATGAAATAAAATAAAAAAACGGTTTATTTATATTATATGTTGTGTGTTTGTGAGTTATGTGTGTTATATTGGTTTTGTGGGTTACGTATAGGTTTTATTATTTTGTGTTATGACATTTTGGTAATATTGTCTTTTTTTGTTCTTTAATCCATTTTGTAATTTTGTGTCTGAATTTATTTTTGATTTCCTCAATTTTATTTTTAAGTGTTAGACTGTTGAAAGCTTTTATAGCATGAAACGAATGCATTGAAAACACTTAAGGCGATGCCATAGTAGTAATGCAAAATCATGTGTTTTTGGTTTGAAAATTTGGTCGCCTAGAAATGTTTCAGATGCTTTAATTAAATACTGCGAGTAGAATACATGTTAACCTTTAAAATAATCGAGTATTTTTTAGATAAGTCTTTTTAGAAGCCCAGAAAAAAATAATGTAAAGGCCTATAAAAACTGCTTTAAAGTTCAAAATCTCCTACTTACGAACCCATTTTCGGTTATGATTTTACTGTATAATGTGGCAAATTAAGTTATTTATAAAATGATCGAAAAAAAAATTAATATTTATGCCTGAACATCCACAAAATAAAATAAAAGGCATTTTTTGGCCATGTTTTTTTCTTGCATAAATCTAAGCAGGCGGATGGTGTTGAGCGGGAATTTAAACCTAATCGCCATCTACGTAAGGGTTGTTATTGATAGCGGCTCAATTTAAAATATTACAGGACGTAGTGCATCGCCTTAATATTTAAACAGCATATTCAAGATGTTAAAGATAAAATCTCCCCCTTAATAAACGTATTTAGCCGGTTATCATATATGGTAGCAAATATATTTTTTAAAAAGATCCTTATTATAGACTTGACCATTCATATTATATATTACTTGATTGAAATTTGGGAAAACGCATATGAAACATACATATATGAACTACAGAGTAATCAAAAAGCTATTTCATCTCAAACCCAGAACATCCACAAAAAAATTATATATTCAAACAAAACTGATAACATTAAGAAAACTGTGTGAATATAATACTTGTCTTCTTATAAACAAAATAAATAATAAACTCATATATACAAATACAGGATTCATTAAAACGTTCTAAGTTTACACGGCAACACGATAACATACGTTTAAACACCATACATACTCACTATGGCAAGCAATCTATTGGTTACGAGGGGAGCAACATATATATTTGCCTTCCAGACAACATTAAAAATCAAAAAAGTGTAAGGTACATGTACAAAAAAATTGTTCACTTTTATGCTCAATCAGCAAAACACTGAAAGTGAATAATATTGTGACGTTGTGTATGTGTAATTTAATTCTTAAAAATGTATTTATTTTAGTTTATTCTAGTTAAATAAGTGAAAATGTAATTTTCTTTTCTGTGAAATAAAAAAGTATTTTTAAAAATGCCTTTAAAACTTAAAAATTAAAATTAAAATTGTTTCATTGGGTATTGAACCTTCCTACCCAGGAAATGGGTTACCAACTCTACAAACCTCACCAAATGTCGTTCGGGTAGGACCGTCATTTAAAATATATACTTATATTTTCGCATGTGTGAACGTGATTGCTACCAAGTTGATGACAAGACAACGAGTCTGTCTGCCTAGTTTCAGCTCGATCGGATGTCGTAAATTGGTTAACTTCCGCTTCCAAAATGCGTACATTATTTCATTAATTCCTGAAAACCAAAGTCAAAGTCAAATAGATGTGTTTAAAAAGGACTAACAAATTAAATAAAAATTGGACCAGGTATGGTTTACTTATGTATAAATTATTGATCAAACATTTTGAAAAATATAAAAATGCTTCCTTGGAAATCAATTTCATTATTTTGTTTTAATTTCAAATCGGTAAATGTTCGAACTGTAAAATGATGCAATTTTCAGTATTTTAAGCTTAAACTTTTAAGGCGATGAACTACGTCACGTAATATTTTAAATTGAGCCGCTATCAATAACAACCCTTACGTAGATGGCGATAAGGTTTAAATTCCCACATAACACCATCTGTCTGTTTTGATTTATGCAAGAAAAAAACATGGCCAAAATGTGCCTTTTATTTTATTTTATGGATGTTCAGGCATAAATATTAAAATTTTTTTCGATCATTTTATAAATAACTTAATTTGCCACATTATACAATAAAATCATAACCGAAAATGGGTTCGTAAGTAGGAAATTTTGAACTTTAAAGCAGTTTTCATAGGCCTTTACATTATTTTTTGTTGGGCTTATAAAAAGACTTATCTAAAAAATACTCGATTATTTCAAAGGCCAAGATGTATTCTACTCGCAGTATTTAATTAAAGCATCTGAAACATTTCTAGGCAACCAAATTTTCAAACCAAAAACACATGATCTTGCATTACTACGTATGGCATCGCCTTAAGTGTGTTTATCTGAGGTGAACTGTCAGGTAAGTATTTTTTTCTATAAATAATTAGATAGAATCTAGGAATTCATATTGGTACAGGGCCCTTGAGATGATCTCTCACTAAAACGCTGCTATACAAATTATCCAATTACAATTAGGATAATTATCTCACAATTTTCTGTTCAGCTCACAGTACTAAGCTAGTTACGTTGATGACTTATTATCTTTTGTACATTTTAAATACTACGTTTCGTTTCATGGATTAGTTTCCTTTCAAACTAATTTATGAATGTAAAGAAAATTATGCTGCTTTCTTCAAAAACGTCTTAATAATGCATATGTAATTTATTTCGGAACTAGACGTGGTAGGAACACGAATATCTTTCTGTACACAGTACATTGAATGTACACACCTAAAAAGAACGTTATTCCACAGTACACACGCTTTACATTTTTAATCAACGGACTTATTACATGTTCCTGAGATTAGTTCCAGAGAGATGTTGCCAAATCAGATGCTGGGTGGATTTACTTACAATGTGCACTCTTTCTCAATACGTTCTTATAAACACTTTCTGCATTTAACCAAGTTTATTCTGAACGTATGAACAATGTATTCTCGTAATAAAGTTCTGTGTATAAATTTGCACTCCAGAATAAAAACTGAATAATATAATATAGAACGGTAGATTAGAGTTTTAACTTTAACTTACATGCATTTAGAAATAATTAATAAGGTTACCTAGATCTAGAAGTGGGGTCTTGAGATCACATATTATTGGGTAGTTCTTCTATAAACAAATATAGTCTCTTCTATCAAGCCTCCGTTCAATCATCTCTTTTAAGTCCGAAATCGACTGTTTCATGTAATTATGAAATTGGGTAATTTAAATAAAATTGACACAAACATTCACCTTCCTTGCCTCTGTAATTTGAAATAATGGCTCAGAACAGCCTTGAACGGTGAAAGCTTAGCTGAAATTTAAGAGGCCGATTTTATTCAGTCTCCCGGCCTTGTGATGTAGATGGTTGTGGTTTTGATTCCGTCCACTTTCACCATTGACTGTTCCTTACCTCACTGCCATTCATCAGAACTCGTGTCAGTATTCGACGGTGAATTGCTAACTTCGCTTCGTACCTAACACTTATAAAATAAATTATAATTTGCCGCGTTTTATTGAAACTCGGCCCTTAAATGGTAGAAAAATATCTAACGCTTAGCGCTTGCGACATTTAGTGTATTTAAGCTGACCTGTTAAAGTTGGTTGCAGTCTTACAAAAAGAAAAAGCTCTCTTAGATTATTTTTCTAGCACTATTATTTTTTCAAATATCATGACACATTTTACACTTAGGAAAGGTTAGCAACGTTATTCCCTCACGTGAATACGTGTTACTTAGAATATATACACATTATGTAGTGAAAAATTATAATACAGCGCCATCAATTATTTTTTTAACATTATCTTCATCCATTCATCTTTGGGGATGCTGCATGGAGGGTCTCTTAAAATAGTGGAAGGAGTGAACACGGCGGTTTTCAAGACCCATGTTGTGGGAGATAGGAATCAGGCCGGTAAATCATTCCACAACCGAGCCGTGAAACTCAAGAATAAGTCGTAGAAACGACCCGTTCTCATGTGACAGATGTCAACCGTGTACAAATTAGATTAGGCGCACGGAGAAAACTTGATAAAAATATTATTAATTTATTAAGAATCTTTTCAAGTTAATCGTAACCCAGTTAAAAACTGGATTGTAGGCCCTTAACGAATGAAGTGATAGGTTTCCTGATTAGTAAAATATCAATGAACTGTCACAACGTCGCAACACGTGTTCATAAAATCCTAACATTTTCGCATTTAAGCTTCAATTTATTAAGAAAATAATTGAATAAGGATTTCCAGTATGTTGTTGTATATGTTCAGCTTCTAACTTAAATGTTAGTATTTTTATTTTTTTGTCGAAATGTCGATTTCATAGTATATATAATTTTCTGAAGTAATCTGATGGGGTACACGTGACGTCATACGTACCTTGTCGGTCAACAGTAAGGTCTATCCCATTATTGCACGCGGCCGGCCAACCCATGAGGAAGCCGTTTATGTCCTTTCAGAACCCGCGAACCAATCACAAGGCGTTTAAGTGTCTCACGAATTTAATGGTTTTTAAATGACGATTTATTATTTGACATATAAAATGATGTATAGTAAAAATTAAATTTTCATAATCAGCGTTTGTTGATTCTTACTTTTTTACGGTGTGTCAGTGAGTTTACATTAAAATACTGAAATAGATTATTATTTTCAGGATCTTAACAAAAAAGTGCAATATGCTCTTATTAAATGCATCCAGCTCTATTACAGTAGTTTTACTAGTTATAGAGCGTTTTCCAAATGAGAAAGGTACTGAAGTATTCAGAAGATGAAAAAGGATTTCTCAAAAGCTGTTCTAAATAAAGCGACGAGCTTATTCCACGAAATATACCATACTAAGAGAACTGAGCTTCGCTTTTTTGGGGAAATCCTAACTTATCTACATATTTACTAAGAATTAGTTAGGGTATACCCGGTTTTAAGATGAACAAAATACAAAAGTGATTCATAGAAAATCAAAAGCATTTCACCGGGAATTTCTGCATTGTTATTCTGATTATACAGTTCGCAAAATTAAATACACATTTGATAACAATCGAGCTTCCAAGAAATGCCAAAAAACCATTCCGAATTTTAGAAGAGGTTAAAAATTAACATTAGCATTTTTCCACGAATGGTTTTGTGATTTTTTCGAATTTTTTTAATCTTATGTTTACTCCCATTGTTTTTAAATAGGTATGTACTTTTTTTTACATGGTACGGATAAAAATATTATATGATTTTACTGAAATGTTAATTCTCCGTTTTGATCTCATTTTTTAATACTTCATATATTTGTTTTATTTTGTTTTAGCATATAAATTGCACTCATCTCTTTCCAGCATGATCTCGTTCTTATATAATTATTAAATTTACCTATTCTCTTTATAAATGCCAAACACTTTTTTGACGGGGGAACAAGTACATTTTAAAATTAAATTATAAATTTAAATTTTATTGAGTAGGTAATATTTTGCTTTTTTAGTTTTGGACAAAGGCGTTTTCATGAAGAAATTAAAACATTAATTCAAAACGTTAATTGTAAAGACAACTTCAAACTAAATACAAATGTTTAAAAAACTAAAGGCCGTCTCAGAATTGATTATTAATTATTAAAAGTATATTTTTTAAAATTTATATTTTAATAATTATATATTTTTTGCAATAACTTAATGAGTAAAACCGCAAATGTAATATTTAATTAATGAAGACAATATTAGCGAAATAACCAAGGATCCTCGCCTTGCCGGGACACCGCTCTACCAACTGAGCAAATGGGACCCTGTCTCCGTCGGTCATATTTAACTGTATCATAAACTTCGAATAAGAACTATCAACATTATCTTCATTTTCTTACCGTACATTTTTATTGGCTGCTATCTTCATATAAGATCGGAAGATTCTACTCGAACTAAATGCAATATAGATGGTGTCTTGGATAAATATAATCTGTTTTTTTTTTTATGTGCGACATCTGTTGGCTTTTCTGTATATATGATTTTTTTCCCGAATAACTTAATGAGTAAACCCCCAAAATGTAATACTTAATTATTGAAGACAATATTAGCGACTACGAAAATAAAAAAAAAAAAACTACATCTATTCTTAATGTTTATATTTTTTACTTACTATTGGGAAGTGAGTTAGTTAAGAGCTTCACAGATGCACTCATAGAGGGCAGTGCAAAGAGCTTGCTTGGAAGTCCGTAAGATGGCAGCTGGTGGCCAGTAGTCGCTAGGGCCAGTTAGAATGCACCAGACAAAACATGGTGTTTGCAAATCTCATTTAGCCAACTCCTAGTTAGGTTGACTATCGAGTCACTATTGTAATACGCAAAGTATTTAATAAATCCCTGATTTAACACAAAGAACTTATTCTTTAAAATCTCCTTCCACGAAGAGTTGGAGAACTGATTTTGGAAACACAACACTTACTAATGAGCGTGTTTTAGATTTTGAGCAGCTGAGAAACAACCATTCACTCTACATTAAGCGTTGGTTATCAGTTTTGCAGGGTTTGAAAAACGTTTATTAGTAAGGCCCAAACTCTTACGTTCCATTGTTAACCTTTTATTCAAAATAACTATAATGTACTGGTCACCATGAAACAGGCAGTTGCCTAGTATGGTTATTCAATGTGTCAATGCCTTGTAAATGTCAATTAAAAAATCATGTATTTTATAAATAAATGCTAAAGTATGTAATGGAAACTCACTAAGGCGCTTTTTGTGTATAGGTGATGTAGCTTTTTTTTTATATTTTCCTACTTTATGTCCGGGTTAAATCTTCCCCAAAGGAAAAACTAAAACCTTCCACACACTTTTCAACAAATTATCATCTAGTCAATCCTCGTTATACAAGTGCATTATATCAGCATAATAAATAAAACAATACAAGAACAACACGTCAACTCACCAGAGATCACCGTCATTAGCACCGTCCGAGTATACATTTAGGCACAATCAAGTTTTAAAAATAATTCACCAAAGTTTGGTAATTAAACGTAATTTGATTGACTGCCGTAATATAGTACCATAATATTATGAATACGAACCGAATTCATTTTTAGAAAACTATACTAACAGACCGAACGATTAGTCATAATAGACCCAATATAGTTTTACATGACAAAATTAAAAAAATAACTTATTTCATTGATGTCGCTATTCCAAATTCCTGTAATATTCAAAAATCTGCTAATGAAAAAATAAGAAAATACACAGATTTAGGAAATGAAATAAAAAGAATTTGGCATTCTCAGACTATAAAAATATTACCATTCGTTATTTCGGCTACTGGCATTATACCTAGCTCTCTCATTAAAAATTTAGACGTATTAGATCTATCAAAAAATTTATATATAAAGATGCAAAAGTCGGTCATTTTGAATACATGTAGGATAACGAAAGAGTTTTTAAATATTTATGTTGAGGGATCAGAAGGATTAATAGGCCCTGTTAGAAGTTCTACCTAGCCGAACCCTCTGATATGAAAATATCTGGAGTCGGTGAATTATTTTCCCGTTTGATCTCTGGTGAGTTGACGTGTTGTTCTTGTATTGTTTTGTATTTATTTTACTTATATAATGCACTTGCATAGTGTTGATTGACTAGATGATCATTTGTGGAAAAGTGAGTGGAAGGGGGAAGATTTAACCCGGACAAAAAAATCGGAAGCAAAAATAAAAAGAGGGTTCGGCTTGGTAACTGGACCTATAAATCCTACTGATCCCTCAATATAAATATTTAAAGATTCTTTCGTAATCCTACATGTAATTAAAGTGAGTGATTTTTGCATTTTTATATATAAATTATTTTTTTATATATAAATTCTCATATTTTTACTACGTACCAATATTTATATTTTATACTAATATTTTAATATTAATATTTTTTATTCATATTTTAACTACATACTAATATTTTTATTAAATACTGATATTTAACTTTAATGTACCAACGAGTAGAGCTAAATTAAGATTAAGAAAACTTTTAAGCCAAAAACACAAATTGAATGAATTTTCAAGTATGCAATATGTACAAATTAACTCGTTGATTTTAATTCTTTTATCCGGCATATTCTTTATTTTAATTTGTTACGGTAGAAGATTATAATGTACGAGGACCAATAAAACTAAAGTTATCTGCATTACTGAAGAAGAGGATAATACTAATAAATTTAAAGGAAACATGAAACAGAAGAAGACTCAAAAAAGATCACAAGTAGGAATTGAACCCAGGATCTCTTTCTTCTCTTACCGAGACAGGCGTTTTAAACCACTGATTGTTAAATATTTTTTTGCATTATTTTGGTATTGTTTTGGGGGTATAAAATTAATAGACACATTAGTATAATAAAATGAATAGGCAAGGGTATGCAGAGAGGACGGACCACCACACAACTCGGTCTTGGCACACACTCCTTGCCTCATTCATTCTTCTATTATTCTGCTTCTGGACATGACCCATTAGCATTTAATATGATATGTTACATGTCATGAAAGTTTTTATGAGATACCATGCGAAAGCCACCTATAGCGTAGTTATTATAGCTTTATTAACACTCTAATTAATATTTCATACACTTTCGCAAATATTCTAATATATAATTTTTTTGTGTGCGGTTAACATTAATATTTCAATCACCTCCGCAAATATTTTAAATTGATACATTTTTGGTGTGCAGTTAACACTAGTATTTCATTCACCCCGCAAATATTTTAAATTAATACATTTTTGGTGTGCGGTTAATACTAATATTTCATTCACCCCCGGAAATATTTTAAATTCATATATTTTTGGTGTGCAGTTAACACTAGTATTTCATTCACCCCCGCAAATATTTTAAATTAATACATTTTTGGTGTGCGGTTAATACTAATATTTCATTCACCCCCGGAAATATTTTAAATTCATACTTTTTTGGTGTGCAGTTAACACTAGTATTTCATTCATCCCCGCAAATATTTTAAATTAATACATTTTTGGTGTGCGGCTAATACTAATATTTCATTCACCCCCCGCAAATATTTTAAATTAATACATTTTTGGTGTGCGGTTAATACTAATATTTCATTCACCCCCGCAAATATTTTAAATTCATACATTTTTGGTGTGCGGTTAACACTAATATTTCATTCACCCCTGCAAATATTTTAAATTAATAGTTTTTGGTGTGCGGTAAACACTTATAATTAATTATCAGAATAGACTTTTTATTTTACCCGTATTACACATAGGTATATTTTCCATCTCTTAGTAAATCGCGTGATGTTTAAGTTCTCAAATAATAATTCTACTTTGGAATTCGATCCATTATTTTAGAAATTTCTCACTTAGAAGCGAAATTTATTGATTTACAACATGTTCATTATATAAATAAAAGCCTTTACATTATCTAGCCGATAACCACCAATTAACTGCTTATTAACTTTTAATGTCCAGATACAATGTCTGCCGATATTCCGTATAATAGGAATTGCTAACCGTAACGTTTCCCGACCAAACTAAAGGGATCTACGAAATTTCTAAGTGCTCCTTTTTAGTGCTTTTTACGAGTCTTTTTTACGTTTAATGTTTATCATTTTATCTTAAATGTGTTAACGTTAGATTTTTTTGAGAAAAAAACTTAGAAAACTTTACCTTTTAGAAGTAGATTAAGAATTGTAGTACTTGTGGATATATAATCTCATTCCTCCTCAATCTGTGCAAATTTTTTGTTTCTTCTGGATATAAGTTACTCTATTTCCACT
This sequence comes from Hesperophylax magnus, assembly GCA_026573805.1. Lineage (NCBI taxonomy): Eukaryota > Metazoa > Arthropoda > Insecta > Trichoptera > Limnephilidae > Hesperophylax > Hesperophylax magnus. The sequence goes on from JAIUSX010000016.1 coordinate 2,961,442, forward strand.
CACGTGACATTAAAGTAAGTTTTTTTGAAATCTGCCAAACTGAATTATTTTTGAAAACTAGTCATCTGTGCCTATGGCACCGATCTATCTTTGAACATTAGGTAATACGTAGTTACTTTAATAATAATACTATAGAAGACTACTAAACAACTGTTTTGTACAAACAGATCTCCAACTCTTCTTGAAAGGAGTTTATAAATAATTGGTTCTTTTAGATTAATCAGGGATTTATTATTACTCCGCGTAATATAATGGTGACTCGATAGTCGACCTAACTAGAAGCTGGCTAATTGGAATCTGCCACAGTAAGTATATCGGACGCTTGTGCATTATATTTTAAGAATGAGTATATATCGTTTTTGTTTATATCTGTCGCTACTATTTTATATTTGAAGAAATATTGTTTTGTGTATAATGTTAATCCGTGGTTGTGACATTAATAAACTATTTGAAATAGTCCACATTCATGGAACCCTGCATTGTGTACCTAGCTTTAAGATTGTCAAATTCCTTAAAATGTAAAAAAATGTAACTTGTAAAAAATAAACAATTGGGCGGCGGGTAGCGATTAGAAAGTGTGGGTAGTCCGAGGCTGGCTCGTACGCTCCAACGGCTATAGAAATCCGACCAATGAGAAGCCATAAACGGGCCGCCGGACCTTGGCCGACCTTTTTTTATGTGCCGTTGTAGAGTCGCAACTTTGACAAAAAGCAGCAATTTTAAATTTTAAAGTCTCTTTCTCCATTGGGTCGCCATCGCCTCGGACCTTCGCATCTACCAGCTACCTGCCGCGGCCCCTTTTCTGCCGAGTTTTGAGAATTTTATTGGCCTTTCTCCCTCATTGACTGAAGTATTCCTACTGGCCCTGGCGACTACTGGCCACTGACTCCATCTTGCAGACTTCAACGCAAGCTCTATGCACTGTCATCTGTGCGTGCATATATGAAGCTCTTACTTCTCAACAACAACCTAAATGTATTAGTATTTTTATAAAAAGTAGATTTTAAAATAAATGTGTTGGGGCTTCCAAATGTTTAGATTACAATAGGCTTGTTTCACATTAATACCACACAGGAGGCCCTAAGAAAAAAAATTTAAGGCCTATGTCTTCTTTTGGGATGCTGGGTTTGTTTTGAGGAGAGGAAATTCTGAGAAGGAAAAGGGTATGAGTGATGGATAGGAATCTAGAGATTTGTGTATCCGGGAGTGACGTATAAATATATCCCACCCGCTGCGGCGCAAGGCGATGGTTCAAGAAAACAGTTGGACACTTGGAAAGCGTCTCTCCAAATCAGTCTCTCCCGATCTGGCACGCTACGCAGGTGGTGGGCAGACGCATCCTGAACACATCTCACCCGTTGAACCACTGCTAAAACACCAAACGTAGCGAACCACTTGGGGTGGTCTTGCACAATGAAATCGATAACTTTACAATACGAATGATAGGCGTAACTATCGACGATTTTATACCGATTTCCCGAGCATGATCGCACTATTGATATCTAGACTGTTTTTGATAACGAAATAAATATGAAATTGATATACACTGGCAACACTGGCGCATCTCCCTTTGAATTGACATTCTTAACGTCAGACAGCTACGTATTACTTAAAAATAACATTAAATTGACAATTCCAAATAAAAATATTAACTTCTATATCCATTGACTTTTTGACACTAAAAAGGCAGTTAATTAGTACATGCCATAGCTAAGAACTTTTGTTTCTCGAAGCTGGAACGGAATAAACAATGAAGTAATTAAGTCTATAGATGTGTAATACGACTTCTTTCAGTTCTAAGAGCTTAGTTAGTTCACCTCCACTTATTGATAAGTCAGTTATTTTGCGTAACGAATTATTATCCAAAAATTCCTGCATTTTGAATGCTTATTCGAGACCTTGGAGGCCGCGCTAAAAGTAGCGGGTTTTGTGGGCCGACTTTCCGAATCATTTTCTGAATGTGCTCGCAAATAACGCTAACTGACCATAGATGACGTATTTTGTCGATATCGCATTGATACAGAGCTTTATCATCATCAGTGCTACACCTACAGGGTATCAAGCACGGTCGATCGATAAAGGTTGTATCGATAAGGTCGGTAACTTGTCATCGTTCTCGAGTAAGACTAGAGATTGCCAACGAACAAACAACAGTTGTTCTTAATTTCTTCGATCTGAACTGTTATTTGTAGGTTAGCAATCTGCAGTAGAGATTGCCAACGAACAAACAACAGTTGTTCTTAATTTCTTCGATCTGAACTGTTATTTGTAGGTTAGCAATCTGCAGTAGATATTGCCAACGAATAAACAACAGTTGTTCTTAATTTCTTCGATCTGAACTGTTATTTGTAGGTTAGCAATATGCAGTAGAGATTTTCAACGAACAAACAACAGTTGTTCTTAATTTCTTCGATCTGAACTGTTATTTAGAGGTTAGCAATCTGCAGTAGAGATTGCCAACGAACAAACAACAGTTGTTCTTAATTTCTTCGATCTGAACTGTTATTTGTAGGTTAGCAATCTGCAGTAGAGATTGCCAAAGAATAAACAACAGTTGTTCTTAATTTCTTCGATCTGAATTGTTATTTGTAGGTTAGCAATATGCAGTAGAGATTGCCAACGAACAAACAACAGTTGTTCTTAATTTCTTCGATCTGAACTATTATTTGTAGGTTAGCAATCTGCAGTAGAGATTGCCAGCGAACAAACAACAGTTGTTCTTAATTTCTTCGATCTGAACTGTTATTTGTAGGTTAGCAATCTGCAGTAGAGATTGCCAACGAATAAACAACAGTTGTTCTTAATTTCTTCGATCTGAACTGTTATTTGTAGGTTAGCAATCTGCAGTAGAGATTGCCAACGAACAAACAACAGTTGTTCTTAATTTCTTCGATCTGAATTGTTATTTGTAGGTTAGCAATCTGCAGTAGATATTGCCAACGAATAAACAACAGTTGTTCTTAATTTCTTCGATCTGAACTGTTATTTGTAGGTTAGCAATATGCAGTAGAGATTGCCAACGAAAAAACAACAGTTGTTCTTAATTTCTTCGATCTGAACTGTTATTTGTAGGTTAGCAATCTGCAGTAGAGATTGCCAACGAACAAACAACAGTTGTTCTTAATTTCTTCGATCTGAACTGTTATTTGTAGGTTAGCAATCTTCAGTAGAGATTGCCAACGAACAAACAACAGTTGTTCTTAATTTCTTCGATCTGAACTGTTATTTGTAGGTTAGCAATCTGCAGTAGAGATTGCCAACGAAAAAACAACAGTTGTTCTTAATTTCTTCGATCTGAATTGTTATTTGTAGGTTAGCAATCTGCAGTAGATATTGCCAACGAATAAACAACAGTTGTTCTTAATTTCTTCGATCTGAACTGTTATTTGTACGTTAGCAATATGCAGTAGAGATTGCCAACGAACAAACAACAGTTTTTCTTAATTTCTTCGATCTGAACTGTTATTTGTAGGTTAGCAATCTGCAGTAGAGATTGCCAACGAACAAACAACAGTTGTTCTTAATTTCTTCGATCTGAACTGTTATTTGTAGGTTAGCAATCTTCAGTAGAGATTGCCAACGAACAAACAACAGTTGTTCTTAATTTCTTCGATCTGAACTGTTATTTGTAGGTTAGCAATCTGCAGTAGAGATTGCCAACGAACAAACAACAGTTGTTCTTAATTTCTTCGATCTGAACTGTTATTTGTAGGTTAGCAATCTTCAGTAGAGATTGCCAACGAACAAACAACAGTTGTTCTTAATTTCTTCGATCTGAACTGTTATTTGTAGGTTAGCAATCTGCAGTAGAGATTTCCAACGAACAAACAATAGTTGATCTCAATTTCTTCGATGTGAATGTTATTTGTAGGTTAGCAATCTGCAGTTGTTCTCGGGAATGATGACAAGTTATCGAATTTATTGATAAATCCTTTATCGATCGACCGTGCTAGATATTCAGGTCCATCTTTCTTGCTTATTTTATCTATATTATTCACCGAACTTTTTATCAAAATAAGTGAGTTTCTAGACCCCTGACATAGAGCAGACTGTGGGTGTTGTAAAACGGAGATTTAGTGCAATTAATCAACTCGGATAATATAATAATCTAGTTCGGGATCGTGTTCCACGGCGAGATGCGTGCCCTAATGGCAGGGTAGAGTTACACCATCCCAACATCGGGACGGGGAAAGTCCAGTGTAATGCGTAATTATAACACATATTCGGGACACTTGGGCGAATCTAATCAGAGGGTATCTGAACCCGTATATTATCAGTACTCTGAACCGAAAACACTTTGATTTATTATGGCTGTGTTTGGGAATATGACGTACTTACATGTTAATTTTGATGTAAAATTTATTAAGGGCGTGATGTAAAGCTAAAAACAATTTTAATGTACACCGTGTTCCATGTTCATACCGCGACAATTTTGGGGGTTTTGTTAGTGCCCAAATTAAAAAGTTATGGTAAAAAATGTCTTATTGTGCGGTTTATAAATACACCTTTATAATCATCATTTGTACACGCTCGTTCAACTGTTCAATACAATGTAAGGGTGGCCACGTTGAAAATAAATTGCATTGTTTTTGATTTTACACTCCTTTATTGTATCTTTTAAACGATAATTGGAATATATATCCAACCTAACCTAACCTAATCTAACGCTTCTCATATGTTAACCGAACACGTGCATTAATTCTCGCAAAAGTAAAGCTACGATTACACTCAACAATTTTTTTAGTTATTAGAATCGCTACATTTAAAAAAAAATTCTTGAGACGGGTTGTTTCAGAGAATTAGAACAATTCATAAAATTTCAACATTCATTTTCGGGTTCTCAAGTTTTGTTAATACGGGATATCATTATAGATTAGTTGCTTGACAGAACTGAAATAATAACAGAACTTGAAAAAATCTTTCATAGAATTTTAAAATTAAAGTTGAAATTTTAAAAATTGTTCAAATTCTCCGAAACAACCCGTCCAAGGACGATTTTTATGGATAATCTTTTCCCAAAGTTTTGTGGTACGAACGTGTAACACGAGGTATATAAATAAACATACTTGGATAAACGGAAATAACTTATAATATTGTAACTATCTGATCATCACCCCGCACCGTTTCCCGGAGGGACAATAATAGTGGATGGACCGCTAAACACATCTCGTTGCACACTAATTGCTTCATTCACATTCATACACACCTTTCTTTTATTCTCTTCAAAAAATCTGATTGTACGAGTACTATTGACCGGGCTCAATTATTATTATTATATTTGATCCATTCGGTCGGGCTATGTCATCTTATCGTTTACTTTCGTATTATATATTATGCTTACATTACGTTAATTAGCTCCTAGTGTCCAAACCATCTATGTGTCCCTTTCTTAATCTTTCTTAATTGTATTCGATCCGGATCTCCATATTTAAAATTCAAACGTGGTTTTACCACATACTTACTCAATTATAGAAAATACAGCGAAAATATTGTTCTTCCCAATACTGATAGGTTAACCTATGTAGTGCCAAGAAATATATCGTGGATTTTTTAGTAAATAACTCAGCACACTTGCTTCGATTATATGGTATTTTGAACCTTAAAAAAGCTCTTAGCAGGGGTACTAAAATAATTTTTATTTGTTGGGCACGGAAATAAGGTGTCTTAGGACGGGTTGTTTCGAAGAATTTGAACAATTCATCAAATTTCAACGTTAATTTTCGGGTTCTGTGAAAGACTTATTCAAGTTCTGTTTTTATATCATTGTAGGCTAGTTGCTTGACAAAACTGAAATAAAACAGAACTTGAAAAAATCTTTCACAGAACTTGAAAATGAACGTTGAAATTTGATGAATTGTTCAGATTCTCCGAAACAACCCGTCCTAAGTATTAATCTAGCTTGTCGTTTCATCACTTACAATGATTTTTATTTTATTTATCTGTAAAAGAACGTCACATATTCCCTGTTAAAGTCATATTTTTATTTATGTGCAAAAGAACGTCACATATTCCGTGTCATATGTCATATTTTTATTTATGTGTAAAAGAACGTCACATATTCCGTGTCAAATATCATATTTTTATTTATGTGTAAAAGAACGTCACATATTCTGTGTCAAATGTGATAATTTTTCACTTTCACAAGTCATAATACCTACTGTAATTATTTACAGAAAAGTCTCACACAACTTATTTTTTATTGTTAAAACACTTATTTAGCTGGAAAATATAAAAGAACTCGAGAATATTTTTGAATATCTTAATATGATATTTTTTATGACTATAGGGAGAAAAATACTTTTCTCTGAATATGAATAGCTATTCTGGAGAAACTACGTAAGATGGAAGTATACGATTTTTATAAATATATGATCACATTATCTGGTAAAATGGTACAATTTACAAAAACATTATTTTGTAAAACAAACGTAAGCTATTATGTAAATAGTGTCGGCCTGCGCCTGACGCTCGGTATCTGTGCTGGCACACTTAAGGTTAACTTCTAAATACGACATAGGTCACTGTTGCTTACCGAATCTATTGGTACTCGACGAACGGACTGTAATTTTTAACGAGAAAATAAGATTAAACAATCGTGTTTATCATAAGGAAAATAGGAGTGGGAAAGGAGGCCATTACCTTGTGAATATAGTTTAAAGATGTACATTTAGTATTGTTTTATAACACGAACGGTTTTTTAATACAAATATTTATTGTTTCACAACATGAACGTTCTTTTAATAACTCTCGATAATATATAATATTTATTTCATGTATGATGATTGGGGCTAATAATTTATACTGTTTTCTCATAATTATTACGGGGTGGTGACAAATATGCAACAACGATGAAAATATTATTAAAAAAATAGAAATAATACTTGCTTTTGGCTTTTATTTGTTCAAATCTACTTGCTTGCTTTTTTAGAAGGTAAGACCTGTTGGAATTGGAATAAATAAATGGGAGAGGGCAATTGAGGTACGAACACGAGAAGCAATTATTAATGGACGCGTAACACGTTCGTGTATAGATCATAATATATACGCTATGTACAGTAACGGGCTTAAGCAAGTGGATTCGCTATCAGCGTGTGTATGTGAGATTGCTATTACAGCCATTTATATAAAATATGATGAGCTTTAAATAACATGAAGAAGACAACTATTTGGTCACAAAAACGTATTGATCGTCAAATACATTGAATTTCTTTATATAATGAGCAACACTACTATTTTGTGTCAAAAAATTAGAAATAATTTTATTAATAGATTTATACAAAAATTGCAGTTGGTCATTTTTTTAAAACCAAATAAAAGATCGTATGCGACGAAAAAATGGATTACCACTGATATTTTACAGAAAATTAAAGAAAGAGATGCATTGTTTCGAAGATGGAAGAATTCTCCTATATTTGAACAATTATGAAAATGATTACAAGCTCATACGAAATAACGTCAAAAAATTAATTGCTAAATGAAAATCTTGTTTTTTTTTCAAAGATTAATTTTCAAGTAGTTTTATTGATACCAAGCATCCTAGGATGGAATAAATAAAATTTCGGGAAGAAAAACTAAAAGTAATTGCGGTGAAGTCATCTGGCGATATGTCTTAAAGGAACAGACAGTGGATAGTGTAACAAACCAATACGTGAATTATGTGCCAAATTTTGCACAAATGTGATTTAAAGCGTTTAAAGATTCTAAATCTTGTTAAAAAAATTAAAAATTCCAAATCTGTAGGAATGGACAGTACGAGAATGTACGATAAAAAAATACATGTAATTATTTTAGAACTTCTTACTACTCATTTAGTTAATAGACTTATTACACAAGCTGAAATGCCTGATGACCTTAAATATGCTATTATTAGACCGGTATACAAAGTAGGAAATAAAACAGAAATAGGAAACTATCGACCTATTAGTATCTTGCCTGCACGTGAAAAAAAATTCTAAATATATTTCAATAAAATTAAACAAATACTTAGAAATTTTTTGCATCATAGACCAAAAACAATATTGCTTCCAAAAGAAAAAAAGCACCGAAACATTACTACAGAACTTCTCGAATTATATAAATAATGAATTAAAACCATAAAGGAATGTGTTAGTATTATTTATCGATAATTCCAAGGCGTTCGACACAATTGATCTGCAAAAATCATTAATAATCTTAGTAGTAATTTGAATCAGTTTTAAAAATTATTTATTTGAGGAAAATCAGTGGGAAAAAAAGTTTTTCTGGTATCCCTCAGGGGTCAATTTTGGGACCCACGCTTTATATTATATTTGTATCGTTAATGTAAAAACTTTTTCACATGTTAAACACTTTATATACGCTGACGACACGGCTCTTGTCATATCTGATGAAGTTGATGTATGCAACAAGACTTTACGTCCCTAATAAAATGGTCACATGACGCAGGCCTACTCATAAAACAAAAAAAAAAACAAATTGGTGCACATACGATCTCCACATGCTTCAGTTTTGATTACACCTGAAATAAATTGCACCTGAAAACTCTTAATATAAAAATAAATTTGAACATGAACACAACACTAGGTTCACAAAGAATGAAGGCATGCTTGTTCCAAAATGCGAATAATACTTAAGCGCAACACATACACACGGATAAGAGACATGTTAAAGGAGCTGAATATTTTGACGGTGAAGCAAACTGTGTATTTGAATGTACTTATTTTTATACATAAAATTAACTTAGAGATGATGTCTAAGGAACTGAAAAGAAAAATAAATTACAATAACGAGATACACGGACACGGGACGAGAAATTCTAAGCAAATTAGATTGCCAACAAGAAAAAAAACAAGCACCCAAAAATCTCTGATGTACCAGGCCGTTCAACTCTATAACAAAATCCCGAAGGAAATTGCTGTGATAGAAAATATTAATAAGTTCAAAAATGAATTAAGAAAATATGTCTATCTCAATTATTAATGTTTCTTTTTTTGTGACTTTATTGAAATATTTAAAGAAAGATTATGTTTGCCAAACAATGTACATGTTTATATGTTTATAAAACTATTAGCACACACGAAGATGTGAGCTAACTTAAGATTAATAAATAAAATAAAATATAACAAATAAATACGGACTGTGAACCCTAGAATATAACATGCCCAAAATGTTCAACATGTTGCCAAGTAACAGATTTAGATATGTGCTGAAAACATGGCTTATAAGTAGAAATACTTAATACTTTTTTGTGTCATTTTAGACTGTGTGCCAATAATAATAATCTGAATATCTTATAAGTAGCAACAATATTATGTATATTCATAATTAGTAATAATATTATTTATACATACTCGTATTTACATTTGTAATTGAAAATGTACATCCTTTGGACAAACTGCTTAATTGTAGTTTAACGGGATAATTTTATTTTTTTTTTATACCGGAATGTTGAATAACCGTAAAAAGTGTTTCAATACTAAACATGAACACATATTTAAAATAATTGTTTTTCTGTTCCAAATCTAAACTCAACTCTTTTTCCTCTACCCTAAGGACAGGTTGTTGTTTCACAGAATTTGAAGAATTCATCAAATTTCAAAGTTGATTTTCAAGATCTGTGAAAATTTTATTCAAGTACTGTTTTTATTTCAGTTTTTTCAAATAACTGGTTCGTAATGATATAATAACAGAACTTGAATAGAACCTTCACAGAACTTGAAAATCATCAAAAATAAATTTGATGAAATGTTCAATTTTTATTAAACAACCTATCCTTAGAATGAATCAATCAATTTAAGAGGCGGGTATGGAAACCGCCGCCGCCCCCGGAACCATTTATTGGATAAATTACACGCCGTCACGCCAAGTAGCGAGCGTTTGGGACTTAGCAGGGGTGTCCGGGTAAATCGGGTAAGGTTTGTTGTGTTTACTGTTCAGGTCTTGGCGGTGGATGCGCCTGCCCACCTCTAATACCTTTTTTGCTTTCGCGGGACTTCATCATCTTCCTATTCATAAAAAGACCGTTCACACAGCATCTCTACAGATGACATCGACCCCGAAAGAAAATACTTTCCTCCAAGCCTTCTGTATAGGGTTAACGTAAAAAAAAGTTTAATTTTAAGCTATGTAAACACAATCCTTATTTGAACAGCTATTTTAATACCGCTTTTATTTACTTTAATCCAGAATCAATTGTGTTTGTGCCAATATTCAGCATATTGACCTATCAAACACTCTACAAGGAAGAATAATTATTAATAAAATAACTATTTGTTTTAAAACTCCAGTCGTTCATTATTTATTTGGAAAAAATGTTGATCCTTCAAAAGTAAATAATAAACAATATGAATTACAAAAATACATCTCATTTGATTAAAAAAATATGGTATATTTTTTATTTGAATACTGCACAAAAGTTCCAACTGCTCCCAAATGTCTTACATAAAAAAAAATCAAAAAAATATTCACTGCACAAAAATATAGCTTATAGGTTACATCCTATTTCTTCCGACCAACCCAACAAATATATATTATATTACATAACCCAACAATAACATGTTAACAAATGTATGTAAATAAAAAATAAAAAAACAGATATATTTAATTTATGTAAGGTATTCATTTAAGGTAACATATTTGTTTAAAAGAAATGTTTTTAGTGATGATTTAAATTTAAGTATGTTGGCTATTTGTTTGATGCTACGTGGAAGGTTCTTATATACTTTAATGTCCATGTAGTGTGGTCCTTTTTGAAATATGATTTTGTTTGATTTTGGAATTAATAAGTTTTCTGTGAACCTTGTAGCGTGCTTATGTGTTTTTTTTGTGGGAACTTTTCTGGAGATGATCGAACTAACAGGCATAACTCCATTATATATATGTCCGTCACTGTCAGAAGTTTGAGATTTTTAAAAATTGGTCTACATGAATCCCGGTGATCAGAGTTTGTAATTTTTCGTAGGCACCTCTTTTGGATGATAAAAACATCTTTTGCGTTTACTGAGTTTCCCCAAAAAACTATTCCGTATTTTACCATTGAGTATACGTATCCATAATATGCGGTGATTACTGACTCGATGTTTAAGATATTTTTAAGGGTGCCTAGAACAAAAGAAAAGCTACTGATTTTTGCTACAACTTTAGATACATGCTCTTTCCAGTTTATATTTGCATCTACTATACATCTAGTATACAATATTTTATTTTTAATGAATTAATCATGAAATAACACAAATTTATAAAACGAAATTTATTTGCGCATGCCGGGATTTGAATCCGCGACCTTAGGATTGCTAGTCGAATAGCTTTACCCCTCTACCACGGAGAGGTAAGGCTCTATTTTAACTAAACATATAATTTTTTTATTACATTATTGTTGGGAATTTTTTAATGATTTAATAATTCAGTATTACTAACAAATAATAATATAAGAACAATTTAAAATATAAATTTAATTTAATCAATTTTGTAGGAGTATATGGTCATGGACCTCTAGGATCATATCATTCCATCACGGCGGTCTCAGACCTGTCATAATGCCTATTTTTAAAATTAAAAGAAAAAACCTTTTCCCTGCAAATATAGCCAATAGCATAGGACAGTTTGAGCAGACGTAAAAAAACGTAATGCTCGTATGACCATGTAAAATGTTTATTTTCGGTCTGAAGTAATATTTTGGCGCCCTAATAAATCCTAGTGGGTAGCGGATTGCGTGGGAGATCATTGTTAAAAATGGAAATCTGTCTGTACTACGAGTATAAAATGGAAATCAGTTTATATAGATAGTTTCTAGTATTCATTTATTTAATGTAGAAATTTGGTACGTCACTGGTAATGGTATTGCTGTGATTCTAAATAAAACCTTTCTTCAGTAGAATAATCAGGGACTGACGCCAACTTGCCAAAGCGATGATACAGAGCCCTTGGCGTTTTTACTAGCGCCATGGCCTCGTTATCTAAACAGCATTCTTCATTCTCCATTCATTCAGTATCTAAACAGCATTCAGAGAATAATATTGGTATAAGTTCAGTTATCTAAACAGCATTCAGAGAATAATATTGGTATAAGTTCAGTTATCTAAACAGCATTCTTCATTCATTCAGTTATCTAAACAGCATTCAGAGAATAATAGTGGTATAAGTTAAGTTATCTAAACAGCATTATTCATTCATTCAGTTATCTAAACAGCATTCATAAAATAATAGTGGTATAAGTTCAGTTATCTAAACAGCATTATTCATTGATTCAGTTATCTAAACAGCATTCAGAGAATAATAGTTGTATAAGTTCAATTATCTAAACAGCATTCTTCATTCTTCATTCATTCAGTTATCTAAACAGCATTCAGAGAATAATAGTGGTAAAGTTCAGTTATCTAAACAGCATTCTTCATTCATTCAGTTATCTAAACAGCATTCAGAGAATAATAGTGGTATAAGTTCAGTTATTTAAACAGCATTATTCATTCATTCAGTTATCTAAACAGCATTCATAAAATAATAGTGGTATAAGTTCAGTTTTCTAAACAGCATTATTCAGTTATCTAAACAGCACTCAGAGAATAATGGTGGTATTATCTAAACAGCATTAAGTTATCTAAACAGCATTGTATAAAATGTTCTTCAATTACATAAAACAATTAATGGTTATAATGTGTAGGTTTTATTTTTTTATAAATACAAGTATGTTACAATGTTATGGAAAAAAACTATAGTAATTATTATAACAATTTGTCATATATTGTACACAGAGTGTCACATAAGTCAACGTTTTCTTTTGGAGGGCTGATTATCTGATAGGATGCTGAGGGCTGACCTCATGACGTACTTGAATATCATAATACGACTTTAGTAAAAAGTCGTTCATTTTTAAATCGGACATAACAATATTGAAATGATATAAAAAAGTGACATGTTTCTCTAGGTATGACGATGAGGTGTCCAAATGGTTGAGTGTGATTTAATTTGAGATATTATTGGTGAACCAAGTACAAAAATACTCCCTTAAATAATTGGGAATTCGTAGAAATATAAACAGAATCATTTAATACATAGATTTATATGCAAATAGTCTCGCTTATTTTAAAAATAAAATTAGCAATAGATTGTGAATGTTTGTTTGTTTTTTTTAAATACTCTATTTGTTTTCTCTTTTATTTTTGTTGCTTTTGTTTTTTGGATCATATATTTATCTGTATATTTTGTTTTTGATATCTCTTTTTTTGCCTTTGCTCACGTTTTGCTGTTTATATTTTTTTGTTAATACATAGTGTATAATGACACTTAAACTGTGCATGATGTGAACATTTTTAAGTGGACTGTTGACGTATACGTTTTTTTGCAGCGATTATCTAATTTTTTTTTCATGTTAATAGTATGTAAATGTTCCTAAACAATAAATAAATAGATTTCTAATAATTTTAGTTCTGCACAATGACAACAAAAGCAAATAAAATTGTGTTTAAAAAACCCATTAAAAAGTTTGTAAAAAATAACACAGGGCTAAAAATGTTTTTTTTGTTTAAATTAACTCAACACAGGAGGACCTGAGAAAAATGTCGTCTTTGGGGATGCTGTGTGGAGGGTCTTATTAGGAAAGGAAAGGGAAAAAGTTCTGGGCAGGAAAAAGGGTTGGGTAGGAATCTAAGGGTTAGTGTGTCCAAGAGTTACGTATGTATGAATCTATCCCTCCCACCATTCTCCTGATGTTGTGAGAATCCTGCTGGAGAGTTCATAAGGTCTCCCTCAACCAATGAGTAAGATAAGTATGGTAAGATTTTGTAAAGCAAGCTCACTCACTTTAATACTGACTTAGGTATTTATGTAATTTGTATTACGGCCTTGACGTAGTAACGCTCAGTCAAAAATCGTTTGTGAAATGGAATTATTTAATCTTTCGTTAAGATTTTTTTAACATTTGGTCCATGCAGGGGACCATGAGGAAAATATTTGCCTAAATAGCCTGTTTCATCTTTGGTGATGCTGTTTACAGGGTCTATTTAAGGAAATGAAGGAGAGGAAGTTCGGTGTGTCCAAGAGTGACTATGAATCCATTCCCTCACTGCGGTACAAGGCGATCGGTCGATGGAGTCCTGTTGGATAGGTCTCCATCAACCAGTATCTCCCGTTCCAGCTTACCACGCAGTTGGTGGGCAGACGCATCTGTCGAAAAGACCTGGACAAACCTCACCTCATGAACCTGGGCCCCCTGCTAAGTCACCAAACGTAACGAACCACTAGAAGTGACCTATGGCAGAAGTGTTTGTTATCCAATAAATGGTTTCCAGAGCGGCAGTATCCGTACACACCACCCAAATTGATAATACATATTTTAAATTGAATTGACAAAATAATCAGTCACTTCAAAGAACTATTAAAATATGAGAGATAGTTGCTCTAAATCCTATAAACATCAAAGCATCAAGGGGTAATAAAAAAGGAGGATAAAATGTTTTTATTTATTTGATTTAATGTAGCTTGGCTTTGTCACGAAGGAAATATCGAATTAAATAATCCAATTAAAATTTAATCGATAAATAAAAACAATCGAATCTATTTAAACATTAAATAATTAGAATTTATTTGTCGTTAAATAAATATCGTTTGAAATTACTGATGCGTGTTAAACAGTGTGGTTGCAAAACAATATTTAATATTTCAGTATTTTATATACTCTTTGCACGAGTCAAAACATAGAAAAGTATTTAAAATCACAATCTAAAACTCGCACGCGGATTAAAATTGAAAAATTCGTTATCATTCTGCTAAAGCTTAATACCTTGAGTGTAAAGCTAATATTAGCTGGATGTGCAATATTTAATTATGAAAAAATACTCAGTTATAATCAAAATCACTCTACCTATAAATTAATGCATTTAATAAAGTTTTTTAAATATATTATTCGCATCCCTAACATAGTTAAGTGTATTACAAATTAATTATTTAGTAAAATAAATAAATTATGTTCATATACAGTGAATTAATTGAATAAAATAAATTAATTATAAACCGGCAAATAAAATGTTGTCTCTTATTTTTAAAACCGATTCACAGGAAAATATTAAGATGAAAGAAGTGAAACTAACCCAAATATGTGTTTCCTGAATCCGCCAGTCCATAAGCCGATATGAAATAATACCTATCACCACAAATGAAATGATGTATTTATTTGTCATCGATATTTTGCAAACCAAAGATATCTGTACAAACCAAAGATATTTGTATACATGTACTTAACCCTAGAAGTGAATTTGCGAATAAAATTAGTCACGCCACCCCCACTACAGCTTTGCTTCCTTCGCTCGCTTGGCCCTTCGTACATACATACAAGCTACGTAACTATGATGCATCCACAAGTCGCCTACTGATATGCTACTCTTTAAGGCGATGCCATACGTAATAATGCAAAATCATGTGTTTTTGGTTTGAAAATTTGGTCACCTAGAAATGTTTCAGATGCTTTGATTAAATACTGCGAGTAGAATACATCTTGGCCTTTGAAATAATCGAGTATTTTTTAGATAAGTCTTTTTATAAGCCCAGAAAAAATAATGTAAAGGTCTATGAAAACTGCTTTAAAGTTCAAAATCTCTTACTTGAAAACCCATTTTCGGTTATGATTTTATTGTATAATGTGGCAAATTAAGTTATTTATAAAATGAACGAAAAAAATTTTAATATTTATGCACTTTTTGGCCAATTTTCTTTTCTTGCATAAATCAAAACAGGCGGATGGTGTTAAGCGGGAATTTAAACATTATCGCCATCTACGTAAGGGTTGTTATTGATATCGGCTTTAATTTAAAATATTACACGACGTAGTGCATCGCCTTAAAGCTAGTTTCCGCACACGGTGCAACCCTAATACTGAACTTCATTTTTCTCACATGCAGTTAGTACGATTTTGAATTACTCTACCCGTGAAGACAATAATATTGTTTTTCTGTATCTTTATACGCATTAAAACGATCTAAAAGAAGATGTTGTGTTCACCCACACAACGAAATAAATATTAATTTTAGGATATTGTTCGCCGCTAAGGAACTACACGAGAATAATATCAAATCCACGCCTTCTCCGTTAAATATTTTTTTACGTATTCCGGTAAATTATAATTACATTTTTTATTTTTTTTTTATTTGGTACATTATTTTGTTACAATTTATGTTTTCCAGTAATGTAGGATATACATTAACATGGATATTTTCCCACCTCCACAACAGTTTTAAGATTCATAGCACGTTTGGACGCCATTTTTGTTAAACGAATAGTATATGCGAATGCAACTTGCGTAGCGTGCTACCAGCATTGTCAGTGACAGTAGCATAATGTACGAACACTAGCAAAATAGTATGGTATTCACAAACGGCGAGTATGCTACGCGCACAAAACTCGAGTCGCTTGTAAAAATCTGTGTGTGAATGGCCTAGCGGATTAATATCCTGGTGGAAAATTCCAGTGGTGGCTCACAAAACTTGGTGAGTATTTCTTACTGACTACCCTTGAATTTATTCTAATACCTAAACAAAACGAATGAACACCACAACCTAGTGCATAAATTGCAAAAAAACAATTTCTTTGATCGTAATAAAATTGCCACGACTGCTGTTGAAGCGTGTAAATAGCCCCAACAAAGGCGGGCTTTATACCCTACAAAGTATAACAACTGACAAATTATTACGCAGCGTTCTCATCTCAAAGATTATGGACAAGAATTGCCTAAGCGTATAATAAAAACGTCCATTATCCTGTTGAAGATCCCTTCCTGCAATAGTAAGGGGTTTTTTCACTATCTCTGATTATGTTCTGACCAAGCACTAATCCACGGATTAGTCATTTTTTCGTTTTCACTATATCTGAATAACGCTAACGCTCGGGTTAAAGTTAGATTTGACTAATCAGTGCTTGAACTTCACGTTAGGCGCTATTCCTCGAATCAAAGATGGCGTCAAAACATTCCGAGTTTAACAGCTGAGAAGTGAGTCGAATTTTATAGAATGAATTTGAATGCTTGTATGATCCATCCTGAATTATTTGATTGTGTTCAAAATAAGAAACAATGTATTAATTCGACACGAATCTATCTAAAATGACCTGATAATCAACATAACCAAAAAAATGCACACTTCGCGGTGTGCGGACTGTGACGCATGACAGCCGTGGCAGTAGATGGAGAAACTGCAAACATTTTGCGATGTTGCCAGACTATTTCGAGTGTTATCTATCCGGAAGCTCGAAACAATGGTGAAACGGTCGCCGTTGAATAACGAAGTTATTCTGAACTTTAAAGCCAGCCAACGGATAGCTATTCAGATATTTAGCCCGACATAGTGAAATACCCCCTTAGGCTTCGTCTGGCCCATGCAATATGCGCAGCAGATTATTCTATTGTTATATGTTGGTAAGGAGACGAAAATTATTCAATCTTGCAGATGTCAAATTTACAAAAACAGTAAGAGACAATAGAACACCGAAAAAGCACGATGACAAGTAGTTCTATTTTTGAATCATAGACTAAAACCATTTGTTATGCATTCGGGTAAGTACTTAAGATTAGTGCACATTATAAATACATAGAGGCACGATGCACAATCTTTGAGGTACTTATTTAAAATACTAGGAAATTATAAACTAACCGAAACAAAATAATATTATGTTCCTTCCTACCAACTGCTGATATCTTAGCAATATGTTGTAAAATAAATTGTATTTTTTCATTCTTCATTTAATAAAAAAGAATTTTTCGATATTGTGTTTATTTTTAATTGTATAGGATTATTATGTTATCCATTCCTTCCATTAGATTATTTATTCTAAATAAATAATCAAAGGGTTTTTGTCGAGGTTTTTTTAATAATACTGCTACATGTGAGTAAAATTTACTCATAATACCATTTACGTACCGAAGAGGAGATAATACCCTTGCAGAGTTTCGTAAATCCCATATTTCATTTCCCACGTAGCAATCTGGTAGGTTCAGTCATATTAGAATATAATTTTTAATTTGCGGCTCAAATGCATTCGAAAAAATTGATAGACTAAAAAAATATTTTTTATTGTTTCAAGTGCACTGAACAACAGAATGATAAAAGTAACTAATTAATTAATTAAGGCTATGCCATACGTAGTAATGCAAAATCATGTGTTTTTGGTTTGAAAATTTGGTCGCATAGAAATGTTTCAGATACTGCGAGTAGAATACATATTGGCCTTTGAAATAATCGGGTAGATAAGTTTTTAGATAAGTCTTTTTATAAGCCCAGAAAAAAATAATGTAAAGGCCCATGAAAACTGTTTTAAAGTTCAAAATCTCCTACTTACGAACCCATTTTGGTTATGATTTTATTGTATACTGTGGAAAATTAAGTTATTTATAAAATGATCGGAAAAAAATTAAATATTTATGCCTGAACATCCACAAAATAAAATAAATTCTTGCATAAATCAAAACAGGCGGATGGTGTTAAGCGGGAATTTAAACCTTATCGCCATCTACGTAAGGGTTGTTATTGATAGCGGCTCAATTTAAAATATTACACGACGTAGTGCATCGCCTCAAAGAGTTTAATTTGCAGAATTCCATTTTGGTATGAAATTAATGAATTTCTTTCTTTTTTTTCTAATCTTTTTAAAAAAAAAAAAAGAAATTAATTAATTTAGTTCTGAAAGATTTTTATTATTGTGTTGCCATTTCGGCTTTCAAAGCCAATATAATAATGTGATTATGTCACACGGAGAGGACTTTTTACATAATTTTACTAACCGTTACCATTTTTTAATTTTATAATTTTTTTTATTTAAATTTACACAGGAGGCCCTAAGAAACATATGTTTTCCTCAGGGCCTATTTCGTATTTGGGGATACTGTTTGGGGGGTCTTTTTAGAGGAAGTTATATTAAGGAAAAAGGTATGAGGGGTGGGTAGGAATCTAGGGATCAGTGTGTCCTGGAGAGACGAATGAATGATCTATTACTGCGGCGCAATATAATGGGTCA
Organism: Hesperophylax magnus; assembly: GCA_026573805.1. Classification (NCBI taxonomy): domain Eukaryota; kingdom Metazoa; phylum Arthropoda; class Insecta; order Trichoptera; family Limnephilidae; genus Hesperophylax; species Hesperophylax magnus. The sequence goes on from JAIUSX010000016.1 coordinate 2,980,414, forward strand.
AGAGAAACCAGTCAGAGAGGTCAAAAGGTCTCCTTAAACCAGCTTATCCCGAACAGGCACGCCACGCAGCTGGTGGGCAGGCGCATCCTGAACACATCTCACCCGATGAACCTGGGCACCCCTGCTACATCACCAAACGTAGCAAACCACTTGGGGTGACCTATGGCAGAGGTTTTGGCTATCCAATAATGATTCCCGGGGAAGCGGTACCCAAACCCGCCTCCAAAATTGTTTAAAATGTTAATTTACTAGATTCGGTAACAATCGATGTAAGTGGATAATTAAATACCATAATGCCAAAAAAAAATATATATTAATTAGTTTTTCTGCTAGGCGTGAAAGCCGTTTCGCCTCCTAAATGCATCATCAAACTTTTGTAATGTCACTTACAGACGATCCATTCATTTTATTAATTATTGATTTTATTTTTATTATCAACGCCCTTATAGATTTCAGGGTAAATTGTTGGAATTTATTAATGGACTAGCTGTACCCCGCTCTGTCTGTGCAGATAGAGAAACAATAGCGCGTTTTGCTTTTACGTCCAACAGTTTTTACCTGTCACAAGTGACATCTATATACCATAGGTATATAAAAACACACGCGCATTTGAATGCAATGCTGTGTCAAAATTTAAAAGCAATCGGTGAAGAACTTTCGGAGATTTAAGATTTTGAATAAACGGAAATTTACTATTAATATTGTGTGAAGATTTTCCACTTATAGTATTGTTTAAATTTGAATAAAGGTCGTTAAATTGGGCGCATTGGTATTGATATTGGACGACGAAGTAGTTTTTTCCTGCGTAATTATTATACTAACTTGTATTATTATGGTCTATACTTGAACTCAGCTTAACTTTCCAGCAGCCAAGTAAGTAGTACCCAATTTTTTATCCTTCTTATATTAGCTTAAATACTTGACATATCATTTTAGCAGAAGCGGCTCTAGGGATCCACTCATTTGGTGGTAGGTCATTTTAAAAAAATGTGTGATTAATCTTTATTTGATATTGTGAAAAATGCCCATATATTATTATTATCTATATGCTATATTATTATCAATATTAATTTGTTATAGTATTTAGAGTCCGCTAATATAGTAAATTGGCAATAAATACACAATCCATGTACTTACGAAAAATTATTAGCACAACATTAAAGTAAATAAAATAAGAGTTTGATTCTATCTTTTACGTTTTTTGTTTTGTTTCATTCTTCAGCTTCATTCTTAATCGATAACGACATAAATAATTATTCCAATCCTTTCCCGAACTATCCAATTGAAAAACAACCATTGTTCCACACGCTAATGCCGGCGCCAGACATGTGTTCAAATAAGTGAACACTTATTTGAAGACTTTGCTCACACATTTGGTCACTTATGTGTGTCTCTGCCAGATATGTGTTCAAAGATTTGATCACTTCTTTGAGCTCACAGTTTTCAAATAGACCTCACATAACATGGACGACGATTTGGTCGACACAGTTTGCTTATATTATTTATGTGCTAGTAATTATTTATTACACGTTCAAATAAATAAACAAAAACAGCCAAACCGAAGACGTGAATGGATGTGTGAAATGTATCGTGATAGAACAAGGTAAGTGAATTTTATTTATTTTATTTTAACAGCTAGCACAACACTTACAAAAATAAATCAGGAAAAGTCACCGTATATAGAACAATGTTGATAATGCTTTCCCTTTAGTCGTTTTTATTTAAAAACTGTTTTTGTTTTAGAGATTCCATGAAAAAAATGCTTGATGAAATGATGCCTAGACCAGTGGGTTACTTCAGTAATTTTTGCATAATGTCTTCTGAAGACTGATTATTTATTTACTTACCACAGCTTCAGTACAAATTGTCACACGGTACTCATATATACCCCCCATAAACGTATGGAGGGCATCAAATGCAAACCATGAAGGTTTGTAAATATCCTGAACACTAGATCCAGTTTTGGTAGATTCTTTTACTTTCTTCAAGCAATCTCTGTACTGGGTTAGTAAAGTGTTTATTTTGCGCTTTAATTCCTCGATAGCGCAAGGTATTGAGAAATTCCGTTGAATACGGCTCCAGGCGTCATTAATGTTATTTCTGTTTTTATGCCCTTTTCGTTTTGGGTCCCATATGTCAGGCTCTCCTTGTAATAATTCAATGAATTCAAACACGCCCTCATTGTTCCACTCCATCGCTAGTTCGCTCGGTTATGGCTTGTTTGTGTACGCACGCGGCACGACAATTCTCCACGGCGACGCTCGCGCTACTGGGCTTCGCGCAGTGTGGCAGGCATGCAAACATTTTGACTTTGATCCCTTTGATGTACGCCAAAGAAACCGACACGGAACGGCAAAGCGCACTTAAGTGCGCAAATAAGTGAACACAGTATCAAATGCCCGTGCCACACATGTGAACACTTATGTGAACACTTCTTTGAACACATGTCTGGCGCCGGCATAAAGCGTGTAAAATGAAAAACCGACATATTTTTATGTCACCATCTCTATAAAACATATACATAATATTCATCGTGTTGTCTCCCCCACGGTCATGACCTAAGCGTCCCTAAGCTTTCTTCGGTACCTAATTTTTACTTCGATGAAAAATATAGTGCCATCTCGTTTATTCCATGGCGCGCATAGGGACAGAAGATGCCAAAGTGGACATTCTTTAAATTGACCCAGCGAATCGCGTTGACTTGTGAATGAAAGCTTTTATTAGAGACAACAGATGTCACTACTCGTCACTCGCCGCCGCCCCTGTTTCACGTTAAATTTTAAATAAATTAAGAATAAGGCCAGTTGTTTTGATGCACATAATTGATTAATATTGTTGGCTTATAATTTTAGGGGGTCAAACACCAATTGACCTAAGGGAAGAACCGCCATAGTATTTTACGTATTCCTGCGCAAATACATAAGTTACCATTAATAATTGACTGAATAATTGGGATTTCTATAGTTTAAAAGCCCATAAGACAGAAAAATCATGGGGCCGTCGGAAGACCTACTTGGTTACAGACGTTTTGTTTGGCATCTTGGCCTGTTGAGAGTTACACATAACTGGGAATGGCGAACAAATTAAATTATTTTGTTAATTTATTAAATTTGTCTTACCATGATTATAATTACATGATAGTGTATAAATAAACAGGTTTGGTTGATTCTTTTAAATAATAATATATTTTTTTTAACTTAAAATTCAAATGGAGTTCTACAAATTAAACCTGACAACAATTAATAAAAACAAATATACCCATATGTTATTTTTTTTTTCAAATCTTATTCCGTGTTGCACTTACAATCGGTTATCTTAATTATATTAATAACTGCTTTGGTCCATTTAATGATTAGTAACTGTGGCTTACCTAATAATAGCAATTTTATATAATACTGTTTAGATTTTACTATTGCTCCAAAAATCTATAATTCAGTATGTTCAACCCTTAAAGAGACCACTCGTCAAAATCTTCATTCATATAAAAAATATATCAAAACTTGGCTCAAAACAGCCAAAATAGATATTTTTTTCTTATAAGTTATTAACAAAGCCATTAATTATACTTACAACTAATTAGCTTTAACAGTAGATATATAATAAAGTCTGCTATGTGTTTGTTGTATCAATTAATACTTGTTGTACCAATTAATATTCATTGAGCACTTAAATATTTTTGGAATTTTAGTAAAAAGTAACTGAAATTACGGTAAAATCAATCACCATGTACAATATTTTATTTTTATTTAAACCACTGTTTTAAATATCCACATACAAATAATAATGCCCACGCACAGGCCTCGCCTTTTTGGGATTTTTTTGTTACTCTCTTTTATTTTTTGTTATTATGTATGTACCTGTATATATATGTATCAAAAAAATTTTCAATAAAAAAAATAAAAAAAAAATCCATTTAATGATTGGCAACTGTTGCTTACCTAATAATAGCAATTTTATATAAAACTGTTTAGATCCATTTAATGATTAGTAACTGTGGCTTACCTAATAATAGCAATTTTATATAAAACTGTTTAGATCCATTTAATGATTAGTAACTGTGGCTTACCTAATAATAGCAATTTTATATAAAACTGTTTAGATCCATTTAATGATTAGTAACTGTGGCTTACCTAATAATAGCAATTTTATATAAAACTGTTTAGATCCATTTAATGATTAGTAACTGTGGCTTACCTAATAATAGCAATTTTATATAAAACTGTTTAGATCCATTTAATGATTAGTAACTGTGGCTTACCTAATAATAGCAATTTTATATAAAACTGTTTAGATCCATTTAATGATTAGTAACTGTGGCTTACCTAATAATAGCAATTTTATATAAAACTGTTTAGATCCATTTAATGATTAGTAACTGTGGCTTACCTAATAATAGCAATTTTATATAAAACTGTTTAGATCCATTTAATGATTGGCAACTGTTGCTTACCTAATAATAGCAATTTTATATAAAACTGTTTAGATCCATTTAATGATTAGTAACTGTGGCTTACCTAATAATAGCAATTTTATATAAAACTGTTTAGATCCATTTAATGATTGGCAACTGTTGCTTACCTAATAATAGCAATTTTATATAAAACTGTTTAGATCCATTTAATGATTAGTAACTGTGGCTTACCTAATAATAGCAATTTTATATAAAACTGTTTTGGTCCATTTAATGATTAGTAACTATTGCGTACCTAATAATAGCAGTTTTGGAAAAACTTTTTTGGTTCATTTGATGATTAGCAACTGTTGCTTACCTAATAATAGCAGTTTTATATTTTTGTGGCAAATGCAAACCATATATAACTGTTGGACGAGCGTAATTCGTGTTTCCTGGCTAAGCATATTGCCGAAGGTGGTGCAACGTTCCAAGTCTGGATAACTGGTTATATAGTTCAGCCTCACTACCATAAGAAAAGACGAATACTTAGGGCGTTACTATGAGTACGTACTCAGAAGGATCAATTGGTGCGAGTATACGTAAGTACTTCTAATATTCTCGTGTCAATAAATTGAAGACAAAAATATTAATAATTAAAATGGCATTAAATTGTCTTCATCCCTTTCCGTATCAAGTCGGTTTTAGAGGGTTGTACAGTACGTTCCTCCCACAGTGTTCTATGAAGACTTATATCCTGCTACTCGGTAAACCATTGTTGCCCACCACTGTCCTTTATCATGCTCAATGTCCGATAACGGTCACAAATCATGATTTATGAACTTTCCCTTAGAGAATCTCAACAAAAACATTGTCTCGCAGCGTAAGAAATGTTGATACTGGAAACATGTTATACCAATAATATTATATGTGTATCATGGGTCGAAAACATGAGTTAAAAAAGTATGACTTCGATTTTTTATCATTTGACAATAAAATTGATATATTATGCAAAATCTTCACAGCTGATGGAAATCGTATTGCTGGCTGAAAGCAAAAGCGAAAATCAACTAAAATATGTCTAGTTTTTATGATCAATTTAAAGTTCAATTTTTGGAAATCCATATTTTATTTATTTTTATAATTGATTATGATGTTTTAAAATAAGTTTTTAAAGTTCTGCTATTTAAAAACTTGTATCGCCATCCAACAAGCACTGTAAACTGGTGTTAAAAAAAGGATTTTGTGACAAGGTGTGTATCCTTTTACATTTTAGCTATGGTTTCGGCTCCCCGCTCTCTCGAGGAAGGATTATTTTTGGGACATCTTCCGCCGCCGAATCCTGCACGCGACGGAATTTAACTTCAACATCGCCAAAAATTGCACGGTATAACAGAATAATTACTACTATGACGCAAGTCCAATTTGTACCAGACAGATTTAGAATGTCATTGTTTTGAACATAAAACTTAAATTCTTCGAAAACATTCATTCAATTCGTAAAAAAATAAAACAATCATTTTATTAAAATGTTTTCACAAAATCCCACGATAACACTGCATGGTTTATAGATAGACGTATTTCTGCACAGAACAAAAAATCCGATTCTATTCCGATTTGAAAGAAAACTGAATTCACCAATTTACATAAGACTCTTCGACTCCTAGGCCCCAGACAGAAACATCTGCTCAAGAACTAAATTTTATCTAATTTTTCATTTGATTAACGCATCATAGACAAGATATTCTGAAAACCAGTTATTATGCCTTACTCAAAGGGCATCTCCCCTGGCTGATGGCCATTGTGGCGTACCCGAATTCCTCCATTTGCTACCATATACCACATTGTTACTACATAAAAAACTATATTATATCGGCTTCATTCGACTCCGTATCTCATTCCAGTGCAAAGATAATGCATTCCTTCTCGGGCGTCTCCAACTTTTCTACCATTAAGTACTGTATACTACATTGTTACTATTAAAAAACTACAATATTTCGACTATTTTCGTCTCCGTATCTGATTCCCGGGTCTTTCCCGGGCGTCTCCGACTTCTACTACCATTTAAAATTCTCTTAAAACACTCCTGGCAATAATAAAAACAAACTTTGAAATTTTCAGAGAAAACGGTCCAGTAGTTTTTAAACAAACAAACAAACATATTAAAAGTCGAAAAACGAAATTACGCGCATGGGTGAATTTCTCTTACCAATATTGCTCTTTCTGAATTACAAACGAACAGAATTACAAAGTAAAATTACTGGAAATAATTTAATAATTTCAATTTTAGAGTGTTTAAGTGTGTGTCAAATAAATTACAATTTGAAAAGGTTATTGTTAAGTCAAGTTTATTGAAGTGTTTCATTCCAGTTGATGTAGATTAAGTAAGTGTAATTCTCTCTATCGTGTAAATCCGTCCTTGTGTGATTCAAAAATGTAATAGGAAGTGAAATTAACACCTGTGTAATTTTTTTTTTGTAACCAGATGTCTCAAGGTGGCATTCTTTATTAAATGATGTAATTTGGATCATAGAGCCGCAGGTTGTCGACCAATGATATTATTTCCTGTACGTACACGAATAACGAACAATGTACATTTATTGGTATTGTGAATTATACATTAATGGTCCCAGGAAATTGTTTTTATCTTGGAAAAGAGACCCACAAATGGTGAAATCACGAAATACCGTACATAATGCATACCCACTACTTACATATGCTGGCTATGTCACATTTTGTTAAAAATTTATATCCTGTGCGTTGTGTGTAATCACATAAAAACTATAATGTCTTTTAATCGCGACCAATATTTAGTATTCCTTTGTGTAGTGAATCGTGTGCATCTTAAATAATATTAACGTGGTTCTTCGAGATTACAAGTTGCTTTATTTAAGAGGAGATATGCAATAGTACTGTTGTAATATCCTAGTGATTCTCTAAGTTATTCTGCCACCACGATCGGATAAGTCCGAAATTGGTCGGAACCATTCGGATGTGCGCGCGCAACACTCGCGTATTGCCAGTTGCTTACAATTAATAAATGCAAGAACTAACTTACCTGTCACCAAAGAAACTTAAAATTTTCGGAAAGAGTTATTACCTTCTGACTTTTCATTGCGTGTCTAAAATAACCTTCATGCACTGGTGGCTTAGGGACGCCGCTCTACGCCCTATAAATTACCCATGTAATAAGTTTATTTAAAGTACCTTTGTAAGCCGTTTCTATTCCCAAGGAAATCTTTATACATAGGATTCCAATCTAAGAAGATTCCTAGAGATCTAAATAATATAAGGTTAGCAATGTGTCTATGATGGATTCTGGGGAACTTTGGAAGCGATACCTATTCTTTTTTCGTTTTTTAAATGCAAATTTTAAAAGTAAAAATTAACCTCCTTCCCGGCATCTAAACGAGCTGAAACTCGGCAGAGAGACTCGTCGTCGATAACGATGCATCCTACCAATCTTCTACTTTAATGGCAATCACGCATACACACGCGGACTTTCTCTTAAATCCGATGACGTTACAGCATAAAATGCGCAACGTCATCCGCTTTTACGCGCGATAAAAATAAAACTTCTTTTAATTATAACCTTCATGATACACATATCAATGAAATAGAATCAATCCGTGACCTTGGGGTAGTACTGGATGTAAAACTAAATTTTATCAAACACTTTAACGAAGTAATCAATAAAGCCAATAAAATGTTGGGATTTATAATTCGCATATCTAAACCTTTTCGCAATATTAAAACTATGTATTCCCTTTACACCACGTATATCCGCCCCACTTAGAATACTGCACACTAATTTGGGCACCGTTCTACCAATGCCATATTGACAGAATCGAAAGTGTGCAAAACAAATTTTTTAAACCCATAAATTATAAATTCAAATTAGTCTTTGCAAATAACACCGAATCTTCAAACACGTAGATTAATATCTGATCAAATATTTTTATACAAAATTCTGAATAACGGCCTGAACTCTCCTGAACTAGTAAATTATTTGAGAATTCACATACCTACAAGGCCAACCAGACAAAACCATTTTTTTCATTTGCCCGCGTGCAGAACCAACCTTAGAAAAAATTCTCCAATCCCCCGTATATGCGCGCAATATAACACGCAATTTAACAATATCGATATTCTTAATAATACTCTTGTGAAATACCGAAACGAAGTCAAGCGTACGACCACAAATGTTAATTAAATTAATGCACATTTATAGAAAAGGTACAACATGAGCATCTCCTGTCTCCATCCCATCTTCCTCTGCCTCTTGCCCTTTCCTATTCCTTCTTCCTTCTAATATATTTGTATGATTTTTTTTTATTTTTTTTTTGTTTTATTTTATTTTCAGTTAATGGTTATAACCAGTTACAATTTTGTATTATATCACATTAACCAACATTAGCATAAGAAACTATTTTGGCTTACCTCATATTTAACCTCTTGTATAACTAATCCTGTATAAAATTGCTGTTTGTTTCTTACAATAAATAAATAAATAAAATGAATGAAAAAAATTTCACTATTACCCAATCGGGATTTGGCGCACTTAATAATAATAATATTTTGCTAATTTATATAGCGCCGTTTTCGTGAAAAATCACCTCAAGGGCGCTGTACAAATATATTTATTAAATAATTAATACCAGAACTACCGACTTAAACTTACTTGACTCCAGTCTCTGAGGAAGAAGATTCAACCCTAAGTCAAGCCAATAAATAAATTTCTTCTTTGAAATTAGCTAGTGGCTGACCTAAGAGGTAGGGTAACTAGGTCGAAAATTAAAAATAGATATATTATAGTTAAATAAATGTTTTTTACGGTTTGATTCTTCATATCAATATTTGATTGGATCGTGTATTTTTTATAACTAACGCCTCATTTTGGTTTTTTAGATTATGTATTTAATATCAATTATTTCGACTGTCATCGTTGTTTAACCAGGTAAATTGTAAGACAGCTAACCAGATTGTTATCTCAGATATTTTTCCCACAAATAAAACAAGGAAATAATCATAAAAATAAGATTCTACGTATTCTAGATTCAGAAGGTTGTTTCGCCCCTCTGTAATGTCACAAATGTGAGATCTCTAGCATTCGGTACAAACGTAGTCTGGTAAATGTAGAAAAATATTTATTCTGACGCTGGTAAGTGGGCAGTTCGCAAAATATATTTTTTTACCAGGGCGTGCGGAAAAAAGCATTTTTTACAATTTTTTTAAAGGTATATTTTGTCGCCCATAGAGCTTTTATATTAGGCATATAAAATTGTTACAAGTTACATGCGAGGTTTGCAAAGATGTTTTTCAATTAGATTATAAAAATATCAATAATTTTCAGAAATAATATTGTAACGTGAAAAAATTGTTAAATTACTATGTGTATATTATGTAAATGATGTAACATTATTTTTTGTGAATAAATATATAAATTAAAAAATTTGTTTTATTTTTTGTCATGTTAAAAAATTTTATATCGTTGTATATTCGTTTCCTAAACTTTACTTTAGTGGTAGAATGTGTAGGCGAGAAATTGGCGAATTTGCTTCAAAATTTGTTAATGAATGGTGACTTTGAAAAGGGTCATTATGCCTTATGTGTCTAGTAGGTACTGTGATGTTGACTAGACTCAAAAAATATCGCAACAGTCGTGCTACGAATTTACAATTTTAAAAAAGAAGCATCGGTCATCATCCACAAATTTATGCATTTCTAAGGTATTCAATAAAAAAGTATGGTGAATTTTATGTTAAGGTGGCGAAACGACGGAGATTTTAGTTATTTATTGCACATATAAACAGAAAAAATTTCGCGAGCCGAGCCGCGAATCATGGAAAAGGAACGTAGCAACCGCAAGCGGCGTCGTATGAATTTCTGTTGCATAATGTGAAATGATTTTGGTTTTTAAAAAATTACGGACAAAATGTAACACTATCTATATTCTTTTACGGACAAAATGTGACACTATCTATATTCTTTTACGGACAAAATATAACACTATCTATATTCTTTTACGGACAAAATGTGACACTATCTATATTATTTTACGGACAAAATGTAACACTATCAATATTGTTTTACGGACAAAATGTAACACTACCTATATTCTTTACGGACAAAATGTGACACTATCTATATTCTTTTACGGACAAAATCTAACTCTATCTGTATTCTTTTACGGACAAATTGTAACACTATCTATATTCTTTTACGGACAAAATGTGATACTATCTATATTCTTTTAGGGACAAAATGTAACACTATCTAAATTGTTTTACAGACAAAATGTAACACTATCTATATTGTTTTACGGACAAAATGTAACACTATTTATATTCTTTTACGAACAAAATGTGACACTATCTATATTCTTTTACGGACAAAATCTAATACTATCTGTATTCTTTTACGTCAAAATGTGACACTATCTATATTCTTTTACGGACAAAATCTAACGCTATCTGTATTCTTTTACGGACAAAATCTAACACTATCTATATTCTTTTACGGACAAAATGTAACACTATCTATATTCTTTTACGGACAAAATCTAACACTATCTGTATTCTTTTACGGACAAAATGTAACACTATCTATATTATTTTCAAGTTTTGGGAATTTATATACATTTGTAACTGTAATTATAATAATTTAATTAAAAGATTGTAATTCACATAATAAATATAGACATTCGTTACTATGGATTGCCGGTGACTGATCTGCATAGCATAACATCGTACAGAGTACGCAGTGTTGTCAGGGTACTACGGAGAATTGTCTTTCTCCCTTCCAATCTGTATAATAATACTCATAAATTTCTATCGATAAATCTATTCAACTTATAAAATGTCTAATAATAGCACGAAAATTTAGCAAGAAAGTGGTACATTTAATGGGGTTGATGTATATTTTTTGTTCTTATTATTAGTATTTCTTCAGGCCTTTGGATTATTAACAGATATATTTCTTATATATGCTTTCAGAAATTGCGAGATATTGTGTGTATTTCCGCTTTGCAATGAAATCCAAAATAAATGGAATAATTCTAAACGTATCTGAAAACTAAAAACTATAGAAATAAAGTTTCAAATTTAATTATTATTAAAAATAAACATACGTTTTTGGAAATACTTAAATTTTGAAATTAAACATTAAAAAGTTGTAAAAATGGCTCACATGTTTTTTCCTCTAAACGCTGAACTAAAATTACTGATATCAAAAAAATTGATATTTTATTAGACAAATGTATTATAAACATTACTCTTACATAACTTTACTATAATTTTATATGAAAATCCAAAAAATAAATAAAAAAGTATGTTCCGTCACGCCAATTTGCTTTTGACAGGCCGTGTGCTGACCAATAGTACGCTCAGATTTTGAACTGTATAGTTTGAAATCACACACGTCAACTATAATCACGGAGTGCCGTGATTCGTACAATCGCATCGAAACGTTCGTCTTGAAAAAACCAATGTGTGTACTATCGCCGGTTATTTATCGGAATAATCCCTTAAACGTATTTTATCGCAATTATCGCAATCCAATTCAACATAATGAGTGCTACCGTACAACGATCACCGTTCCAGTGCTGACAGATGATTCTCGAGATGCAGAGTTCGTTCGCCACCCGGTAAGCTGACTGTGAATTAACCTTACAAATTGTGTTATCGCATTCGCCTGTCATAAGCCATAGGCGTTATCCATGCTTTATCTGTGTGGAATAGCCCTTTAAAATACGGCTATCCCAACCCTTTTTCATTCCTCGAACAAAGTAAATGTTCGTTTGTCCAAAGTCTTAAATCTCCGAAAGTTCTGCACGGATATCGCTAAAAATTTCGAAGTTGTTCTTATTAGTGCTGGGAGTGTTTAGAGTTTGGTTTGAATGTTAAAAGAAGTCGGGGATGCCCGAGGAATACTTAACGCAATATCTCTTAACCGGGATGAGATATGAAGTCGAATTAAGGTCGATGTAATGTAGTTTTTATTAGTAAAATTGTGGTATATAGTAGTGGTGGATGTAGTGTGATATGGATGGTGCAAGAAGTTGGAGACGCCCGAGAAGTACATTAGCAATAGCGAAGCATTGCTGGGACCGCTAATGATGAATAAAAAAAATCATAAACTTTCATTAAGAGGATAAACAAGCCAAAAAAGTGTGTATTCTTAGTATACCTTATATCGTAGGTAATAGGCATTAAAATCACTTGACAAACGGAGTCTAGAAACGTTCGATTTCAAGCAAAAAACTGTTTTTTATTGATTTGTAAATAATTTTATAAGAGAGCAAAAAAGTTAATCAAGTAAAACTGTCACACATAATCTTAACTACAATACTGTATTTTTTAAAATTTGTTTCCTTTATGCGTTTATACATTTCTATTGAAAAAATATATTTTTTAGTAAATTACATTTATATTTTTATTGAATAATTTTTTATTTTATTTGTATTCTGGATTGATAGGAAAACCTTCGATTTATTTAAAGCATCTTTTTTGGTATTCATAATGTACACCAATTTGTTATAAAGATTAATAAAAATAGTGTTTGGCATTAAGCTTCGCCTTAACCTTTACTTTAATAGAGTTTTATATTTAAATTTTTCTGTGGCTTCTATGTTTTAAAATTAAGCTTGGTGTTTTTTTTTTCTTTCAAATACCGTTCAGTTCATATTTCTAACTATGATGATAATGGAGACCCAACGTTTTATATGAGACCATATGAGCTGAAAAAAATAGCCTGAGGAGTTAGATGACAAGCCTATTTCATAGGAGGTCGTTTAATTTAATCAAAAACTCCAAAAAAGTTTAAATTATTGTTGTAATTTTTTTTATTTTGATACAAGTCTGTAATAATTATTTGATTTCTTATAACCACAACTACCTAGTGCCAGAAACCAGTAGCATTATGGTATCCCCGTACTGGAGGATGTTGGTGTTGGTAGAGAGAAAGAAAAGAAGAAAGTTGGTTAGTACCCACAAGTTCACAACGATTCCAGGTAATAATGTTTCTTGTTAAAATGTTCCCAGCAATATTGTTCCGAGCCAAAATGTTCCCAATTTTAAAACGATAAAATAATTTCATTATATTGGCAGTCAGTCAGCAGACGCAGACAATCTTATAACTTGACCTAACCTAACCTAAACGTATGTGCGACTATTAGCTAGGAACATTTTAGCAGGGAACGTTTTTACCGGGGACATTTTCGTAGGGATCATTTTAACTGGAGACATTTTTACTAGGAACATTTTAGCAGGGAACATTATTACCAGGAACATTATTAGCGGCCACAGTTTAAAACCAAAGCATTTACGGCTTGGTTACGTAGATTTCAGTGTGCTAATATAAATGATTGTTTCAACAAATATTTTCTTAAAGTTGACTAGTACAATGACCCAATAGAAGGAACATGCGAATTAGTAAGTAAGATTTATTTTTGGTGTATTTTGCCGTGTAGCGCTACCTACTTCTTTAGCCAACATTTTGGACAGCATTACAGTGTCCTTCACCAGGGCAGATGTGTGACACCGATGGTGGAAACTGTAATGCTGTTCGAAACGTTGTAATGAAACTCCAAAAATAAATTGCTATAATACTTTTGTATATGAAAGACTCAAACCAATTCTATTAAGCCACATTTGAAAATAACATAGCAAAACATTAACACAAATGAAATTGCATGTAGGTAAGTACTACAAAAGTTTTTTGATTAACTGGTACATTTCTGTTGTGATGTGAAAATATCTCAGCTCCTCCCAATTTCCCAAGGGCAGCCCATTGCAGTCTTCCTAAATAGGTACTACTCAGGTAATATTTCATCTCCAGATTTTATACAAGTTACATTCCGGAAACCTACGGTATACAGGGTGTACAGAATGTTTCCAACATTAACCGACGATTCCTAAGCTGATTTCGTCGGATAGTATTCGTAAGTAGGTGGTCCGAAGCGTCGGGTTCCTACCCAGGCATCGCAAGTCCAATCAGTTGATAGCTAATCCCTCCACATTGCACAAGTGGCGTTTTCTGCTTAATTAGATTTTAAAATATTGCCAGATTATTCGTAACCCGAAAATGTTTGTCGTTCTTTACAAAAAATACAATTTTTGAGTAAAAAGATACAGACCCGCCATTTAGCTGTAAGATCCAAAGGCGGAAACACATTGAGCGTACCTTGCGCAGCTTATTTTATCACGCGTTACGCGTATACATCGTGCCACTACAATGCCTAGTTTTTTCACGTCACTCAATATAAATTCAGCGTATTTTCAGCGGCTTCATCCATACTTAAGCGTAGTTTTCGTCGCGTATCTTTCGCAGTACGCAGTGTGTTAACGGTGTGTTACTAAGGACGGGTTGTTTCGGAGAATTTGAACAATTCATCAAATTTCAACGTTCATTTTCGGGTTCTGTGAAAGTCCTATTCAAGTTCTGTTATTATATCATTGTAGGCTAGTTGCTTGACAAAACTGAAATAGAAACAGAACTTGAAAAAATCTTTCACAGAACTCGACAATGAACGTTGAAATTTGATGAATTGTTCAAATTCTCCGAAACAACCCGGTCTTAGTGTGTTTTGGCCATAGGATGAGCCTTAAATACTTCTAGGCCCTATTACGCATGTATAATGAGGCCGTGCAGAAAAATTGGTATGTAACGCGATGTACACGCGTAAGGTGACGTAAAATGAGCTGCGCAAGATGCGCTCAGTGTGTTTCGGCCGTAAGATCATAATTTTCTAGTAAGAACAAAATAAATATGTTCCACGTGGTACGCTCTGTCTCTTTTCCATGGCGTTCGACTGAAAGGGGCAGAGCGGGTCTTTATTAGCGGACTAACCTTATGTTCTGGCCCATGTCGATTTGGAAAGAAACATAATAGTTTTTTGAAGTGAAACTTCTTTACGCGCGTCATGCAATTTCGAGGACCGGAGTAAAACCGACTCATGACCGAAACGAAAATGCGGGACCACCGATTAAAGTTCATTTGATCTAGTCAAAGTTTTGAAGTAACATATAAATGCTTCTTAGCTCATCCCGACAACTGGCGTTGGTGGTGTAATGGTCAGCATACTTGCCTTCCAAGCAGTTGATCCGAGTTCGATTCTCGGCCATCGCACATTATTTTTTTGTTTTTAACGCCTTTTTCATTCAATATCTTATTTTTTAGTAGGTCAGAACATTTTTTAAAAGAAAATAATATTGCAAAATAATAAAAACACTTATCTCACTGTGATAAAACATTACTCCGCTAGAGCGCGCTTTGCGTTATTGTGTTGGATTAAAATTATTATCTAATCCGTATATTATGATAATTGTATTACATTTATTTAATTAATTTATTTATTTTGATAATATGTAATAATTTACAGAAAAAAAAATTAAAACTATCTCCCTCTGATAAAATATCCGTTCGCTAGAGCGCACTACGCGATCTTGTGTGGGATTCTATTTCTGTACATTGTACATTATTTTTAAAAATATATTATATTTTGGGTGTGATGTAGGTAACATTATAAAACATAACAAGCTCTCATATTTTCAGAACCTACATAATATAATCAATTTATGCGGCTTTGCTTACAGTTGGTGCTCAGCGTGGTTGGCTTTCAATCAGTTAAGCGAGGTTCGATTCTCGGCTGTGGCATTTTTGAAGTGAAACCTTGTTGAGGTGGGGGAGCCGCTCACGAACGTTCTCTCTCTTCTCTTCTTTCCTCTCTCTCAGACACCAGCGAACTGCGCCACGCCAAGCATCAGCTGAAACTAGAAGTTTCACTTCTGTCTTGCGTAGGCTTGACACACCCACTTTTTTTTAACTTGGGTGTACTGAAGTGCTAATATTAAAAAATACAAATTTTGAAGTTGTAGACGAATCTTTTTCTTTTCTTTCGTAAAATTTTGTTTGTATGAGGATTTTCAGGAAATCGGTGCAGCTTACTGTCGAACTGAAATTTCCTGAAAATCTTTACATAAAAAAAAACGATTTATCGAAAAAAATTTTTGGAATGAAAACATCAACATGTCGAATTTTATTAAATTTGTCGAAACTTAGCACTCTATCACACTCAAAAGTCACGAGCCGTTACAGAATAATTATAATGAAAATAAGCATTTTTCTTCAAACATGCCCATGAATTCCTGGTTACATCCTGTATAACCAGATCTCCAGTAAGTAGTACCTACCTGTCAGTGCATTTCATGAACAATACAATGGAGTTTAGTAGAAACATGATGGAGTTGCAACAAAGTACCAACCCTTAATGAGAAAACATCTACTTGATGGATTAATGTTTTAAGACATTTTATTTAAATTTTAGAGATTGTTTGTTATCTACGTTTTATAAATACGAAATATATTCTTCGTATTTGAATATTTTGGAGAATTTTTCAGATCTTTTGTGAAATTAGTATGATAGTTTTTATGCATTTATTGCAACCAAGGTCAATGTAGTACTCCATGTTATTATGCAAAACATATAAAAATTAATTGAATTAACTCTTCACAATCAAGTTGTAGAAAACTAAAAAAATACGTAAAAAGCTTTTTTGTAAGTGCTATTAAAAATATCTTCGACTTCCACGGATTGGTTACCTAAGCAGTACATGCGAGGTATAAGGATGATATGATACTTTTTTTTGAAAAAAATAGAAATTTAATCAAAAAGTAACATACACAGATATTTGATAATTTTATAGTAATTATTTGACATAAAATTATTATTTTTTAAATACACTGAAATGACATAATTGTGTTTCAACTTCAATGAATTACTTAAAAAAATATTGAGTATATATTGCAACACTTTTTTTTTAATTTGAAATTTTTTATACAAAATTGGAATTGTTATACAAATTAATATACGTGCAAAGCAGTATGTCCCCCGTAAAAAATCCCACAAAGGCAAAGTGTGTGCGTGGGTAGTTACTAACATTATTTTATGGTTTAAGTACATTGAGAAAAATGTGTAATGCTGATTTATTAAAATTAAAAACGGGATTGCAGGCCGTTTCCTGATAAACTTTTAGTATATTCTTAAATATCGGAACACGTGTTCATGCACCTGCATTTGCCTTGATAATATATACTGCTGACATATTGCTGACTTTGCGATAATACATTCCTATTTTACTAAAAGTTTAAGAGGAACAGCCTGAAGTCCTGTTTTTAACCGGTATAAGAATAATTTGAAGAGATTTTTAATTATCAATATTTTTTTGTACAAAACAAAAAATTTAAGTGAATATTTTCTTTGAAGATAAAAGATATGAATTGAGTTATCAAAAGAAAAAATGAAACTTTAAAAGAAATTAACAAAAAACATAAGATGTGTCGTTATCAGTGGAAGTTTTAAACTTTTCATGTGAATACTATAATATTATATAAAAAAAAACAAGAATAATTAACCCATTACGCACGAATATTTCACATTACTTACTTACCCATGCACCAAAAACCAATTAGCATGTTTAATTATTGATATTATATTCCACCAAGCGAGAATCGTGCTATCTCTATAATATTTGTTCATATGTATTTTTGTGGTCAAATTATTTGAAAAGTTTTACGGTGGAAGAAATGGAGCAGAAAATATAAACAGGAAGACAGGAAACTTGAAATGTTACCTGAAGATATTTACAACATCAATGGAAAGACTGAAGGTTTAAATTTCAAGGTCTTATAAAGAAATGATTCAACAATCCAACCTTCTTATCCCTAACAACTAAAAGAAAATGGTTTAAAAAAATATGTAAACTGGCGTTACTTTAAGCCACAAATCTTTGTAACTTCTACCCTAATAGTTCTACAATTTATTGAAATTTATCACCGTGGGTTTACGCGGAAAAATCGGTTTTTCCAAGACGTCTATGTAGGTACTACATTCCTCAAGACCATTATGTCCGGACGCATTGAGATGGGATGCACGAGAGTAGTTTGCACCGAAATGTTGGATTTCAAACTTCAAAACTTCAGTCATATTCGTTGGCATGACAGTTTTTTTTTATTTTTTATTTTTGTACAATATTTTACATTTCATAGTACGATTTAGTAATTTTGGCCTCACTGGGTGGGTTACCCGTGCTAAGGCTTCCATTTTATAATACAAAAAAAATAAGATTAAGATAAGGTAAGTTTTTAGATTCTCACGGCCAAAAGCATTTTTGTTGTTTGTTTTTGGGGTGTTATGCCGTGTTGCGCTAACTCCTTCTTTAGCCGACGTTTCGGACAGCGTTGCAGTGTCCATCATCAGGGCAGATCCGGTAGATCCGAACCAAAATTCACACATCTTCGGATCTACCGGATCTGCCCTGATGATGGACACTGCAACGCTGTCCGAAACGTCGGCTAAAGAAGGAGTTAGCGCAACACGGCATAACACCCCAAAAACAAACAACAAAAAAGATTAAGATAAATTTCAACTAAAAATATAGATTTAAAATTAAAGTAAAATAAAATTGAGTGATGTGTTTTTAATGTTGGTTTTGTGTGTTACGTGTAGGTTTTATTGTTTTATGTTATGAAATTATGCTTTGACTGTTGACTTATGTTGACTGCTTTTAGAACATGATATTGAAAGTGTCTTTGTCCAAAGCTTGTATTTACAGTCGGAGTTAGTGTTATTTTGTGTTTGTACAATTTTGTTTTTGTGTTCAAAAATGTAGTTTAGTAGTGTTTTAACGTATAATTGGCATATATCTAGTACGTCACTACTGTTAAATAGTTGGTCTCTATCAGTCAGTCTATGTTTTTTTAGTATTACCTATAAAATCGTTTTCTGTGCGATTTCTATGTAATCGATAGCCGAGTTTGTTGTTCCTCCCCAAGCAATAATTGCATATTCTATTATTTATTGTTATATTATTTACTTGCAAAGCAATCATAGAAATGTATGAATTGAAAATAAGAAATTTAAAGCAATATTAACAGATTTGTGCTTAAAAAATTGCAGAAGTTATAAAATTAAGAAAATTTTATTTTATTTATAAGAAAACAAAATACCTGGTTTACACCTCTATTTAATCAAAAGGATTGACATGTTTCGTTACTAATAAACATATTATAATGAACATTAATAAATTTAAAATCGACGGCCTCTCGTAAGGCTCTCGACTAGCAAACCAGAGGTCACGGGTTCAATTCCCGGTGTGTGCAAGTAAATTTTATTCGATTAATTTATATTATTTCACAATTTACTTATTTACAATAAAGTATATTTGCGTTACCTTCTAGAGTGGAAGATACTATCAGTATCGTCCTGGTGTATGACCACCATTCGGAATTGAAGCTTTGCTTGAAATGGGTTTGGCCGTATTTAGTGACCAGATCTGAATAACCAGGTTCTGCACAGCCTTCCTCTTCTTCATCTCCTTCACCTCATCGTTACCTTCAGCATCACATCACCCTTACAATTGACGATGCCATAGTCTCAATGACTCCAGACGGTTGGGAGCAGATAAGATTATTATAAGATTGATCATTGTAAAGGCAAAATGCTGTATGTATAGATCTATAAATACAGCTATTTGCCATAACACGGGCGCATGCCAAAGAATGAAAAACACTTTTCATTCCAAATTGACACATTGGTGTACTTGGCTAAATCAGTAGACAATCATAAAACCTTATATTAAGTTCATGTTGTGTTGGCGGATGGCACATCCAGTGAATGTCATATCACTGGCGTAACGCGAGATATTATTTAGTTGTTTATTCAACCACATTTGGCCATCATCTTCTAAGTGTTTGTGACGTCATATTGTTCGATGTTATAAAATGTTTTCCTACTGATTTATTCCTAAGGGTGGGGCTACATCAATATTATTCCAAGTCGTCGCGAATTGAAATGAGATCGCTTACAATCTTCGGACGTTAGAAAAAATAAAACCAAAAGTAATTTATTTAATGACGTATTTGTTTTATTTTGATGTAAATACAACATCGGAGTAAGTATATCAGATTGGCTCAAGTATCGTGGGTCTATAGAAGCCCGAGTAAATCTGGCTTCCAAAAAACTGGGCGTCTTGTCTATGGTTAGCAGATACTTAAATAGTAATCAGCCGCTAGCTAATATTATATAAATCTCAAGTACGCCCAACAATTGAATTTGGGAGCCACCTCTGGGCTGGAGCTCCACAATACTTAATAAACCTACTTGATTCTGTGCAAAAGAGGGCAGTCAGTCTGATTGAGTATCGTTAATAGACCGATTGTTATTAATGCACAGACGCAATGTGGGCATGCTGAGTCTGTTCTACAGGTATTTTAATGGAGCCTGCTCTAAAGAGATAGCAGCAGCGATCAGACCACAGTTGATGTTAGCTTCATGAGAACGGGTCGCTTCTTCGACTCGTTTTTGTTTAAGACGACTGGTATGAGGAAGTTTTTATTATTCATATAATACAGGCCTCTTCATGACCCGCATTAATAAATCCCTTCCTACAGAACCTGTCTTAACCCCCTTCACAACGCTTCCCAACCGGGTGGCAACATAGCCCCCCTGACTTTACACTGTACAGACAGGGGCGCTCTTGTGAGATGTCACATAATTTATTTATTTTTAAACTGGAGTTAAAGTTTAAACAGTAAGTTTGATAACGTCACCTTCATTTTGTTGTTGTGCAACGAGCATGCAAGGTGGATATAATCGAAAAAAATATGTTTATAAAATTTTGAGGAAAGAGTATTGATTAGAGATGGGTCGGCAGAATTCCGGAAGCCTTTCGCTATAAACTAAAATTTTCCGGAAACCTGCTGTTAAATAATGCTTCATAAATAAATATTTGACGCAAACCAGTAATGTGTAAATTCTATGTGGTTTACGATTCATATAGAATTTACTTATGGTGGTGTCATGATTTTTGTAAAGTACAATATAGCTTACGCTAGAAGATTTTTTGTTGATAAGATACAGTTATTGAGATTTGTATACAAAACACGAATATCGTTAAACCTTCCACCTTTCACCATGGTATTACTGAAGGTGTTTTCCAAAATTGAACAAAACACATAAAAATTATTGTTTTTTTGCTAAATTGATAACTGCATCAATTTTTAATTTTCACTTTTACCATGAAAAACATAAAGTATTTATTATATGTGAATTCCGCACAAGATTCCCAACTGATGGAAGCCAGTAGATTTATGGCATTCTAATTGGAGTATTTTATAAGGCTGAAGGAAGGGTAGAAGAGAAAGAGATGAGAAAAGGAAAGGTCGGGAAGTACCTAGCTCCTCATATCTGGTCATCTAAAACCATTTCATTCTATTTTGAATGGTGCTCTGAAAATTTTAGTGAACAACATAATATATACGACAACATTTCGTTGGTAATAATAATAAAATGGCATTTATATAGCGCAGTTTAGTGTCATTTCACTTAAGTGCGCTTTACTATAACAAACATAAAAACGGTAATTTATTAGTATTAGTGGTCATGTTCTTAAAATTATTCCTACAGTGTGCCTTACCCAATACAGATCTAATATTATAACTAAATATACTGTTTATTCAAAGTGATGACAAAACTAAGAATAACAATAACAGCAGGACAAAACAAGAATATTAAAACTAAAAACATAATATAAAACAGAAAGCAGTTTGTGCTCAGAAATGAGAATCATCTCATCAGACATTTTAACAGGTACAAGGAGGCATCCGAAACCAAACAATTACCGGAGTTTTAGAATATGGCTTATTATAAAATATCGAAAAGTTGTATATATTATGTATCCATACGTTTTTCCACAATGGTTCCTCGGCTCATGAACAGTGTTTATTACTCAAAGAAATTGGAGTTATACGTGCTATATATCCCAATGATGGTTTAGTATTGTGTGTTGGGTTGGGAAAGAAATTGCCGGGGTCAAGGGTTGTGGGTTTTGGAATATGTAATGCTGTTTAGATGTATTTCCCAAACATGTCCAGACTGGTAATCATTTCAGTAACGTCGTGGTGAATGAACCCATTAATATTCGAAACGTTACGGTTTGAAACTTTGTCCTTGTGTCAATCTTTAGGATTGTACATTTAGCTTCCCGCCTTAAGGAAATTAAAAGAAAATCATAGAAAATTTTGAAATTATTGCTGAGAAGATCTAAAAGAACATTAGAAATAAAATTGATGGAATTTTATGTCAGTAAAAAGTAAGGGAAGGAAATTGAAACGAAAAGAATTCTGGAAAAGTTTGGCTTTGAATAAAAACATAATAGTTCAAATTTTAAAAGAAAAACATAATCACATTTTTTAAATTGAAAGTCGCACATGAGAAAAACACATATTCCCGTCATATAAGTAACACCTCATTTGAGCAACTCAATGTATATATTTAGGGAAAATAAATACTTCAACAGCCTACCGCCAAACATCAGAACGTCTAAATGCCTAGTAAAAGCAATTGAAGATCAATTCAATTTTTAAAAATAACTGAGTTAACTTGATTCAAAACCAATAATTACTTTTCTACCTAAGGAATGAATTATCTTATTTATTAGTAACAGGATGTCAATCGTCCGATAATTCCTTACACTATTTTTTCAGCAATATAGAATTTCCCAAATGAGGAATTATCATTGCCTGAAAAATCTAAATAAATATTTTATTTACTGATGCAACGTTTTGAGACAATGACCGCTGGGTCTAGAGACGATAAGCTTACGAATACTGAGGTCTTAAAAACAATTTACGCATTAAAATTGATTTTTGCGGGTCAGGCCGTCGGAGCGAAAATGTTTATGTTCAATGAGTTAAAGGACTTTTTCTTGTGAAACCTTTTTGTTTCACTGACTGACTTCGGCAAATTTAGACCTAGTGACGTCACAGGGATAAAGTTTGATGACGTCACGCGATGACAGCAATAAAAACTATGATTTATTAGACAAATCCAATTATGTAGTGGTCTGGCGAAAACTAAACGAGACTCTTCATATTTTATCTATGAATGAAGCATTAGTTGACAGACTTTTTGTCACACCAAAAAAGGGATTTAATCGTCGTTGTATTAGTTTTGACATGTTGATTGATGAGTTGGTACCTACTGGTATCGTGTTCTTCCACAAAAGAGACAGCTGTGGCAAACTTTCATATTCTGGCAATTTAAATTGACCTTAACTAGAAAACGGTTGGAATTCTTCTTGTGGTCAAGTGCAAGTAGTATCAATATTCTTATTTATTATCATTCTGGCGTCCAGCTTTTGACATAGGCCTACCACAAATTTCTTCACTTTTGACGATTTTAGTGTATCTCTGACTCATCCAAAATTCACAATTATTTCAAATCATCAACCAATCTCTCTAATTGGATGATATTATAATTCCGACGTATAAGTGATGCCACGTTCATTGTAATGTTGTGCTTGAGATTTTTGAATGTGATAATTATATCTGCAAACTTTTGATTTTACTTTAACCTACAAATATCCGAATTAATTTACGAATCTTTATTTTGCCACTTTGAACATATTTTACAAGCGAATTTTCTTGATTTTTCTAGGTAAATAACGAACTGCAAAACTCAAACCATATTCAATAGCACGTTGATCTGGATGAAAAGAAAATGGAAAAAGATGTCGGAGACGTCTCAAAAATCAAACACTTGACTGGAGTCGTGTCAAAAGCTGTAGTATGAAACAAGTATTTATGAATACTGATATTGCAAGAAATATGTCTAAGACAGTGATTTGAATCATTCAATCCTCTCTGCTTACCCCTGCAAATAAATGACGTGATGGTTAGAGTTAGTCAAACATAATTTTTGGCACAATCACTTTGCTGGTGTAGGGTATTGTAAAAGCCTTAATTCTTGTTAATTTTTTCTCACCCGAGGAAACAATCTTGCTCAGTTTTGTCATTAGGCGAACGGTTATTCTTAAAATAACATTATGATGGCAAAATGACATTAACGATCCCTTAATAGGCCCCCAGCCTTCCGAAACAGGGCGGACAGATCGGGGGTATTTTCCTAAAGATGATATTGTAAAGTTTAAACATTTTCATTGAAAAACAAACAAAAAGTTTGAAATTAAAAACAACACAATTTTTTTTTTTTGGAAATTAATGACATCTCGCCGTTGATTGAATTTATAAGGAACAATTTTATAGTTGTATAGCTTTTCCTTTTCGCTTGGTGATGGATTGTTTGTATCCTTTATCTACCAAATTAATATCTTTATTTTTATCTTATAGATATAGTATATATATAAATATATATAAATATTTATTCTACTTTATTCTTTATCTTATATAAAGTTTTGATAAAAGTTAATGTAACCGTTGCAGTAATTAGATGCTGTTGAACAAATTAATGTTTCAATTGATCAATTATCCTTCCTTCGACACTTCAAAGTTTAACTAAATCAGTATTTTCTTTCCTCGTGCCAAAGAATGGGTTTTTTAACATCAGTTTTACTTTTATCACATTGAACAATAAAATTGTTTTAATATTATGATTAAGTTTCTTTAACTTGTGTTAATATGACCAAAATTTGTATTATTTTAACGTTTCTGCTAATTTTCAAACATTTTGGATACTGCAGAAAACCAAATGCACCCTCAGTGTTAGAAGGCGAAAGTAGAGAAGGGAGAACAAATATTGTAGTACTATTGTGAAAATAATGTTAATTTATTTAAAATCAAGTCAAATTATTCGTTTTCTTGTTAAAAAACGAGACTGCAGGACTTTAAAGAATGAATTGACAGAGTTCCTAACATATCATTTTTTTTTTTTTTTGGTTTTAGGCATTTCACCCTGAAAAGAGTGCTTTGTGCCGGTAACAGTTAAAGTGGATAAAAAAATTCGGTTAATCTATTGGGAGAATAATAAAACAAATTAATCATTGGACTCATTTAGATCGCTAAAACAAATTAAATGTTGAATTCATTCAGGTTAATAAACTTACATAAAGCTGTATGAACACGAGAATTGTTAAGAGATAAAAGGTATGAAATGTTAAGGGGGGACTGGTGTGTGATTTTAATAAGACGGCGGTATATGTTCTTGAAAGATGAATGATTTTTACAGTTAAAGAAAACGTGGTCGAGGGTTTCCTCTTCCACACCGCACTGGCAGACCGGATCATCCAAAACTCTAATTCTAGCCAAGTGGGATGCAATTGAACAGTGACCAATTCTCATTCTCGAAATACATGAAATGAATCGCTTTGACAGTTTTTTACCGTGAAACCATGGCTTAGCAGGGATATGGTTTTGAATTCCAGCATAGAAAGATCCAGTTCTTATTTTGGAGCCTGCCCAATTTTCTTCCCAGGCACGAGTCATGTTGGATTTAAGAATCGGGAAGACATCGGAGATAGGGATTCTAAAATTTAGTGGGATAGTTCCGGAATCTGAACCAGATTTGGCGAGAGAATCGGCCATCTCATTACCCTCTATACCCAAATGGGCAGGGACCCAGGCCAATATCGTCTCAAACCCAGATTCACTTAGAGAATTGAGAAGATTTTTTATTTTACATATAATATTGTCTTCCGGATAACATAGAATATTTGACATAATTTTAGTTAGAGCACTTAGCGAATCAGTACATAGTAAGGCTCGATGAATGTTGAGAACCTGGATTTGATTTAGCGCTTGTTCAATTGCAAAGCATTCAGCTGTAAATATGGAAACTTCTTTCGGTAATTTATAAGTGAGATTGATGTTGAATTCTGGACTATATATCGATGCTCCACATCTTTTATTTTCAAATTTGGAACCATCAGTGTAAAGGATGGAAAATTCAGGGAATTTTGAAGCCACAATGCTTTTAAAACAGTCATCCACATTTTGAAATTTATTTGGGGAAGATAAAATATTCTTCCGAAAGTCTGATGTTATTGTGTTCGGCATAAAAGTGATTGCCTTAAATGGAATATTGTATATAGGAAGATTGGGAACTTCTTGAAGATATTGGAGGGAAGATGACAGAGAATTATAGAGATGAAAACTTTTAATTAGGAGAGGAAAACATTTTTTTTCACTCAATCTTTTGTTAGACTTCAAATTAACACTTAGCAGATTAAGACTTTGTTTAATAGGATGATGTGATAACGATAAAGCCTTGAAAATATATTTATTGGCAAGGAATTGCCTTCTGAAATATAATGGAGGCTCCCCACATTCCACCTGAAGCGCATTAATTGGAGAAGACTTCATAGCTCCAATAATCATTCTGAGGGCTTTTGATTGAATTCTTTCCATTTTCTTATCTAAATATTTAGGGAGGGGGTCAAAAAGGAATGTGCCGTAATCCAAGTGGCTCCGAACTAGGGAATTATACATTAATTTAAGAGTGGTAGGATGAGATCCCCACCATACTCTGGAAACTGCTCGCATCATATTAAGTCCCTTTTCACACTTTGTAGAAATTGTCTGAATGTGTGGAAGCCAGGAAAGTTTATGGTTCAAAAGAAGACCAAGGAATTTGATTTGAGTAGCGGTTTGTAGAGGCACATTATCAAAAGAGATTGAGAAGTGGGGAATTTTTCTTTTGCGCGTGAAAGCTACGACCCTTGTTTTAGATGCCGCCAGATTCATCCCATTTATTGACAACCAGCTTTTAATATATTGTAAAGCCAAATTCATTTCCTTAGCTGCAAGAATAATATTTTTATGTAACAAATATATAAGGATATCATCCGCAAAGTAAAGTCGCTTGATAGAAAAAGGAATTACTGAGTCTAGGTCGCTTATATAAATATTAAACAACAGAGGACTGATAACAGAACCCTGGGGTAAACCTCTCCATAGTTTGCGCCTTAAGCATTTAGAGGAAGACTCAATAATAATGGACCTATCTGTGAGCAAATTAATAATAAATTGGACTAGTTTCGGGGGGATTTGTTTTTTAATTAGCTTTTATTTCAAAACATTCAGTAAAACATCATCGTAAGCTGATGAAAGGTCAAGGAATGTGGCCAATGTATTAGAATTTAGGGATTGAGAAACTCGGATATCAGTTGTGAACAAACTTAAATTATCCATTGTAGATTTCTTTTTCCGAAAACCATACTGATTTGGTGAGATAATATCTTGACTTTCAACAAACCACTCTAGTCTGTTTTTTATCAAACGCTCCGCTACTTTCATCAAACACGATGAAAGAGCAATAGGCCGATAAGACGAAATTTCAGATGGATTTTTTCCAGGTTTTAAAATGGGAATGATTTTTTGAGTTTTCCAAACATCCGGAATTAGTCCTGTTTCAAACATATTATTAATAAGAGATAAGAAATATTCAACCGCCATATCGGAAAATGATTTAATGAAACTATAAAATATTCCATCGGGACCCGGAGCAGAGTCAGAAAGGGCTCTTATCACTCGTTTCATCTCATCAATGGAGAAAGGAGCATCTAGCCAGTTAGAGTGAGATGGATACGGCTTAATAGAAGGCATTTCTTCACATCCGGCAACTGATGGGGGGGCTATTTTATCCGCAAATCCTATAAGAATTTCTTCTGATATATGTTTGATTCTTGGCGGAGAATACGATGATCCAAATTTTTTTAAGCTAGACCAAACTGAAGACTGGGGAGTTTCCGGAGACAGGTTCTCACAGAACTTCCGCCATCCAGCGCGCTTCTTATTTTTCAAAATTCGTTTGGTTTCTGCCTGGGCTTTTTTAACTGATAAAAAATTTTCTAGTGACATACACTTACGAAAAGAGGAAATTGCTATTTTTCGAGAGTTGACGGAGCGAGTGCATTCCTCGTCCCACCACGGAGTAGAGTGTTTTATTTTAATGTTCGCCTTGCGTTTCGGGATGGATTTTTCTGCTGCATTTATAACCATAGAAGGAAACGTCTCACATTGCATTCTGATGTCTCCCGGGGACGATTTTGTTAAATTAATAAGGTTATCTAGTTCAGAAGAGAAAGTGCTCCAATTCGCATCTTTCGTTCTAAATTTGAGATTATTTTTAACTGGGGGGGAATAAGTGTTAAATTGATGGTGAAAGCGGATTATAATTGGGAAATGATCACTAGAGAGGGGATCGTTTAGGATATCCCAAGAGCATTTAGATGCTAACGAATACGAACAAAGAGATATATCAACAGCACTTTTCCGTTGATGAGGGGGGGTGAATCTGGTTGGAGATCCGTCATTTAAAAAACATAGGTTATGGGTATCAATAAAATTTAAAAGATTGCGGCCAGAACGATTTGTTATTTCGCTACCCCAAGAAGGGGAATGTGCATTAAAATCTCCAAGGATCATATAAGGGGAACAAATCTGGCTTAAGATTGGTGTCCATTCAATTTCAATAAAAGTCGTAGAGGGAGGAATATATATTGACAATATTGTGATATCAGATAAGACAGCTGCTATTATCTGGATATCGTCGGAGGGAGTATGAATATTAATTTCTTTAAAAGGGATAGAATTTTGGATTATCAGAGCCGAGCCGCCTTTACCATCCGGTCTGTCGTGTCTGAGACAATAATAACCTGGAATTCTTAAGTGAAAGGAGGGTTTTAACCACGTTTCAGAAATGGCGGCTACTGAAACGTCGTGTTCGTCGAGTAATTGAATTAGGTCAGATTTGTTAGCGAAGAGGCTTCTACTGTTCCACTGAATGATTTTGTTCAGTTTCGAAGCCATTGGGGAGGCAGGATAGTAAAGATTTAATGTAATCGGCAGCGTTGGACGGTACAGTATTGTTGTTTGTAAGGATAGAAATTAAAAGGGTAATTAAAGTGTGTATAAAAGAATTATTATTCATTATTTCGGGGAGAGCAGGAGGGGAAGAATTACCATTAATGGCACACCCATTGGGCGTCTGGGATTTGGCATTCCCATTCGGGCTGGCCAAAATATTATTCAATTGTTTTTTATCAAGGTAAGGTGTATATTTTGGGTTGGGTTTGACTGGCTTGAGAATGGTTTCTCTGTGAGAAGATGATGTTGAATTTAAAAAGGTGGTTGTTTGGAAAGGAGCTGAGGACGATGTCATCTCTGCGAATGATTTTTTCGCAGGAGAGATTAACTTTGAGGCCTGGAAGTACGAAATGTTGTCGGTAGCCATTTTATGTTTTATGTTCTTCTGTCTTGTTAATTCCGGACAGGCTAGACTGACCGCGGTATGTGCACCCGAACAGTTAATGCAAATGGGATCATTGGAAGATTTCGGACATTGATCAAATGGGTGAGCTTCTCCGCAATAGTAACAACGTGGGGGGGAGCGGCATACAGATTTCGAATGTCCGAACCGGCAGCAGTTGAAACATTGAATTGTTGGAAATTTATAAACTTCGACGGGAAGCGAGGTATAGTAAATTAACACACGAGACGGTAGGGATTGTCCCTCAAATGTAACAACAACAGACTGGGAAGGTTTCCAGATCGTGTTTCCGTCAGTAGAATCCTTGTAGTTCAGTCGACGTACTTTTAATACTTTTGGGGTTCCGTGAGAATTATTCAAAGCATCAACAATTTCAGCCTCTGGTATCTCCGAGGGAATTCCTCGCACAAGACCCATTCTCGAAAGGTTAAATGTAGGGATGAACGATTTATATTTATGATTTGAGAGCGAGTCAATTTTTTTTACAAATCCATTTGCGGAAGCGGCAGTGTTAAACTCGATAGATAATTTATATCGCCCTTCCGGTTTAATTGAACCGTTAACAATACCAAGGTTATTATTTTTTGAGTCAAATACGAATTTTCCAAAATCTAAAGGATGAATAAGTTTTCCCTGTTCAGTTCTCTGAACATTAACGGTAAATGGACCGGAAGCTGAAGCAGGATAAAGTAATTCAGTACTTTTTGCATTATCGCTAGTTAAAGTACTTGGCTGGATGTTACTATTGGTGTTAAGGTCGTTAGGGGTCGAGGTTTGTTGAACCGCCGGTATAGATTTAACTTTCGATGGAATGTGAAGGCTTTGCGATGGTCGTCGTTTACGAGATGGGAGCGTAATAGAAACCTGGCTCGTATTAGATTCCGAATCAGAAAAATCCAATATCGACCCTGGGTCGGGAGGTCTATCTTCGTCTTCCTCCATTATATAAAAAAAACTTAACTTTTAAAAATTAAACTGAAAAAATAATACGCAGTCTATTTCATTGACTGTACAAACAAAA
Source organism: Hesperophylax magnus (assembly GCA_026573805.1). NCBI lineage: Eukaryota > Metazoa > Arthropoda > Insecta > Trichoptera > Limnephilidae > Hesperophylax > Hesperophylax magnus. The sequence goes on from JAIUSX010000016.1 coordinate 3,010,888, forward strand.
ACGGATTAGCCGTAAGCAGGAATGCAAACAAATAGGTAAACGATAAACAATATTAAATAAAATGTAACAATAATCTCTTATCTGTACGCAGCGCAGGAACGGGCGAACGGCACTCAGCAATAGTAAGGTACACACAACCACTATTGACCGCGGCTCGAATCGGACTGAACATATCAATTAATGTCAAGTGTTTTATGAGGATGACGGGATTTGTATGAACACGTGTTCATACAAATATTGATGTTGATATCGACGCACTGATATTGTCACTTTTCGTCATGATATGTATTAGGAAAAGAACGTGTGTTCTCGGTATATTCTGACCGACTAATATTTTATCAGGAAATTGGCGTGCTATCGCGTTTTTAACTGGATAATTTTTCTCCGTGAAACAGAAAAATCAACAAGTCAAAAAAACAGTAATGGTTTGAACTTGATTTGATTGTGTTATATCTGTCTTACTTTGCAGATTTAAGGGTTAGGAACTCTTTGTTAAAAAGTAAAAGGTTCTACTTATAATTGCGTTTATTTACATTACAAATAATAGGTCTGGATTTAGCTACACTGTTCATTACCCGAGGGTTGGTAATTCTCTGGTTCGAGAAGCTTGTTCCCTGTCACTATAAACTCACAAGCATCTGTTACACTCTAGCGACATCTGACGGACTCTGGAGTAAGCTTTATGACTAGCGCCATCTATCGCTTAAATACTCAATATATTACCATACATCACAGATTGCAACTAAAGTACAGTGATTTTAATTTTTTTAAATATATTTTTTTTTAATCCACTTTATTGAGTATGTAAACAAATATAATTAGCCCGTATCAAAGTTAAGGCTGAAACCGGTTGGTATTTTATATCTGGTTATAAAAAATAAATAAATTCTCACATTCACTGTGAAAAAATATTATAAAGACAATCTAATCCAAAAAACTGTTTTCACATGAATGGAACTTAAAAGAAACCTACATCTCATTCATCTTCTATAAATAATAATTTCTTCTCCAAATACATACGTAATATTATGTCTTATTACTAATCAAATTATTTTAGACACTTTATAACTTTACCAAAAATGTAATTTTTTTTACTTTCTTACTGCACATAATAAATGTAGGTACATATAAGATGTATTATAAATGTACTATAGGTACACTCCTCTTCCAGCTGCAATATCACACTTCATTCCACTCATAATATCTCGAAACGTAATGTAAATAATATTTTATATGTACTTACCTTATGTGTTTAATAAGAATTAAAAGTAATTTAAAGTTCGAAAAAAAGTTTGTTGGAAAACTTCTTTGGGGATCTGGCGAGAGTCTTCTAATATCTTTGGGCGAGAGGCACGAAATGAAAGACGTGTCGTGAAGGTCACAGTGTTTATTGATGAGTCAGGTAGCCGTAATGAGTTGACGTAGGACAGATGTTGTATTCTTCAGATGCTGGCTGTGATGGCTGGTCAAGCGCGGGTCAGTGAGTCGACGCCGGGCGCTGGTGACCGGACTCGTTGACTTTCAGGCACTGGCGATCTTGGCAATCAGTACTCCAGTGCTGACGGGAAGGCCGAAGGTGCGGTGGACCTTGTAGGTGGTTGAGCGGGAGCTGCGTAGACCAGTGAGGATGCTGCGTGTCCTCGTGGTGGTCATGGTGCGTGGATGAAGCGCTGGCCAGAGGCGCTGGAACCAGGGCGCTGTAATCCGTTGTAGCGCTGGCCAGGGACGGCGGCCGGGGCCAAGGCGCTAAGATGATGTCCCGATGGATTCCATGAGCAGAGCCGGAATATTGTCGTCCTAACGCGCGGGTAAGAGGAGCGCGGGTGATCACTCGTTGAGCCTTGTTAACTGACGGCTGGATGATGACTGACTGACTTATTACTGACGAGTTCCTTCACGCTGCCGCTTTTATAAGGTGAAGAAGCTTCTCGAACATTTGGTTGCTATGTAAATAATGCCAAAACAAAATTGAAATGAATAAAAGAACATCCAAGAAGCTTGTTTGGAAAAAGCCGAAACTTCTAGAATGCCGTTCGAATCGAGTAGTGGCGTACCACTACACTTCTTTATGGAGAATATTTTTTAAAATTCGTATTATTGTACGACAGATTATAATTCCATTTAAAGTATAATCTTCTCATTCTAACGCTCTCAACAACTAGGAAGATACGTATACAAAAAAGTGTTAAGGCCATTTAAAGAGGAATTAAATGCATCCACTGTTTCAGAAATTTCATTCAATTGCACCATTTCTGGTGTCATAATATGTTGTGCTAGAGCATCTGATCTGCCGTGTGCTATCTTGAACGAGTCATGGCGACAACTACGGCTGTTGTTTTTAGTATACGCCAATCCTCTTGGAATGGGCTATTAATAAAGTTATGAATTTTATAAAAACTAAGTATTGCAAGACTTGTATATCGTCCGTTTTCAGGGCTAAATCTATTAAAATATAATAAACAAACATAAAGAGCCCTAAACAGGCTGATCCCTTCAGGCTGATCCGAAACCGGTTGGTATTTTATATCTAGTTATATGTACAATAAAGTTTTTTTCAAACAAAACAATTTTAAGCAAAATTATAATTGTATCTAATCACAAAGTTATTGCTACTTGTAAAAGTTTAAAGAAAAATATTTTTTGTAAATTTGAAATTTAGATTAGTTCTTTCTTTAGTTCCTTGTCACATTAAGGTTGTGGCAGTGAATATTTTTCCAATGACACGGCCTCCAAGAAAGTTCAGCGCCTTGAAAAACAGTTAAATAGCTTTTCCGAATCGTGGTCTGGCATAATGTCGATCTTTCGAAATGTTTGTGTACTGAGGGAATCAAAACTGTTTCCATAAAGTTTCGGCTTTTGTCTCTCGATTGTGTCACGGTGAAAAATCAACTTTATTTTGAAGATTTCGTCCAAATTGAACAAATATTTGTTTGGAAAACTATTTAACTTGATGTATATATACTCCATTTAACTGTCTTATAATTTTCCTCTGGGATCAGGGTCTTTTCGCGTTGTTTTGGCACCAAATTATCAATTTATTTGTTCTCAGCTCTGGAAGATTTGATTTTACATTTATAACAATTCACTTACATGCTTTGGATTTTATTTCAATATCTTGATTTGTTAAGTATTTTTCCTCATGATCACATTGCCTTTCAAAAACAAATTTAAATAAGATGCCAACGCATGTAAGGAGTGAATCAACCTGCACAACTAAACAAAAAAATTTGGATCAAGATTCTCCAAATTGATATTATTTATAAATATATTATTACTCATCAATTGTATGCTTGTAATTGTGTAAATATGCCTATGATAGTGTTTAAGGTTAAACATGACGTTCGTTATAATCTACGTGTTCATAGATTGCGTTAATTTGATTATTTCATTAAAATGCGCTTTTTGCAAGCTATACTTTATAATATTAGGACAAACTATTTATTTGCGCCTTTGTGTAGAATATTGAGTTTTCAATCTAATGTTTAATTTTTTTTTTAATTTAATTTATTTGTTCTGATTGGTTGACAATACAGTGCAGTTCAGAAGGGTGATTATTATAGTTTTTATGGCTGTTATTCTTGTTAGTGCTATAGTGTTATAATTGTGAATATGACCCTGATGACAAACTGCTTTGGTAGTTTAGTGGGTGCTTATGATGAAGATTAAAAAAATAATATTAAATGTAAAATAAAATTATTTTCTTGATATTAAGTCAGAAAATGTTAAAAATGGCCAATATTTGCACAAATATTGATACGAAGCTATAAAGAAGGAAATGAAAGTAGATTTCGACATAAAAAACAAAGCTTTTCAATATATTAAAAATTCACCATCACATATCAGGAGTTTCTGATCAATTCATCAGGTCACGGGTCAGTGCGGGAGTTAACACGAGTGGGCCCACTGAGTTAAGTAAGAAGTTTATACTGGGTATACATTCTACGTAGTGTGCAGTAGGCAGTGGGTGGATAGGGTGGGTGGGTGGTGGGAGGATCGATGTGGGGTAGAGAGATAAGGACGGGGATGGGAAGACGCTTGGACGTCGCGGCGCCAAACTACACCAACGCAGTTCTTAAAGGTGCTGTGGAGAAAAGCGGCAAGTATTCCTTTTGAGTAAAGGTCATTGTGATTTTTATTAATTCTTTAATGGATTACTTTGCGGTTTGGACAGTTCTTTGTGGTTTAATGCAAACGCTTCGTATCATTAAGGGATAGTTAAAAGATAATAAAAGCTTAATTTCCTATTTAATCTTTATTTTTATTTTAGAAAGTTTTAAAAGAAATTTACGAACTTTTACGCCAATGTAATTAAAAAATACATTATTTTGGGAAAGTTTTTTATCGTATTATTAAATTTAAATGTCATTTTAACGCCGAAGATTTGAAAAAATCGCAAAATTCAAAATGGACATTCATGTAATTTGCAGGGAGAACAACACTGAATTGTTAACATTGCAAAAAGGTATACTAATCATTATATTATTGGGAGATATATAAAAATCTGCCTTCTTATGCTGAGCTTGTACCATCAGATTTTAAAATTCCGTTCTCTATAGAACAACAACCTTCAACGAGTCTCGTTTTAACGACCTTGCTTTTCAAAACGGATGAACGTTTTCTTCACCCCTAAATTACCAGATTTCTTCAGGTGCAGAATCGTAATAGAATATGAGTATATTGCTTCTGAACTAAATCTCTTCCGATATCGATATATTTTGCGTCAGCAAAGAGAAATCCCATTGCTTCTTGAAAGAGTCCTCTTTTAATTTTTTGCTAATATTATGCCTGATTTCATATATGAACTGGTAGTTTTACTAAATAGATTATTGTTGTATTATTTTTGGGTAATATTTTAAATACTTGCATTGGTTATCATGTACTTCTGTTTTGTTTTATTCTCTTTTATCTTAACTTTACTTGATGCAGTATGCATTATGCTTTTCTTTTCACGAAACTTATTTATAAAATTACTCTACAACATGTAAAATTGTGGTGTTACAACTATTAACCTATTATGTATATATTACTGCCACCATGGATGTAAACAGAGTATCCTCCTTGAGTATCTCGAGAACGATGATGTGTTTTTACTTATGACGGCATAATAAGACTTTCCCAATACATGCGAACAACACAAGTTATCATAGTGGGGTAATAACAAAACTTTTGTAAACTATATTTAAAAAAAGAATAGCAATAAATTTTGAAATTGTAAATTCATATGTCATACGGCGTATATTCTGGTAATGTAATTTCTATCACCTAAGAAATTCTAAAAATATAGTACTATAGGATTCATATGTCTTATACTGATTTATAAATGTGGAAATTCTAACTATACAATTGTAAATGTTCTCCAAAATGCCATGGAAAGAATCTCAGACTTGTGATGTCCCGAAAGAAACCTCTCTGTCTGTTCTGAATGCAATCTGTTCTGAATGCAATTACTAATGTTATCCAAATTGACCCTTGTAATAAATTACATCTTTGCGATTCTTTTAAGCATATAGAAACCATCCTGTCACTTCGAATGCAATCAACAATGTTCTCAAAATTTGTTTTGACAGCATCGCCATTCCATTGTAAGAATATTATTTACTAAATACAGAATTTGGCTGTCCTGAAACTGGAATCCTTCCCAGTTGGACAGACAAAGGTTCATTTTGTTTTGTATTGTTTGTAATTTATTTTAAATTTAAAAAAAAATAATTATGATGATTACACGTTATTTGATAGTTCGCAACGCTCGTGCGCTCAGGCGGAATCAAAATGTACTATCAAACACGGCTACCACCTTGACAGGATTGACTGGACACGGAATACACAAACAAATTAACAGGCAGTCGAAATGCAAAGTGGTTGAGTCAAAATAGGATATCGCTATGCTCAGTCAATTGAATATTTGTAATATTTAAGAAAGTAACAAATAATATTATTACCAACAATTCAAATCAAATCAAATCAAAAATTATTTATTGTAAAATAAAAATTACAAAAGGTGTAGCTTATGGGTAGACCCCATTTCTTCCAGCTAACCACATTTATTTAATTACAATGTTTATGTAATATTATTTGTTTTATTATAATAATTACAATGTTTATACAGATAAAATAACAATATACCAATGAAAAAATAAAAAAAAATACAAATATATATACCAATAAAAAAAGGTGTTTCATTTACGTGAGGTATTCACTCAACGTGTAGTGACATTTATTAACAAGGAAAGTTAGTAACGATTTGAATTTGTGTGTATCTTGTATTTGTTTAATGTTATGTGGAAGGTTGTTATATACTTTAATGGCCATGTAGTATGGTCCTTTTTGGAATATTGTTAATTAATTATTTTATAATTCATTTCAATACAGTCGTATAAATATTTTAATCTTTCTTCATAGGATTATCACAGGATGATTACATTAATTATGTCAGTTTGATGAATCAATTGCATCTAATAACACTGTCTGACAGGAGAATTATTTCAGACCTGGTTGTGTTACACAGAGTCATTAACAACTTAATTGATAGTCCTGCCATCGTTGCCACTATTAAACTCCATGTGCTGACTAGGAATACAAGACAAAATATAACATACTTCTCCAATACATACACGACCAACTATCAGACACACTCACTGACCAATAGGATGCATGATCTGGGCAACAAGTATGGGGGTGCTATTGATTTATTTATTGACACCATTTATAGAACTAAGCATAATCTATACCAACACTTTGTCGAATCCTACAAATTAGGAAATTAGTTTTAATGATTTGTCTTATATGTAGTGTTGTTGTAATTTCTTTTTTACTTTGTGTTACTCTTACGTTTTACTAATTTTGCTTCATAATTTTTTTTTAATCATTTCTTATATTTTCTCATTATACTTGTAATCACAATTTTACAACTGTGTATTTTGTACCTACTTTACAATGGAGTACACCTTTTTATTGTCAGTATCTCCTGTATAATACAGATATTCTCCTATGTACACTGCACCATGTATCATTTTTATGTAAAAGCCTTTTTAGGAGTATTATATAAATAAATAGTAAAATATTTAATGAAAGCAAGACTTGCTTCTTTTAATTTGAAAGCGATTATTCTATTAATTCTGGAAGGGAATATGTTTGTATATTTCATTCAAGAAACCAATCTACTATTTTTCTCATCTATTGCTAAATATTGAATAACTGACCAATGAGAAGAAAGCGGAGGGAGGTGGTGTTAGGATGAGATAAGTAGTCGATTATTTATTGTGACCGGATTTCACTATGAATAGATATCTTAAGAATAACCTTTCAATGACATTATAAAAGCTTTAAATATTTATTTACGAAAATATTGTGTCGTTATGAATGAGCCACTTGTTGTAAAAAAATATTTATGTAAGTATTTATAATTTTTTTTAAATATCATGATTTTTACTGCATATTTATTTCGTTATTGTTATTATAATAGTTTCCAAAAATGTCCTTACCGGGGTAAGGAAATTTACGACACAACCCAAGGAGGTTAAATATGATTAAGGCGATGCACTACGTTGTAATGCAAAATCATGTGTTTTTGGTTTGAAAATTTGGTCGCCTCGAAATGTGTCAGTTGCTTTAATTAAATATTACGAACAGAATACATCCTGGCCTTTAAAATAATAGAATATTTTTTAAATAAATCTTTTTATAAGCCCAGAAAAAAATATTGTATAAGGCCTATGAAAACTGCTTTAAAGCTCAAAATATCCTATTTACGAACCCATTTTCGGTTATGGTTTTATTGTATAATGTGGCAATTTAAGTTATTTATAAAATGATCGAAAAACATTTAAATATTTGTGCCTAAACACCCAAAAAATAAAATGAAAGGCACTTTTTGGTCATGTTTTTTTCATGCATAAATCAAAACAGGTGGATGGTGTTAAGCGGGAATTTAAGCCTTATCGCCATCTACATAAGGTGTGTTATTGATAGCGGCTCGATTCAAAATGACGTAGTACATCGCCTTAAAGTACTCTACAATCACACTGTACTTGTAAATGGTTTCTGATAAAATATAAAGATCAATTCTTCAAATCTTTCAGAATGATGAATACTCTTAATATCACCCTGGTGAACAAACACCTTTTGGAATTGAGATGGTGCTTGAATTGGCTTTGACCGTGTTTGGTGACCAGATCTGAACAGCCATTTACTTCCCACTTTCCTATCCCCATCTTCCTCCCCTCCCCATCCTACCATCAGTCTCACGACATATCCCATAGTCTCACTGGGTCCAGACGGCTGGGAGTGTTTGGAACGCTAACTTGTGCAATATTCACATTTTTTTAAAGGTTGTCTAAAGTAATGTTAATAAACATCCTTTACCTAGCAGTCTTTCTGATAAACATGTTTTAAATTTTATACGAATAATAAATAACCATATGGGTATTTATTGTAAAAGGTTTGTAAAATTTAAAACGTGTTTTTTAGTAATAACATCAGTTATTTCCTGAGCGTATTCCGTCTCTCCATAAATTTGTCTGTACGTTCCGTTTCCATTTAAAGATTTTTTTTTTCAAAAGTCAATTCATCGTATTTATTTGGACTTTTTTATTTGCATTTTTTGTATATTATGGTACCTACCTGCCAGAAGAATGTTTGAAAAAAGGATAGTCATAGGATAGTGACTTTTTTGGATAAAACACATAATTTCGTATCTGGTAAAAAATGTTACATAAAATACATGGTTAGTAAAGAAGACAAACATTCACGGGTTACGAATAACCTGATAATATTTGAAAAGCAGCGGAAAATGTTGCTTGGCCAGCCAAACTTAACCAGCTGAGGAATTAAACAAAATACGCCTGGGTGGGACCCAAAGCGATAGGTATTTAAGTACTTACTTACAAAGATTATGATTGTTGAAGAATTTTCGATTTCAGTTTATTAAATAATTGACAATTAGAAACGTACTTTTTTTGACGCGTTCACAGAACTGTTATGTTTATTCGCCTAAAAATTACAACACTTGCAAATTGAAATTTTAAATAATTAATTTTTACAAATTTTAAGATATGTATTATTTTATTATTAGTTTGTATAATACTTAATTTTTCTGTTTATCTGAAACCGAGTCAGGAGAGGTGAAGGGAGCGGGGAGATGGGAAAGTGGAAGGTGGGGGTACTGGCTATTGGCTATAGTAATGGTATGGTACATACGACGTATGTCAATAAAATTTCATAAATTTGTATGAAATAAGAAGGCAATGAAAATAAGTGTGTGCGATAATAATTAGCGGGAAAGTGTGTGAAGAGAAGATGTATGGAAGTTTAATTTATTTTATATTTTTTTATGTGGATTGCATTTTAAAATACCATACACAGCAGATTTTTTTTTTTAATTTTACTCTAAAAATTTCAACTTTGGACTCAGTTTACTCAAAACAGGAAAACTCGAATACAAAAAAGTTTTACGACAAAATCTATACCAGTTTTTCGCTTGTACGACTGTAGGGAGAAAAATGAGTTTGGCTAATATATTGAACTAGCAGTTAAAAACCCGCCCCGCGGGTTTATTTCTGCTAGGCCCTGCGGGCAGTACTTGGTTGGGCTTCGCCCAGTTTAAGTGATACTAACCACAGTTAACCTATAATAACCCAACCTAACCTAACCTAACCTATCATTTTGTTATAAAAATAAGTACATGTACATTTTATTATGCATATAAGTACATGTCAGATAATTTTACAATCAACGAAGCGTTTCTGGCTTCTGATTGTGTTTCATGTTTTTTTTATTGGGTTGGCAGTGCCTACACTTCCTACAAACAAACGCTTATTATGCGCGAACTTCATATCGGTTTTCTGTCAAAATGGTGCAAAATTATTATTTACGTAAATAATATTAAATATCAATATTTTTTTTAAATCGTAAATGCAAATATTTATTTTATTGTCATTAAGATGAATCAAATGTTTGTTTTATTTTTAAATGCTTTTTTTAAATTCTTTATTTTGGCTTTTACCCATTAGGGGTGATCTTGGCCATTTACAATTAACATAACGTAACATTTATAAACCAAACATAACATAAACATAACATAACATACTTAACATAAAAGGTACAGAGTTGGTAACAGTAGGTTATCACAAAATTATAAAAATAGGAACCTGTGTACAATTGGGCGCTTTTCGTTATTTAACCAAAGATTTTTCTAAAATTAGTAGCGTTTTTTTTTAAACAGAACTATGAAATTTGTAATCTTATAAATAAACACAGCATATGAGAGTAAACAAATGTGATTATAAAACATAAAGATAAACATAACACAAACATACCATGAACATAACATAAACATATCATAACATAACATAACATAACATAACATATCATAAACATGTACCTAAACCTACCATAAACATAACATAACATAAGTAGTCGTATGACATAAACATAACTTAACAAAAACAATACAGACCTGGTAATAATAAGTAATTACAAAATTATAAAAATAGGAACCTGTGCACAATAGTAGTGGGCGTTTTTTGTTATTTAAAAGAACAGGTTTTTCCAAAATTAGAAGAATTATTTTTTTTAAAACAGTACTATGAAATAAATATAAACAAATACAATAAAAGAATCAAGAAACATATACAAATACATAGAGAATAATGTTTTAACTCAGTCAAAATATGCAGAGTTGGGATTAGTGAAAATAGATGAAAATGGGAACCTGAACAAATGAATACAATAAAAAGTGAAAGAAATTTGGTTTATATTTATTATTATGGTCAGATATTAAGGCCATTTTTATAAATAAATTTTGCCAACAAATGGTAAATTTCAGGAGTGTTTAGACTAAGAAGGGAGGGTATACTGGTAGGCAATTTAATATCAAGTTTTACCAATTCATGCATGAAGTTTGGAAATTGGTCATTGATAGGACACTCAAAAAAATTATGGTCCAGATTTTAAATCCTTATTAAGACGGTAGTTGTATGAAAAGACCGAGAACCGTTGTTTGAATAAATGAAATTGTACGTATTTGTTATGGATTATTTCAAATGAAACACTATTATTCGCTATTATGCCGCCAGAGGTGCACTCTGTCGGCCAATAGGGAAATTACTCCAGCGGCAGAAAGATTTGAATTTGACCAATCAGAGGGCCGAAACCGTCCAGACGTTAGCGTAATAATACTATCAGATTTCTTCAAATTATTAGTAATACGGTTAAAAACGGGATAGCAGGCTCTTAGTGAATGAATTAAAAGGTTTCCTGATAAAATTTTAATAAAATTAAAGTATATATTATCAAGGCGAGTGTAGGTGCGTAAACACGTTTTCCGGAATATTAAGAATTTGCTAAAAGTTTTTTTATTGGGAAACGACCTGCAATCCCGTTATTAACCAGTTTACCAATAATTTGAAGAGATTCTTAATGAATTAGCAATATACTCATTTTTCTCCGTATAGTTTCCCTGAACCATGTATTTTTCTCCGTGTAGTTTCCGGACGCCATGTATCTGCAAATGGAAGACGTTTGCACTGCCACAAACTATAACTTGAAACTCAGTGCGGTTTTTATTAGACCACAGCGTGCGTCAATATCAAGGTCAGGAATTCCCTCTCCTCCTTAAATCCTGTAAATCTCCTTCCTCACACACAGTCTTTCCGTCAGCAAACATATTAAGGCTTTACATTTGCAATCGAGCCTACATAATTGAGTTGCTCCATGTATGGCTGGGGTTTCATTACATCTTTCTTGGCTATATATATGGTACACTTGTATACCATAGATTGGTTTCTATGCAAACGTTTACAAATCGACGGACTATCATCTGTGCAGTCGGAGGCATATTTTTGAATACAAATAAACATTTGTAAATAAACAAAGTAGTTAATTCCTTCGTTAGTGTTATGTCTCTGCTTTACTTGCAGATTTCAAGTTATTTTAATATAAAATTGTGTTTATTTACGTAAAAATTAATAAGTCTGGATTTAGCAAAACTGTTCATTACCCGAGGGTTGGTAATTCTCTCTGATTATAGAAGCTTGTTGTCTGTCAATAATATCCCACAGGCAATTGCTACAATCTAGCGACATCTGTCGGACTCTGGAGTAAGCTTAATGACTAGTGCCATCTATCGCTTGACTACCCAACTTATTACCATACATCACAGTTAGATAAGAATGCCGTTTTAAATAGATTTTCCTTTGTTTTCTTCCTATAAAAGTAATAATTTAACGTATTTAACTCCTTACAGGCTTTTATATACTATGCGTATCAAACTATTCTCTACTTTCTATAAATATAAAATGCATATAATAAATAAGAAGAAACATTTCCGGAAGAGATTCTCTAATTACTAGTAAAATCCGTTGGGAAATTTAGGAGAACTAAGTTTTTGTTTGATAATATTTAGAGAAGAGACTATTTAGATATAATATCTCCAACTTCTGACATTTCCCTAACATTCTGATGGCAACATGCTACACTAGCGCCTACTAGTGGCATGAGTTGTGTGCGCAGTTTTCTCTCACGCATAAAAAGAAATTAAAGCGGCTGTTAACTATCTTTTCAGTGCCGGCCCTATGCCAGCCCAATTGGAACAGTTCAGGAGCCCATTTGCTAAGGCGCCGAATTGCTAAGGCGCCAAGGCGCTGATAACACCTAGCCGTCCTTACACATCTCCCTTGAGCTTATATTTCATAAAAACGACCCTACACAAAAATACAAATCACCCGAATATTATTGATTACAATAATTTCCTAAATAGGCTTCTAATAGGCCGTTTGGCTCCGGGATGGTCCCGTTTGCCTTTGATTGTTTAGAAAGGTAATAAATATTTATAATTAAACATAACGATTATTATTATCATTAATTCTATATATGTAAGCTAAAATGAAAACTAATCAAATTACGGGCTTTTATTATTATTTGAAATTAATTATTTATTATTAATTCAATTCAATTCGACGACCCCCGTGGTCGAGGGGTAAAGCTCTCGTCTAAATAAATTTTATTTTATTAATTTGTGTTATTTCACAATTTATTAATTTTAAATAATATACAGTGTACTAGAGGCACGTTCCAGAGAAGAATATACTCTCAGTATCGCCCTGGTGTAAGACCACCATTCAGAATTGAAACGTTGCTTGAAATGGCTCTGGCCATGTTTGGTGACCAGATCTGAATAGCCACGTACTCCCCCACCTTCCTCTTCCCCATCTCCTTCCCGTCCCCACAACCTTCAGCCTCACAATATACCCCGGTTGGGGATGCCATAGTCTCACTGGCTCCTGACGGTTGGTAGCAGTTGGGACTCTTGTGCGGTATTCATTAAAAAAAATGCCCACAGTTATAATAATAACCTGTTAACGTTTTTTTGTTTATGTTTATTGTGTTTAATAAATTAATATTCATTAGGAAGCGCAAAACACCGCCACCAAGTACTAAATAAATTCAATTTGCCACCATTGAGAGGAATGTCAACGCCAATCTGCTAAACTAGCGCCTCTAGCGATCAGAGTTGTTGATATTGCCAATATTTTACTGGAGTTGGACATAACATTAATATTATAGGGTATGTATATATGTCCTACTTTTAATGCGTAATACCTTAGGGAAATTATAAAGGAAGTGAATGCGTTATATTGCTCAGTTGTGTAGATTTTGTATTAATTATAAAATTAACATATTTCTTGTTTCAGAAGTTTTACAACACTAAAAATATAAGACAAAATTCTTTCCATCATTTTTCTCATTTTATAGAAACCCGGGCTTAACCGGGTAATACAGTTAGTTAATAATAATAATAATTGGCTTATTTACATAGCACCGTTTTGGTAAAAAAATCACCCCAAGGGCGCTTTACAAATATATTTTTAAATAATAAATACGCTTGGCTTAAAACTAACTAAGATTCTTAATAACTAGTGACTTACATCTAAGATTAATTTCTAGAGACTTAAGAATAAGACTCATAACTATTGACTTAAAACTAGTGACTTACGACTATAGCCCTCATTCAACAATCACCCAGAAACCAAGGTGACAAAATTTTAACAAAGTTTAAAAAAAAAACTAATAATTCTTAATCTTCGTCTCCACCTCCACAAAAGTCCTTCAGTTACAATTTTCCGACCACTGAAGAGATAAACTGATGGAAAGTTGTCATGGGCGTGCCCACTTGACCGAATGTTTTTCTTCAACGGAAAAAACAGTTTGATGGCCATATCTACATAAGTGCACATAGCGCACCGATCCGTTCCTATCTAGCAAATAAATATTTAAATTTAGCAGAAGCAGTCAAAAGTGACAAATAAAGAGTTTGAACACAGTTGTAACTATAATAGTGTATTCGGGCTTTCCCATCAAAGGATTAGCTCCTTTAATAATAATAATAATAATAATAATAATTGTTTCTTCCAGAATGTGGGGAGGTGAGTGCAATCCCACACATTCCATAAAATATAACTACAATGTTATATACAGAGATAAGTAGGTACAAATAAAATAAAATATGAAATGTAAGTATGATAAAACAAATAAAACATAAGAAAAAGTAAAAGGAAATATATAGAGTAGAGAGTGATAACATAAAACATTTACATTTCTTGGAAGCTTATTGGTATATCGGAGCGATAATTATGGGGGCCAATATTTTTCTCCAATGTTTTTCGATGCTCGATCCTGAGGTCTGGCGGGTTTCGATGATGAGGACGTTTCTGGATTTGTTGATCCTTCCTCTCGTTCTTGCTATCCTGGTTCTCATTAGAGCTGCAAAGCCAGGAACTCTCCCCTCCATGAACATCGAGGAGGCACTGCAGTACCTTGGAAGTCCGAACATTATGCGGTAAGCATTATTATATTGAATCCGAAGCCTTTCCATGGTACGCTTTTTGAAAATGGCCCACAGCTCGCAAGTATACAAGGTAGTGCAGAAAGCTAAGAATAGCGTCCTTTTCACCTTCGGGCTGCAGAGTCTAAATCTTCTACTAAGCATGTTACTTTTTATGCTCAGTGCTCGCCTCTGCCTGTCGATGTCGTCGTCATCCGTTAAGTTGTTGGTGATGATATGCCCTAAATATTTCGTTGTTTCTACTATTATGAGAGGTTCTCCATTCAAAAATGCTGGGGGAATATTTTTTGGTCCTTCTCTGTATTTGACGACCAGCAGTGCTGTTTTTTTCGCGTTATATAACATGTTTGTTTCGAATGCATATTCTTCGCAGATCTTCAAGAGAATTCTTAGTCCCCTTATTGACGGTGCCATCAGCACCATATCGTCTGCGTAGCTCACATTGTTGATGAATTGTCCTCCAATATGGCAGCCTACCCCAGCGTTATTTAACCTGTGAGTTAATTCATCCATATATATGTTGAACAGTACTGGGGACAAACAACCTCCTTGTCTGACCCCACTCTTTAAGAAAAAGGGTTCTGAAAAACCATCTTTCCATTTAACTGGGTTTTCTTGTTGACGGTGCCATGTGTCGAGAATTCGTACTACTTTCCATGGTAGGCCTCTTTCTTTTAGTTTGGTCCATAATAATGGATGGTAGACTCTGTCGAAGGCCTTACTAAGGTCCAAAAAGAAAGTATTTGAAAGTATCACTCAGTTTCCTAAATATTGAATATTTCAACTTTATGTCCGGGTTAAATCTTCCCCACAGGAAAAACTAAATCCTTCCACACACTTTTCCACAAATGATCATCTAGTCAATCCACATTTCCAATTGCATTATATAAGCATAATAAAAACAAAACAATACAAGAACAACATGTCAACTCACCAGAGATCAAATCAGACTTTCATATCAGAGGGTTCGGCTCGGTAGAACTCCTAATTCTACCTAGAAATCCTACTGATCCCTCAATATAAATATTTACAGTAGATTGTTTTTTTTCAAATGGGACAAACATATTTTAAAAAAACTGTGAAAGACTCAGATCAATTGCTGGCAGAATGTACACATTAAATTTTTTCCTATCAATCGAAACACCTAAAACAATTTATATGTCAATGGCAGAATCTATCATAAGATATTGATTAACAATATGGGGAAATACTACTATAACCAATCTGAAACAAGTTCAAGTTGTACAAAACGCAATTGTAATAATTACTAGTCGTCCCTAATATTTTCAAACAAATACATAATACACCGTTGCTGTTTCAGAGTGCCAAAATTTTACCTGTTAAGGCTATACTATGGCAAAAAAATTTAATTCAGCATATATTTACCCCGCAGCATAAAAAGAAATTAGAACATAAATACAGCACTAGATTCACGCGCAATGACGGGTTAATAGTTTAATGATAATTACAGACAGAGAACGTTTGAATACAACATACCGAAGATATTTAAGTTATTATCTGACACTATAAAGCAATGTAAGTCTATGAATAAGGTTAAATATATAGTGAAAAATTGGCTTTCTGAAAAAAATATTTACATACTTTAATAAGTATGAAAAAAAAGTTGAATCTGTAGATATAAGATGTAAATTATACTTCTAAAATGTATATATATATATATATTTTTTTTTACTAACGACAATTATAATTACAAAGTTAAGTATATTATTCGCAGTCCTCCTCACTAGGTATTCCTGTTCCGAGGCGGACTGTAGGTTTTTGTATATGTGTAGATCGTGATTTCCTTGTTAATTTCTACAAAAAAAAAAAAATTAAAAAATTGTCTTCACATTTGTTCAATTCATAATTTTATTGATATATATGTAACTAAACTTTAATCACCTGTTCACAAGCCAATTAAATTGGCTTGGCAGGACTTGTTTGTTGATATGTGTTAACTATTCATTCAATAAAAAAAACTAAAAAATGCCGAAACGTTAATTTATGTGAAATTCCCTCGATGGAAAAAAGATCGCAAAGTAAAATAGATCAAAAAACCAATTGTCTTCGAATACAAACTTAATAATATTTGCTTAGCAACTGTTACATCTATTAAAGACCTTGGTGTCTATCTTGATAGTAAGCTTTCTTTTCGGGATCACATAGGTAACTGCAATCGTTAATAAATCCCTCAAACTACTTGGTTTCATCACTAGAATCACTTCGGACTTCAAAAACATAAATACCCTTAGAACTCTTTACTGCTCCTTGGTTCGCCCCCATCTTGAATATGCTTATGTTATCTGGTCTCTTGTTATGCAGTCCACATTCGATGCATTGAATCTGTTCAACATCGGTTCTTAAGAGGGATTGCTAGGAGGCTAGGATTAAAAAAAGGCAAATACTCATGTGATGAAATTGAACTAACTCTAAACCTCTCTCCTTTAGAAGTCCGTCGGGAAAGAAATGACCTCATTTGCTTCTTAAAAATTATAAATGGTATTATTGATTCACCTACTCTACTGCAACTCATTCCCTTCAATATCCCCTCGCAAAAACTCAGAAATAATGAACTGCTCTTCCTCAACCATCATTCGACAGATTATGGATATTATTCACCATTGTCCAGAATGTGTAGACTGATCAACTTAAGTCGAAACCTTAACTTTTTTGGGATAAGTCTGAATGATTTTTGCCAGTCGCTAAACATGCGCCGGAATATTATAAGTGTCCTGTGGTCCTGACCCACGGCGTAGTCTTGACTTGATTCGATTTGTCACTATATTTTCTTATTATTATTATTATTATTAGGTACAATATTTTTTACAATTCAAGGTTTTCAGTAATGTAGGCCTCACTGGGTGGCTTGACCGTGCTGAGGCCTTCATTTTATAATATAAAAAAAACTACATAATACATTTAATGAGAAAAATTATACATTTAAAATTAAAAATACATAATAATATATTTAAAATTAAAAAAAAAAAATAGTACATTGAAAATAATCTTGTGTGTTTGTGAGTGATGTGTGTTTATATTGATTTTGTGTGTTACGTGTAGGTTTTATTTTTATTTAATGCTATGAAATTTTGGTAATATTGTCTTTTTTGTTCTTTAATCCATTTTGTAATTTTGTGTGTGAATTTATTTTTATTTTCCTCAATTTTAATATCAAGTTTTAAACTGTTGAAAGCTTTTATTGCGTGGTATTGGTAGTGTCTTTGTCCAAAGCTTGAATTTACTGTCAGAGTTTTTATGTTTTCTTTGTACGCTTGTCTAACTGGTCTGTTAGTGTTATTTTGTGCATGTTGAAATTTTTTTTTTTTCTCAAAAATGTAGTTTAGTAGTGTTTTAACGTATAATTGGCGTATATCTAGTACGTCACAGCTGTTGAATATTTGGTCTGTATCAGTCAGTCTATGTTTTTTTAGTATTACCTTTAAGATCGTTTTCTGTGCGGTTTCTATGTAATTGATTGCCGAGTTTGTTGCTCCTCCCCAAGCAATAATACCATATTCTAGTACTGATTGGCAAAGTGCAAAATATATTGTTTTATTTTATATATGTTTCTTATGTTTAGGAAAATGTGTATTGTTTTGAGAAGTTTATTTGTGATTTGTTTGATGTGAGGTGTCCATCTAAGGTTATGGTCAATTACGATTCCTAGATACTTTATTTGTTCTGTTTTTTCTAGAGGAGGGCAATCGCAGATGTTGGTGTTTAAACATTCGTGTATTTTTATGGTGTTTGTGTTGTTTTTTGGCTGTCCCGTGCTATTTATACTGTATGTTGTGAATTTTGTCTTTGATATGTTAAGTATATTATATTATATATATTATCTGCCATTATGTCTTTGTTTTCATTTACCTTTGTCTACTCCTGTATTTTTCATTTTACTGTATTCGTGTTATTATTTTGTAATTTGGACGATGTCCGTTAATATATAAATAAATAAATATTTTCACCATTTTCGCTTAGTTATTATCATTTTTTGAATATCAGCGCGCTCCTTCTAACATTAGTATTTACATATCTCATTTTCAAAGCATCTTTGAACGCTTACTACGGACCTTAACTGGTGATGTAAGATTACACTTCTGGGAATTATTGGTTCAGTGTTTCAGACTCACTTGAAGATAATCCAGCGCCTTTATTCTTTCAAATTTATATTATGACGCGATGCAAGAAAGTTTATGAATGGAGGAAATAATGCCTGGCCTGTCTTCAATCCTGCTAAAAGCCTTTAACATTAAAAGGGAGCCGTGAGCTTCGTGACCAGAATACCAACAGGTCATTTCTATTGTCAGAATAATCAGTAAGAATTACTGTTTTGGATAGCACTTCCCGCAAAGCTGCTAGGTGAATTTTTATGTTATCTTTTTCAAAATAAATAATACACGATCATTTCGCAACATCCCTTCCCTGCTAGAAACGACTGAGATCTGAGATCTTAATTAATTAACTACGGGAACATTATTTGTCTAAGCTGAACAATGAAAATCTAAAAATTCTTTTGTATTCCTTGTTTATTGAACCTTGCCAAGACAAGCCGGTGAAATTTTAATGAGTTCAGACAAATAAATTAGATCGTTATTGTGTTTTTTCTTGAGATTTCTAGAGAAAAGGATATTCGTAATATCCCTTTGGTGAGAGATACCCATTCAAAATTAGTGGTTGAAATGTCTTCGGCTATGTTTGGAACTAGATCGCAAAAGTCATGGTTTCTCTGGCGCATTGCAGTTTAGGGAGCCAAGTTTTTAAAATGTTATGTCTTTATATTCAATTATATGTACTTCAAAATATGTACGAAAAATATTGAAATATGCCCGTACAACGTCAGAATACGCATTAACAATGCCAAAATATGCACGAACAATGTTAAAAATACATATGCAAGAACTAAGTCAATATGCATAAGTTTGCCAAAACATTCCTTAACGATGCCAAAAATACACAAAAAATGCCAAAATATACACGAAAGTTTTCAATATAACATATGTATTAACATTGCCAAAATATAAACGAACAATGACAAGTATCGCCCTGGTGTAGGACCACCATTCAGAATTGAATTCACCTTCTTCTACCCAATCTCCTCCCCCCCCCCCCACTACCTGTAGCCTCATAACATACCACAATTCATACCCCATAGTATCACTGACTCCAGACGGTTGGGAGCAGTTGAGACTCTTGTGCGGTATTCCACATTATCATTATCATAAGCAAAAAATTATTCTCCTGAAATACCAATAAAAATTGAAAAAAATCTCCTGAGAAAGAATAAATGCAGATAACGGTCAGCTACTCTGACCCTTAAGCTACGTCGGCTTTCAGTATATACTATATTATTGCCTATTACATTTTTTTGAAAAATACTAGTACTTATAGAATTATTTGTGAGCTGACCGGCAGTCAGAAGGCTGCGGGTTCAATTCCCATTGAAATATTTTTAATTTGTATTGGTATTTCAGGCGAATAATTATTGCTTATAATAATTTGAAATAAATTTAACATCATGGAAACTGCGGAGCTGTAGAATACTCAAGCATATTTGAAAATAGAGCTAACTTTAACACGTTGTAGGTGGTGATAATTAATTAGAAGAATGTTGAAGGTAAATAAAGTATGAAATATTCCCCAAGATTACCCGCGTGATATCACAATTTGTTATAGTCTAGTTGAGTGGGTGTACTATTTATGAAGAAAGGATACTCTAGCTTAGAAATTATTAATGAATGTTCAAAAAAGATCAAATAATATCTTAAAGTGCAAAGTCAGACAAAATTTTCTGAAAACAGCGAAAACGCTTTTAAAAATTCATGAATGCCTAGTAGCCGTGGTGGTTAAAATAAAAATGCATGAATGCCTAATAGCCGTGGTGGTTAAAATAAAAATGCATGAATGCCTAATAGCCGTGGTGGTTAAAATAAAAATACATGAATGCCTAATAGCCGTGGTGGTTAAAATAAAAATGCATGAATGCCTAATAGCCGTGGTGGTTAAAATAAAAATGCATGAATGCCTAATAGCCGTGGTGGTTAAAATAAAAATGCATGAATGCCTAATAGCCGTCGTGGTTAAAATAAAAATGCATGAATGCCTAATAGCCGTCGTGGTTAAAATAAAAAAGTATTCAATTTCAATGGAATCATTTGATTTTTCAGCAAAAGTGTCTTTTCTTTCGGGAGATAAAATCCTTTGAAGTTTTAAATTCAAATTCAAAAAAAAATTTATTGCACAAAAATGCAGAGTACAAAGGGTATAGCTTATTGGTTACATCCTATTTCTTCCAGCTAACCCAACAAATACACATTATATCACATAACCCAACACACATGTTAACAAATGTATGTAAATTAAAAATTAAAAACAGAGATATTTAATTTATGTAAGGTATTCATTTAAAGTGTTGTGACATTTGTTTAAGAGAAATGTTTTTAGTGATGATTTAAATTTATGTATTTCGGTTATTTGTTTAATGCTACGTGGAAGGTTGTTATATACTTTAATGGCCATGTAGTGTGGTCCTTTTTGAAATATAGTTTATTTGCTTTTGGGATTAATAAGTTTTCTGTGAACCTTGTAGCTTGTTTATGTGTTGAGTTTTTTTGTGAGAACTTTTCTGGAGATGATCGAACTAACAGGTATAACTCCATTATATACATGTCCGTCACTGTCAGAGATTGAGATTTTTAAAAATTGGTCAACATGAATCCCGGTGAGTTTGTAATTTTTCGTAGGCACCTCTTTCTTTTCTCTTTTTCCACTGAAGATAGCTAACTATTACGTTTGATACAATGCCAGAAATATTTGTTTGGGAATGTGGCAAGGGGACGAATGAAAGAGGCTGTAAGGTCACAGTGTTTACTGAGTTTGTGTAGTATTGAGAGATGTCTCTGGACCAATGCTCACGCTGTTAGGATGTAGTCAGCGGAAAATTCCCCAGGTCGAAGATCGACACCACATGTAAGCGGAAATGATGGTCGATGATGAGATGATGGAGTTATCGAGGCGATGAAGTCACTTGTAGATGGTGTTCACAACTGGGGATGATATTGAGTCTTCCTTGTACTCCAGTGTGAAGTGAAAGTAGTCTTTTTCTATAATCATTATTTGTTATATGAATAATGATATTCTTACTCCCATTTCCTTTAGAATGAATACGGCGAAATAATGTAGTAACTTCTTACATCTAACTACTCGAGAATGGTGACATATGTATACTTTTGCCGTAATCTTTTGTCTATACCATTCCTCAAAATATTAATATTGGAACATATGAAAATGCTTACTGCGTGAATGAATGCATCTAGATTTCAGTACGTATCCCATATGTTTAGATTGTATAAATTTGGCACATTATAAAAAACTTGACATAATATGCCAAAAATCGCTCAAGTGGACATGAAGTATAATATTATGTACTGATAGAGACGTTACCAGTAACCTAGCTAGTTCATAAAATATTTAAAAGAACAAATTAAAAAAAATAACGAATGATTATACTTTACAATAGCTCCACGCAGGAGGTCTTGACGAAAATAATGTCCTTTAGGACCTATATTATCTTTAGGGGAGCTGTGTGGAAGGTTTTTTTAAGGAAAGGAAGTTTTGGCAAGGAGAAGATATGAGGAGTGGATAGGAATCTGGGGGCCAGTGTATCCAGAAGTGACGTACGTATGAATTCATCCGTCCCACTGCTTTGCGAGGTGGTTGGTCGAGAGAGTCCTGCTAGAGAGGTAAAAAGATCTCCCTCAATTAGTCTCTCCAAATCCACCCCTGCTAAGCCACCAAACGTAGCGAACCACTTGTGGTGACCTAAGGCATAGGTACTGGTTATCCAATAAATGGTTCTCAGGGAGGCGTTACCCATACCTGCCCCCAAATTGCCTAGACAAACCTCACCCCAAATATTAACCCGTTGCTTTTCCGGTTATATCAGCTAGTTCAAAATAAATCATTTAAATTTAATATTACTATCTCAATAATTACGAGCGAAGCATCAAAACATCGGGCAGATGAAAATAATCCTATTTAACTGGAAACAAAATGCGTGTGAAGCCGGGCAACTTCGTTTCGTTGTAGGTAACTACGCTTCAATAATTTGTACCAACATAATGATTAGGTAATTATTATTGTACATACACATTATTATGTACTCAGTGTAACTGCACACATATGTATTAATCATACTTTGAACTCTAATATACCTACCGGTTTGAAAGTTAAATATAATTTGTGGGGATTTACAAGCACTCACAGCCTTGAGCAAATACGATTTTACATCAACTTGTGTGGCTTCTTTACTATTCGTTATTTTGTCATCGGGTTTTTTTTGTGAAATATTCTTCCGCCTTTTGATTTGACCGGTACATGTACTTTTTAAAATTTAATATAAAGATTAGAAATATATATTAGCTTTCTAACCACCATGCTCTTTCTCTGCAGGGTTATGAATGCTTTACACCATACTTTTTTCATACCACATATACCGATCCACAAATCGGGACCATTATTTTCATAATGAAAATAAATAAATAAATACTTACCTTTTCGTATAGATAGTTGCCTTTAGAGAAGAAATAATATTTTGAGACGGTACTAAATCGTCAAGAGAAGCATTTCGGGGATCCACTAGTACATTATAAAAAACAAAAATATAAAATAATTTTTCAGTGTAAACATACTTATTAAAAAATTTTAATGAGGCAATAGGAAACAAAACGTTAACTAATAACCTTTTAAAATATATGAGAAATGCATTTTTGTAAGTTCTTCCGGTGCTATTAAAAATATCTGCTACTTCTGTATTTTGATTACCTAATCGGTAAATGAGTTTTATGAGGGAGTTTTTAAATACTATTGCAGTAAAAAAGCTGTTTCCAGTTTGCGTGACTCTATTAGGAACATTAAATATTCGTCAATAAGAGAATTAATACTATTTAAAAGAAAAATTATTTTATACAATATTTTAGTTTCAAATTATTATAAGCCTTAATTACTCGTCTGAAATATCCATACAAATTGGAAATATCTCCTGAGTATGGAAATTACAGGCGAGTAATTAATGGTTATAATAATTTGTTACCCTTTGTGTTTTGCATAAAAACTTTGTCTTATACTACACAATAGTTAATCATTAAAAAAATTGTTTAAGTTACTGTTATTTTTAATTTAATTTATAATCTTATTGTACAAGCCCAATAGGGCGTTAATAAATAAATAAAAACATATCAGGACCATCTAAGATATTTTTTTACCTTCGTTACATGCACATCGCTTATATTATCGTCATTTGATTATTTATGTCCTCTACACCATTGTCCTCTACACCATTGTCCTCTACACCATTGTCCTCTACACCACTGTTATTTTTAATTTAATTTATAATCTTATTGTACAAGCCCAATAGGGCGTTAATAAATAAATAAAAACATATCAGGACCATCTAAGATATTTTATTACCTTCGTTACATGCACATCGCTTATACTATCGTCATTTGATTATTAAATAGTCCTCTACACCAGACTATCCGAATATTTAATTCATAAGTCTTTTTGAACTTTTTTTCAGAAATAATGGTAGTTAGAGGAGAGCCAACGTTTAGTTTTTTTAAATTAGCCTCTCAAAGGAGGTTTTGAAGGAAATAACTATAATACGTCAACTTTAGGGATAGTGTGTGGAGGGAATTTTAAGGAAATGAAGCAGCGGCAGTAGGTACTGGGAAGGAAAAAATTAGTGTGTCCAGGTGTTTTTTTTTATTATTATTTATTGAGTTAGTTTATACAACATTTGAATATAAACAAGATAATATTTCATTTTGTAACTTTAAATATTTTTACAATTTATTTATTTATTGCATCTCACTATACATAAAACACGTTTTTTTTCACATAAAAATCAACCTTACTAGGACTAAGCCTGTATCGAAGTTAACAATTTACATTTGAGTGAAGCAAACATAAGAGTAATCATAAACATAAAGTAATTCTATATACAAACACAAAATATTTCAAAATTAAAGAAAAAAATAAGTATTAAATGTGTTACCAGATGGGTAATTTGACAGTATATTGTAACAATATTTGAACCATAACTATACAATAAACATAACTTTTTTTTAAATACATTCATTCTTCAGACTTTCAGGCATTTCATCATATATCTTTAGTTCTTTGTACATTAGGCAGTTCTGTGATTTTGATTTCTTCATATGTGGCAATCTAATTATATTTACATTTCTGGTTTTGTAATTATGAATATCTCTGTTAAAAACGATTTCATCCTTAAAATATTTTCGAATTTGGTTGTTCATAACTTTATGCACAAAAATTAACTCATTAAACAACAGTCTCTTTTTAATTGGAATCCGATTTAGCTGCTCTCTCATTTGTGCTTGCGTATTTTCCTTTTCCCAGTATACATCTCATAGCTCTATTCTGTATAGCATCTAGTTTGTTCAAATTTCCTTAATCGGCCAAATATAATATAGTATAGCAATAATCTAAATGTGGAGCAACTATAGTTTTGTGTGCGATGACGCTGTATTTGCGTCACCGTAATTTGGGGCAGAGAAAGTCTATATCCTCTCTCTGTTCCAGGGAGACTTGTAATTCCATAGGAAATTGCGCTGCCCCAACCAACACACAAAGTAATCGCAAGATTTCTGCAATTATCAGGTTTGGTGATTATTTTGGTTTGATGTCCAGCGGGGCCCGTACTTGGGAAGAATGTTCCATGAATCACAAGTCACCTTTTTCACATGTACTAATGCACACAATCGGCGAGCATGTGCTGCGAATAATAATATATAACGGCGGTTTTCCCTCCGGTAAATAACTCTTCGATCTTGCGTCGATGACAGTTGAATTCTTCCTTACCGCACTTTTCGCTAGGTGCGTGCGGTACCATGTACAAATTCAAGCTTGGAGTTTGAATTCCTGCTATATTGTTGGTGGGAGCAGAACAAAGCTGAGAATGTAACGAAACACCAGGAGTGACAGACGTGTGAATCTTACCATCCCACTGCAGTGCAAGAACGAGAGTCCGGCTGCAGACTTGAAAGGTTTTCCCTCAACTGGCTTCTGCTGATGGTACCTGGACAAACCTCACCCCATAAACCCCGACCCTTACGCTCAGCCAACAAACATATTGAAGCATTTGGGTGACTTATGGCAGGGATAAAATGTTGATTTAATAAATTTCTTTACCATTTCTAAGATCCATATCTGAAATTCTTAAGACTTTTTTCAATCTTCCTATCCTTCTTTGGAGAACTCGTGGAATGAATAAAATAAATAATCTAATTGATCAAATAGTTATGTGTGGTAATGAACGAAGAAAGTCTGTAAGGAAAATGACATGGATGCGAACGAAAGAAGAACATAGCAAGGTCAACTGAGTAAAATAACAACGGGGAAAATTATTCATCGGAGCATTGTGAATTGTGTTTAACATTTCCCTAATAAAGTTATTAGTAAATACTTCGCGTTTTACGACATGTCCATACATGGCTATGCATTTCCATCATACAAGTCCATGCGTTGGGTAAATGATATGGTATGCCCACATGAGATTATCGGGCTTAACTCCGTGGATTAAAGGTTTATTACTTGTACAGCATTTGGAAAGTCAAAATAAAGTTAAATTTGTGCCTCCCTTATTTTCATTTCACATTATTTTCCATCCGTACATACTTGCATAAATAAACTTGGTGCCAGTTAATGAAAATTGAATATAATTATGACGACAAAAACACTAGTGCACTATAAATGTAATTTTTGATAATTTCAATATTTATTTTAAAATTTGCAAAATTTTTGCAATTTTTTTTTTCACACTTTAAATATTGTTCCAGAGAATCACATATATAATTTTATACTTCCGATTTTGTTGTCCGGGTTAAATCTTCCCCATAGGATAAACTAAACCCTTCCACCCACTTTTCCACAAATGATTATCTAGTCAATCAACATTATGCAACTGCATTATATAAGTAAAATAAATACAGGGTTCGGGTCGGTAGAACTCCTAATAAGGCCTATAAATCCTACTGATCCCTCAACAAAAATATTTTAAAAATCTTTCGTTATCCTACATGTATTCAAAATGACCGACTTTTGCATCTTTATATATAAATTTTTTGATAGATCTAATACGTCTAAATTTTTAACGAGAGAGCTAGGTATAATGCCACTAGCCGAAATAACGAACGGTAATATTTTTATAGTCTGAGAATGCCAAATTCTTTTAATCTCATTTCCTAAATCTGTGTATTTTCTTATTTTTTCATTAACAGATTTTTTAATATTACAGGAATTTGGAATAGCGACATCAATGATATATTTATTGTTTTGGTGTTTAATTTGTAGAACTCCATTTATTTTTTTTAAATAAATTTAAGATAAATCAAATTTAATAATGTTATAATAATTATTAAGTTCTGCAAGTATTTCTGTTATTTTTACAGTTTTTAATGTGACAGCTGTTTCGGCTTTTGAGGCCATTATCAAACTGTCTGACAGTTTGATAATGGCCTCAAAAGCCGAAACAGCTGTCACATTAAAAACTGTAAAAATAACAGAAATACTTGCAGAACTTAATAATTATTATAACATTATTAAATTTGATTTATCTTAAATTTATTTAAAAAAATCAATGATATAAGTTATTTTTTTAATTTTGTCATATAAAACTATATCGGGTCTATTATGTCTAATCGTTCGGTCTGTTAGTATAGTTTTATCATAATATATTTTATAAAATTCGTTTTCTAAAAATGAATTTGGTTCGTATTCATAATATGGTATTATATTATTATTTCTTTAAAAAGAAAGACAAATATTCCCGGTTTACGAATAACCTGACAATATTTGAAAATCTCCTACTACCACCACAGTAAGCTGAAAATGTTGCTTGTGTTGTGATGGAGGACTTAGCCAGCCGAGGAATTGAACACACTACGCCTGAGTGGGACCCAAGCGCGATGTCAACTCGGCCACCGACCGGTCAAAATCATAATCACGTAAATGTTTAAATGCAAATACAAAGCGTGGTGTTCTCGCTTTCTAACACTGTTTAAATCATATATCCCATCATAATACAAATTGAGATAGCATGAATTTTATTATTCTATACCAGGCTGGAAGAAATATCTCCCAAAAACACTGAAATGGGTTTGATGATTGGGAAAAATATCTCTCAAAATTGTCTGGGGTTAAATTTACGAGTGTAAGTCATAAATTATAAAATCAGCCTAGTTATTAGATTATATGGTAATATTATATTCGCGGTGACATAATTTCCTTTGAGGTAATATGTATTTAAATATTAACAGAGGGTATAATCTGTAAAACAATGGATTATAAGATATATTTTATGCAGGCGTTAGCAGAGACTCAAACCAAACCGACTAATTAATTGCATTTCGTATATTCAAATAGTACTTATTATTTTAAATTGATAATATTTGTAAGCTGCTTCGCTCTCTAAAAATCTAAATCATTATCCACAGTATCTACTTTTCGAAAATATGTTTTTACATCCACCTGCCCCATAATATTGCATGGCAAATGTACTATATAAGCTGGAGTATACTAGTGGTGTATAGATTCCGCACCAATATAAATATGCAGGAACAAATCAAGAAAAAATCCATATACAGGATTTTCCAATAAGAGGTGTTATTTTGAATAGCCCGCTATTTCGGTAGATGTTACTTTTAAAGCTGTCATTTTTTGACATTTGACAAGTAGAAACTACGCTATTAATAAAAATGGAACAATCCACGCTTCAAAAACGCATTGAAATTATTAAAATTCACTTGAGTGAATCAAATGCAAATCATCTTGAGTGATGAGGCCCATTTCCACCTCGGTGGCTTCGTCAACAAGCAAAATTGTCGCATCTGGGGCTCGGGAAACCCAAGAATTATTGTTGAAAAGCCTCTCTATTCTCAACGTGTGACTGTTTGGTGCGGTTTATGGTCTAGCGGAGTCATTGGACCTTACTTTTTCGAAAATGAGGCTGGAGCAACAGTTACGGTGAATTGATCGCTATCGAGAGATGATTAATGATTTTTTATGGCCGGAATTGGATGGTATTGATTTGGACAGTGTTTACTTTCAACAAGACGGCGCTACGTGCCATACAAGCAACTAAACCATTGATCTTTTACGATTGAATATCAAAATAACACCTCTTATTGGAAAACCCTGTAGCTACCATTATGTAATGTACTCCACATTGCCAGAATAATAGAGGGAAATATGTACGCAATAATGAGTCAGCGAATTTTTCAATTTATTTATGTAAATAGAAAAGATTGTTGCTGGCGCAGTTCAGTTATGTATCAAAAGAAGAAAAAAAAACTATAAAATTCTGGACTACGTTTACATTCAAGAAGACGGCGCTACGTGCCACACAAGCAACGAAACCATTGATCTTTTATGATTGAATATCAAAATAACACCTCTTATTGGAAAACCATGTAGTTTACCATTACTGATAAATGTTGAGTATATATACCATAGTTTAAGGTAAAATTGTACCAGTCTGAAGATGGTCATGTTAGGCTGAAACCGGTAGCGTCCAGAAATAAAAATGGATGTATTAATTTTAATTGTTTCATTTTTTTTTTAGTTAACGGCAACATAAAGTAAAGTAAAAAAGACACAGTATTAAGTAAAATAAAAATATAAAGTGATGTAGTTTGTTCTCAGTCCTTCTCACTAGGTATTCCTGTTCCGAGGCGGACTGTAGTTTGTTGTATTTATGTTGATCATGATTTCCTCATGTTCTAATTTGTTGGTTCCCACAAAATATAAAATAAATTAAGCAAAAAGTATTTGTGTTTGTTGTCTGTAGGTTGCGTTGGGTTGTACTTTTCTATATCCATGGTTTTTTTTTAATTTCAATAGGAAGGGCATTATATAATTTTATAGCATGGAAATAGTGTTTTTTCTGGCCGAAAGATGTATTTAATTTTGGAATGTTTAGTAGATTTGAGGATTTCTTCCTTGTAGTTTAGGTGTGTTGTTCAGCAAGGTACTAATGTTTTTCTTTAAAATTGACTAGTGCATTTTTTGAGTACAGTTTTATAATGCTGAACACGTTAAATCTTTTAAAAATATCTTTTGATGGAGTTCTTATGGGTACTTTCAGGATTATTTTTATTATTACTTTTGGTTATAATTATATTATTATCATTACTATTTTACTGAATTTGGGTGGCAAGTATGAGTACCGCCGCCTCGGGGATCATTTATTGGATAACCAACACCCCTGCCATAGGTCAGCCTAAGTGGTTTGCTACTTTTGGTGACTTAGCATCGGTGCACGGTTAATGGGGTGTGTCAATCACTCCTGGACCCACTGAACCCCAAATTCCTATCCACACCTCCTATATTTTTCCCTTCCAAAACTACCTCCCCTTCCTTTTCTAATAAGACCTTCCACAAAGCATTCTTAAAGATAACACAGGATCTGAAGGAAATTTGTGTTTAGTTAATGTAAAAATCTATAATTATATTCCACCACGAATTGTCGTTATCAAAAATAGAGACATATATATTTATAACCATGGAATGAAAAATGTTTCCACGATTTGCCGATTTTTTATGATTTTTTTTCTTATAATTTTTAGGAAGTTTGTAAAAACCATGTTTAACGAGTAAGATTAAGAAAAGAAGTCTCAATTAGGGTGGGTATGTAAAGCGTATGAAGGAAGCAACGGGTGTAAGGAGAACAATTATATTTGTGATGTGTGAATGTGAACGGTAAATGAGGTCGGGGAAGTCCGAGAAAGACACGGCACGATCAAGTAAACCAAATACTTAATGCAGGTCATGTGAAGAGTCTGAATGACTTAAGGGTATGTATGAGACGATAAATGAAGTTAACTGAACGAAGGAGTGTGCTCCGTCCTCACTGCTTTAGAGAAACGGCGTGACTGTTAGTATGTTAGTTTGTAACTAACTAACCTAACCTAACTTCCGCGGAAGTAGGCACAGAGGACGGACCACCAAAAAAACTCCGTCTTGGCACCTTATTCACATTCATACATCGTCTCATACATACTTTTCTATTATTCGGACTCTTGACATGGTCCTACTCCAGTATCTGATTAACTTAATCGTGCCCTGTCTTCCTCGGGCGTCCCAGATCTTCTAGATATACTCCTTGATTCGTTCATTCGCTCACATGCCCAAACTATCTGAGCGCCCCTTACATAATCTTACTCATTACTTGTTAGTTTGTTATCAAGATATTTTTACCAGAATACAATTTGAAATGAGTATGTTCCATTTTTGGTATTAGGTAATGTGTGTTGCGCCTGTATTGGTCCCCGGGGAGCAGAATAAGGGGGGTAATTTTAGGGGACAGTTTGAATTAATAGGATTATCAAGGGATGGACTGAGCAGATGCTTACTAAAATTATTTTTTCACTAACAAACTTAGTAGAAAACTTCTCCGAGGGAAAAAGAAATAACATTTTGTTTTAAATTCCAGGATCTCAGGATGGAACCGGTAGTAAATATTAAAATGTTTGAAAAAAACCGAAAAATTACAAAATACCAATTCCATGAATAGCTTAGCTAGACCAACCGTCTAAAAGTAATCAAACAGCATCTCCAAAGATCGCCAGACGACACAAGAAGATCAGCCATAGACAAAGCACGTAAAGCATAGTGAAAGCTTTAGAAATCAGTCGGAGGAGGCGTCGCCACGTCCGACGCCTTCAGCGCGACGCCCGCAACCGGTTCCGGCCCTGTGGAATAAGGCACGCCATGTCTGCTGACATAACCAACAACTTGCCGGGCTTCCTTTCCTCTGAGGGTTACCAGAGAGCCCAGAAAATGGTCTTAATTCAATATTTAAATATTATTAACTGTCTACAATAAGTTGGCTTTGGCGCAGTGCTCCCCATAGTTGAGAAGAGAAGAATTCAAAGAGTTTATATAAATAAGAATGCTATGGCGTGTGACATGGATTTGAATTGTATACAAATTTACAGTTTTATTCTGAGATTGAATTTTTGTGTTGACCTTAAGACAAGGGGGGTGTCATTGTCTACATGTGATTGCGAAAAACTTTGCGGCAACCCCGGGGACTTTAGAAGATATATAACTTCACTAATTTATTTAAAACATCATTTACATAGTAAAAAAACCGATGAAGAAATTAATTTTTTTGCTCCAGATTGTAATCCAATCACAAATGGTTCCATGATAACTCAACACAGTGACAATTCAACACACCTTTAAAAAGTGATTTAAGCCGATGCCATTAGTAGTAATGCAAAATCATGTGTTTTTGGTTTGAAAATTTGGTCGCCTAGAAATTTTTCAGATGCTTTTATTAAATGCTGCGAGTAGAATACATCTTGGCCTTTGAAATAATCGAGTATTTTTTTATATCAGTCTTTTTATAAGCCTAGAAAAAGTAATATATAGGCCTATGAAAACTGCTTTAATGTTCAAAATCTCCGATTTACGAAACCATTTTAGTTTATGATTTTATTGTATAATGTGGCAAATTAAGATATTTATAAAATGATCGGAAAAAATTAAATATTTATGCCTGAACATCCACAAAATAAAATAAAAGGCACCTTTTAGCCAGGTTTTTTTCTTGCATAAATCGACACAGTTGGATGGTGTTAAGGGGGAATTTAAACCTTATCGCCATCTACGTAAAGGTTTTTATTGATAGCGGCTCAATTTAAAATATTAAACGACGTAGTGCATCGCCTTAAGGTCATTAGAAACGATGAAAAAAATATTTAAACTTAACCTAACCTACATAACCCAGTTAAAAAAAATTGTTTCATCACTTTCCATGACTTTATATAACTTTTTAAAGATGTGATGAATTATCATTTTGATGATTTATCCGGTCACCGTATGGGGGATGTTTTATTATTTTTTAATTTGCATGTTAAAGTATTCAGTTTATATTTTCAGTGTGTAAAATTTAAAATCTTTATTGTTATTTATGTTTATCATCCTGTTTGGTAATAATATTTTTTTGATATTTATGTTTATGATTCTGTCTGGTAATAATATTAAAAAACTTTTCTCCGAGATATTTATAGTTAAATTGCCTTCTTAAAACATTTCCTTTAGTAGCAGTTGGTTCTCTTGCTAAGTAGGACAAAAAGTTTTTTAAATATTAAATACCCGCTCCGTGATCTATCGTGCCATTTACCTCTTCGCTAAGTAACTAAACCCATTTCGAATGAAAACAATAAATCAGCAAAAATAATTGTAATTCCATCGCATGGTCGCAAGCACGTTGTATCGCCAGTGGAGCAAAACACCCATACATATTATAATATATTATATCTCCCATCCCTAGCTGCTTTCCCTCACGGTACACCAGCCCCTAGGGGCAGCCACCCCGCAGACTAATGATATTAGATTCTGCTTTCAATAGCCGGAACCATTCTTGCAATCTTCCAGCATTACCTGTCAATCACCGTTGAAACAGTGTGGACGCAGGTCAAAATCATGGAAAAACTACCTTGCAAGTTCAATCAAAACGTCAAACATTAAAAAATAAATTATTCAACTATTTAAAAAAACTCTGCAAAAAATGTAATAATTTTTTTTTTCATTATTTTCTTGCGGATTTGATTCCTCGTTTGTGTTTTAAATAGTGACTGAAGCGAGATATAAAATTCTTCATTCGGTTTGTCGATGAGGTGAGTTTTGTGTCTTTAATAATATTATTGATAACTAGTGGACCTCACAATGCTTTACTATTGCTAATGTCTTTCTCAGGCATATCCGACTTCTTCCACCATTCACTACTGTATTCTAGAATGTTACTGTTAAAAAACTACACCACTTCGACCTTAATTCGACTCCGTATCTCATTCCAGTGCATAGTAATTGCGTCAAGTATTCATCAAGTGTCCCCGACTTCTTCCATCATTCAAATAACTCTATAAACACTACTGGCTCTAATAGGAACAACCTTTGAAATTTTCAGTGATATCGGTTAAATGCTTTTCGAGGTTTCGGGCACAAACATACGCAGGCTGAATTTGCATGTATTAAGATTGCATGATGTTTTATGCTCTCTTTTCAAATTTTCAGTGATATCGGTTAAATACTTTTCGAGGTTTCGGGCACAAACATACGCAGGCTGAATTTGCAAGTATTAAGATTGCATGATGTTTTATGCTCTCTTTTCAAATTTTCAATGATATCGGTTAAATACTTGTCGAGTTTTACGGGCACAAACATACGCAAGTAGTGTTTTTTGTATTAAGATTGCATGATGTTTTTATGCTGTCTTTTTCAAATACAATTATTTAGACTAACATGAAACAATAAATCAGTTTGAATATAAACTAGGATCATCTCAGATACGAAAGACATCAGATCTTTCATTTTCTTAAAAACAAGCACTGAATCAAAGGCATACACATTTACATCAGCCTAGACTTACACCTTTCAGTTTTTGCATACATATAGATAATTTATGTTCATTATCTTTACCTCTTACCAACGATTAAAATGTATACTCGTTTACAAAAAAAGGTTTACATTTTATGTAAGCTTTAAGTCTTTTAGACAATGACAATTGCATATGTATTAGTATCGTATTATAATTAGTGTGATACTAGCTCAGACTCGTAAAAAATCACGGGATATTATAATTGTAGGATTTATGAATCTGAAAGTTTATGTAAAGAAAATATGAGAACAAGATCAATCGCTACAGGAAAAGGAAAATATTTACAGCAAGAATAACTCTTTTGACACGATTTTTCTCGTATATTTCTTCCCGATCAGTTATTTAAGTTATCAATTTCTGAATTCTTAGCACGTAAAATCCAATTTGAAAATAACAACTAAAATTATTTTCTGTTTAAATATTTATATTATTGGTAGGTATGTCTTTGTAATTATTACCTTTGCCCTTAGTAATGATTAGTAACGACTTATTTGTTAATTGGGAAGTAAACTACTGTGTGCTCTGTTATTTGATGTTCATTAGGAATTTGCAAACCTGGACCAAATCTTAAATTAGGTTGAGTACCTGTTCCTTAATATTATGAAGGTTATTGTAGCTTATTCAGTTAGACCCTAGGAAAAGAGCAGGAAGGTATGAAAAGTTTTTCTCATTAGACCTCTGATTAATAAGACATTAATCGGAAAATCGCTAGGATTTACGGATGGGCATGTACCTTAAATGAATCACGTGTTTTTAATTTGAAATTTTGATTGCTTAGAAATATTATAGATTCTTGTCGACCATGTCGACATTAAAAGCCATTGATCTCGTGAATTTGTGGCTATGAAATGGAACTGTATTGAAGCAGTAAAATTAAGAAAAGCTGAAGAAGAAAAAACGGTAAGTCGGCATTCCAGATTTCCAATCCTCTTCTATCCGCTGTGCGACGTTTCCTTGATTCCATCCCCAACAAAAAATTTAGTTTTTTGGATTACGGTCAGAAAACATTTAAATTTTACTGTCTAAACTTTTTCAAACAAAATAACATGCATTTGGGTCATATTTTAATACATTAATTTTTAGATTCCGAATATTATACGTCGTGTCGAGAACACCGAAATTTTGACTTCGCTGTATTAAATAATTTATTTATTTATTTATTTATTAACGGACATCGTCCAAATTACAAAATAATAACACGAATAAAGTAAAATGAAAAATATAGGAGTAGACAAAGGTACATGAAAGCAAAGACATATGGTAGATATAATATAAAAAAAATAAAGTGACATGTCGAATCAAGTCAAAAATACGCCGTGGGTCAGGACCACAGAACACTTATAATATTCCGTCACTTTTATAGCGACTGGCAAAAATCATTTAGACTTATCCCAAAAAAGTTAAGGCTTTGACTTGAGTTGACCAGTCTACACATTCTGGACAATGGTGAATAATATCCATAATTTGTCGAATGATGGTTGAGGAAGAGCAGTTCATTATTTCTGAGTCTTTGCGAGGGGATATTGAAGAGAATGAGTTGCAGTAGAGTAGGTGAATCAATAATACCATTTATAATTTTGAAGAAGCAAATGAGGTCATTTCTTTCCCGACGGACTTCCAAAGTAGAGAGGTTTAGAGTTAGTTCAATTTCATCATATGAGTATTTGCCTTTTTCTAAACCTAGCCTCCTAGCAATCCCTCTTAAGAACCGATGTTGAACAGATTCAATGCGTCGAATGTGGACAGCATAAAAAGGAGACCAAATAACACAAGCATATTCAAGTTGGGGGCGAACCAAGGAGCAGTAAAGAGTTCTAAGGGTATTTACGTTTTTGAAGTCCGAAGTGATTCTAGTGATGAAACCAAGTAGTTTGAGCGATTTATTAACGATTTCAGTTATGTGATCCCGAAAAGAAAGCTTGCTATCAAGAGAGACACCAAGGTCTTAAATGGATGTAACAGTTGCTAAGCAAATATTATTAAGTTTGTATTCGAAGACAATCGGTTTTTTTGATCTATAGAAGGACATAATTTTGCATTTATCGACATTTAGTTTCAAGCAATTAATTTTACACCAATCATTGAAAGAGTCGATATTCGATTGGAAAAGAAGGCAGTCATCGTTATGTTTTTATTATCTTTAGAATCTTATTGTCGTCAGCAAAAAGCCAAAAGCGTGTATGAGAAAAAATACTAATAATGTCGTTTATAAACAAGTTAAAAAGAAGCGGTGCTAGATGTGCTCCTTGAGGTACGCCGGACGTTACTTCAATAATAGTAGACACAAAGTTGTTTAATTTAACTCTTTGTTTTCTATTGCCTAAATAAGAATTAAAGAATGATAGCAAGGGGTTTCTAATACCGATAGCATATAGTTTGGCCATAAGGATTGAATGGTTTACTTTGTCGAAAGCTTTAGAGAAGTCGGTATATAGAACATCTATTTGTGAGTTATCTTCTAGACCATTGACGATGGAATTGGTAAAGGATAGTAAGTTAGTAGTAGTAGATTTAGCAGATCTAAATCCATGCTGTTCCTCGATCAGTACATTTTTAAAGATAGGTGTGATTTTCTTCGTGATTATTGATTCAAATATTTTAGGAATATGGGATAATATCGATATGGGTCTATAGTTTTCTACGTTCGACTTATTACCTGATTCGAAAATAGGTCTGATATAAGAAACTTTCCAGGAGTCTGGAAAAGTGGCAGATGATATTGACAAGTTATATAACAAACAAATTGGCTTAGATGTAGTAAATTTACATTCCTTCAGTAATATTTCTGGAATATCATCAGGACCAGTGCTTGTTTTGCTGGGGAGATTTTTTAAGGAGTTAAAGACATCTATAAGTGTGATTTGGCAATTATTTAAATCAATAGTATTAGTATAGTTGAGTGGAGGGATAGTGCACGAGGTATCAGAATAGACGGAGGAGAATTGTTCAGCGAAAAGGTTAGAATAATAATTTATAATAATTATAATTAAAAATTTCTGGAAATAAAATCGTGATTTACGTCTTTTGGAGGATTGTGATTATCGCCAATTTTAATGGGTTGTTGGCTAAATGTTACTGTGGTTCTCCAATCCGCAGAATCCAAGGTTGCGTGATTACTCTCTGTGTGCAAAAATGAGAATTCAAATATTTTCAATTTAGTTTTTATTTTAACAAAACTCACTTTACAATAATTTTATGAATAAAACAGATCGCGTACGTTAGAGGAGATTTAGGGCTAAACCGGCGGCTAGACCACTGGAGAGAGAATGAAATATTTTCCGCGCGAGGTATCGCGCGTAGGTTTACAGTGATACCAGTCTCACATAAATGTGGGTAAAAGTAATTTTGTTATTATTATCGGGAGATGTAAACTCCCTATAATTTACCTTACAGTCTGTTGAATAAAATGTTTATCTGGAATTCGTGGAGGTGATTTTAGTGCTGTAGCTGTACATATATCTGAGATATTTATCTTATTTTGTTCCATGGACAATGGGTTTAGTCTGACAATGTTTAAAGTCTAGTTAGTTAAATTGACTTTTCCACAGAAGCGAAATGAAAAGGTTGTCTTCCCAACTCTTTTTTTTGGTTTTGATAAAAGTTTTAACAACAAATATAATGTCGTATATATGTATTACAATTCTTTTTCAGATGCCAAGTGGCTAGTAACTCCCGTCGCTATGAAGGTGACAGAGTCTAGAGAGGAGCTGCTCGGCTCAGGCACGGAGAGCGCGCGCGCTTCCCAGCACGACCTGCGCGCTGTCACCGAGCACGTGCTCACCTCGCAGGAAAAGGCCTTCCTGCTGCACGCTGAGCGCGGAGACTGCGCTACTGTCCGAAGGTAAGACAACTCACTCAACCGACAAACAGTTAGAGACATAATGGGTGTTAAATGTTGTTTCTAAATCAAATAAGAATTTGATTTACTTTTTTTTATTTATTTCATGCAGATACATTTTTAGTGATATTTCACCTGCCATGCTAGGGATGCAGGGATGTAGGGATGTAGGGATGCCCTGTGTTATGGCGGGTGAAGTTTACATATTCAAGATTTTCATAATATGCATAATATTTTTTACTAAATTATACATGAGAATTAATATATGATAATTTAATGATAAAAATTGTATAAGGAATATAGAGATGTATGAAGGGAGATTACGTGGTTAGAATTTAGAATAAGTGTTATGATTGAAATGTATTGCAGATGTAAGGATCCATAGAGTGATTTGTGTTTTAAAAAGTACAGAGTTGGGTTTCGGTTTTTAAGTTATCAGGGATAAGATTGAAGATTTTAGGAGCTAGGTTTGTATTAAAATATCTTTGAGCTAGATATATGAATTGTCTTTGTGCTGATGTAGTATGAAGTTCAGGTACATTGGAGTGTTTTTTTTTCATTGTATTTCAACAAGAAATATGTTAACATAAATTTGAGATTGAGTTGACGTAGGCATTATACTTGATGAAGCGTCGAATGGAGGAATATCTTGTCGCTTGCTTGTTGATAACACATATTACCGTGTATTGTGTTTTTTGTTGAGGATTAATAACAGTTGAATTATACATTAATTTACAGTTATTATCAATACTTATATTCAGATTTGATACTGTACGAGAAGGCGAAGAGCGAAAACGGTATCACTACTAATAAATAAATCGATTTAAACCGGCTCAGACTGTCGCTGTGCTAAAGATACAAGGACATATATCTGTTATTGGTGGACGAGCTGCCACGTGTAGTGAGGGCGCTGTAATTTTCGCTCTTCAATAAATATTGTGTGAAATGACTTTAACTGTGGTTAGGGACCCAATTTGAATAGCTAAAACGTACACCAAGTTAGTGATGCTACAGGAGATAGACCATGAACATTGTTCACCCATACTATTGCAAATAGCATAGAAGCACAACGGCGCTTCACCTTTGTTACATAACTTTCATTGGCTCGGTCGCTTTGATATATATTTGTCCGCACATATTGGTCGTTGCTCGGCGACAGTCGTAACGCTTCCATTCTCTATTTCTCTTTATTTCTATTGTCTATGGTGTCAACCAACAAGCAAACACCTCCGAGGTGATCACGGTAGCCTGGCATTACTGCAAGATATGTGATTCGCGCAGTTAGTATTGCCGTAGAATATAACGGTCTCCGGTTTTGAAATTATTTAATTAACGCACGTAAGGCTTTTACTAATTTAATAAGGCTTAATTTTTTTTAAATGGCTTTCGCCGCTTTTTGTGATCCCTACCTCCCTCTTTCTATTTCATTCCCCTCCCCACTTAACTTATCTTCACGTGATTAAACCAAATTCGGGGTGTTAGTCTCACTGCCTCTAGCAGTTAACTTTTGTGCGACTAAAATTATTTGTTTCGCCCAACTACGACTATAAGACTGTTATATATTCAGACTGGTGCAGATATATCTCGTAGATTGTTTTTACAACTTGACCGGAGATTAAAAAAATATTTTTACTGTTAAAATGAATAATTGTCTAACATAAAAACATTTGTTTTCATTTTGCAATAAATTTTTTTTTTCAACTTTTATGGCTGATAGTAGAGTTTTTTTACACTAGCTCCAGGCTCGGAGGCACTGAAGAAAATAATTTTCCTTAGGGCCTACGATGTCATCTTTGGGGATG
The DNA here is from genome assembly GCA_026573805.1 of Hesperophylax magnus. Classification (NCBI taxonomy): domain Eukaryota; kingdom Metazoa; phylum Arthropoda; class Insecta; order Trichoptera; family Limnephilidae; genus Hesperophylax; species Hesperophylax magnus. The sequence goes on from JAIUSX010000016.1 coordinate 3,050,832, forward strand.
CCGTGTGGAGGATCTTTTCAAGGATCTTTTTTAATAAAGAGTGTCCTGTTTGAGAAGTCAAATATCTCCCTCAACCAGTCTCTCCTGACCCGACCCGCCACGTAGTAAGTGAGCAGACGCATCCGCCCCAGAGACCTAGAAAACCTAAGTTCACCTCATGAACCAGGGCACCCTTGCCAGTCACCAAACGTAGCGAACCACTTGGAGCGAGCGAACACCAATCTCATGAGCAACGACAACAATACTTTAATTTTCTGACGTAATATTTTTTTACAAAATTATTCACAACAAGCTTGAAAACACTCATTGTCTAAGTAATATTCACGTCAAAGTTCCTGATGGACGTTATTTAAGGAGTCATATGGCATTTGATCTTTTTTTTATTCATTAACACCACACAGGAGACCCTGAGGAAAATAATTTCCTTCAGGGCCTATTTCATCTTTGGGGATACTGTGTGGAGGGTCATTTTAAAGAAAAGAAGGAGAGGAAGTTCTGGAAAGGAAAACGGTATGAGGAGTGGGTAGGAATATAAAGGTCAGTATCTCCAGGAATGACAGAGGTTTGAATCCATCCCTCCCTTGCCGTGATGCAAGACGATGGGTTGAGAGACTAGCTGAAGAGGTCACAAGGTCTTCAATACTAACATATTGGTTCCGAGTGCGCTGAGATATCTAGGCTGTCCCATTAGCTACATCTGCAAGTAAATAATTACAACTTTTTCTTTCCAAAAACCATTCTTAATATGGATGCTCAGGCATATATTTGTCTCGCAAAGGACGCAGTGAACTTACTGACCAACATGATTATGGATCCCAATAATAAATTTACGAAAGAACATATCGCTAAAATTATTCCTAGAACCAATGACATATTAGGAACAATTGGCCAAATGGCTGTTAAAATGGCGAATCTTGAGGGTGAATTAACAGCTCTTAAAACTGCAACCCCTAATGTGTGCACCCCCTCAGTTTCACAAACTCAGAGTGTCTGTGATATCCTCACCGAAATCAAAGAACAAAGTTACAGAGATAAAAATTTGATTATTCATAATATTCCGGAGAATACATCGTTATCTCAGACTGAATCAATAAATAGCGACATAGTGTCAGTGAAAAAAATAATTTCAGATTTAGATATGTCAACATTAAATCTTGACTTGAAAATCTACAGATTGGGTCAAAGGCGTGCCGATAAACCAAGAGGAATTAAAATCGAGTTTCCGGAAGCTAAATGGCCGAAAATACTATTAAGCAAGAAACACGCATTAAAAAATAATATACGTATTTACCAAGATCAGTCATTTATGCAGCGGAAACAATTGAGTGACCTAAGAAAAGAATTGGAAAATAGAAAATCTTCTGGTGAAACGGATATCACGATAAAATACATAAATAATAATCCGTCGATAGTCAAATCGAACCCAAAAAACTAAATTCTAAAATAAAAATATTTTATCAAAACGTACGTGGACTAAGAACAAAATTACAGGACCTGAAATCAACCTTACCTACTCTGGATTATGATTCTTACGCTTTCACTGAGACATGGCTGAACAAAAACATTGATACTACGGAATTGGGTTTCTTTGAACACACAGTGTACAGACAAGATAGAAGCAATAGCAATAAAACTAGAGGAGGTGGTGTGTTAATATCCGTAAATAAGAAATTCAACTCAAGAAAACTCAAATGCATCTACACTCATCTGGAACAACTATTCATCATGGTGTCTACCAATAAGGAAAAAATTATTGTTGGCTGCTTATATATACCCCCTTCTTCTGATGCTCAATTATACAAAGACCACTACCTCGAAGCTGAAACAATACGAAGAAAATTTCCAGATGCCACTTTGATATTAACAGGAGACTACAATCTACCTAATGTAACGTGGGACACAGAAAACAATAAAACTTCATGCACGGACAACATCAATCATGGTTCCCATGATATAATCGAGATGTCAAATTTTTTAAGTCTCCGGCAGTTAAACTATGTCTACAATGTTAACGCTCGTCTTCTCGATCTAGTGTTTTCCAATTCTTCTTCTGTAAAAGTATCCGCATCTGCTGAAGATATTCTCCCAATCGACAAGTATCACCCTCCTTTAACGATCGAATGCTACAGTTCAATAATAGAAAAAAATCCATCACCATCAACAAAATTAAACTTTTTCAAAGCTGATTTTAAGCAAATCACAAATCTTCTATTGTCTACTGACTGGAACTTTCTTGACTTTGAAGAAAACCTAAATGTAATGGTAGACAAATTTTACTTAATTTTAAATAATGCAATTGAATTGTTTGTACCCGTCACTAAAATCACTGTGCACAACTACCCAAAATGGTTTAGCAACGACCTTATTAAAATAATTAGAGATAAAAAAATTGCTCATAAAGTTTATAAATCGTCACGTGATCCTAAAGATTATGTAAAATTTTGTGAACTAAGAAAGACAACTAAAAATATGTCCAAGTTATGTTACAAAAGGTGTATCGAAAACTGCGAAGAATTGGCAGCAGCTAATCCTCAGAACATTTATAAATTTGCGAACATGCTCAATAATAATGACTCTAGTATTCCGTCAAACATGTATTTAGATAATAAAATGGCCGATACCCCCCAAGAAGTCGTCAATCTGTTTGCTGAATTTTTCAGCAAAGTCTATGATACTGCAAACAACTCTCCATTATTCGATACAACTACAGCTAACAATGACAACAAGATCGATTTTAGCCAATGTATATTCAAAGAAAGCGATATTAGAACTAAATTAAAATCCCTTGATATTAATAAATCGGCTGGTCCCGATAACATTCCTCCAATTTTCCTATCAAAATGCTTATCAGTTTTAACATTACCTCTAACTAAACTTTTTAACTTGTCTCTAAAAATTGGTACCTTTCCACAAAAATGGAAAACCAGTTTTCTATTTCCAATCTTTAAGAAAGGAAATAGATCAGATATCTCTAACTATAGACCTATATGTATCCAATCGTCAATCCCTAAACTATTTGAATCTGCTCTGCTTTCTAAACTCTCGCCTGAGATTAACAAAGTTATTTCACATCGTCAACATGGTTTCATGGCAAAAAGATCTACTTTTACAAACTTGATGATCTATCAGGAATACCTATTTAATACAATGCAAAAGCGTCTTCAAACAGACGTAGTGTATACTGACTTTAGTAAGGCATTCGACAAAGTCTCACATAAAATTCTCATACCTAAACTTAGTGCCCTTGGAATAACAGGGAATATTTTGAGATGGTTTGAGAGTTATCTGCATAAAAGAAAAATATGTGTTAAACTCAACTCACACTATTCACACCAGTTCGAAGTCTTTACCGGCGTCCCACAGGGGTCTCATTTAGGACCAGTACTATTTTTATTGTTTATCAATGATATAACCAGTGGCGGCTCGTGACTTTTGGGTGTACTAGAGTGCTAATATTATAAAAAAAGGCATTTCTGATGTTGTTTTAGCTGAAAATGATTTTTTTTTTTTTTTTCGAAAATCGATTTTTTGTATGAAGATTTTCAGGAAATTTCAGTATAGCCGTGCGCCGCACGGGATTCCTGAAAATCTTCATACAAAAAACAAATTTTCGAAAAAAAAATAAAAAATCGTTTTCAGCTACAACAACATCAATTAAGCCATTTTTGTAATATTAGCACTCTAGTAACCCAAATGTCACGAGCCGCCACTGGATATAACTACGGTTTTTGATGGAGTCATGATTCTCTTATTTGCAGATGATCTCAAAATTTATAAAACCATTACAAATATTCATGACTGTTACGTACTACAATTTAATCTTGTGAGGCTACAAGAGTGGTGCACCCACAATGAACTATTTCTCAATATTGATAAATGTCAAACGATAACTTTTGCCCGAATCAAAAATCCCATTACGCATCAATATAGCATCAACAACATTTTCCTAAAAAGAGTTGAGAATATTAAGGATCTTGGTATTATTTTTGACAGGCAACTAACATTTGTTCCTCATATAAACGAAATAACCAACAAGGCCATGAAATGTTTGGGTTTTATATTAAGGACAGCGAAAGATTTTAAATTAATAAATTCCTTCAAACTGCTATTCACTGGTTTAGTTAGAAGTAAACTAGAGTATAACTCAACAATCTGGTCTCCATTTTATAAGATTCACCAATTAAAAATTGAAAGAGTGCAACATAAATTTCTGCGATTTATTAATTATAAATTAGGAATTCCAAACGAATATCTTAATTACACTTTCCTCATGAACTTACTAAATTTAACCGATTTATCATTGAGACGCACAGTGTGCGACTTAGTATCTCTTTTCAAAATTTCGAATGGCAGACTGGACGCCATTGATTTGACGAGTCTTATATCGCTCCGTGTACCTACGCGCGACACTCGACAGACCGCTCTATATAATGTTCCCATATCTGCTAACAATTATTTTCAAAACTCACCTATTCAAAGACTTCACATACTCGGTAATAAGACTAATAAGTATAGCTCAATTGATGTTTATCATCACCAATCAGTATACAAACTAAAATACAGTATACTAGAATGTTTGTAACAGATTCATAATTTTTTTTTCAAACGCATATTTTATTGTTTCATTAACTAAGCTTTGTTTTGTAAAATTCCCAATCGGGCAAAATAAAGATTGATGATTACAAAGATGGTTTACAACAAACTGTAGTGTTTATCTTTATAATAATAATAACAAACTTACTTGTCTTGTGTGTATTACCTACTTACATTATTGTACTCTTGTAACTACACTATATTTATATAAACTTATCGAACTCATTGTCCAAATTCCAATAACACCGTAACTATATACTCGAATTGTATCTACTTAACTACCTACCTATATCTGTTATATTTTTCTCAAGTTTATGTATTAGTTTAACCTATGTTCTGTAAAATATTCAACCGACGTACTTTGTACAATAAACTTTGCTTGCTTATGTTTATAAAATAATAACACCATAACAATAACCCTACACATTGTTATGTAAGTTCATACCCAATTTATTATGCTATGTAATTAAAATATTTTATAATGCTACTGAACAACAAAACCCATAACATGTATATGTAAAAGCCTTCTAGGCGTTAATAAAATGAAATAAAATAAATATCGCCCATCTCAATCCGATGTCTCGAATGTGTATAATTGAATTACATAATTCTGTAGAATGTGACAATCCCCTCGAGCGATTTTTGGCATATCATGCCGAGTTTTCAAAAAGTTTTGAGCGATCGCTTGTCATAATGTCCCAGATTTATAGAACCTAAACATATAGGATATGCAGTGAAATTAAGGTGGATTCATTCGATTTTAACTGCAGTAAGCTGTTTCATATGTTCCCATATAAATATGTTTAAGAATGGTATTAATTAAATGTTATGGTAATGTTTATGACACCAATCGCTCGAGTTAATAGACATCTTTATAAACAACTTCGAATATTAAAAAAAAAAACATATGCTAATTTTATCAACGTCATGGTGATAGAAGTTTTTGCTGTAAAATTGTGTTCTTTTTTTTTCTCTGTTCTATATACTCAGTAAGTACTGAGTTTTGTATATATTATTTTTGTTATTTTACTAGTTGCATCTCCACCTAGTAGCAACTAAACCTTGATTTATGAATGCCGTGAACATTTTTAATTGAGCTGAATGCACATAATAGTAATTTGGGAACCATTTATTGGATAACCAACACCTCTACCCACATATTTCCCTCTCAAAACATCATATCCTTCCTTTCCCTAAAAAGACTCTAAGCAAAATATCCCTAAAGATGACATAGATCGTGAAGGATTTTTTTCCTCAGGACCTCTTGTGTGGAGAAAATGTTAAAATGTAATCCCAATAGCAATTTTATGAATATAATAATTATTTTTAACTAATATTCTGTGAGTATTTCAAATAATATATAAATAAATTTTACATAATTAATGTTTTATTTACATTTATTCATTTTCAGTAATTTTTTGGAAAATCGTGAGTAATATTTTATAATATGCATTTTATATTGGTTGTTTTTTAACCATATTAACCGTGATCCTGGTATGTCCTCTATTCATGTAGGACATTCGTCTATCGTTCACAAGCACGACATTTGCCTAGATAATTAACATATAAAGTAAAATCATTTTCAAATTTAATTTAATTTAAGTTCAAGCGAAAAACAATAAATGCTATTGAGAAAAATTATATAAAATGCGCATACCTAATTAATTAAATATTCTGTCAAGAAATTCTTCATTCTCCGAAATTAGATAGAGGATTCGTATTAAAAGCTTTAATTCAGTTTTTTTTCGTACAAATTGATATTCCGTCCACAAAATTTTTCGTTTTAATTCAGCATTGAGACATGTTGAAAATTCTGATTAAATAACATAAACATAAAACGGACATGTTTGTACAGTAAATAAATCACTGCTTTTGGTACAAATCCAGACTATTTCCAAGTCCTTTAAATGACCGCAAAAAATTATACAGCCAGAACTATGACGATCAAACATTACTGTTTTCTGAAATATTATTAGCTATTAAAAAAAATCTATATTTTATCGATATTTATTTAGGTCACTCAACAGTTTGTAGTCAGTTATTTCGACTCCGGGTTGAAAGCTGCATACATTTTTCCTCGTAATATTGACATTATTTCTGCTAATTTGTCCTGTTTAAAAAAAATTAGGTATGTACCTACTGAACTATTTATATTTATGTCATCATTTGAAAAAAACCATCGATACAAGCACAATGTGTGATAGAAATGGGTGACGGCCTCCTTGGTCGAGGGGTAATGCTCTCTTAAAGCTGGGTCCAGACATGTTCTTTTGTCGGTACCGTACCTCCGTTTCGTATCCGCGTCGCGATCAAGAGCCCGTATCTCCTAAAGCATCCATCTTCTTCTTCATATCGTCGACACCGCACTCCATTTCGAAAGACAGTTCCTCCCATGCATCTTGCTTTATATTTTTATAGTAATAATTCCTGTTTCCGGGATCCCACAGAACTTCCCTGGCCCTATATCCATCGATAAGCTTCACAATATTATAGTTATCCCACTGCATTTTATCGCTGATTCGGGTAGTGACAGAGAACACGACCAATGCACGCCGCGAACACGTCCAGACTGGCGCAGACCCGTACCGTATCGCCTTTGAACGGGCCGAAAAACCGACTCGCGATGGATCGGAGCGTACCTCTATCCGTATCGAGACGCCGTACCACCGTACCGTACCGAACGGGCGTCCAAACTAGCGTTCTTGATCGCGACGCTGATACGAAACGGAGGTACGGTACGGAGAAAAGAACATGTCTGGACCCAGCTTAATAGCAAGCTGGAAGATCGCGGGTTCAAATCCTGGCGTGGCAAGTAAATTATGTTTTATTAATTTGTATTATTTTACAATTTACTCATTTAAAATAATGTACATGTAGCAGCCGCGTCACCGATGCTAACATCATCATATAATAATCAGTCCGCACGTGTAGGATGGCGAAGAAAAAAAGCTGAATCAACAATCAGATTTACGAAACAACAATTGAAATATTTGTAGTGAACAAACTGAATTATACATATAGAATGTTTGCGGCACGTTCCAAAATTGAAGAAACTCTCAGCATCACGCTGGTGTAAGACCACCATTAAAACGTTACTTGAATAACCAGGCACTTCCCCACCTTCCTCCTCCACATCTCCGTCTTCCCCCCACTTAATTCAGCCTCACAGCATATCCCAATTTGGGGTGCCATAGTTTCATTGGCTCCAGACGGTTTCACATAAAAATAAGTTGCAATACAGGTGTGGTTACATTATGTCCCATACTTTTTTTAATTAGGCAGAGAACTCTTCTAAGAAATTAATCATTGAGTGTAAAATTACCTATTCGTTTATTTTTAAAAAATGTTAGTTTGCAGAAAGCATCAATTTATGAAAATAAATTTTGGTGAAGAACTCATAATAATACGTTTTTTTGTGAATCTGTCTTGCCTAAATTTATAACCAAGCTTTTTAGCTATTTTTGAACTAAAGGGCGTAAATTTACGTAATTTCAGATTTGAAGGGGTTTTGTTACAATATATTGTTGGTCCCAAGTATGAGGTATGCGAACACTTTTTCATCGAGCTTTATGATACTCGCTGGAACAGAAATGTCATTTCTGCCCTGACTTCCCGGATGAATTTTAATTTTGTTTTTTATTTGGACACACAAAAGTATATTTTTAATATAACACAATCAAAATGGAATGAACTTCCTTCAGCTCTTACTAATCACCAGAATTTGGCTGAATTTAAACGGGCTTTAAGAACAAAATTATTTAAAAAATCTTACCATTCATTAATCTTTAGGCGAATCCTCAAGAATCGAATTGATTAGAATCCTATCCAAAGAAGGTGACCAACAATTCCTTTCCATTTTTAACATTAAGGCGATGCACTACATCGTGTAATATTTTAAATTGAGCCGCTATCAATAACAAACCCTACGTAGATGGCGATAAGGTTTAAATTCCCGCTTAACACCATCCGCCTTTTTTGATTTATGCAAGCAAAAAAACATGCCCAAAAAGTGCCTTTTATTTTATTTTGTGGATTTTCAGGCATAAATATTTATTTTTTTCCTATCATTTTATAAATAACTTAATTTTCCACATTATACAATAAAATCATAATCGAAAATGGGTTCGTAAGCAGGAGATTTTGAACTTTAAAACAGTTTTTATAGGCCTATACATTATTTTTTTTTGGGCTTATAAAAAGACTTATATAAAAAAATACTAGATTATTTCAAAGGTCAAGATGTATTCTACTCGCAGTATTTAATTAAAGCATCTGAAACATTTCTAGGCGACCACATTTTCAAACCAAAAACCCATGATTTTGCATTACTACGTATGGCATCATCTTAACTTCTTTTCAATATTTTATAATTAGCCAGTTAATTTTTAGTTAATAATTAGTTTTTATAATTATTGGTTTCGGTTGTCTCTTTATTGTACATTTTAAAATGTCTGCTCAGAAGATTCTCATTTCTGAGCATAAACTGCCTCCTAATTTAAATTATGTTTTAGTTTAAATGTTCTTGTTTTGTCCTGTCCTGCTGTTATTACTGTTCTATGTTTTGTCATCACTTTGTATAAATAGTATATGTGGTGTTATAATATTAGATCTGTATTGGGTAAGGCATACTGCAGGAATAATTTTAAGAACATGACCACTAATATTAAATTACCGTTTTTAAGTTTGTTATAGTAAAGCGCACTTGAAGTGAAACGACACTAAACTGCGCTATATAAATGCCATGTTATTATTATTATTATTAAACATCAACTATTATTAAACATATTAACTGTATATTTAACTAAAACTTCTAACAGTAATTCCATCCTATCACTTTTTTCCTTCTATAAAATAATATGTTCTATAATTAAACAATGCAATATGAAATTACGATATGAACTAAATTTGTCCATTTGACTGGCCTAAAACAGGATCCATTCCTATTTGGCTAGTCAAAGTTTCCGCATATGTTTTATTGTATAATTTTTTGTGAAATACTTTTCCGACTTTATGTCCGGGTTAAATCTTCCCCACAGGAAAAACTAAACCCTTCCACACACTTTTCCACAACTGATCATCTAGTCAATCCACATTATGCAAGTGCATTATTCAGGGTTTTCCGATAAGACTTGTTATTTTGATATTCAATCGTAAAAGATCAATGGTTTCGTTGCTTGTGTGGCACGTAGCGCCATTTTGTTGAAATTAAACGTTGTCCAGATCAATACCATCCAATTCCGGTCATAAAAAATCATTAATCATCTCTTGATAGCGCAATCCATTGACCGTAACTGTTGTTCCAGCCTCATTTTCAAAAAAGTAAGGTCGGACCATAAACCGCACCAAACAGTCACACGTTGAGGATAAAGAAGCTTTTTAACAATAATTCATGGGTTTTCCGAGCCCCAGATGCGACAATTTCGCTTGTTGACGAAGCCACCGAGGTGGAAATGGGCCTCATCACTCAAGATGATTTGCATTTGATTTACTCAAGTGAATTTTAATGCATTGTTGAAGCGTGTATCATTCCATTTTTATTAATGGCGTAGTTTCTACTTGTCAAATGTCAAAAATTGACAGCTTCAAAAGTAACATCTACCGAAATAGCGGGCTATTCAAAATAACACCTCTTATTGGAAAACCCTCTATAAGCAAAATACAAATAATACAAAACAATACAAGAACAATACGTCAAATTCGGCGGTTCGGCTTGGTAGAACTCCTAACTGGACCTATAAATCCTACTGATCCTTATTGTTATTATTATAAGAAAACTTGGCACACTGACGACATGCAAGAGATTTCGCCTTGTCTTATTACGAATCCCCGTGACTCCCATTTTGCAATCTCCATAGATCGTTAAATTAATATTAAAATTTATTATTTTTGAAATTTACTGCATCGTGGAAACGCATCATAAATTTTATTTTAATGGATGCATTAAAGTTGAGAGATTCTCAAAAATACATTTACGGTAAACCAAGTAACGACATTAAATTAATTCGCCGTAAATCTAGTTAGCTTCGAGTACATTATGGAGATAAATAATATAACTCATTTAGAGCCGATAAATACTATGAAGTGTTCAATCTTGGAGGATTTGTAAATTGGATTGGATAAGCAAAATTCTATAAATACATAACTTTTTCAGGAACCCATTTTTATTTAACCTTTTTGAAGATAATACTAATAAATCTAAACTAAACTTTAAATAGAACAAGACACTGACAATAAAGATAACGGTCACAGTGACTCGCAACTGGGAATCGAACCCAGGATCTCTTGTCATACCAATGTCATATCACTCGACCATTGGAACCCCTTTTATAAAACGTCATATTTGTCGATCTCATATTTGAAATTTTAAAAAAGATAGCTGCTAAAAAATTGGTTGCAAGATGATATTGTTAATTCTGAATTTGAAATACGACATTTAATTTTTTTTTTCCTTTATTTTTTCCCAACTTTTACATTAATTACATACAATATTATATAAATCAATACGAATAATGGGAACCCGCTAAGGCGCAGCCTGTGCGTGGGTAATATATATAAGTTATCATATTATTGTACCTAGAAATAAACAAACTACGGGCATATAAAACAAAAACAAGATTACATTTTGTCTAAGCGGTTTGTGTAAAAAGTGTTTACAATAGTGTATAGTGAAGTTATAAGTGTTTAGTGTATATGTGAATATAAATATGGTGAATATTTTATGAGAAACATAAATTGATACAAATTAAATTTAAAAAGTTTTAACTGCTGTTTCGAAAAGCCATAATTTTAACTCTTTTAAATATTGAGGAAGTTTAGTAATCACTTGAATATTTTTCGGTAAAAGATTGAAAGTACGAGGTACAATGAAAATGCAGTGTTTTTGCATTTGTTTTGTGTTCGTTTGGGGAGTATAAAATACATTATTATTTCTAATTTTGATGCTGTTTTCATTTATTTCCAATTTATTTATTTTTTAAAGATGTATTTCATAGTTTGCAAAATAAATAGTTTACGGAGACAGAATAGTTTGGATTCTTTGTATAACTCATCTGTTGAAAATGTTTTTTTCCGATTATACATAACTTTGATGATATAATTTTGAGTTATTTGTAAAGGTTTTATATGTGCATGAAGCGCACCGCCCCATCCTATTATTCTGTATATGAGTGAAGGTTGCACCAAAGAAAAATAATTAATTTTCCGTTTTTCAACAATTAATAGTCAATTAAATTAATAAATAGGTCCCAATGGTCAAGTAGTTAAGATGTGTGCCGGTAAGACAAGAGATGCTGGGTTCAATTTCTAGTAGTGATCGTTATCTTTTTACTGTATTTTCTTCAATGATACACAACTTTTCGGTTGTTTGATGGTTGTACCAACTAAATATAAACATGTTTGTATTTTTGCTATTTTGTAATATCCCTGTGATCCAAAAAGTCTCACTAAATCACCTGGACGTAAAAAATAATAAACCTTCCTGCAGCCGACGATTGATAGTCCACACAAAGACAATATTTTCATCGGGTAGCTGAGTTAGTTATTATTATTTGTCTGATCTACAAATTTTTAAACCGAAATAACGACTCATGCCTTACGCCCTACATTTTCAAAAACTTATCTTTCACAGTAGCGGACTATTTCCTTATGTATTATGATTCGTGATCACAAGATTTCCAAACCGTTGCGAAAAAGACGTTGAAGCAAAAGCGTTTTTTCTAAAAATTTCTGATTATTTTGTTAAGCAGGTATAGGAACATGATGAATGTATTACCCACTGTCTACTGTCTACCGTCCGATCGATGCCCTAAAGCAGTAGGCAGCGGAATTAGCCGGTCACAAGAGTGAAATCTGGGAAGCCACGTAAGGGCGGAAAAGCCTATAAGAGTACGATTAGCTGTTGAACAATTTTCATGTAGAAACATGTGGACAAGCGATTTGTGGAAAACGTTGACCGTGTATTAGAAGAATTTTAAATTTTGAATTTTAAAAACTGTCATTTGATGAATATGTCGCATTTAGTCTGCTGTTACCTGTGTTCCCGTGAAAGACGCTGGTTGGTGTAGGTAGGCTGCTACAGGAGCAAGCCAGGCTGTCCAGAGAGCTAGGTCGGGAAGGCTCCTAGAACATAAAGGGGGTGACAAATTATGCTATAAGTTAAAGCGTTTTATATAACTCCATATTGCTCACCATAAAAACCCATAAAGACCTGCAACACCTAAAAAAATCGGACGACCAACGCATCCAACAACCAAGTGGTCCTGTACACGTTGGACCAGCGCGTTGGCCCAATGTGGACGAACCTGTATAAGGCCCATTAGATGAAATTATTCAACCCTCAAATCTCTCATAATAAGTATAAACACATTTGATGTAATCACTGTCACATAAAGTTACGAATCCTCAAATAGGTATTCATCTTTATCGTCTTACCTCATTTTGTGGCTGGAAGCTATTTTACCGTCGAAAAATAAATTCGTTCGATTTAAATTGATAATCATGATAGAAATGGAGAGGTGATGGAAAATAAGAAGGTGAAATGAATTGAGATTGAAAAAAAGTATTTGAACCTGTCAAATGTAAATACTTACGCGCTTTTTTGGTTTGAGAATACCTTTAGAAGGCGAAACTTGTTTATAAATATATAAAGAATTAGTACATATACTTAGTATAAAATTGATGTAATTGTTCAGGGATGTTGTAATTTTGTTCTATTAAGTTTTTTTTCTGTATATGTCTTATGTGTATTCCTGTTATTGTTTTTGAGCAATAGTTCATACGCTTTAGATCACATGTATAAAATTTACTGATTTTTTTTAATTCTTTCAAGAAATAAAAATCATTCACTAAGTTACCTCATATCATCAGTTTGGCATGCATTTTAATGTGCAAAAACACCCTGGACTTGTATACATACAAGTCCATATTTTTGGATTCCTTAATTGCTACATGTTGGTGTTTTATCCAGTTTACTCGAGGAATACCCCGACCAGCCGGCGGTGTTGGAGATCAACTGCGTTGATCCTCTCAACAGATCTGCCCTCATAGCCGCCATTGAGAATGAGAACATCGAGCTCATCAGACTTCTTCTCGAAGCTGGAATTAAAGTCAAGGTGAATAATATAATGTACACCAATATAAGGATAAAATAGTATTACCTTAATGGAACATGGCGGTCGATGGCATTCACTGACTTATTTTAAGAGTTAAATTTATTTCAGGATGCTCTCCTTCACAGCATCAAGGAAGAGTACGTCGAAGCCGTGGAACTTCTCCTACAGTGGGAGGAAGAACATCACATACCAGGAGATCCTTATGTAAGCTTTATTTGATTTTGGAAGACTAATATAAGTTCCAAAGACTAATATATATATTTTTAAGTATATCAGGTGTATCGCAAGGCTTCCATATAGAGCCACTATTATTGAAACTTGCATATTTGTTTATTGGTATTTGTTTATATACTACTTATCAGTGTGTTTTAGATGTTACATTAAGCAGATATATAAATAAAATTTATGTGCAAATGGTATTATTACTTCTAAGTAATTTGAAACAAAATATTTCATAAAAAATCGTACTGAAGAACGAAGGACTCAGTAATGGAATCGAAGAGTATCCATCAAATCTGTCTAAGGGGGTAAAAGAGTATTGTTTTGATTTCCAAAATTGTTCCAAATACACTGACTAACTTAACTTAACTTGAACGCATTTGAACATTTTTTTTAATAAAATATAAAAATATCATGAAATTTTTACTCTTCTAGGACTCTTCTGCATTTCAATGAAAATTGTTATTTTTTTACTCTATTTAATTTCTAAAGGGTACATGTGAGGTTTTTGACATATTTTGATTTTGCAGAGTTGGGAAGCAGTAGACAGATCCTGCTCCACGTTCACCCCCGACATCACGCCCCTTATCCTAGCAGCGCACAGAAACCACTATGAGATCCTCAAGATCCTCCTGGATAGAGGAGCCACCTTGCCGATGCCCCACGATGTAAGGTAAACTGATCAATCCTCATATTATTTATTTATAAAAAAACTAGTATTTCTTCATCAATTTTCTACGCACACATATAAAATACTTTAAGGGACTTTCCATTGCCAATTGTTCAAATTCCTCGATAAAAATTCTCGTATTTTGAGACATGAAATAGGTTCTTATACCTTCTTTACTTTCCTTTCTATTTTGCATCCACTCCATCATCTTCTTTCCTTCTAGAAAATTCTAGTAGTTACTTTGATGAAGTTTCAATATTCCCTTAGCCTTTTGTTTGGTGTCAGTTAAATGAATGTTGCATACCTCCATACCTCGTGGATCATTAACATGATTATTGTTATTGCGAGCTGAAAAAACTACGTTCATTTAGTAAATCCGATTATAAAAAAGTACGCAAACCAACCTGGGTTTCGAAAGCAATACTCGAGCCATTTCGTCAATTTCCAAATATTATAATAAATAAATAAAGTTTTCCGATCTTTATTTACTGCGCTTCGATTTAGGGTTATCTGGTGAAAGAGACCATTAACATATTGCAAATTATCAAAACCCTTGTCTAGTACTGTCAAAGTTCTGCTTGAGGTCTTTCTCAATCTCTCCGGCAAATGCTATTATTGTGCTGTAGGCGAAATTTTTCTTCGATTTTCAGTTGCAAACGTTACCTTTTTATTGTTGTGTCTTGTTTCTTTCTTCAATTACTAATACTTCTTCTAGGTGCGGCTGCGATGAGTGCGTAGTATCTAGCGCCCGCGACTCCTTGCGCCACTCGCAAGCGAGGATCAATGCCTATCGTGCACTCACCGCGCCTTCCCTCATCGCCCTCTCATCACCTGACCCTGTACTCACTGCCTTTCAACTGTCATGGGAGCTCAGGAGGCTAAGCCGCATGGAAACCGAGTTCAGGGCGGAGTATAATGTATGTTACTGAAGGATAGCTGAGATGATACTAGAGCAATATATAAGACTTTATCATTTTGATAGGCGGAGTGTGATTTTGTTATAATATTATACGTACTCTTATTATCTGTTTATAGGAACTAAGAGCCCAATGTCAAGGCTTTGCTACAGCCTTGTTAGACCACGCCAGGACTTCCAATGAACTAGAAATCATGCTCAACTACAATCCCGCGGACACGGACGTGTGGGACCCTGGTGAGAGGCAGACTCTTGATAGGCTGAAGCTGGCTATAAAATACAAACAGAAAATGGTAAATAAAAACATTATTTGACTCTTTTTATTAAAACACGTAAATTGGAACACTGCTGATTAAAGCATTCTGAGTTTGTTTACCTTTCGAACATTTTTGGAATCTTATCATTTCTCGAAGGACGAGTACATTCGAAATATTTTTCCAATTTGCAGATATACGATATTTTAACTTGACCTTTTCCAGTTCGTAGCCCACCCCAACGTCCAGCAACTCTTGGGCGCCATCTGGTATGAGGGTCTGCCCGGTTTCAGGCGCAAGAACATGTTGGGCCAACTGGTGCAGGTGATGAAGCTGGGTGCCATGTTCCCCGTCTACAGTTCCATCTACATGATGGCACCCAAGTCTGAATGGGGGCAATTTATGAAGAAGCCGTTCGTCAAGTTTATATGCCACAGTACTTCTTATGCGTTCTTTCTATGTAAGTGAACACTTATCTAATATTATCTTACCTTTCATCTAATCTACCTCTGCTTCTTTATGAGATTTTCCTATTTGAAAGATGATTTTTATTCTATTTTGCTTTAAGTATTCTTCTGCCAATTTGGGTGTGATCCTCCCGTCCCCCCATCAACTAACCCTTCATCCAAGTTTACATTCAACTTTAGTATATGACTAATCCTGATGAAGATTTGTATTTTGTGTCTAATACAGTGGTGCAAACAAAGGAATTAGAGTGTGATT
The DNA here is from genome assembly GCA_026573805.1 of Hesperophylax magnus. Lineage (NCBI taxonomy): Eukaryota > Metazoa > Arthropoda > Insecta > Trichoptera > Limnephilidae > Hesperophylax > Hesperophylax magnus. The sequence continues at coordinate 3,067,317 of JAIUSX010000016.1, forward strand.
CATTAATTACACCATCACAAAGTTAAAACCCACCTTCACTAGAAGAACTATTCTTTGAAAACTGAAAAGTGTTTTCTTTAATTGTGTCCAGTTTGGCGGATTGCTGGTAGTCCTCACCCATTCGAAGTCAGTTGCCAATCTATTAAATAAATTCTCTGATTCTAGTACTTCTCGGCTTAGCATCTCAACGTGCCGAATACCTGGTGCTGGAATGGTTCGGCAACCCTTGGATGCTCTCCATTCTCGAAGGTTGGAAGAGGCGAGAGCGAGGGGCTATGCCTGGTATCATCGAATTTAGTGTCATAATTTACATCATTAGTAAGTATTGTTATCTGACGTCCTAGTTTCTTCTCTATTCCTTTTTTTATTGATGATAATCGTTAAATCCAGATAAACAGTACCTACATTGATTGTGCTATCTCGATTGGCCAAAAAGGGAGGTAAAAACGTGACAAAATCTAATAGCAAAGAGCTGGTTTCACTGGTATTTGCAAAAATAAATATTTAATTTTCTTTTCAGGTCTCGTTTGGTCAGAAATCAGATCCCTTTGGAGCGGTGGAGTTATAGAATACATAAACGATTTATGGAACATAGTGGACTTTATAACAAACGTTTTTTACATTGCTTGGATAAGCTTGCGTTTTGCCTCCTGGTACATTGTTCAGGTAAGGTTAGGTTTGGATATTTTTTTTTTGCGGCTCTCTCGCTCTCTCTCTCTCTCAATCGATAGTCTTCATAAGGTTCTTAGCCTGTCTATAAGCAAATTCTGCTTATTTTTACTTACCATATACATATACACCATCTAATGATATTGAAAATCTCAATACCACTACCGATTCGCAAAAAGATTACATTAAACTGGAGAAAAATTACGATTTCACTACAAATAATTATTGAATTTAAGGAAGGTTAATAATCAAACATTTCAGCGTGATGCAGGAAGAGGCCTCGACCCTTGGTATCCTCGAGAGCGCTGGGATCCTTACGACCCGATGCTCCTCTCTGAGGGAGCTTTTGCGGCGGGGATGGTTTTTAGCTATATGAAACTTGTTCACATCTTCTCCATCAACCCCCATCTCGGGCCTCTGCAGGTCTCACTGGGGAGAATGATTATCGACATCATCAAATTCTTCTTCATCTACACGTTGGTGCTGTTTGCTTTTGGATGCGGTAAAGTATAATAATATTATTTCTTTGATTTTATGTTTCCAATGAACTCTAGGACATTCCTAAATTCGGTTGAGTGGGTAAGCTGCTATAAAATACGACAAGGCCGATTTGTTTATGTGTCTCCTTGTGTTGAAACAGCTATAAACTCACCCTTGTAAGGCCCATCAAACATTGCAGTAAACACCCATGGTTTTAGCACCAACTGCGGGCGGCAGAATTCAATTCCATAACTGTGTAAAATTTATATTTTTGCAACTGTTAGTTCTTTGTGCAATTCCATCGTTATAAATATATTGAAACCAATTTAAAACTTTATTCAACTTGTTTATTTTATCAGACCAGAGCAGTTTCAAACAATCACGTTCATCTTCAGACTGACTTACAATTTTACCAGATAAACGTAACCGTTCAGGTGTGATAAAATAGATAAGTAGAATAATATTATAAAATTGTTTAATTGTAATCATTCAATGATGCAATATTTTTTTTTTTTACTTTTTGTGTTGATTATGTCAACTGTATTTTGAGAAACTCAATTCCCAGTTGCCATTATTTATTTTTTTAGTGCTAATATTTTAGATATAAGTCCTATTTCATTTATTTTTGGTAATTTAACAACAAATTATTATTTTTCGTCTTGTATTCAACCAAAGGTGTAGTGAAAATATTTTTTTACTGTACGAACGATGGTGGTTTAATACATTTGTAAAAATGGAAATTCAGGTTTGAACCAGTTGATGTGGTATTACGCAGACCTGGAGAAGAACAAGTGCTTTCATCACCCCAATGGCTTACCGGACTTTGATGGACAGGAGAAAGCTTGCTCAATATGGAGACGATATATTAAGTAAGGCAATAAAAATATCCCCCCTAGCCCCCTTTTAAACAATAATTTATAATGAATACAGAGCAAGCTAATATGATTTAAGATTTTCACGGCCGAAAGCAGTACCGTGATTTATTGACGTGGCACGATCAAATGAAACAAACACTTGAGTTCAGCCATTTAAAGAGTCAGAATCACAGAATGGTAGGTATGTATGAGACGATGTATAAATGTGAATGGAGCAAGGATGTGGCTGAGGATGCGGCAAAAATGTGCCGAGACAGAGTTTTTTGGCGGTCCGTCCTCTGCCTATCCCTGCGGAGAAACAGCGTGATGGTTAGTTGGTTATTTTTGGGGTATTATTCTATTTTAAGGTTGCGCTTCCTAAAAGCACCTAAAGAACCATTAATATTATTGTAGTCGAACGATGCGAAGCTTAATACTGCCGTGATAAATAAAAACACAGTGTCTTCCTTGAGAGTCTTAAGGAAGATACTGTGTTTTTATGCTACATCAAAACTAAACGCTGAAAACCTCATTAAGTTAACTAAGTATACTGAAATACCTCCCGTAAGAGGATTTACTTGCGCAACACGGAATCGCTTCTACGAAAATAATCACACTCTTCACCACAATCTACATATATCTTTTATGGTTTTCGGGTAACAAATTTTTCCCTATCGAGAAAATACAAGGTTTCTAAGTTTATAACAGCCATGTAAAATTTTAAACAACCATATAAGGTAAAAATTATGAGGCATAATGACGCCGTTCTTTTTGCATAAAGAACAGTAACCATTCAGTAAATTTAAATGATCCACTTCATGACAAAAAGAATCTTTAAAATTAAAAAAACATCAAATTATACATTTGCCCTGATTATGGACAATGCAACACTGACCGAAACATTTGTTAAAGAAGGAGGAGGAGAAATACCACAAAATTAATTCACGATAAATACCGATGTCTTAATTTACCTATATTTATTTCTTCTACAGCTTATTTGAGACTTCCCAGTCTCTTTTCTGGGCATCTTTTGGCCTGGTGGATCTGACGTCTTTCGATTTGACGGGCATCAAAAGTTTCACCAGATTTTGGGCTCTCTTAATGTTCGGCTCTTACAGCGTCATCAACATCATCGTCCTGCTCAACATGCTCATTGCCATGATGTCGAACTCGTATCAAATTATCTCTGTGAGTATTTATGTCTGAAAACTTCTGTGCATCAGTATCTTTGTCTAATTGTATCTAGTATAACATGCTTGGTGTTATCCTACTTGTAAGTAAAGTGTTCAGTAATCCGCGTACAATCGTAATGTTGTATTTCGCATTAGTCAGAAGTACACTGGAATATGCTTCGCCTATTTGGAATCCACACTAAAAACTGTACATGGATAGCAAATTTATAAAATATCTTACCTCCATATTCAACAATCTCTTTCAATGTACATTTCAATATTTGCAGCAAAGGCAAGTATTAGGTGATTTAACATTTGTACATAGATTTTAAACATTAACATCAACCGAAGCAAACTTCTGACAGTTAACTTTCTGTAATTAATTTTAACCAATCTTTACACGACACACAGGGCTATTACACACGCTTAATTACAAAAAAATGCAGCATCTAATTCCCCAATTAATCGTGCTATTCCATTGATGATTGTCTCTCTATGTGCTCTTCACACATTAAATAATATTTGTATGAGCATCGACATTTTCATCACTGCCCATATTTAAAAATGCCATCAAGTCAATAATATTATAAACTGTTCAATTCGCATACATATACACACCCACTCACACCTACACACACCGACACATTACACACGTCACCCGGTAATTACTGAATATACAAACAACATATGAGACATTAAAAGCAAACATATCATCGGTACTCACCTTGAAATATTTAATATCTGTAAACGATTTCATCACTGTAACCAATGTACTGTTTGTTTCTATATTATGAAATAAAATTAAAATAATACTGAAAGACAAATCTGTGAATCTCTGCAAATTGCAATTCATCGCGGTTGTAAATATATCTTCGGATTTATACTCAGTAGTCAGTCACACTTTCAATCCAACTATATGGATTGTCATAGTAATTACAACAGAATCACTAAAACCTATTTTAAACCTCTTAATATTTTATTACCAAAGTGATTTAAAACAAATGTATCTATTTGTTTTGGAAACGAATGTCCGCAGTGACTTATACCTATCCTTTGATTCAAACCCATTTAGCAAGCGCTCTGTCTCTTTGCCTGACATCGTTTATCGCCATCCCATTTGAATGTCATAATGCTGATGAAACACTGTTTTGTATTAGAAATGTAAGGCCTGATTTGCCAGTCTTTTGGATAACAAAACACGCTCACATCGCATTTCTTGTAGTATTGTTCTTTATTTTGTGTCAGTAAGCATTAAAATCTTATTCCTATAATATATTTTTATATACTTTATTTGTATATTTTCGTGGCTAGTTAAAGATTAAAAAAACTCACTTTCAAGTTGTAACTTCTTTAAGAGTGATGTTTTCAAACTGTAACTGTATTCAATATTTTCTTCGGTAGAGTTCTTAAAAAGTGTGTTGAAACATGTTCCTTGCCAACCATGTTAACCTTTTCCTTTTATATTGCTTGTAGGTACTTGTGTAACTGTAAACAATCAATTGACGATCGATCATTAAACGAAATCGCTCATTTATAATCGGTGAAATTATCTTGAAAACTCACCGATTAAATTCGATTATTTTCCTTTGTATGTCTTTAGGAACTGTGAAAATTTGATTATATTTTAATACGTTCTTTTTAGGAAAGATCAGACGTAGAGTGGAAGTTTGCCAGAACTAATTTGTGGATGTCATATTTTGAAGATGGTGATACCGTTCCCCCTCCATTCAATCTGATTCCAACACCTAAGAATATGTGCAAAATGCTGGTTTGGAGATCGAGGAGAAACACCAACTCTATTCTGGTTAGTTTTTGTTTTTTTTCATCGGCGCATCATACATTCAAACATATTTGTTTATAAATAAGATCCTTTAATTTTGTGACTCATTGATTCACTGTAACCAATTGACAAATATCGATTCCCGCAAATTGTTTCCCTAAAAAGGGTTTTATTTTTTGACTTCCATGAGGCCTGCAAGTGAAAGTTACAATGTTCCCGTAACAATTCATCATAAACCAACCAATTTTCTAAATAGGTATAACTGAGTCTGTCTTTTTCATAGCGTTTTTCATATCTTTAGTGGAGCCAACACATGGGTGGGTCCGTTTCTTGCTTTCATCTTCATTTGAGGATGCCATCTTTCTTTATTCATTGATTTTTGTCATCTCCAAAGTCTAGTTTACTTTGAATTCGGGATCTGCCATATTTTGAATAACTAAACAAAATAACACTTGTTTACCTACAGAGAAAGTCCCATGAAAAAGCCCTAGTTCGACACGAGACAGTGATGCGACAATTGGTCCGACGCTATGTTACGGCAGAGCAACGCAAGAGAGATGAGTTTGGTGTTACTGAAGATGATGTAATGGAAATTCGACAGGACATCAGCACTCTGAGATATGAACTTATCGACATTTTGCACAGGAATGGCATGCAGACACCGAGAGTTGATAAACATGATACTAATGGTACATAAACAAACCTTTTGCTAAATATTATATTGTATTTTCACTGTTCACCATGCGTTTGTAAGACACTTCTGCAGTAGGAAGGGTCAAAAGAGTATTTGATTAAAATCGCTAAAAAAAATCATTCCAAATTAAATCCAATATCCAAAGGAACATGGTTGTCCATTCTGCATTATCGGAATTGAAGAGCTGGGGTATCAGATCTTTTTTATTTTGGAAACGCTTCCAACTAAAAAAGAGCCTTATGTATGCCTTATTCGAGTGATGATAGCCTCCATTCAAAGCTCTGGAAAAACTGTTACTCTGATTTGGATTCCTGGACATGTTGGCATCATAAGTAATGATATTGCGGATGCCTTGGCAAAACAAGGAGCGTCCAACCCTGTTGTTACCCTCGTAAACCACATTCCCCTATCTGACATGTTTTCCATCATCAAAGATAGATCCCGCAATGTTTGGGCAGAGTATTGGCACATTGCTAGTCAATCCAAGGGAGCCTGCTATGCCTCAATACAAAGGACTATCCCATCAAAACCGTGGTTTCAACAATTCCCCCATTTTTCCACAAAATACATTTCTTCGTTTATTCGAATGAGGATAAGACATTGTTCCGTTCCTTCCCACCTTTTTAAAATTCACATCCCTGACTCCCCAGATTGTACATTCTGTGGTCTATAAGTGGGAACTTTAGATCACATATTTTTTGGTTGTCCCTCTCTAAACAAATATCCTCTCTTCTATCTGAACTCAACTCCAATTTTCATTATAATTTTGAAATTTGCCTATTTAAATAAAATTGATATTTCAATTCACCATTCATTTCTCCTTAATTTTAAATGATGGTCTTGAAGGGTGAAAGCCAGAAATAATGAGAAAAAAATGATTCCAACTGGTTTCAATTCTCTATGCAAATGCAATTTCGTTCAGAAAAAATGATTTTTAACTCTGCGCTTTTATTAATACGTTGAGCTAAAATCTCTTCCTACCATTCGTCAATTATATTTCATGATTTGGGTTCAGCAGTAGGTACACAAAATATATATGTATTATAAATTTGAGATATTTTCCAGTTCCTGGTAAAAAGGGCCGTGTAATGGAGAGAAGACTGCTAAAAGACTTCCAGATTGGAATAGTGGAGGGAATAGTCAATGAAGTGCTGTCATCAGAACAGGAGCCAAAGGACGTGTTCAGTCAAATAGCCAAAGCCATCGGACGCCGGTCTGTGAATAATGGGTAAGGATATTAAATTTAGAAGTAATAAGTACTATTTATGATTTTATCCTCCCTTCTCCCTCGGTGTGATCTAACAATTTTTATAAATAGAATTTACACGCCCGAAATGTTTAGGTTCTTCATCTCCATTTCCTGGTACCTACTTTTGCTCCAGGTAAATCCATATTTCAGAAATTTTCTAAACCTTGCTAGTTTTTAGAGAATAAAAATTATGCATAATTTGATATGTAGTCAACACATCCTCGAATACTGTAAGTTGTTTGTACCAGGGGGCACTGTGATCTGCTGTGTATTCCATGAGGCAGAACAAAGGTGTTGGCTCCGTATAGCATGACGCTGGGTATGGTATTATACATATATTAATTAATATTATTTTTATTTTTCCAGTAAAAATAGAGATTGGAATGCACTCGTCCGCAAAAACACGTCAAAGGGAGACCCCATCGGTACCAGGTCAGAAGCTCTTCTCCGAAGATCTCGCCAGTCTCTTCGTCAGCATATTCTGGAGAATATTGATACAACGTCGTCTATGGACACTGATAAGCTAGTCGGTAAGCTGGACGACATTTCTATAATAACGTAGCTTTATGCATCGCTTTTTTCTCATAACACAAAACCAAACCCTTAAAAAAATTGCAAACACCGCCAGACAGTTTGAAACGTTGTCTAAAGAAGAGGGAAGCCCAATACGGATTTTTTTTATCAAATTCGTCCTACGACTGGGATATAATTTTTTAGCCATGGTTGTAAATTTAAAACATGGACACAATTGAAACTTTCAAAATCGTAATTATCTACGAAAAATTTCATAGAAATTCGTAAAATTTGCTCCCAGATCAAGCGGTCAGGAGCCCTTGCTTTAGAACTCTAGAGGCAGACAAACACTGCTCCGAGATCAATCGGTCAGGAGCCCTTGCTCTAGAACTCTAGAGGCAGACAAACATTGCTCCGAGATCAAGCGGTCAGGAGCCTTTGCTCTAGAACTCTAGAGGCAGACAAACAGAAATTGAACTTATCTTATGTTTTCACCAAAACCATAATATTAATAAAATTACATAAAAAATATTAATTTCACAATTTCGACATCAATTTCTAATAAATAATTTTCTCCGTTTTCAGAATACAATCCCAAGTTGTCAGAAGTGACTCCCACAACGCGAGTGGCCTACGCCAAGTTCATGAAGAGGAAGCTGAAATCCGACTTCAACATTCGCGAGGAGAGAGCCAAGAGAGGAGATTCCACATCTTCCTTTGCCCTGGAAGACGAGGTATTTGAACCGACTACCGAACCGCCGGTGATTAGACTAAGACCAAAGTCAAAGAAAATAGTTGGCGATGAGCGAAAGGACAAAGACCCGGAAAAAGAAGAAGGTTTGTAGCAACATCACTCGTCCTCTTCTTTCGTCATCTTAAGTCTGCCCACAGCGCTCACGGTTTCGTGAGTTCATGTAAATATTATGTCATATAAATTCATGGGGGATGTTTAATGGTCGGAGAAATGACCCAGAAAAACCAACGCGCCGGCAATATCAAATTGCATATTTTTCTGTAAGACAATTACGGCAACTTGTGACGATGGCAACGGAAAATGTATTACAATCCTTTTTTAGAATGATGTTTGCACTCTGACAATTATTTCCTAGTTTTGATTTTTGATCAAGCTCCTACCTTAATATTTTCCAACGGGTATTTTCACTTTTTTTATTACAAAACAAGCATTAGTTTAAAACAATTCGATACAAGTATCTAGGTAGATAATGTATCTAAATATCAATATTTGTTTTACAATGCTGTAATCATTTCAGAGCCAAGTGTAAACAAAAAGGACGAGCCCGTTGAGAAATCTTGCATAGCTCCGGCTGTTGAAAAGGATTTCCGAAGTAGAACACCTATCCAGGAGATGTCTGACGAGGAACTGGATGTGAAGGAAGGAGCCAAGGACCTAATGGTTCATGCAGATGTCGAAACACAGCAACGTGATGACAGTAAGTAAAAATTTACTATTTTAATATTTTGTTATAATAATAATCTAATTTCGCTACTTGGACATCTACAAGATATCTACGCTCTTTTTTTAATTTTCTTTCGGTTATAAAATATGAAATTAACAATGAGTACCTATTGTCTTATGGTTTGCTACATAGCTCACTGTGGAAATGGCGACATTAGCCGGGTCGGAAATATTTGCCTTGTGGAATTCCCGACAGAAAAAGTTATGTAAATCTTATATCGAGCGAGTGTGCTTCCACATAATTAATAGAGTTCAGCTTTATGGGATGCTGTATTTGAAGAACGGTGTAGAATGTTACAATTGAATTTCAATGTGCTTCAGAATTGTTTTTTTATTTCAGAATCATTTGTATGATTAACTCTCTGGCGTAGAAAAAATTTACTTTGCCACACTTGAAAATTTTCACTCTGCGGAAATATGAAAATTGTTCGAAATACATTATAATGTAAGGTGTTTATAGTGGTATACTCATTGAGTAAAACCTCAAATTGTAATATTTAATCATTATGAATAAACCACTCTTTAAAGAAATATGTGAAAATTAAAAGCTAAAAAAAGATTCGGTCACATCTGGGAATTAAACCCAGAATCTCTGCCTTGCCGGGTAGTGCTCTAACCACTGAGCTAATTCGACCATGACCATTTGTATCCAAGACACTATCTGGATTGGAAGTTTCACATTTTTGATTTTAGAGTGAGAAATAATAATTGTTTTGGTTGTTTTCAGTGTCCGAGAGTGGATCGGTTTCCACATCAGCTGTGACGAGACCCTTAAAATCTTGGTCTCGGGAGCCTTCGGAGGCAGGCTCTGATAGCACCCACCCTCCTAGTCCTCCCCCAGCCAGCAGAGGAACACCCAGCCCACTCGTAAAAACCCACCATCCAGAATCATACCCCACCAGTCCAAAATCCACTGACTCGTACCCAAAGAGCGTCACGTCAAAATCCACAAGTCCAGAAACAACCGAAGAGAAACCAAAAACTATGACTTCACCAGCGTCTCAAAAATCTGAGAGTGCATCTGAAGAAGCTAAACCATCAGAACAGCATTCTCAACCAGTCATTTCTCCCCCGTCTCCTAAGTCGTCTACACCTTCAAGTCCAGAGCCAGGAGCATCAGCTAGTCCAGTGGTACCAGCTCCAATTCCAACGACAGTTCTCACCCCACCAGAAGCTGATACAAGTGTAAGATCCTCTCCAATCCGGTCTCTCACTCCGGGTAGAGGGAAGTCCAAAGCTACTGGAAAGCAAGTTTCGGGGTGGATTTAATATTGCTTATAGTTTTTCTTTCTATCAAACAACCTAAAAATATGGCGGTAGATAGACGGAGGCCGGCAGGAGCAATGAAGGATTTTGATAGGACTCTCCAAGGATTATTTTATAGCACCGGTGATGATTATGAATAACGACATACCAAATAAATTATTTGTTTTATTTAGATATAATTATTTTCATTGGATTTAAATTAATATAACGTTTAAATATTTTCCATGATAAATATGTTATTTTCTTAGCTTTCAAACAATTTATAAAAAACGAATACTTTTTACCTGGTCACTGTGATTTTTAAATGAAAAATATAAATATTGATTCTGCCGAACCCGTACGAACAGTGTATGTTTTATAAATAAGTAATGTTTTATAAATAAATAAAAAATAAACTTAAATATGTAATATGAATTGTTTTAGTGGTTATAATAATGTTATATTATACGATTTACCCTCTAAAATAAAAATAAAAGTTTTATAGATATTTAAAAAACTATACCTTTCTTCATTTTGTTCACTCTTATATTTTTTTAAATAGTACCGTACCAATCAAGCAAAACATACTTGGAAAACTTTCAAGAAAATATTTCTAAAAAAACTTTCTGCACATTCAAACAGCCAACAAATCAGTCCAATTTTGATAACAAAGTTAACGAAATTCGTAATTTCAGTTTTTAGTAACTATGAACAAAAACCTACTCTAGAACATTAATAATACATCTCACTCCAGTTAAATATTGACGTCCTTGCATTATTTACTTGTATTGACTGACAACTCTGTCCGCTAAAGCACTAGTGTAGCATGGCAAAATAATGTTTATAATCCACTAAAATATATTAAAGTAAACCAAGCCATACAACGCGTCCCGCTAGGTAGCGCTAGTGGAGAATTCTGCCATCAGAATGTATGGGAAATGTAATAAGGTAACAGTGTGAGTGCTTTATTTATGGTGAAATTATTTCTATGAATCATTGGCAAATATTGCAGGTTTATATTATATTTGCAAGTATTTTTTGTGGTTTTTAAATTTATTGTTTTTAGGATTTCTCAACAGGGTCATTTGCAATTTCAACTAACCTTTAACAATGGCCATTACTTCATACATGATACTAACTTCTGCTATACAGGGACATTGGAGGTTCTAAATTCGTTCAACATAAATGTAGCTTCATTTATTAAATAAAAAATGGTGTCGTCGTGAGAGCCCTACAGGAGAAACCATCTGTTACTTATTCCAGGGAGAGAAAGCGATGGATAACCTCCAATGAGCCAATTAGAAAATAATGATGCATTGCAAATATTAATTTTATATTTTGCATTTAGACAGTATTTTAATAATGTTTACATTATCTAATTGGCAGTGTAGATTAAACACTGAACCAGGCATACTAAAAGATCGTGTGGTTACGATTTTCTAAGAAACTAACTCATCCTTGAGCATAGAGCTTCAATTAAAGGCGCTACTGCGTACTAATAGTCAACACTCGTTCCACTGTTATAACGCGATAAGCGGTGCGCGTAGACCGGATTTGGTAGTGTTAGTTAGAGCATTGGGAAAGTTGGAGGTAAAACACAGGAACCTATTTTTTCGCGTTATGTCTCATCTAAATATAATACATCAATGTCCTTGAGCGTATGCAGACCCAATTAGAATCATAAAGTTATTACAAAAATAGCAACAAAATTACATCTCGAAGTTTTAAATTTTTTGACAGAATCGATTCCTTGTTCGATAATGTTTCAAAACGATTGTCTCGGACTATGTGATAATTTTTGAGAGAAACAATTTATCCATGAAAATGAATCGAAAGATTTCAACGATCAAAAAGATCGAGTTAATTATCGATCATTCGCCGATTGTGCCCATCGCTACCCCCCACGTTCTGGCGTTTATACTAGTGATGTTCAGGATCGAAAAATTTACACGATCGAAATATTTTGATCGGAACATCAAAAGAATCGAGTGATTAATAGTTTTAATCGCTCGAAGTTCAAGCGCGCTCTACACTCGCGGCGCGAACGGCCGCGAAGGCCGCGAAACGCGAGTGTGGATCTTGTTCACGCCTTCGCAATCTTCGCATTCGCCCTTCTCGCCATTCCCCGATTTTTGTCGGTTTTTTGGCCCGCGACAAATCGCTAACAAGACTGAAGCTTTGCGAGTGTGGATGGACACAGTTCACGCGCGAATCGCGGCGTATATTCACGGCGTGAATTCACGGCGCGACTTCGCGCGCGAGTGTAGAGCCAGCTTCAGCGGTAGCAGTAGCTGCGGACAGCGACAGATTTTTGTCGAGGTGGCACATAGACAAATCATGGTACATTGGAATGGCAACATTTTGGTAGGAAAGTACCGCATTTCTAAAAAATGGGAAAAATCAGTGTTTTCATACTGGCAATGCTGTTAATTGTTTACTTGCAGATGGCAACGTAATGATCGTAATATTATTGTAATGGTGTGAATGACTACAAATTTAAATGGTTTCATATTATATTAAATTTATTATACAGGGTGTATATACGCCACTTTGCTGTCAGGAATCGATTTTTTTTAATAAAAAAATTTCTTTTCATATTTTCACCACATGTCACCACTGTTTTATCCTTTGTCAAAGTTTGAAAGCAACGTCACGTCGCAACACAACACGCGTACGTTGGCGCGCTTTTACAATCAAAACGAAATGGCAAGGCGTCGTGTGCATCATGAAAATTTGTAAAAAAAATCATTCGACTCATTTTTAACTATTATTATTTAGTGTGTAGGAAAGAGCGAAGACGCTTTCCAACACACTTGCTAATAACAGCTGTTGAACACGAGAAATAATGCCAACGGTCGTTGAGTATATTGAACATAACACACTTCGCACTGGCAAAAATAAGGGTCCCATTCAAGAAAAAGGATTTTATTTTAACCGCTGTATCTTTGAAAACAATTTGAATTGTGTTTTTTTACATAGTACTCACCAGGATTGTTACTCACTCTACGGATTTGATTTTATCTAGTTTGATATTAGATTCGAGTTATTTGATAGATTATTTTTGATAAAATATTTTTTCACACAAAACACAAAAATATAAGAAAATGGTTACGACTTAAATAAAAGTTTTTTTACACGTACACGTTGGACCCTTACAGAGAGATTGATGTAAAGTAGGACCGTAAAGGGTAGAAATACCCTTCAAGCACAATAATAATATGTGATAATATCAATATTATGTGTAAATGGATAACATTATAAGAATTTTACCAATAAATAATAAATGATAATGCGGACATGTAGGTTATGTTATGATATTTTTTATTGGAGCATTTGTTCGATATGACTGCCATTCTTATCAATCAATACAAGCGTGTAGTCTTGTAATATTTTGAATGTTTAAGTTCGCAGGATTTGCCTTCATTTCTGCAGCGGCTCATTAGGCATGATGACAGGCGAACTCCAAAAACAACTGCTGTGTTTGTTTATAAGATTGCCGATTTCATAGTTTTGTTTAAAAAAAACGCTACTAATTTTAGAAAAATCGTTGGTTAAATAACGAAAAGCTCCCACTTATATTGTACACAGGTTCCTATTTTCATAATTTTCTGATAACCTACTGTTACCAGCTCTGTACCGTTTATGTTAAGTATGTTATGTTATTATTTATAAGCAATGGTTATTGGCCTGAAGCACTCATACACATTGAGGGATCTCCTGATGGGAGATACAAGACGCCAACGGGACCGTTGGCGTCATGTGTCTTTTATCAGGAGATTTTTCAGTGTGGATGGGTGTTTCGGGCTAATAATTATTGCTTATAAATAATTGTTACCCTTTGTGCTATGCATAAAAAATCTTGTCTTAAACATTAGTTTACCAAAAAATAATAATCAATGTTATTTATTTATTTATTTATTTCACGCCTATTAAGGCTTTTACATACATATATATAAAAAATATTTACGAAATTATACATGAAAATAGTGCAGGAAACGACTATTAATACAATTGCAGAAAAATAAATATAAAGTCAAAATATCACTCAACTTGATCTACACAGAATGCAGGCACAACATATAAAAAATCCAAAATATTTTTTCTGTTTCAGTTGACAAAATTATTAAATGTTAGTCAAATCAAATTAAATACCTTTATTAAAATATTCCACTACTCGATGAAAAAAAAAACTTCAATAGGGTATGCTTATATATTGAAATTGATGTACTAAATATATCAACAACATCTCGTTATGTTATGTTTATTATATGTTATGTTTGGTTTATATATGTTACGTTATGTTTATTGTGTATGGCCAAGATCACCCCTAATGGGTGAAAGCCAAAATAAGGAATTAAAAAAAAAAACACTGACCACTGACACTACTGACACTAGACACAGGACTTGAGAGAGAATATGTGTGAAAGAGGTGACAGTTTAGGACCCGTTCCCACTTCCGTTTTAAAAACGGATGCCCTAGTGGCTGTAGTGGATGTATGGAGCTGTTCACACTTGTCCGACACGATTTGAAAACGGATCCGACATTTTTTGTCGGATGGATCGCCAGCGCAGCGCATCCGTTTTCAAATCGTGTCGGAACACGCTCGCTCATAGTGTTGTATGGAGCTGTTCACACTTGCCGTCTAGTCGTTCCGGCAGAGTCCCCGCCACACCCCGACCACTCCCCGCCCGCTCCCAGTCGCAAGGAAGCAGGCACGCTGCGTGCTTGTATTTGGTTATTTTGTTAAGTAAATAAATCAAAACTACAATAATGGATAAGGAAATAAATCCCGAAAATTTAATACCACTGGTCGAAGAAAGAGTAAAGTAATATTTTATTGTTAACTAAATAAAAACAAAACACCTGGTGTACACAACTTTTGTATATCAAAATTTATATTTAAATTTTTTAAAGTTAACTTTTTTTTTTAAATTTTAAAGCTTTAATGAGATGCACGATGCACGGAAGAGCGTATTAGTATAATAAACACATAATAAAAATATTTGAGTTGTTATTGTTTTCTTTCTTTAAAATATCGATAGCCTTTCTTCAGGACAAATGCACTCTCTCAATTTTGTATTTTGATATGTTAAGCTCTCTGAAACTCATTCCAGTAGATGGTTAAAGGAAGTGATAGACATTCTCTTAAGCCATTAAGCGCCCTTGAGGTGATTTTCTCACGGTGAAAACGGCGCTATATAAATAATCCAATCATTATTATTCTAAAATAATTAAAGAACTTTAGTTCATCACTTCTCAACTCACCAATTAACACTTGGAAAATTCCTACAGAAAATCATTCGGCTATGATTGGGTGTACCCTAAATTTTCTTTTTACTTTTTTCCTTCTTTTTAATAAGTACCACATGACAACAAGAGCTTCATCGTCGTCCATTGCGCACCATTACTGAAGAAAGAGCAAATAACATGTTTTTGTTGAATCGACAATTATTTTTTTTCGTAGAGTATGGTCCGTTTTTAAAACGGATCCGTTTTTAAAACGGAAGTGTGAACAGGGCCATTGGCCATCCGTTTTTAAAACGGGACCCGCCTCCGATTTGAAAACGGAAGTGGGAACGGGCCCTTACGAGGAGGAGGTAGCGCGGCGCTGCCGCTTATTTCACCCATTTACTGTGGACAGTGACGAAGAGTGGATTTTTTTTAATTTAAAAAAAATGTTACCTTATAACAACGTGCCCATAACATTTTTTACTCCAAATGTGCTAAGGAATAGCTGGTTAAAGTTTGTGGGGTACTTGCCGATACACCCTGTATAATATACATTTAAATTGAATAAATAATACAAATAAGTTTCTTACCTACTTCCAATTATAAGGAAATACTACTTATTTGAATATTCGTACTGGAGGTTTGAAATCTCCTCATAATTTCTTATTATTCCGTGAAATCATGCAATTGAAGAAGTAATGAAAATATTTCATCCCCGCGGACATAAAAACCTGGGCACTAAATCAATACCGAATATAATATTTATATATCTGGCCGATTGTATCTTTCACATAAAATACATACATAACCTTAAAAAACATTTAATCTTACGATTCTTAATAGAACGCCCTCGAAGTGATTTTTTACAAAAACTGCACTATAAAAATGAGTAATTAATATTTATTAATAACTTTCCCAGCTAATTATAAGTCAGAATGCTATTTTTTACACTCCCTAAATGCACGGGTGTGGTAAATCCCAAAGATATTAGAAGAACGAGATGTGCTATGAGCAGTTCATACTGTGGAATTGTTTTGCCCAGTGTCGCCGGTTTTTTTCACCAATACTACTGCACACCTTCGCTTGCGCTAAGGTATCCGCACTAATACATAGAACAGATTTCTGTGCGTACACGTCCCGACAGTACTCAAAGTACCCTAATTAGGTAGTACTCCGCCTACGGTCCGGCGGCCAACATAGCATATCTCGTTCTTCTAATATCTTTGGGTAAATCCTAACCTAAAATATTAGTGAATTGTTCTTCTGCCACATACTCATAGCTTCTTGTGTTGGTAGATAATATCCTAATTAAACATTGAACAATTATCAAAGAATAATAGCGTAATCCCAGTTCCTAGTGGATATCAAAGCATATTAGGTAGTACGTAACTAGGGTTGCCAGATGGTATCCAAAATGAGGACATGTCCTCCTTTTCCATGTTTTGTCCTCCCGTCCTCCCTTACCTACTGTAAGTCCTCCCTTTTGCTAAACATCCAAAATATTAATAAAACAGCAAAATACCCGTGTTTTACCAGCGGGCGAGACGACTTTGACGCCAAATGTTCTATTTACGACTGCCATGTGGATGTGGGCAACAAGGGCACTATTGCGTTAAAAAGACACGTAGCTACGAACTACGTAACTTTCATTTCTTAAATCAAAATCAGATGAAGATGAAGCATATTATGATTTGAAGTTGCACGAGCAGTATACAATCTACTTCAAAATCGTTAAAAACATTGAATGTTTCGTAGAACTGCTCAAGATCTGCGAGTTTTATTTTTGTATAAGCGCACATAACTCAAATGTGGAAAGAGTTTTTTCACTGATTAATACTCGGTGGAGCAAAGAGAGGAATAGACTAAGTGTGCAGTCAGTTAAATCTTTAATTCTTACTCAATACAACTTCAAAAACATGACATGTGAAGATTTTTATAATTATTTGTTAAAAACCAAGAACTTCTTTCCGAAATTGGCAGCTCAGCTAAATATGATTAAAATAAAGTAAAATAATATAAAAAAATTCGTTTAATTTCTGAATGTCCTCCTTTTTTTACAGAAAATCCTCCTTTTTGGACCCATCTGCCCTCCTTTATCAAATTATCATCTGGCAACCCTATACGTAACACAATGTACCACGGGAATAATTTCTCGTATGTCAGCCAGTGATTGGTTTATTTTAGAGGTGTGAATAACGGTTCTTTTCCGATACCTAATATTATAACAAATAACACCCCAACCCAATAACATAGTATCATACCTGTATCATACGTATCCAGATCTCCAGAATATTTCAAAGGAATTCATATTTACGTAAAAATTACAAAAACACTCAAACCCCGAAACCGCTCGATACCGTGTCGCCGACACAATTGGAAATCTTCAAATCATAATTACTTAATCAAATTATGTGCTGTATGTGATTAATCAAGACAATTACATAGAAATATAACAGCAGAACCTGAAATACATCTGAAAATAACCATACAGCACCTCACTCGGAGCCACCAACTCACGGAATGATCCACTCTAAGGAAGCAGCCCAGTATTTACGTGACCCCCCCTCCATACTATCCGGAAGGAATTCCATGATGGCCGCCGAGTTTTCAACCAATCACAGCTCAACATACTCCATTGACGAGTCACCAATCACGAAATGAACCTCCCTAAAGGGGCGACCCAGTATTTACGTGAAACCCCCTCCATACCACCCGGAAGGAATTCCATGATGGCCGCCGAGTTTTCAACCAATCACAGCTCCACATTCCCCTTTGGAGCTCTTATCAAAAACTGATAACGAAGATTGTCGCAACCACCTATGATGACATCAGATCCAATTTACAGGAAAATATTAGAAGATATGACCACAGAATAAATATCAATATCAAGAAATAATTATATACTAACATAATATCTTAAAGAATTGTACCTAAATATGTTTTTTACTCTTTGGGGAATGTTCAAACCAAGGATGTTTTGCTTCAACCCCAATATGAAACTTTGTATAATTTATTATAAAATAAATAAACGGGACTGAAGGAGGTGGTTTGGGTAAATTGAACTGACCTGGTAAAAGGTATAATATTAAAATATAACTTTCCTCTAAACAAATTAATTGTAAAGAGGAAAAATACCTAACCAACTCACCCTTCACGAAAGGGATGAAAACTCCCCCAATAGGGTTCGATTTGAAAACGTTCTATAAATAGAGAACCGAATTCCATACAAAGTCAGTTCAAAAAACTACCCCTCAAGAGAAACTTCTCTCCTGAAGAAACCATCTCCAAAGTCTACAAATCTCAAGAAAAATATTTTCAAGTGTTTTAATTCAGTATTAAATTCAGTTTTTTTTTTGCCAGTAATAAATTCTTTTCGTCAGTCCAGATCTGGAATAAATTCCTCTCTGATCCTGGCATTAAACTCCACCGCGAAAGCTCCACAACATCTACCAAGACTGAAAACGCTGAAAAGTGTACCCAGCTACCTTCGTATCTACAGTTATTGTGCGGACAGTATATTGTTTCGTACAATACCTGTTATTTAATAACATAGTATTCCAAGAATTTGGATAAGCTTGTAGATACGTAATAACGAACGGCATCGTTATTCGTTGCTGGGGCCGAGCGGCTGAGTCGATAATGAAATGTTATATTCATATTAGGGCAGGAGAGGAGCATAAAATAAATAATGTTTATAATTTGATGATTTTTATTGCTTTGCACTTTTCTAGTGACAGTTAGGTTGCATATACATTATGAAGTACATAAAATTGTTGAATTAATTTTGAATAAATACCTCAAATAAAAAATATATATTTTTACCACTGGAGCGATTACAGAAATAAAAAATATTCTCTTTGATTGCTTGACATTCCTGCGCGAAAAAATTTCATTCCACATTAAAAATATCTTATCGCCGAATTTGAATATGGAGACACACAAAACTGATTAAATTGATATCTAGGCAATGAATCCAACGATATTTAATCATATATTTTTATCACATATTTTTAGGATTTAGCTATTAAAAAATTAACAACTTTTTTTTAGTTATTTAAAATATTGCATTTTTCACGTAACATGGCGATACTGAAAGTACCTATCTACCATTCTTGAACGTGCTGCAAATATACCATATAGGTACTAACGAATTATTTAAAACTAATAAATATTATGAAATTATACAAATTTATCAAATAAAATTTACTTGCGCACGCCGTAATTTGAACCCGCGACCTCCGAATTCGTAGCCAAGGATCGTAATCTCAATCTCAACGGCGAAACAATGAACAACTATTTTGTAGTTATTTAAAATATTGCATTTTTCACGTAACATGTCGATACTGAAAGTACCTATCTACCATTCTTGAACGTGCTGCAAATATACCATATAGGTACTAACGAATTATTTAAAACTAATAAATATTATGAAATTATACAAATTTATCAAATAAAATTTACTTGCGCACGCCGTAATTTGAACCCGCGACCTCCGAATTCGTAGCCAAGGATCGTAATCTCAATCTCAACGGCGAAACAATGAACAACTATTTTGTAGTTATTTAAAATATTGCATTATTCACGTAACATGGCGATACTGAAAGTACCTATCTACCATTCTTGAACGTGCTGCAAATATACCATATAGGTACTAACGAATTATTTAAAACTAATAAATATTGTGAAATTATACAAATTCATAAAATAAAATTTACTTGCGCACGCCGTAATTTGAACCCGCGACCTCCGAATTCGTAGCCAAGGATCGTAATCTCAATCTCAACGGCGAAACAATGAACAACTTTTTTGTAGTTATTTAAAATATTGCATTTTTCACGTAACATGGAGATACTGAAAGTACCTATCTACCATTCTTGAACGTGCTGCAAATATACCATATAGGTACTAACGAATTATTTAAAACTAATAAATATTGTGAAATTATACAAATTTATCAAATAAAATTTACTTGCGCACGCCGTAATTTGAACCCGCGACCTCCGAATTCGTAGCCAAGGATCGTAATCTCAATCTCAACGGCGAAACAATGAACAACTATTTTGTAGTTATTTAAAATATTGCATTATTCACGTAACATGGCGATACTGAAAGTACCTATCTACCATTCTTGAACTTGCCGCAAATATACCATATAATTATCAAACAATACTTCGTATATCTTCGGTGATCGGGAATTACCCAAATTACGTTCTTACCTTCTTAGAACTTGGAACTTCCAAGTTCCAAGAAGTTAACATTATTTCATAATTTTGTTATTCCGTTCCGTTCGTTATTCGTTATTCGAATTATTTAGTTATTCAGTTATTTTACAAGTCAACCGTTCCATGTCAGAACGGTTGACTTATAAAATAACGGGAAGTTATTCAATACTATGTTATGCGGTACTAGAGTAACAGGTATGCCATTATTTGAAGATACTATGTTATCCATACCTGTTAACGTTATATTAGGCACACCTCTAGTTTATTTATGATGTCAGCAATCCGAGATATTTTTGACGCTTCTCGGAGGTGGGAATCGATTTACGCTTTCGAGTGAAATCTGACCTTTGGTTTGGAATGATTTTCAAAACGATTTTTTTGGATTGTGTGATGATTTTTGACAGAATCGATTCTTTGTTTAACGACTTTTCAAAACGATTGTCTCGGACCATATCTCAGGTCATAAATAAACCTGTCTCAGACTGTGTGACAATTTTTGACAGAATCGATTCCTTGCTCGATGACGTTTCAGAACTATTGTCTCAGACTGTGTGATAATTTTTTGACACAATCGATTTGTCCATAATAATGATTCGAAAAATTTCGATGGTCAAAAATATCGAGTAAATCATCGATTGTGCCCGTCGCTAGTTTATGGGAGTCGCTATATGCACAGCGACTAGTCCACAGGGGGCGTGGCCAACATATCCGAGCATACCCGAGCTGTTCCGATTTTTTTTAATGTTAAATTCCGTCAAATTAGTATTTATCTAATATGCATGCATTGTGTGCGTTGTGATTGAAATTTATTAGCTGGATTTTATTTTTTTACGTTCAAATTTTATTTAAGTTAACTATTTCTGCGATGTTGAGCGGCTACGTTAAGTTTGTGTAACATGGTTTATGATGAAAAAGAAAATGCCCCCTTTATACCTCCTGCTCGCGTCAAGGCAAGAAAAACATCCCAGTTTTCAATTAGTTTAGCGGCTACGCTAGGTTTGTGTAACGTGGTTTGTGATTCAAAAGAAAGTGTCCCTTTTATACCGCCTGCTCGCGTCAAGGCAAGAAAAACATCCCAGTTTTCAATTAGTTTAGCGGCTACGCTACGTTTGTGTAACGTGGTTTGTGATTCAAAAGAAAGTGTCCCTTTTATACCGCCTGCTCGCGTCAAGGCAAGAAAAACATCCCAGTTTTCAAATAGTTTAGCGGCTACGCTAGGTTTGTGTAACATGGTTTGTGATTCAAAAGAAATTCAGGCTTGTTGAAGCTGGAGTTTCCTCAGTAAGAGATGTGTCTATTGTTGGAGCAATTTACTAAACATAAATTTCAGGATGAGGCAGAACCTGATCGGCTCAATTCGGGGTTTATCTGTCATGTTTTTAAAGGGGTTTGTTCCCTCAATGTTTATATTTCCTTTGTGTGGTGTAATGTATTATTTTCTATTAGTAAAATAATATCAAATATGCTGCTTATATGTATCAATTTAAATTCAGTTTGTTTGTAATATTTATATTTTTGTAATACCTGCATCAACTGTAAAGCGCCCCTGAGGTGATATCTCACAAAAGCGGCGCTATACAAATTGTCCAATAAATAAATGAATAAATGTATCAATGAATTGCCCAACTTCCTTCATTGCTCACTTATCCTTCAACATGCTATATGGCATCCAAATTTTCACATTGACTCCAAATAATGCTAGTTTTACTTTCCCATAGGTGTACTGTTTTGTAATGTAAAAAGATTAGATACTTTGAGTATATATAGGCCTAATACGAATCTGTACAAAAGTTAAACATAGGACCTACCACAAGTCTTTTATTGTCCAAAAGTTAATTATATTTGCATGAATTAGAATGTGGTTGCCATACCAAACAGTCTTTATTTGCTTTGGAATCGACTTTATGATATTGGCCCTATAGTAATGTAATCTAACCAAATGAAATCAAGGTGCAAGAATCGTATGAAATGAAAGATGAAAATTAGCTATCCGCTGCTCGGCAATATTCGGAAATGCTCGGCCGTGACGTCACAAAAAAAATCTGAACGGAGAACCAATTTCAAATAAAGCGCCGAAACACTTCACTTGTATGCTCGGAAATGTTGGCCACGCCCCCTGTCGATTAGTCGCTGTGCATATAGCGACTCTCAGAATATACGCAGAATATTATGTCCGATTATGTCCATAACGACAGTGGTATATCTATGCATCACGGTTTATTTATGTTATTTCTATGATTATGTTTGTCAGTTTGTTGATAGTTTGATATTATGGAAATATCGCCAAAGTTTTGATTACGGTACTAATAATACAAAAGTGCTCATATTATAATAATTATCATGACCCATAAGATAATATGGGGCCCTCAGCATGAAGCGAGGCTTGTAGACCTAGTGAAAGAAGCCGATCACGTTTGGAATAACAAAAATACAGACTTTTTCAATGCCCGCCTTAGGAACTCTTCATTTCAGGATATTGCAGCAAAACTTGGCGGAGATTTTACAAGTAAATACACTATTTCACTAACTTTTAATACAGAATTGATTATTATTCAGATAGTGACCAGAAGTTGAGTCGTATCCAGGGCCGCCGAGAGGGCACGTTAGCCAAGTCCGAAACTTGGGGCCCGGGCCTAAGGGGGGCCCGGGACGGGGCCTGGATATTTTACTAAAAAATGCCAATGACACTAGGAACGGACGTGGGCCGGGCGCCCAGGCCCGCACGCTCCGTAGGCCCAACTGTCAGAGCGTGTTCACACACAGCACACAGCTATAATATGCGAGGGATAGCGTATTTCGGCATAACGTTCGCCGTACATTCCAAATTGGGGTAAATATTTACCTACGACTACCGTTTTTACTACTACAAAAAATTGCCCCTTTAATAACGCCTGCTCGCGTCCCCTTTAGAGTTATATCCCAGTTTTCAAGTAGTTTGTGGGCTACGCTAGGTTTGTATAGACTGGTTTGTGATTTAATTCTACCTAATCCAACCTAACCTAACATGTACGGAATATTTTCTCAAACGGTAGTCGTAGGTAAATAATTACCCAAATTGGAATATATGGCGAGCGATATGCTGAATTACGTCATCCCACGCATGTGTGTGAACACGCTCTCAGAGCGTGCCACTCACAGCTCAAGCTACAAGCACGACATGCCGGCCAGCCCGCTGTGGGAGGGGCGATGCAGCCGCCCGCCGCGCCCCCGCTCATACTCACCCCCGGGCCCTACCGACCCGATCGGCAGACCGTCGCGTCGGCAATCCGTCGGCGACAGTCATAGCGGAATCGCTGCGCGCTGAGTTTGGTATGGTTTTATGGTTTAGTCAGGTTAAGTAGTGTTTCGTTTGAACTGTTTGAAGTAAAGTAATCGTTGTGTCGTTGTGTCATTGTGAAGTTGTAAGTGAAGAACGAAGCGACTCATTCATATAACACTAATAATGAGCTATCGCTATCAGCACAAGTCAGGGGCCTTGAAAAGAAAGGAGATGGAGAAACGAGAAACGTTGTCAAGAAAAGGTCAGAAAACATGTGATAGTTTTTTTATTAAAAGTTCTTCCTGTTCTAGTTCTAGCACAAGCCAATCGTTTACAAATTCTAACGCCCAGCTGGAGCCTGATAACATTCTCAATTGTGTTTCAGACGAAACTCTCCCATCTTCTTGCCATGAAAATGTAATTATTGATAAATCTGATGTAGATGAATTTGAACTGAATATCTCACAAAACCCTGACAACGACAAGCCTTCGCCTCTATTGTATGATATTGGCGTAAACGAAAATTTGAATTTGAAGAAGAAACGCTTTTGGAAATTGAACACTTAAAAACTATTCAACCAGGAAACTTTTCAGAACATTTAAATCCACTGCAGTTACTAAATACTCTTTTAAACCAAAAACTGTCAAATCTCTTCCCTAATGTAGTAATTGCCATTCGAATTTTCTGTACTCTGCCTGTAACAGTTGCGGAAGCAGAAAGATCTTTTAGTTTGTTGTCTAGAGTGAAAAACTTTTTGCGTTCCACAATGGGTCAAGAACGTTTAACAAGTTTGGGAATGTTATCTTTAGAAAATGGTCTGGCCAGAAACTTGGATTTTGATGATGTTATAACTAGCTTTGCAAACAAGAAAAGTAGAAAAGCAAAATTTTAGATGACAATTTTTATTTGCCTATATTATTTTTTTTATAGTTTGTGGAGTTTTTACTATAATTTTAAAAATATTCCAATTTAGTATTCCATTACTAACGTATCTGTGTTGTTATAATATATATTTTTTTATTTGAATTTTATTTTAGTAATTTGTACATTTAGGGTTACCAATTTCTAATTAATTATAATATTTCATATTGCAGTTAATTAATTATAATATTTCAAATTCACTATATTTTTTCTTGTTTTATGTAGCTCCTACAATACATCTTGAACTTTTCAATTGGTGAGGACTTTAGAGTTTCTGGTAGTGTGTTATATAACTTAATTCCTTTGTACAGCAAACTGTTTTGCGTATTCGTTTTGTCCTTTTTGTTTAACCTTATTTCCTTGCTAGACCTTGTGTAATGCCTCAAGATATCTTGATTAACGAAGAATATGTAAATACACACAAACAAGAAACACAAGTATATTATTTTGAGTATTCACCATAACTTTTTAAACATTTCCATTGACTAATTATGCTAAATTCGAATGATTGGTATAATGGTATAAGAAAAGGTAATGAAGTAGTATTCCTAGCAGTAGCAGGTAAGCATGAACTTATTAATTGTTATCTCACCCCCCCCCCCGGTAAGTTGTGGGGAGGGGGCCCGGTATAGTCTACTAGACTTGGGGCCCAGATTAGCTGTCGGCGGCCCTGGTCGTATCACCCTCTTTAATGACATGTTTGTTCCTTTTTTACTTTAGATAAAACACCGACGACTATTGTTTTGTTTATCTGACTTCATAGTCCACCCCGAATTCAATAACATGTCATTGAAATGATAAAACTAAACGAAATTAAATATAAAACTTTAAAATCAATCAATAATAATATTTGAATGTGTCAAAATGTTAAGACTGCTAACCTCAAATGTTAATATCGTTGAAGCCTAAATTTATTGTTTAACTTATTATTTATGTGAGTAAAAAGAACGATACATCTATACGCCATTTACACATATTCTCATGTTAAAATCTGTAATTTCGTATCTTCAATATTTGTGTTATTTTCATATTTTGACTGACAACATAATTTTTTGAAAACTTTTATTCACGTAGTTTGTTACGATTTTTAATGATTTTATGACTGTTGACATATTGAAACCATCTCGAATTAAATTGATCACAGGCCACATAATATTTTCATCTGTCAATTCATTTAATACACCTGTAAGCTTATTTTCAAATGAAATTGTGTTTTTCCAGCAAAATCTGTGCAAGAACGCTGGACCAGCATAAAGAGCACCTATCGCAACAATTTGCGTAAAGTAGAGGTCACCAAGAAGACCTCCCACACCCCTGAGGACGTTTACCACCCTACCTGGCACTTGTGGGAGCAGTGCCAGTTCATGGCCGGCCTGGAGTTCAAGGCCATCAAGCGGAAGCTGGAGAGGACGCAAGCGGTACCCATCGAGAATGTGAAGATAGAGTACGATGTAAGTTTCATTCCAATCACTGCTCAGTGACTCGCACCCCTGACTGAGGACGTGTACCATCCCACTTGGCACCCTTTGGACGCAGTACCAGTTCGTGTCCTGCCTTGGGTTCAAGGCTATAAAGCTGATCGCCATTTTGGGCAAAGCTTGGTGTCCGAAACGGTCACAACCCCGAGGACTTGTACATAATATCGTGGGCATATTAGCAAAAATCATTAAGTCAGAAATTTGACTTAATAATGCAGTATTATGAAGTTTATTATGATCTGTAAACTGACAGAACAGAAAGTCAGTCATGTTAAATTTAAATTTTCTCTAATTTAAAAAATAAATTTAACCTTAAGTCGGAAATTAATATTTTGTACTAAAAAAAAACTTTAAATCGAATTGTCTTATATTATGTCTAGAGATGCGCACTTGTATCTGACCTAGTCATTTCTGGCAGCAAACTTTAACTCTATTTAATATTCATTGGTTGTAGTCACTCATGTTTCAAATATCGGTGTTTTCGTGCACCTGAGTGTTTGGATGTGAAAGTGAGCGTTAAATTACGGTATCTCACTTGATAACTAACTAACCATCACACCGTTTCCTCGCAGGGATAGGCAGAAAGGATGCCAAACAACTCGGTCTTGGCACACACTCCTTGCCTTATTCACATTTATACATCGTCTCATACATACTCTTCTATTATTCTTACTCTTGACATGGCCCTACTCAAGTACCTGATACACTTGATCGTGCCATGTCTTCCTCGAGCATACCTGACTTCTTCTACATATGCACAAACCATCATGCTAATCTTATTCATTATGCTTACATAAGCCTTGCATTCTTTGTGGATCTCCACATTTCTCACACGATCGTGCATGATCTCACTTCTACAGCATTCAGTCTCACTTTATACTCCCCTAATAATCTTTACAAATACTTATGTGTATGTATTTGTTTCAGAATGCAGACTCAGACTTCGAGCCTCTGTCAAAAAAGAAGGCCTCCACATCTGGCAGCAAGAAGAAGATGAAAAGAATAGATAAATCAGAGTGTGAACAACTTCTAGAGGAAGCTAGAAGTGTTCTAAAAGTCCTGGAAAATGACGAAAGACTCAACCCGACTGAAGCCTCGAAATTCACTCACATCAGCAAACACGTTGCTGAACGACTATCCAAAATGCGACCTTATGATGCAGAATGCGCCACAAAGAAGATAATGGATGTTCTCTCCCTATTTAGTGAATTTAACCCTGACAATCCAAACAGAAATGAGTATTAGATTGATATATAAATGTATACTGAAAGATATTATTGTATATTTCACCATGTTAAGGCCGGGTGCTTGCTTTGTCTGAAAAATTTACAAAATCTTTATTTTAAATTGAAGGCTTAGATGGCGCTAAATTGCCATTTGATAACAATGTTACATTTGAATTTCAGCGAAACAACAATTTTCAATTTAAAAATGGGTTGTTTCATGTTTCTGTTTAATGTTGTTACTAAGTGGTGAATATTTTAAAGCTGATAATAGACTACAACTCTAAATGCTTACTGAAATGGAATTGAATTGGCATTCTCTGACTGATGGGGTTAGAATTTATATTATGTTAGTATGTACATCTGTTTCTTCTAAAAGGGGTAAAACAGTTTATTGTAAACCTAGCATTTTGAATCCGGTCTAGTTTTTGGACATTTCCGACATTCGGGCAAATCAATTGTGTAATATTAGTTTTAACGGTAGCTACTTACCACAATCACAACATTCATTACATACATCACAAATTGTTGTCAAAAATAATGTGATGTATTTTTAAACCTCATTGTCTTCTAAATCATCAAAAAGTCATACATGATTGACTTTATCGTAACATTTTGTGTTCAGATAATTTTAATAATTATTACACTATGTATGTATTTTATATTTAAATATATGTAGGTAGGTATGTATATATTTACATAAGAAAATTCGATGCACAAAGATAATGTGTAAATAATTTAACCCTTAAATGCATGATTTATTAATTTTTCTGGAAAAAAATATATTTTGTAGATATTTACATGCATATGCAAGGAAATATAAAGAATTTATTTTTTTTGTAATTTTTTAATGATATTTGATTAAAAAAAAAATTGTTGCAGATTTACAACACCATGTATTTAATAAAAAATAATATGAACAATTTACGTATGAAAAAAAAATAAAAACCTAAAAAAATTTCTCAAAACTAATAAGTGTACCGGAAAAATATGAGTTATTACATATAAGTATTGTATTATTGTACATATCTACTTACCTAAGAAAATCAAAATAATAACAGCAAAACCAAACTGTAATTCTAACCTCCAACCAATTTTCGAGAATCTTCACTTTGTTAAAGAAAAAGTGACATTTGACATTCGCGAAAGAAAAAAAAAGGTGATGCCACTCGATAAAATATATTACCGTGAACTTGATAATTCTAAAACGGCATACATTAAGTATACACCAAAGAGTTAAAGGTGGTTTGAACGGTATGTTGCAGTTTTGCAACAGTATGCATTTAAGGGTTAAATTGATCGCTTCTGATAAATGAAATTCGCAATAACTTTTCTTATATGATCACTTGCTGATGAAAATACTGTAAATTGTAAAATGAAATCATTAATTTTAAGGTCATTAAACATTTCGTTTGCACTATAGATTTTTCCGAACAAATGTACATATTTGGTTTGTATGTTTTCAGCCAATTTTGGATTAATTACGTAAAAAATTCAAAACACATACAGGGTGTCCGGGCATAAAGTGCGCCGGGGGGAAAAATTGAAAAATGGAAAAATATTTTTGTATAGGTAAATAAACATTGGAATTTCGAAAGATGTTATTTATATTTTTTACTTCTACAACTGGAAACTTTGCATACAAAAGGAACTTGTCGAGCAAGGTTGTGTAAATACCCTGAAAGCTTTTTGTTGTTAAGCATGGGAAACAATATCACAGTGAGTAACTTTAAATCTTTAATCAACCGTTAATCACATTTAGGAGAAGTTGACACAATTAATATCAGCACTACGGTGCTGAGACATTATGTTTATTTTTTGAGATATATTTAGAATATCCATATCGAACATAGAAAGGCTTGAAAGTTATACATATTCATAATATATATGTACTAAACTGTACTTAATTAGAGAACAACACCATTCAGTCTATTCTATTCCATTTCAAGTTAGTGAACTATGAAATCATTGGTCCTAGCCAGTCGAACGGTAGCTACCCATATATAGGTCTCATCGCCCCGGGTCTTGAGCGATGGCTGCCTACATTTAAACTTTACTTAATTAGAGAACAACACTATTCAATAACATATCTATTCCATTTCAAGTTAGTGAACTATGAAATCATTGGTCCTAGCCAGTCGAACGGTAGCTACCCATATATAGGTCTCATCGCCCCGGGTCTTGAGCGATGGCTGCCTACATTTAAACTTTACTTAATTAGAGAACAACACTATTCAATAACATATCTATTCCATTTCAAGTTAGTGAACTATGAAATCATTGGTCTTAGCCAGTCGAACGATAGCTACCCATATATAGGT
This sequence comes from Hesperophylax magnus, assembly GCA_026573805.1. Classification (NCBI taxonomy): domain Eukaryota; kingdom Metazoa; phylum Arthropoda; class Insecta; order Trichoptera; family Limnephilidae; genus Hesperophylax; species Hesperophylax magnus. Next base: position 3,097,105 of record JAIUSX010000016.1, read on the forward strand.
CTCATCGCCCCGGGCCTTGAGCGATGGCTGCCTACATTTAAACTTTACTTAATTAGAGAACAACACTATTCAGGAAAATATCTATTCCGTTTCAAATTATTTATTATAAGCAATAATTAGTAGCCTGAAATATCCATACAATATTGTAAATATCTCCTGAGTAAAAATAAATGACGCCGACGGGAATTGAATCCGTACCTTCTGATGTCCGGTCAGATAGGTGCTCTGGACCACCGAGCTACGTCGGCTTATTTCGCAAAATAATTCAATATGTACTTCAATCAACAATTACTGCTTATTATATTTTTTTCACCTGTAAACAACTTTATTTTGTAGGAAAGGCTTTGTTAGTGCTAAATTTCCCACTAGATGGCGTCGAGACATATTATATCTACATTTGTTGGTGAAATATTTTGACTTCAAATATTACTATATTTTTTTAATGTTAAGCATTAATCATTAAAAAAAAAAATTCCATTTCAAGTTAGTGTACTATGAAATCATTCGTCTTAGTCAGCCAAACGAAGGCTACCCATATATAGGTCTCATCGCCCTGGAACTTGAGCGATGGCTGCCTCAATTTAAGTAGATTTAATTTTTTTCGAAATTCCCACAAAACCTCAATTATAATACCTACAAATATGGGATAATCATTGAAAAATATAGGTGGAATTTATTATCTTTAAACCACAGTAAGCAATTTATATGTTTCTCTATTAATATTCACAGATATGATTATTTTTTAATGAGAATCTGAATGCCCGGAAATGTCCGTCGCTCAAGGCATTTATTTTGTAAATACGCCATCGCTCGAGTGGTTATTTATGCAGCATTTTAAAGTATCTATGTGTTTACGAAAGATCTCTTTGAGACCTTTTTATGTTCTGTGATATCTAATACAATTAATTGTCCGTAAACTTCTAGGATGGCTGGCCACGCTTAATATGATGTTTTTTTAAATAACGCTTTCATTGGTCTTAATTACTAAAAGCTAACTATTTAAATCTGGGGGAATGGAAAATACCGCATCTGAAATTACAATTACGTGAAATTTAATTTTGCTTTTGTATGAGACCACTGCCATTTTGATGTTTTACAATAATTTCTGTCCACACGATGACGTTTTGTATTAAATATAAAATATTATTTTAAGTTTTTTTAACATAAAATATCGGCCCTTTTGATAACAAAGGAGTCCCAAGCCCACCAAAATGCAAAAAAGACTTTTTAATCCAAAGCGATGCGGTTTCCTCCATTCTGTATGGCACACTTATCACAAGTCCATATTTTTACACCAATTCTACAATAATCAATGAAAACAACAGCACTATGTCCGCACTATTAAAGGCTGTTAATATTAACACTGTTAACGGCTGTTCAAACTTTAAAAATGCTCTTCTGAACAATTCATCTCCGGTGACTTGGCACCTTTGCACTCCAAAGGGTCGATATACAGGGTGCGGCAAAACAGACAATGCAGTTTTGGAGGGCTATTAAAAACAAAAACAGCACAACTTACAGAAATGGGGTTTATTTTATTTTATTCGGTACATCATGCCGTTTTATGCATCAAGTCCTAAAGATGACATAAGAAAGATGATGGCTCCCAGCAGCGATACATTGATGAAGGCGATTTCTGAAGTTTTCGGCCACATTTTGGCACATCACAATGGGTAAAACGGTGATTTCCTGCCGAATTCGATCCTTGAGTTCTTCCAAGGTGTGAGGCTGATGTTTAGCCAGCCTCGCAGGAAGAAGTCGCAAATTGCAGCCCGAAGGTCCACTTGAAGTCCACAAGAAACTTGCAGACGGCAAAGCCCTGGTGCTGTCCGGACCAATCCATGGAAACGGCATGGCCCTCCCGACACGATGAGAACCCTCCAAGATTGCTACCCCCACTACACAAGTACCGGCCCTTCAAAACCGCACTGTTTTGCTGCATCATATAATAAAATAAATTTAACCTATTTTTTATTAATACAAAATATTAGGAATACCAAAATGTCAATGTAAATTAAGCGTGGCCAGCAATCCTAAAAGATTACATGTCTCCCTTGGGAAAGCTGCAAATTTAAGATGATCTGTTTAATCCAGAAGTTATTTTACTTATACAACTTCAAAATAAATGTACTTTATTCGAGTACCTACAAAACATTCTTTTTATATTGTTTCTGCTTTACCCTACACACTAGCAATCAAATTCTTGTAAAAAGTCTGATAAAATATGAGGTTTAACCAAAAATCTAATTTACTAAAAGACGAAATGCATCACTGCTTCTCTAATATAAATACATTTTTGATTTTGTTATTTTCATTTCTGATTTATATTTTCTAAATACCTTACAACATTTCTTGGCTACTTGGGGCCGCTTTTATACCCATCTGTTCGTAACGCTTTAAACCATTTTTAACTAATATTTGATCAATCACATTGGCTAATTCTTCGTCTGGTTTGTACTGAGGAATTTTTAATCTTTACAGGGGAGTTTTGTCACATTACATTATCTTAATACATAGAGATTTTAATCTACCAATATTGTGGGAATTGGAACTGTATTAACTAAGGAACTGTAGTATTGCTTTCCTCTCAACACTACCTACTAAGAATGCATAGTGTGTATGGAATACACTGTATACTAACCAAGAAGGGTTAATATGGACAAGGAATTATAGGAAGAATTATTACGAGTTAATTATTCTTATTGACAGGCATATTCTCACACTTTGTTATTTAGCATAAAATAGATAAACTTCATTTGAATAGTAATTAACTATTTTCTTTCTACGTTACTGTTTATTTACTGTAAATAATGAATATTATTCAAAATTGTTTTAAGACCTGACAAGATTTAAGATCAAAGACGAAGTTAAAAAATCCCACCTTGAGACAGCGTGCAGTGGGGAGCGGGGACTATAGGTGGACCACCGGTATCGGCAGCTATCCTCAACGCAGCTGATGAAATGATCCTCCAAGCAATCAGTCCCGTTTTGATAACGGGACACCACATCATAACATTATTTGGGATATTTATAAAAAGTTTGTCTGATGTTGAAGATACTATACATTATTTATTGTTTGGTACTATACATTATTTATAAATGTATCTACAGACATTTTCTTCGAAAAACAATGTATGTATACACTTAAGACTGATTACACGACTGCGATCATCTGTAAAAAAGTAAATACGGGCGCAGTGTCGTCACAAGCCAAAACCGCTCGAAAGGAAACGTTTCGGTCATAGTTTGAAATGTGAATATTCAAAACGCTTTTGAAAGACTATTCCCATCATAAAATTTTTTTTTTTGAATATTCCTGTTTGTAATTTTTTTCTTTAATTTTTGGAAAAAAAAATGTGATTGTACCCTATTGTTTATTTCATTGAACATGTTAGCTAACTTTGTTTTATTCATTATTAAATACAGCTGTAATAACGTCTTGAATTTGAAGTGAGAAATTTTGACAAACTTCGATATCGCATCAAAAATGACGAATCGTCCCAATTATGCATTTTATTATGCGTAACATAAAACAAGCAAATAAATTGACTGAAGAACACATTTTGGGGAAAAGGCTTTAGTTGGACGGGTCGGACGCATGTCTTTGACACATAAATAAATCACTCTCCGGTGACAGTTGGCTTGGTATTGTTTGGCATATTGGTAGTTGGTACACTCGCGTAGAATAACTGGCAATTTATGCTGAATATGTCATGTTCTTAAAAATCACTATTCTTAGTTACGATCGTTCTTAATCATAGCCGTTCTTATTTATTACTGTGATTAATTATCCTATGATGAATGAATATGTATGTGTTGAAAAATCACATGACGAAAATGTTTTTTTTGAGTTATCTGGTCACCGTTATTATGATGCCATATTAGCCTGAAAATTCAAAACCATGTTTCAGGGGTAAAAAAACCCCCGCTTTGGAGGTTATTAAATAAGGATACAACGGTACCCAAGTAAATTATTTATAATGCTTAAAGAAAAAACAATAACAGGGACAGTGGTCTTTTGTCGGGGAAAGGCTAGTAAATCTCTGGTTACAAGAAACTCCACCCACCGATTTTTCCAGGCCCCAGGCGTAGTTCAAAAGTTTCGCAAAGGAATATGATTCAAAACGTTTTGAAAGGAATCGGTTCCAAAATAGCCAGTTCCTCAGAAGATTCTCCAAAGTCCCTCACTGATAATAGTTATTCAAATGAATAGATGAGTCAATCAGGGAAAGGGGAATAAACAGATTTGCACAGTGAACGGGAGACGGCGTGACCGTCCCTCCCACTTCGGTGATTTGTCAATAAATGAATCTGACATTACTAGCCAACTCGCATTGTAATATCACCATTCCGTCCTCGAAAATAAAATCTGCTTATAAATTACTAGACTTTTTTATAATGGCGCGTAAATTGCTGGCTTCGTAAAAAACAAAAGTTCGGAGTTGTTTTCAATTTTTTTTATACACTGTTTAGTTGGACACATTTACAAGTGTGATAGGTAGATATATTTCATGTTCAAGAACTGCTAGGATAAGGGGTTTATTTCTAGACACAAAAGCGTTCTAAAAATCCATTTAAAATAGAAATTTTAAATAAATTTTTTATCATGTGCAAAATTAATCTGTCAAATATACAAATGTCAGACGTGGCAGGAATAAAATGTTAAGCTTGTTAAAAAACATTGCTATATACTTAGATCTATATTCTAAGTCAAAATGAATACAAGAGGGTAAAATAAAGAAATTATTGTAATTATATACAGGGTGTATCGGCACTAACCCGACAAACTTTAACCAGCTATTCCTTAGCACATTTGGAGTAAAAAATGTTATGGGCACTTTGCTGTCCGGTAGCATTTTTTTTTCAATTAAAAACAAAAATTTTTAAAATTTCCACACTACATCACTGTCATTGGCATTGCGTTTCGTGTTCAACAGCTGTTATAAGCAAGTATGTCAAAAAGCGTCTTCGCTCTTTCGCACACACTAAATAATAATAGTTAAAAATGAGACGAATGGTGCCGTGCCATTTCGTTGTGATTGTAGAAGTGCGCCAATATAGGTACACACGTGCATTATTCAACGGAATTCGAATAAAATATTTGCCAGATGGGTTTTCAAACTTTGACAAAGGATAAAACAGTGGTGACATGTGGTGAAAATATGTTTAATTAATTTTTTATTAAAAAAAAACGTTACCGGACAGCAAAGTGCACATAAGATTTTTTACTCCAAATATGCTAAGGAATAGCTGGTTAAAGTTTGTCGGGTACGTGCCGATACACCCTGTATAAATTAAACACCTTGTTTACACCACTTTTAATTAATAATAATCTTCATATTTCAAAACCAATGGTTTCTTCATCAGGATAATTAAAAAAATATATTATAATTATCATTATATAATCAAAATGACACTACAAAGTAATATTGAAGAAATTATTTTAAGATCAAACTTAGAATATTTGTGATTTTTACCGCGTGCTAACATTGCGTATAAATGTATAAATATGAAGGATGTGGAGCGGTAAAAAATACCCTGTAATGGTACGTAAACGAATCGAAACGCGAACCGAGTCACAAATTACGGGAAAGGAACAAAGCTACTGCAAGCTGTGATTTGCGGTTGCTCTGTTCCTTTCCCATAAGATGAGGTTCAGTTCGACCGTTCTGCTTGCGTATATTAATAATACGTCCAACTCCAGTGAAATAGTGGCAATATCAACAACTCTAGCGGCTAGAGGGAACTAGTGTAGCGTATTATCACACGTTGTCTTTGACATTTCTTTCAATGTCGGCAAATTGAATTTATGTAGTACTTGGTGGCGGTGTTTTGCGCTTTCTAGTATGTATTTTGATCAGTATTGATAAAAAATATTTTTTAAATTTTGAATAGTAGGTTCCATGGTTCACTTTATGAACAAATAACAAAAAACACTCCCAAGTCATTTTCCAAGATGCCAAAAAACGTTTACATATTTATAGTTGGTGAAATGATTTCATGAATCCTAGCAAATAAAATGTTCTTGATTACGTAAAACGTGGATTACACCATGAAAAATTTAAGGATATTTCAGCAAAGCTGTGTTAGTTCCATGTAACTTCTGTGTTTAAATTAAAGTTATAAAATCTTCGTCAATGTTGTATTTTTTTATGTAACAACTCACAAGAGCGCCCCTGAGTGGTTTATTTATGAGCGCCCCTATCTGTACAGTGCAGGGCAGGTATGTCGCTGCCCAAATGGACAGCCTTGAGAGGCGGGTTAAGGTAGAGGCTGTAGGAAAGGATTTATTTATGCGGGTCTTTAAGAGGCCCGGATTATATGAAGGAGGAAAAACAGAATTTTGAATAGATTAAATAGATTGATAAATAATATTAATATATTACATATTTTTTATACATTTATATTATTAAATATATTGAAATATTGTAAAATTTCTCTCAATTATGTCAGTATGTTATTACTCTTCTAAACCATCAAACACAGAATTAATAGCCGCTTTAACTGCTCTTAGTAGGCGGAATATCTAATTTTTTTGTACTTTTTTAGACTTCCATAATTTATTAACGCAAAATAAAGAATATAATTTCACATAAAAATGTATGAGAAAACCAAGGCACACAACTCATGCCGCTAGTCTAGCTTGTTTTCATTAAAATGTATGGGAAATGTCAGAAGTGGAGGTATTATTAATATTATAGGATACTTGGCGGTAATGCCCGAGCCATACGAGGCTAGTATTTTAAGCCAGGATTGCAAGCTATTACTAGCAACCTAGTAACTCTGATTACCTGTAAACAGAACAAGCTTTGTTTGTAACCCAGTATGCTAGATAACGAGGAAGCTAGTATGCTAGCATCTCAAGCAGGATAGTTTAATAGGATGAGGTTCTAATATTTGAGCCTGTAGCGTCCCCCACCACCAAGTTACTATATTGACTTTGTGTTTAGTTCTGTGTGGCCGGCGAAGCTAGTGTAGTGTGTTTTTCCATAAAGACGTGCTGTTATTTTAGTCACTGCAATGATACATACGATATTTCCATTCAACATGATATCAAGTATGATCCCAAGATGTTTTGGGACTATTCATCTTTAAAGGTTGTGCAGAGTTTTTGAACTGCCACTAAGCTTCTTATTTAACCTTTTCCTAGAAACTGGTGCATTTCCTGATTCTGAAAAAATATCAAAAATTTATTTTTTGGAAAATTTTAGGCCGGTGGCAATACTGTCTACACCGGCTAATTTTTTTTAATCGACTCTTCATAAATATACACTACCACAAGTGGATCCGTTCTTAATTTCTGAACCTACAAGATTTAGATCTACAAAAACCAACATATTGGTGTTTACGGATTACGTATCAAAATCATTAGACAAAGGCCATCAAGTAGATTTTTCATACAATGAGTATTCAAAAGTCATCGAAACTGTTAATCACAACGTCTAACTTAATAAACTGGTTATAATAGAATTCTTCATAAGACTACTCACCTTTTTTGCTAGCTACCTCGCAAACAGGGAGCAGTTTGTGTCTCATGGACTATTCCAATCTGTACATATTTTTGTACGATCAGGAGTACCCCAAGGCTCTAATTTAAGCCACTCCTCTTTTCCATATTTATTAACGACATTTCAGAAGTAATTCTTCACACTAGGTTTCTTCTCCTTGCTGATGACCTAAAAATTTTAGAAGAAATACTAATTTTAGATGACTGCAATCAACTCCAGTCAGATATTGATAGAATTGTTGACTGGAGTAAAAGGAATCAGATTAGTTTAATGTTTAATTCTGCCGATCACTAGGGAGAGTCATACCTGGTATTATCGGTATACAATGGACGCCCGAAGTTTAAAACGTGTCTCAACCATGAAGGATCTTGGAATCATGTTTGATAGTAGGCTGACATTTCATGTTAATATCGAGAAGGGTTGTAGCACTTCATTGATAATGCTTTGTTCTACACACTGTAAGGAATTATAGAGATATCCTGGTTCTCATAGTTTTATTCAATTCAAGGAGTAGACTTGAAAGTGGGTCGGTAATTTGGAGTCCACACCAGGTAAAGTATTCTGTCATGTTGGAGAGAGTAGAGAAGAAATTCCTAAGATTTCTCTACATGAGGGAGTATGGCTACTACTCATGGCTCTATCCTACTGACATTCTTTTGGGTATGCTCAGAATTAACCATCTACGGTTCAGAAGGCATCTATGCATTGCTACACATTTCTTCAGACCGATTCGTGGATAGTTTGAAAACTCAGTTATCATTCAATTAAGAATTTTCCTTAATAAATGTATTATTATATAACGTCCACAGGGCAAACAGGATGGGCATGGAGATGAAGCTAACTTCTGCTTCCAGGAGGAGAATGGAATCTTGCTATGGGTCCTTCACCAAGTCATCCTGCTTCAAAGGAGAAGAGGAGTGAGTTTTCAATTTAATAATAATAAAAATAAATATTTTATTATCTTCTTTTTTTTGTAACAAATAGAAATAATGATATCCTCAGTGAGATCTCCCGTGCTGAAGATTTCATTTACATATTATTAAAAGTTAATGGTACAGATAATACAAAATAATTATTAATATATTATGTAGTACTTTTTCTGAAATAATTATAAAATATATTACATGGTGTTTTTTAGTACAGTTGAGTGGTTTCGGTTTCAGTCTGTATTTGGTGTCAGTGTGTTTTCTATATCAGATCTCTCTTAGTTTTGTATTCAGAGTTTTATTTGAGATTTAAATGGTATAATATTGTTGTGAGTTTTGAATCAGAGTGGGATTTTGTTGTCTAGTTTGGTTTCTGGATATCCATTGTTGGATATGTTTTAGACCATGAGATCTGTGTTTCTAATATATGTTTGGGGATCAGTGGTGAGGCACGAAATGAAAGAAGGTTGTGAAGGTCACATGTGTTTATTGGTGAGTCAGTTGCCGTGACGAGGAGATGACGTAGGACAAATGTAGAATACTCCGGTTGCTGCTGTGATGTGTTGGCAGGTCAAGCGCGGGTCAGTGAGTCGACGCCGGGCGCTGGTCACCTGGACTCGATGTAGGTCAGGCACTGGCGAAGAACGTAGGTCTTCAGGCACTCCAGTGCTGACGAGACGGCCGAAGGTGCGGCGGACCTTGTGGGCAGTTGAACGGGAACGGCGTGACCAGTGAGGATGCTGCGTGTCCTCGTGGTGGTCATGGTTGCGTGGAAGAAGCGCTGGTCAGAGACGCTGGAACCAGGGCGCTTGTAATCCGAGTAGCGCTGGCCGCGGACGTGGCCGAGGCGCTATGATGATGTCCCGATAGAGTCCATGATGATAGGGGCGAAGCCGGGTACGTGTCCCTCGCGCTAGTAAGAAGAACGCGGGTGATCACTCGTTGAACCTTGTAGACTGGTGGCAAAAATATGACTGACTGACTGGCTCGCTGCGTCGGGCTTATTTATACTACTCGGCCGACGGCGGCAGTAGGTAGATGGATGGCAACTAAATTCTAGGCACTCGCACAGACTGTGTGTTTCGGGAACTTCGACATTGCGGCGATTATGCATAGGCCGTAGACTCGAACCTTCTGGCGAGTTCTCGTAGTATCCCGGACTGAGTGCGCGTTAGTATTGTCGCGAGTATGCAAGTAGGTCTTGAAACAGGTAGGTTGCTTTGTTTTGATTTCGGCTGCAAATACGTACCTAAGTAGCAATTAGCAAGTACGTACCTAAGTAGGTCGAGCGTTTTATTATTAATTATTCAATGGATTAATATCGACGCTACATATGTGTTAGTTGTTATTTCTTGTGTTTTGAATTTATGAATGTAAAGGAGTGTTGTTTGCTTTTTGGGTTTTAATTGGTGATTTTAGAATATTATCGTTTGCATTGCCCCATTCAATAATATTGTATACGAACAGTGATTGGCAAAGTCAAACGAAGTTCTTTATTTCTCTTAGTAGTAACGTAAATGTTATGATGTTGATTTATGGACCTAATCTGTGGTTACGATCACTGACGAATCAATACCAGTTTGTAGTTATTCAGTGTTGCACATTTTATACAGGGTGTCCGGGGGTAAAGTGCAGTAACTTCGTGGGGGGATTCTACATGATCGTAGGAGTAAAAAAGATAAATAACTTTTTCCGAAATTCCAATTTTTTCTTTTTCATACAAAAAGACATACCTGCTAAAATGCCATAGTGTAGGTGCAAACTTACCCGATAAATTCGCAAGTGTGAACGTGGCAACGTTGCATATTGTGAGTGGCGCGTATCCATGGAAACCGATATTGTGAGTGGCGCGTATCCATGGAAACCGCATGTGAATTGTAAACAATAACAACACAGAGTTCGCCGTATGTTTTGATATTTTACCAAATTCAAAAGAGAACTGCACTAAGATCACGTTACACTTTTTATTATAAAAAATATTAATAACTCATTGAACACTTAACTAATTTCATCGCTTTTTACTAATTTAAAATATTTTCAAAATGTCCACCTTCTGCTTGTAGGCAAGTATGTAAACGTATAGTAATATTATTTATAATTCGTACATTGTGGCGTATTTCATCTGCGGCTTCGTGAATACGTAACCGGAGATCTTCGACGTTATTTACTTCTTTGGCGTAAACTTTATCCTTCATCGCACCCCAAAAGAAAAAATCTAACGGTGTCAAGTCTGGAGAACGCGCCGGCCATGGCGAAGTACTCCCTCGTCCAATCCAACGATCTGGGAATTGTTCGTCTAGGTAGCGACGAACGGCAAGTCCGAAATGTGGTGGAGCTCCATCCTGTTGAAACCACATTTCACGTCTTCTATTTAAATCAACTTCTTCCAAAAGAACGGGAAGGTCATTCATCAAGAAATCCAGGTAATTTATTGAATTAAGCCTAGGTGGCAACACATGCGGTCCTATAATTTGATTGTTAATAATTCCAGCCCAAACGTTAACGGAGAATTGAACTTGATGGTGCAACTGCCTTACGGAGCGCGGGTTTTCTTCCGCCCATTCATGCAAGTTATGCAGGTTTATCACACCAGTTCTGTTGAACTGGGCCTCGTCCGTCCAAAGGATGTTCCCAATGAAGTTCGGGTTATTAAGTTGCTTACGAAGTAGCCACTGACAATATGCAATCCTTGATACGGGGTCACGTTCCAGAAGGCCTTGCACGCACCGATAATGGAACGGGTGCATTCCGTACGTCTTGAAGAGATCCCAGATAGAACTCTTAGGAACACCAGTCATTGCGGAAATTCTACGAAGCGACAATGTAGGATCATTTACAATTGTAGCCATGATGAAGTCTTCGTCCGCTATTGGTAAATTAATAGCATTGTTGTTTCGGGGTCTTCGGCCAATTCCTTGTTCGCGAATAAGTGCATGCGTTTGAACAAAAACACGAGCGTTGGGCACATTACGATTCGGAAAACGACGTGCATATTCCCGGCGCGCCGCTTCGGAATTTCCACCATGTAGTCCATAAAAATAATGAATATCTGCCCGTTCTTCGTTGGTAAAGCGAGGCATTGTCACAATAATTCTGTATTAAAATTACGCACAAAAGAAACACATTTTTAACAGTTAGGTTACTCTTAAACTAAATAAAACTCGATGTTTAAGGAAAACACGCACCGAATAAAGATGTACTTTTTAGTAAGACTTAAACACTAGATAAAGACACTAAATTAACAAGTTTTTATTTAAATGAGACTTTTAACACTAGATAAATTAAATTTTCAAAGTTGTTTACTCCGCGCGTCAAATACATTACATTCAAAGCACAGACGTTTGCTTACTGAAGGGGCGCGGGATGTAGATTTGGCAACGACGAAAAAAAGAATGCCGTCTAGGCACGTCGGAGAAATTTTTCGTTATTAGCTTAAAAGTACATCTAAAAGTTGGAATTTCAGAAAAAGTTATTTATCTTTTTTACTCCTACGATCACGTAGAATCACCTCCCGAAGTTACTGCACTTTACCACCGGACACCCTGTATAGTAAACACTTTGTATGAACACATTTTTGTTGTGATATTTTAAAATAAATTATTCTTCGTTTGCAGATCTGATAAGAAAAACGAAAATGTCATCGGATTCCGTGAATTGGTATCAAATCTACATTAATATAAAAATAACCCATTCATTTTCAATTTTAATTAAATTCATAGTCTCCTTTCATCATCATTGGCGTCTTGGCCACCTCTAAGAGACGTCTCCACTCCTATGAGTCTCGTGCCAGTTTCCTACTGTAAGGAAGCCGTTTGGCATCCATAGCCATACCCTATGCAACAATGTTGGGAATTTAGATTAATGAAAGATTTTCTTTGATTATTATGTTGATGATAAAGTAATTAGCCTGAAACACTCATATAAATTGAAAAAATCTTCCGTGAAAAAATAAATGCTGCCGACGGGAATTGAACCCGCAGCCTTCTGATTGCCAGTCAGCTGCGCTAACCTCTACGCTGCCTAGTAGAAGATTTAGTTTTTAACAATGCCTTTCCTACAGAAATAAAGTTGTTTGTTTTCAGGTGGAAAAAATCTAATAAGTAATAATTGTTGAATTAAAATACTAGTACATATTGATATTTGGCGGGTTTAAAATAAGCCGACGTAGCGTATAATTGCTAATAATAATTTGATTTTCTTTTATTTATTCACAGGGATAATTTAATGAAAATGTTTACTACTTCCTCAGTTCCGTTACGCCAATCTCCGGGAATGCCTTGCCCTGTGGAGCGGCATGCTGTTCTGTGGCATCATGTCCATGGGGATCCCTTTGGGCACCATTATCTACGGGGAGTTCACCATGCTACTGGTGGAGCGTACCAGTAACGTGTCTAGCACTTCCACGTCCACCATCGTGCTGGCCTACTTCGGTGGGGGGAGGGTGCTGTAAGTATTTAAAGATGCCATCTATCCATAACCTATTTCTAAGTGGAATCATACTAGATTTTGTTACAATGCCCGAAACACTAATAAGGTGAGGAATGAAGAAGATTCTGATCATTTTCAAAATGTGAACCTTTCAGATTTTTAAATTTGAAGATGATTCTAAATGAAAACCGAAACACCGCATTACCAGAAAGATCAGTTTCACTGGTCATGCACAGAGTAAATATTATTAAGATACATCTTTCATAAAATTGCTACTCTAGAGATTGTTTCTTTGGAAAACTTTATCAAATGTTTCGTCCATCAAAAAATCAACCAATGATATAAAAATTCGTTCGTCCCTTGAACAATATAGGTACTTTTTGTTGTATTACATTGAAGGCTTTGGTAACCCCACCATTCTCTCATACTACAAGTCCTTCATTCTTCGTTGGGTACTCAAATATATATATCATTTTTTTTTTAAAGTACAAATCCATCGTCAGGGGAGCGATATGACGCCTTACTGGAAGATTCCAAGGCTTTTGCCGTAAGCAACGTAGTGACTGCAATACTACAAATGATATTTGGTGTGGCTGGAATCGACCTTCTGAATTACGCTGCCTTGAACCAGGTTAGTCCACTTTTTAAACCGTTCCAACTGCAGCAGAGCAATTCGGTTCACAATATAAAGCTTCTAAAAACTTTCCTTTCACTGAACAACAAAAATTATTACCACACATATTTGTTTAGTACTGCTAGTGCCTCTTGGATCCTTGTCCAATGAGATAACCTTTCTGAATAAAGAATTTTAGATTAGTTATAGTTTGTAGTAGAGAAACATTCCTCAATATTGAGTTCACTGGTGACAGGTTGATTTTTTTAAATATTTACGCTGTAACCATGTGGATCTTTTTACTATTCAGATATGAATGAGCCTAGTGAGTATTATTTGTGTTCAGATTGGAAGGGTCCGCCGGCTGCTTTTGGAGTCAATGCTGCGGCAAGACATGTCCTGGTACGACACCAAACAGGGATCTAACTTTGCCACCAAAATGTCCGAGTAAGCATTCTACCTATAACCTATGGATAATTTAATAAACACTGCGCTTCATCTGCCTTATAATAAAGCTCAGTATTGGAACCAATTAACAACAACCTGGGAGTTCTTCAAGAGTCGTTATTGGGTCCACTTTTATTAATAATTTATAATGATGAATTGAATTGATATCATTTTCAAACATTTTCTAATTCAATGTCTCTGCAAAGTACGTCATATTCCATATACTCTGGAGTTTATATTTGTTTGCCTATTGTGTTGCTTGCTTTATCGAAGCTTGTTAAATATTTTGAAGTTTCTCTTTTTTTTAGAGACGTTGAAAAGATGAAGGAAGGAATGGGCGAGAAGATTGGAATATTTGTGTACCTGATTGTGTCGTTTATTGTCTCAGTCATTATCGCCTTCTGCTACGGGTGGAAGTTGACTTTGGTCATCTTAAGCGGCACTCCCATTATTGTGATGGCGACAGCTGTTGTAGCCAAGGTTAAAATATGAGCTATATTTTTTTTATTTCATAATCTATTGTCAAATTACTAGGAATTATTACAAGGTAGATAAAAACAGGTGGAGGATGCTGGCTCGGAAGAGTTCACATCCATCACACGTTTAATTATTTTTGCGAGATAGGCAGAGAAGCATTTAATTGAAACAATTAAATCGAGGTAATTTTGTATTATTTGGCATTGTTGATCAAAAGAAAGACAGACTGCAAATTTTGCTGTGAGATTTTGAACTGAGAACTTTAATTTTAACTTTGAACTTTAATGAATTTTTCAAATTCTGTGAAACAACCCGTCCTTAGGCCCAGTTGTTTCGCAGAAATTCAAATATAATATTGTCATTAAATGGCCGTTCAGCACCATTTTTTTTTTTTTGTTTTTATATTTGAAAGGTCCCTGTTAAACATCGATTCCAGGTGCATTTCAGCTTTCTATCAAATTCTAAAAAGCTTGCAAGCTTAACAATATGATAGTTGTCCTCTTCTGCTGATCAAAATTTGTTCAAAAGCTGAAACGGGCTTAAAATCTTAATATGGGATTCTTTCAACTGTAAAAAAATGGCACTGAATGCCATTTGATGACTTTGTCACACTTGAATTCCAGAATAAAAAGTCATTTACCCAGCAATAAGTAAATAAAGTCTGAAGAAGAAAAGAACATTTGCCTTTCTTCACTGATTTCTGCGGTTTTATGTTGTTGTTTTATTCAAAATTTTTC
This sequence comes from Hesperophylax magnus, assembly GCA_026573805.1. Lineage (NCBI taxonomy): Eukaryota > Metazoa > Arthropoda > Insecta > Trichoptera > Limnephilidae > Hesperophylax > Hesperophylax magnus. Next base: position 3,112,241 of record JAIUSX010000016.1, read on the forward strand.
TCTTATGTCAACAGGTGCAAAGCAGTCTATCAGTAAAGGAGTTGAAGGCGTACGGCTCTGCTGGTGTGGTGGCAGAGGAGGTCCTGGGAAGCATCAGAACTGTGGTTGCTTTCGGGGGAGAGGACTTAGAAAGAGAAAGGTATGTAGCGCCAAAAAAAACAACTAACCACTAAAATAATCCAATAAAATATTTTTTATTTTATTTAATTCTGTCAGGTATACGCAGGAACTGAAGCCAGCTAAAGAAGTTGGGAGTGAGAAAGGTCTCTATTCAGGACTCGGAACGGGTATCATGTGGCTGATAGTTTACATCAGCTACGCCGTCGCCTTCTACTACGGCATTACGCTCATAGTGCATGATCGCCATCTGGAGGAGAAAGAGTACACACCGGCAGTGCTCACTATTGTAAGTGCTTAAAAATAATATTTGCCCACTGGTGTGTATGTGTAGTATCAAGTATAACACAATACACATTGTCTTACATCTTAGGGTGATATCTTACCTCCTCCAAACGGTCTCCACCAAATTTTGTCCCTAGTATTCTTTTCCACTTCTCAGGCCTTCCCACCCTGCTCCGATCTTTTTCAACATAGTCTAGCCTTCACCTCTTGCTTGGTCTGATTCTATTTTTGTCATAACTTACTTATTTTTTAGCAAAATTATGTTTTCATTAATTGTACCATCTCATTAGATAATGTGTTTTTACATTTATAAAAATAGTATACAATCTACCAAATGTTCCCAGAATAGCTAGTTTTATTCCTTACCATCTCCTCCATCTCTTATCAAATTACAATTTATATTAGTATATTAAATTACCTGTTGCAATAGTACCTACCCTTATAACATTACCTGTGAGTCAATTTGACGATGATAAGATAATGACATTCAGCATAAAGGGGGTAAATGAGAAAACAAAAATTTGCAACACCGACAGTTTTCTAAGGTAAAAGCTACATGGCTTATCTGCCGTGTACAGAGATCATGCAACATTTCTCTTACTATTATTAGTCATCCAGATGCTAGGTAAGTTCTGCCACAAAATACTAATCAATAAGCTCAGAAAATTAGGGATAAGTGGCAATTTATTGGCTTGGTTGATTGGTTACTTATCTAATAGAATACTTTTGTTAAGATAAATGACTGTATATCTTATGAATTTATTCCTACCAGCGGTGTCCCCCAAGGTACACATCTGGGTCCTTTATTATTTATCCTATTCATCAATGACGCTACAATCATTTTCTACAGTATCGAAGTTTTACTCTTCACTGACGATATGAAACTGTTTAAGGTCATTAATGATGTGTACGATTACCTAATTTTGCAAGAGAATGTTAATAACTTTTTCAAATGGTGTTCTAGTAATAAACTTCACCTAAATTTTAACAAATGCCAAGTTATGAAATTGTACAAAATTAAACATTCATAAATATATAATTATTCATTGGGTAATTTTGACTTAAACTCTTTGGCCAAAATACTCGACCTGGGCATCATTTTTGACAAAAAAACTCTATCTCGTACAACTTCCATGGATTATCCATAGAATATGGATTATAGGGTTATGAAAATGTTGGGTTTTATAGTAAGGATTTCGAACGATTTAAAAAATATTTACACTTAAATTAAAAATTCTGTACACATCTCTCGTTATTAGCATTCTAGAATATGACTATAATTTGGTCACCTGTCTTTAATAATCACATTAATATCATTGAAAAGTCCAACAAAAAATTTTGAGGTGTATTAATTTTAGTCTTAGAATTCCTTTAGAATCAGTAGATTATGGATTTTTATAACATTCATTGAAATTGTTTAAGTTAAGTAACAGAAGAAAAATTTTTGATCTCATATTTTTATATAAAATTGTAAATTATCAGTTGGAGCCCTGATATATATATATATTTTTTTTTGTATTAGGCAATTCACCCTAAAAAGAGTGCTATGTGCCGTTAAAGTTAGGGGAGATGGTTATATTTTTATGGGAAATCTATACGGGAATAGGAAATCTCAAATATTGAAGTCATTCAAGTCTATGAACTTGTATAGAACTGAGAAAATGCGAGAATTGTTGAGAGAAAGTAAATAAGGAATACTAAGGGGAGATTGGTGGGTGATTTTTATAAGTAAACGATAAATGCCTTTGAAAGATGAATGATTTTTACAATTAAAGAAAACATGATCAAGAGTCTCATTTTCCATGCCGCACTGGCAGAGTGGACTATCTAGGACCCGGATTTTAAACAAATGGGATGCAATGGAGCAATGACCAATTCTCATTCTCGAGATACAGGAAATAAATCTTTTGGATTTTTTCTTGCCGTGGAACCAAGGTTTACTTGGTATATGATTTTGTATTCCAGCATAAAAAGCACCAGTTCGGGTTTTCGTATTAGTTCAATTTTCTTCCCAGGAGTGAATCATGTTGGATTTAAGAATTGGGATGACGTCAGAGATAGGAATTCTAAAATCTAAAGGATTAGAGCCAGAAATTGTTCCAAGTTTAGCTAGAGAATCGGCTTTCTCGTTACCCTCAATTCCCAAATGGCCAGGGACCCAAACCAATATTGTCTCGAAATTTAATTCATTTAAAGATTTAAGGGTGTTTCTGATATTATAAATAATATAGTCTTCTGGTTTATGGATATTTGAGGAAATTTTCAACACTGCGCTTAGTGAGTCAGTGCACAGTAAGGCTCGTCGAATATTGAAAAGCTGGATTTGACTCAAAGCTTGTTCAATTGCGAAGCATTCTGCAGTAAATATAGAAATTTCTTTAGGCAATTTATAAGACAAATCTAAATCGAATTCGGGAATGTGTACCGCAGCCCCACAATCTTTGTTATCAGACTTAGAACCATCTGTGTAAATGAGTGAAAATTCTGGAAACTTGAAGATGTAATGTTTTTAAATTTTTCCTAAACATTTTGATTAGATGAGGTTAAAATATCAGTTCGGAAGTCTGAAGTTATAAGGTTGGGGATATAATTGATAGAATCAAATGGGATAGTGAAAATAGGAAGGATAGGATCTTTTTGTAGATTTTGGAGGGAAGAAGACAGAGATTTGAATGAAAGAAAACTTTTTAGAAGGAGAGGAAGTCGATTTTTATCTGTCGATCTCTTTTCGTTATTTAAGTTATTGAACAAATAATCAAGGATTTGTTCTAAAGGGTGACGCGATACAGAAAAAGATTTAAAAATATATTTATCAGCCAGGAATTGTCTCCTCAAAATTAAGGGGGGATCAACACATTCTACCTGGAGAGAATTAATTGGAGAAGATTTCATCGCTCCAATAATTATTCTGAGCGCTTTGGACTGAATTCTTTCAAGTTTTTTGTCCAAATATTTAGGTAGCGGATCAAAAAGAAATGTTCCATAATCCAAATGGCTTCGCACTAGAGCACCATACATTAATTTAAGAGTAGTAGGATGAGATCCCCACCACACTCTGGAAACAGCTCGCATAATATTTAGCCCCTTTTCACACTTAGCCGAAATGTTCTGAATATGCGGGAGCCAGGAAAGTTTATGATCCAAAAGTAGTCCAAGAAATTTAATTTGCTTAACGATTTGAAGAGGGACACTATCAAAGCAGACAGAAAAGGGGGGTATTTTTCTTTTGCGCGTAAAAGCCACTACTTTGGTTTTAGACGTAGCTAAATTCATCCCATTAGTCAACAACCAAACTTTAATATTATGTAAAGCCAAATTCAATTCCTTCGCAGCGCGCGATAGATTTTTGTGTGATAAATATATAAGGAAATCATCAGCAAAATAAAGTCGCTTGATAGATGAAGGAATTACATTGTCTAAATCACTTATATATATATTAAATAATAAAGGACTGATTACGGACCCCTGAGGTAACCCTTTCCATAGTTTGCGATTTATCGTTTTTGAGGAAAAGTGGATAATAATGGATCTGTCTGTTAGTAAATTAATAATAAATTGAACTAGTTTTAAGGGAATTTTTATTTTAATTAATTTTTCTTTCAAAATGATAATCAATACATCGTCGTAAGCTGACGAAAGATCAAGAAATGTGGCCAGAGTGCAAGAATTAAGGGACTGAGATATACGGATGTCTGTTGTTAACACACTTAAATTATCTATGGTTGATTTCTTTTTCCGGAAGCCATATTGATTAGGAGAGATAATTCTGTTATTTTCAACAAACCATTCCAATCTGTTCTTTATCAAGTGTTCTGCTACTTTCATTAAACATGACGAAAGAGCAATAGGACGATAGGATGAGATTTCAGATGGATTTTGGCCTGGTTTTAAAATCGGAAGGATTTTTTGAACTTTCCAGACTTCCGGTATAAATCCTGTTTCGAACATGTAATTAATTAGGGATAAAAAATATTCAACCGACATATCTGAGAATGCTTTAATGAAACTATATAAGATTCCATCAGGGCCAGGAGAAGAGTCTGGAAGGAAATTGATTACTCGATTTAATTCACTTACTGAGAAAGAAGAGTCCAGCCAGCTAGAGTGAGATGGATAAGAAATAAAGGAAGGCATTTCCTCACATCTGGCAACTGACGGAGGAGCTATCTTATCAGCAAAACCTATAATAATTTCTTCTGGAATATGTTTGGAACGCTGGGGAGTATATGACGAACCGAATTTTTTTAAATTGGACCATACGGATGACTGGGGAGATTCAGGAGACAAGCGTTCACAGAATTTTCGCCATCCAGACCGCTTTTTGTTTTTCAAAACGCGTTTCGCTTCTGCCTGGGCGCGTTTCACAGAAAGGTAATTTTCGAAAGACATACATTTACGGAAAATGGAAATTGCTTCTCTTCTGGATTTAACAACACTAGTGCATTCTTCATCCCACCATGGGGTGAAATGTTTTATCTTAATGTTTACATTACGTTTTTTAAGTGTTTTTTCTGCAGCTTTTATTATCATGTTAGGAAATAATTCACATTGTAAACTAGTGTTGACAAGGGAAGACTTAGATGCTTGAACAATGGAGTCTAATTCTGAAGAAAAAATTCTCCAATTCGCGTCTTTCGTTTCAAATTTAAAACTATTGTTTATCGAAAAGGAATGCGTGGAAGATAGATGGTGGAAGGTAATTATTATAGGAAAATGGTCACTGGAAAGTGGATCTTTAATAATGTTCCAAGAACATATGGGAATCACCGAAGATGAGCAAAGAGATAAATCGACTGCACTTTTCCGATGTTGAGGGGCAGTGAAACGAGTTGGAGATCCATCATTTAGAATACATAAATTATAGGTATCCATAAATTCTAATAGATTATGGCCAGAACGGTTTGTTAACTCACTGCCCCAAGAAGGAGAATGAGCATTGAAGTCCCCAAGTATCATATACGGGGGACGAATCTGGGATATAAATGTTGACCAATCGTTTTCAACAAAAATTGTAGAGGGAGGGATATATATTGATAGTAATGTAATATCAGATACAACAGCTGCTACTATCTGAAAATTATTGGGGAGAGTGTGGAAAATAATTTGTTTAAACGGGATAGAATTATGTATAATAAGAGCAGTGCCACCTTTGCCATCCAGTCTATTATGTCTTAGACAATGATATCCAGGAATTTTAAATTGGTATGAGGGTTTTAACCACGTTTCGGAGATGGCAGCAACTGAAATATTATGTTCATCAAGTAACTGTACAAGATCAATTTTGTTGGCGAATAGACTTCTACTATTCCATTGAAGTATTTTGCTCAGTTGCGGATACATCGGGAAGGCTAGAGAGTAAAGATTTCATATAATCGGCAGCGTTGGACGGTACTTTATTGTTATTTGAAAGGATCGTAATTAATAGGGTAATTAAAGTTTGAATAAAAGAAGAATTTTCAATCATTACTTTAGGTAAGATATCGGAAGTAGAACAGTTTTTTAAGGCAGTCCCATTGGGATCCTGGGATTTATTATTCCCATTCGGGTTAAGTAAAAGATCATTATGTAGTTTTTTATCGAAAGAAGGAATAAATTTTGGATTAGATTTTATCGGTTTGAAAATTGTTTCTTTGTGGGAAGATGATAGAGGGGATTTAGGGAAAGAAAAATGAAAGATAGAAGCGTTAGACGTTATCTCTGCAAAAGATTTTTTCGTAGGAGAGAATAATTTAGAAGCCTGAAAGTAGGAAATGTTGTCTGCAGCCATTGACTGTTTGATATTTCTCTGTCTAGATAACTCTGGACAGGCCACACTAACAGCAGTATGGTTGCCCTTACAATTAATACAAATAGGGTTATTCGTTGTATTTTGACACTGTTCAAAGGGATGATCCTCTCCGCAATGGAAGCAACGAGGAGGGGAACGACAAATAGGTTTTGAATGACCAAAACGGCAACAGTTGAAACATTGGATCGTCGGGAATCTGTATACTTCAACGGGAAGAGCGTTATAATAAATAAATACACGGGATGGTAATGTTTGACCTTCAAAAGTAATAACAACGGATTGGGAAGGTTTCCATATAGTGGTGCCGGTGGAAGTATCCTTGAAATTCAAACGACGTGCTTTTAAAACTTTTGGAGTTAATTGAGAGTCATTAAGAGCGTCTACTATTTCTGTTTCTGATAGATCGATTGGGATACCTCTTACTCTGCCCATTCTGGTTAAATTGAAAGTAGGTATGAAAGATTTAAATTTATTATTTGAAAGAGAACCTATTTTTTTAACAAAATCATTAGCTAATGTGGCGGATTTAAATTCTATGGATAGTTTGTATCGACCTTCCGGTTTTATTGATCCATTTATAATACCGAGGTTATTGAGTTTTGAGCTAAAAATAAATTTACCAAAATCCAGGGGATGAATTATTTTCCCCTGTTCAGTCCTTTGGACATTAACAATAAATGGAGCTGAAGATGAAATAGAATACATAAGCTCAATGGCTTTTGCTTCTGTAGGAATGGTATCATTATAACTTCCATGAGAGGTTGGGGATTCGTTTGTTTGTGAAAGAGATTTAATTTTAGGAGGTACATTAAGGCAAAGCGGAGGTCGTCGTTTTCGGGAAGGAATGGTTACAGAAGCTTGGGAATCATCAGAATCGTAGACGTCTGCAATATTAGAAATGGACTCAGGGTCAGGAGGTCGATTTTCATCCTCCTCCATTTCAACAAATTAAAAAAAAAAAAAAAATTAAACAATAAATATTATTTAAGAAATAATAAATGATAGAAATAATACACGCAGCTGCGTCGCAAACCAATAATAGAAACAAAAATAATGAATACAAAAAGGTAACAATAAATAAATCTTATCTGTACGCCGCGCCGCCGTCAGTAAGCCGTCAAACACAGAGCACTGGAAGTAAACACGACTGCACACTACCGAGGTTCGGTGACTACTCCCCTGATATATTAATGTTGATTCACTTTCATGTTCCTACATTAAATCAAGGTTCTCTAGTAAGTATGTATTATTGTAACAATTATACTACGGTTTCAGGCTACAATTCTGTTATAAATAGATTCCACACCACTGGTAACTTGTACGCAATGTTAGCTGATGTTTTTAACATGCCCTTATCGGAATATAAATCTATACTGATTAAATATTTTAGTAGTACATACACAGACAGTTATTTACTAAGATAAGCTTATGTTATATACGAAAAATAACCTACTAGTGGCTCCACAACATCAAGTACACACCCGTTTTTCATCAAACCTGGGTTGCTTGGTTCCTAAAACAAATACCTCGTTCGCTCAACGCCAATTCTGGTTCATCGCTACGAAAATATATAATGCATTGAGAACCGACGTAAAGTCGTATAATTCTAACTCCCTTTTTACTGCCCGAATAAAACATTGGTTATTTGAAAGGGGACGAGCTTTCTACAAAGACTCCTTAAACTCATAAAACTATTCCAAAAAATATTACTTACTCTATCATACCTTCTTTCCAATTTCTTACATGGCACGAATTTTAAACATGTACTCTTGTAGTAAAATACCTACAATTTTTATTCCAACTTTTAGTTTCCATCTCCATCAAAATATTATTTATCTTTATTTCTCACCTTATTTTTAATTTTTATATTTGCATTTAGTTTTATTTATTCTTGTACGTTTTTATCTTAGATTTTCTTATTTTCATATTACATATTACTTTTTATCTGTTTATTATTATATTTTATTAATGAAGTATTTTATGTATGACTACCACAACACGGGCATTAGCCTAGTGTGATAGTCAAAAGAAAATGTACTGCATCATCCTGTAAATATTTATTAAATAAAAAAATAAAAAATATTATTTGATCACTATATAACACAAAGATATTAGAAGAACGAGATGTGCTATGAGCAGTTCATACTGTGTGGAATTGTTTTGCCGAGTGTCGCCGGTTTTGGTCACCAATACTACTGCACACCTTCGCTTACGCTAAGGTATCCGCACTAATACATAGAACAGATTTCTGTGCGTACACGTCCCGATACCGTTCAAAGTACCCTAATTAGGTAGTACTCCGCCTACGGTCCGGCGGCCAACATAGCATTTCTCGTTCTTCTAATATCTTTGATATAACATGTTTTATGTATTTTTTTTCTTCTTTATTTCTTTTAATAACTATGTGGTGTATGTGTGTAAGGGGGACAGCATGAGAGCGAGACAGCGAGTACGAGACGTATATAAGAGATCGTATGAGCGGGAATGAGCCTCTCAGTCCAGAACCGTGATAGTCTTCTTTCAAATAAATATTATAATACAGTAAAACTCGCTTAAGAAGTTCCCACTTAAGAAGTTTTCACGCTTAAGAAGTTTTGATTTTTGGTCCCTTGAAAATTCCATACAAAAAACACGATTTTTTCCCACATAAGAAGTTTTAGAGCTAAAACTGCTTCCCGCTTAAGAGGTTTTAGAAATCCGGCGGTAAAATCAACACAAACGAAATATTGTGTCGCAAAATATCTAAAATGAACCTTTTTCCAAGTCATAAATTGAAAGACGTTGACTGAAACCCATACCTAGTACCTGAGACCATAAAACCCTTTGTCGGCCGCCGGGCCGTAAGCCGTAACTTGCCGTAACCAATAAATAAACCAAATACCCCGTCTCCTAATCCCCTAACTAGGTAAAATAGCAATGGAACGAATAAACAATGCGGAATTATGTAACAAATATGCAAGCGTCTTTAAGGCCGAAATAACATGAAAGATTATATTGAACTCAACCTTAATGACAACGTGGGCTAGATCTACATTTGACGCCTCCTTCAATAATCTTCCCTTTGATAATGAACATAGAGATGTTTCGTAATATTATTGTATAAAATTTTTATTCCATCGAATTTGTAAAACACGAAAAACTTTTGATAATCTATCGGATCACGGTTAATACGGAATATTTCACCTTTAAATACATAACAACATGATTATATGGCGGGGGAGATGGTAAAATATGCATTATAATAACGTTTTTTTCATTCAAACATCAAAAATTGCCGTGCATCATGTTTCATCTGACATTTGTCGTAAATTAAGTTTGAAGGTTAGGAAATACATATGCATAAATTTAAAATGTAGATTGAAACGAAACTTCGCAAATGATTTTTGTAGTTTTTGGATGCGTTCACAGATTATAATTCCAGCGTCAAACAGCTCGTATGATATAACTTTCTGATTCAAGCATCAAGCCATTTATTTATGTGCGAAATCGTAGCTATTCGATGTCTGCTAGTTAGGTAGGACCATAAATGAACCTACAGGTAGGACATAATATTGAGCTGCGCATATTATTTTCATAAGGAATTTCTAGAAAAGGATTAAAATATCTTTAAAAATATACGATAGTCGACTGTGCCTGGCGAAAATACATCATAACAATAGTCTCTCAAATCTCAAATGCCATTGGAGCAAGCAGCAAGCGTGCAAAAAAGTTAAAGTCCGCCAACTAATAAGCAGTTTGCCGCGTAGACTTTGTGAGATTTTTCTGTGCAGTGCCATGGCAGGGTTGCAGTACGCAAACGGTTCTGAGGCAAAGAACCCGCTATCATTAGTTTGCGGTTAGCAAAATTACTTGCGGTGTCCTTTTATCAAACCGCTTGGTAAAATTAACCACAACAAGTCTTTCTTTCTCCCTCAGTTCATATAGTAAACGAAAGCGTAAAAAAGAGACGGCGTATATCCACAGCTCTGTCTTCAACTGTCAAGTTAAGAGTGAGTAATCACTAACAAGTAAATATGTATAATCCAGTTGCCTTTACACCAATTTAAAATAAGATCAACAGTATGAACCTTTTGGAATGCTGCAACTTTTACTATCCGAATTCGAGTGGCTTTTTCGAGGGATGTACTTTAACAGTTTTAAAATTGTGTTTACTTTGTCCATGGGATGGTTTTGTTTTGATTTGTAATGTTTAGTCTCGATTTTAACGTTTCACCATCTACACCTTACCACCAACGCTCCATTTCTTCACCCGCTGACCTACGCTTTTTCGATTTTTTACCTACTGAACTCTCTGACCAACACTATTTTCCACTGAATGTCCTAACTCAACCGCCGACCCACCTCTTTTCCACTGTTTTTCGAGTTATTTTATCCAGTATCATACCGCCGAATATCGCATTTCCCAACTGCCAACCCGCCGCTTTTCCATTGATTTTCGAGTGATTTTTTCCAGTATTATACGAATATCGCTTTTTTTCGCTACCGATATTTCCCCGCCGACCTCCGCATTTCCACTATTTTCCGATAATCTGACAATTTTTGTGCGTATTTTTCTATCATGTTTTTATCCGGAGTACCTAAACCGGTTGTTGTAGAACGAAAACCATTAACGATTTCCCAAAAAATTGAAATCATCAGAGAGTTAGATGCGTCGCGCGGAGAAACGCGCATGCAATTGGCAAAAAGGCTCGCGATTCAGGTGACAACTTTAAATGGAATAGTGGCGAAAAGGGAGAATATCTTGAAACAATCACAGGAAACAGGACCTCTGAATCGCCAGAAGACGGTTCCTTGTGGAGTACAGGACATATCCGATCTATGCTCCGAGGAACCAGAAGAGGATGAAGAAGATATTGCTGAAGAAAATGAAAACCCCAAGAAAATACCAACCTGTGGGCAAGCACTCGCCCACTTAGATGCCTTTCAGCATTTCTTGATGGGGAGTACAGAAGTGCCCGAGTGCTTCAAGGGTTATTTGGCAGAGATGCAAAATTTTACAACAAAAGAATTCAATAATAGAGTTAAGCAATCTACTATAGATAAATACTTCGAAAAAAAATAATAATTTATATGTAGGTATGTAAATAAACTTTTTATAATCAACTATGTTCTACCATTTTTCATTTATTTCACATTCCCACCTTTTTCTAAATACATATGTAATACTAATTACCATGATAACTAGAAGATGTATATATATTTTTTTTTTTTTGACCGCTTGGATCATATGAGCTTGTTTTCACGACAATTTAACGTAGGTAGACATAGGAATGACATATGCCCCGGACTCGAGTTATTAAATGGCTAAAATTGAATCCCACTTAAGAAGTTTTCCCACTTAAGAAGTTTTTTTTCCCCGGTCCCTTGGAAAACTTCTTAAGAGAGTTTCACTGTACAAGCATTGTTATTATTGAGTATGTAGAGTTAACATACGTTACAGTGGCGCAGCACGGTAGTTCGTAAATTATTAAAAGTTTACGGAGAATCAGATGATTCAAGAAGATTATTCGAATTTTTGGTGATCACAGTATAGTCTGGCGCTTTTGGGCGTTGGATCGCTAAATTTTGAAGGAAGAAGAAGAAAAATAAAAGGCTATCAAATTGGAGAATTCACACGCAGCCGAGGCGAGCACGCAGATCGGGCCGGGCAAATTGCGCGGTAAAAACGCAATTTTACACGTGTGTGGGAGCCGACATTGCAACATTTTGTCGAGAGTACACCGTTACACGGGGTACGCAGAAGATCCAGGATCAAGATCGGCATCAAGGGTGAATTGGCCGGAATCCGGGACCGGGGTTCTGTCGCTACAGCGGGAAGGAAGACCTTGGAAGGTGATCGTGTCCGCAGCTGAAGGGAGACGGAGCCAGAAAAGGGTGCTGAGACGTTGGTGATTCACAGGCTCAGGGCAGGGGCTCGGAGCATAACCTCTGGAAGGGCTGAGATACGTATATTTTATTCAACTTGTTTCAGTTCTTCTCCCAATGGAGGCGATTTGTAAGAATTTGGGGACGTTCTGTTACAGAACGGGAGACTGGTCATTGTTCAGGGAACGATTGGATCAGGCCCTCATTTTAAATGATGATAAGTTGTTGTCACCAGAACGCAAAAGAGCATTTTTGCTGAGTTGCCTCACGGAAGAAACTTTCTCTCTATTATGTGATTTATGTTTTCCAAAAAAGGTTTCTGTTTGTTCTTTTGAAGATTTATGTAAATTATTTGATTCACATTGCAAACCAGTTAAAAATATTTTTGAGTCTCGTGAATTATTTTATAAATGTAAACAGTTTCCTAGCGAATCCGTTAAAGATTACGCGGCTAGATTGAGAGGGTTAAGTTTATCTTGTAATTTTGAGCTGAGATTGGAACCATGTTTAAAGGACATATTCGTTATTGGGATTTTTAATGAAAAATTGAAACACAAGCTATTCGTAGAGGCAATCAATACTTCTTTTACGGATTGCATTAATCTAGCGGCGACGTGGGAACATGTTGTGGCTTTTAAAAAAGTAAATCCGAATTTAAATGTTGTTCATAAGGAAAGCGAGTATTTCCATAAATCCAGGAAAGATAGTCCTTCCAGGAATAAAAATTCAATGCGGAGTAAATCACCGGTTAATGGTACGTTAAAAACTTGTTTTTTGTGTGGAAAAAAAAATCATTTGCAAAGAGATTGCTGGAAAAAAATTTTGTGTAATCATTGTAACAAATCGGGTCATCCTAGTAATTTGTGTAAATACAATAAAAACTATGTAGGTACTAAAAATAAATGAAAAAAAATAATTGAATTCGGTGTTCGTGGTTAATAATAATGTGGGGCCGGAACCCACATATATAGATTTGTTAATTGGTAACATAATATTGCCGGCGTTGGTAGATACGGGAGCTGCGATAAACGCGATACCATATGAAGTGTATTTAAGATATTTTGTTTCTTACGATTTAGAAAAGTATAATGTTCATTTGTCAGGGTATGACGGAACGCAGTTAAATGTTTTAGGTAAAGTGAATTTAGAGGTGTCATTTTTAGGTAAAAGTGCGAAAATACAGTTCGTAATAATTAAAAATGGTAATTCTACAATAGTTGGTAGAGATTTTTTACAAGTTTTCGGTATCGGATTAAGTGGAATAAATTCTGTAAAATTCAGTGAGATTAATTGTGATAATCATCTTGTTTTTCGTGAAAGTTTAAAGAAGAAATATGCTCATGTTTTTTCAGAAAAATCGGGTAGGCTTAAAAATTATGAGGCAAACATTGAAGTTAATTCGGACTTTAGGTCAAAGTTTGTAAATCCGAGGCCATTACCTTTTAGTTTACGTGAGAAAGTAGAGATAGAGTTACAGAGAATGTTGCATGAAGACATTATTGAAAAGGTAGAAATAAGCGATATTGCAAGCCCGATTGTTGTTGTAAAAAAGAAAGACGCTTCAATTAGGATTTGTACTGATTTCAAAACAACATTGAATCCTATGTTAGCGAAGTTGAAATACCCACTACCTCGTATTGACGATTTAATTTCATCTCTGAATGGTGCAAAATATTTTGCTAAGATAGACTTACGAAATGCATTTGGACAAATTTCATTGAACGAAAAGTCTAGAAAATTATGTGTGATTAGTACGCATATAGGTTTATTTGCATATAAAGTATTGCCTTTTGGCTTAAGCACGAGTCCGGCCATCTTTATGCAAGTCATTACGGCGATAGTTGGTGGACTTAGGAACGTTCGTGTATTTTTAGATGATCTACTTTTATTTGGGAATTCTAAAGAGGAATTATTTTCTATTTGTGAAGCAGTACTTAGCAAGTTAAGTGATTGCGGATTAACTATTAATGAAAATAAGTGTTCTTTTCTAGAAACAGAGATAGAATATTTAGGTTATAGAATTTCGCAGAAAGGAGTTATGCCTTTAGAAAATAAAATATATGCTATTACCCAAATGAGTGTACCGAAAAATGTTTCGGAACTTAGAAGTTTGCTGGGAGTTATTTCCTACTATAGGTCTTTTATACAGAATGTGTCAGGTATTTTGTCTCCTTTATACCAATTGTTGAAAAAAGGGATAAAATTTGTATGGTCTCAGGAATGCAATATTGCGTTTGAGCAAGTTAAGAAACTGCTGACGTCAGACAATATTTTGGTGCATTTTGACCCACAATTACCTATCAAGCTAATTACAGACGCGAGTGATATAGGTATATCTGCTATTATATGTCACGTATATGAGAATGGCATGGAAAGACCGATTGCATTCGCTAGCCGTTTATTGTCAAAAACGGAATTGAGGTATTCCATTCTAGATAAGGAAGCGTGTGCAATAATATTTGGTTTAAAAAAATTCTTTCAATATTTATATGGTAATAAATTCGTTCTAACTTGTGATAATAAAGCTTCGGTACATATTTTGAACACTGAAAAACAAGTGCCAATACTAGCGGCAAATAGGCTACAGCGCTATGCGTTGATTTTACAAACATTTGACTATAATATAGAATATGTCAAGTCGGGTGAGAACAAAGCGGATTTCTTATCTAGATTGCCGGTTAATAGTAATAATAATTTAAGTGATTGTATCGACGAGGTCGACGGTAGCGAATATTTCTTAAATTATATTGGTAGTCTGAACGTTGATAAGATTGAATCGGATTTTTTAAATATAATTGAGGCGGAAACGACAATTTCAAAAGAAACGATGAAGCAGTTTTCGATTAAAGATGTAAACATAGCAAGCATTACTGGGTTCGTAATCAATGGTTGGCCGGATAAAAAGTTTTTAAAGGATGACTTGTTAAAATTCTGGTATTTTAGAAATAAATTATCGACTTATGACTCGTGTTTATTTTATAATAATAAATTTGTGGTTCCGAGGGAATTAAGGGAAATCATATTGAATTTCATACATCAATCGCATTTAGGTATTGTTAAATCTAAAAATCTTGCTCGAAATTATTTTTTTTGGTTAGGTATGAACTCAGAGGTAGAAGCAACTGTGAAGCAGTGCGTTCGATGCTTGGAGTGTTTACCCACTCCATGTAAAGTTGAGTTACAGCCGTGGCCAATCAGTGGATTAATATGGAATAGATTGCATATTGATTTCATGGGACCTTTTGGTGGTTACAATTTTTTGATAATCGTTGATGCAACTACAAAATGGATAGACTGTCACATCGTAAATAAAGTAGATTCGTTTTGTACAATAAAAGTTTTGAAAAGATTATTTTCTAATTTCGGAATTCCGGAGCAGATAGTAAGTGACAATGGTACAGCGTTCACTTCAACAGTTTTTAAGGAATTTTGTCATAATTTTAATATTAAATCGTTGACATCTCCTGTCAACCATCCAGCTTCTAACGGACTTGCCGAAAATGGGGTTAGAACGGTAAAGAATTTTTTAAAAAAAATTATGATAAATAATAAATTGCCTGCTGATTTTGAGGATAAACTTTTAACATTTTTGGTTGATATTAGGAATACGCCTTCTATGTCTACGGGGATTGAACCTAGTAAATTAATTTTGGGAAGGAAAATTAGATCAATTTTTAATACAATCATTCCAATATTAGATAATGTTGAAGGTCAAGGTTTTAAAGGGATTGATAACACGATTAAAGATAAGATGTTATTGAGTCAGCAAAAACAAAAAAAGTATTATAGAGGAAAAAAAATTAAAAAGTACTTTGATGTTGGATCTAAAGTTTTAACCAGGGATTTGAGAAGTGATAAAAACAAATGGATTTTAGGAGAAATTTATAAAAGATTGGGGAATAGGGTTTATTTAGTAAAAATTATGTCTACAGGACAAGTGTGGAAACGCCACCATGATCAAATTTCAGAGAGGAAGGTTAGGTGGGGGGAGAGTGACAGGTCTGATGATTTGCTGGACCTGGGTCCACTCTCGGACGTGGACATGACCAAGTTTCCTAATTCCTCTGATTTTTGCAGGTCACCTACACCATGGGAGGGGAGGTTACGCCCTCGAGGACAACGCCCATGCTACACCGAATGAAGAGTCAAGAACATACATAATTACATATAAATTGGAAATTAAATACATAATGGAAATAATTAAATATATTTGGCTTATATAAATTTGTAAAAATAAAAAGATGTAATTATGATTTAAGTGTGGGGGTGTGGTGTATGTGTGTAAGGGGGACAGCATGAGAGCGAGACAGCGAGTACGAGACGTATATAAGAGATCGTATGAGCGGGAATGAGCCTCTCAGTCCAGAACCGTGATAGTCTTCTTTCAAATAAATATTATAATACAAGCATTGTTATTATTGAGTATGTAGAGTTAACATACGTTACAACTAATGTTTATTCTTTTTTCTTGTTAACCTATATAATCATATATTTTTCCTTTCTTTCTTATATACATATACTGTATGCTGGTATACTGTCAATAATTTTTGTACATAGCACTTGTGCCGTTAATTATAAATAAATTACTGTAGTAATTTTGCTGGCGCCCAACGTGGTACCAGGCTTTGAATCTGACGATCATTACATTTTCTAATAAAACAATATTTAATTAAATTTTTAAAGGTGTTCTTCGGCGTGTTGGTCGGAGCGCAGAACCTGGGATTGACGGCACCCCATATCGACGCATTCAATAGTGCGCGTGCAGCCGCCCACGGCGTGTTTGCCATCATCGAGCGCAAGTCTGAGATAGACAGCCTCAGTCCCGATGGGGCAGAACTTGAGAATCCCCGGGAGGACATAGTCTTCAGTGATATATATTTTCACTACCCCTCGAGGCCTGATGTTAAGGTAAAGAAAAATTATATTGCGCTGGGCAACTTCTCAAAACCAATATACTAACTTACTATTTAGAACATACAATGAAAGAGGTCAAATAATCTGTCTCTGATTATAATTCTATTTCAATGAAGTCAATTAAAATTGAGTTGTTTTGAATTTAAGTGTAGTTTTCAAAATTGGAACTGATTGTGTCAAGAATTCAGACATAAATTGATAATATCTCATCTTAATCTTAATCTAATCATGGAAAAATATTCGCGTTAAAGAATTGCTGCTATAAATAGTTTTATTGATCATTCTGCAGCAATTGTCCTTGTTCTGATGTGTTCTTTGTATAAACTTTCAACTTCAAAAATCTTGTGATTTTTAATATAGAGCTGGTTGAATCCACAGATACACATCAACATTTGGACGATGTCAGGCTCGCGATCGTCATGAGGAGGGGTTGTTTTTACAACTCATTCTCGTGTTCAATAGTTCAGCTGTGGAATGATTAACTACTTTTTGTTTTTCCTCTATCCTATAGTATGGATCTCTTCAAGACTAGGCTTCCCTTCTTCCCTTACTTAGAAATACCCTTCATACAGTTTCCCAAAAAGACAAAACTTGAAACGTGGCGTGAATTTATTCATTAGCTTCGTCGAGACACTACGCAACGCTTGTGTGCCCTTCTCAATTAGTTAATAAATAAATAATTAGGCAGTCAAAAGGGAAAAATAAAGTGTATGAAATCAATTTTGACATTGTAACGTATTACAAATATTGACGAATAATGGCTTTCCATTTACGTTTAAATATTTATTAAATTACTCGTTGCTTACGTGCATTGTGTGGAATGTCTGTACGAAGCTATTGAAGCATAAACGATATTGATTTACCTAAATGTTGATTCTTGTTCCCTTCAGATCCTCCGCGGCCTAAACCTCGAGGTAAAAGCCGGAGAAACCTTGGCGCTTGTGGGCTCGTCCGGCTGCGGCAAGTCTACCTGCATCCAGCTCCTGCAGAGACTTTACGACCCGTCACAGGGGAAGGTCACCATCGCGGGTCGGGACATCAGGGAGTACTCTGTGTCCTCGCTGCGGGGCGCAATTGGACTGGTGGGGCAGGAGCCGGTGCTGTTCGCTGCCTCCATCAGGGACAACATCAGGTAACCCTAGGCAAGTCCTATTCAAAATGGCTATTTATAGGATTAATCAGATTTTTTATTTTGGGTCATGGAAAGAGTTTTGTAGTAGGTATAAAGTAGGGGGGTTGAGCCAGAGCGAGGCCAGTTTAAAACCCAATAAAGTGCGAGTAAATTTTTATACTTAAACTAAAAATGTTCTTTTAAAACTTTAAAAAGATGAAATATTAATAGAACACTATCCTTTAACCTTGAAGAGGTTAATAAACAAGTATTGGTGCACACGCACTGTTGCTACATTTACGAGGAACTGTACCGAATTCATCAAACTCAAGAAGCCAATGTCCACCAATATACAGATTTATAAAAGTCACTGGGTGACGACCGGCAGGAATTCCTGAGAAATTTCCCAAGACAGCTGTCGAAGCGATTGAGTTCAATAGAGGGCGATGGAGTTTGGACTAAATTATGTTCAAAATTTGGAGGACAAAAATTCGTCAGCGGTAGTAGTGGATGGGGGATTTTTACTATATAATTCGTCATCTTAGCTCATGTAATTCAATAGGTGGACAGTTCATATTTTATGGAAAGGTTGATACGGTAGTCAGAGCCAGCTACTGACGTCAGCAAAGAACTGGGCTGTGACCACAGTCTGACTCCTAAAACCTCAAAATCCATCATGAAAAAGCTCCAATTTTTCTGGAATTTAGAAAAGACTAGACCAGCCATGCTGAAGAAGGAAATTAACAAATAGCGCTGGACTTTGAGACAGAGAGATAAAACACACATATTACTGTCGGCTCAGTGGGGCAGCAAGCAATAAATGAAAATATAAATATATAAATTTTCTCTCTTTTCGGGGTTCATTATTTCAATAGGTATTTATTATGAATGAAAGCAGTTTTTTTGGTATTTAGAAAGCCTAAGCTTTTGCAATCGAATACATAATTAAAAGTATGTTTTATCTTCAGATATGGAAAGCCTGACTGCAGTCAGGCAGATATTGAAGAAGCCGCTAAGAATGCTAATTGCCACGCGTTCATTAAAAAACTCCCTAGAGTAAGTTATTTGGCCAATATTTATCTAAGAACCACATTTTCTTTACTTTAAATAACACAGTGGACATGTTATGGAGATTTTCATATTTTACCAATATCGTCTTGTCTGTTTCAGGGTTACAACACAATGGTAGGCGAGCGCGGAGCGCAGCTGTCTGGCGGGCAGAAGCAGCGTATCGCCATCGCACGCGCTCTCGTCAGGCGGCCCGCCATCCTGCTGCTGGACGAGGCCACCTCGGCCCTGGACTCCCGTTCCCAATCCAAGGTGCAGAAGGCACTCGACAAGGCATGCCTGGGCAGGACCACCATCATAGTATCGCATAGGTAGTACCGTTACATACATCACCCCAGTAGATGCTACAACCCTTGGAGTTTCTGGTCGCCTCAAGGAAACGCCAACACTCCTGCTGGTGTAGTGCTATTTCTGTCCAGTTTTTTATGCCTGCTGCTGGGATGTTTCCCAATGGGTTTGTAGTAATCACTAGCACAATACATTCCAGATTATCCACGATAGTGAATGCTGACAAGATAGTGGTGATAGAGCACGGCCAGGTGGTGGAAGTGGGAACTCACTCTGAGCTCATGGAGCTACAAGGCTCCTACTACAAATTGGTCAATACAGACGTCCCCGCCACACATCCCAAAGCCTCCCAGGGTGAGATATCCAAATCTAATGCAAGTTATAGTTTCACTAGCCCTAATATGAGATGATACTTTACTGTGTATTCTTCAAAATCCCACATATCTTGGGACAACCCAAACAACCCGTTTAACAGATATTCAAATGTAACATTGTCATCAGATGGCTATTCAGCGCCAAATTGTTTTTTTGACAGTTGAAAGATCCCTGTTAAATGGCTATTCTAAGGAGGGTTGTTTTACAGAATTTGAACAAGTCATCAAATTTCAATGTTGATTTTCAAGTTCTGTAAAGGTTCTATTCAAGTTCTGTTATTATTTAAGTTTTGTGAAACAACTGGCCAATAGTGATATATATTAATACACTTTGATCGGGTTATTTTTTCGCCGGCTGACCGCTGAAAACGGGCGAAAATAAAGGTCCCGCGTGAATTTCTTTAATTTGTTTTAAATCGCTATATCTTCGAAAATAATGGAAATATTTCAATAAAATTTTCTACATACTAACTCAGCATACCCAAGCTATAAAATTTCTAGCCGAAAACCAAGTATTATTTCTAATGCAACATAATAAATCGAAAACAAAGTCATTGTTGAGTCATCAGGGTTCAATTTTTTAAATATAAGCTAGGTTTCAATTTTATAAAATTACAAATTATTATATTTTCACCAAGCCCAAATCATTATATAAACAAAAACAATTGCCACGTCACTAGTATCGTCAGAGTAACACATTATTACCCATTGAAATACCACGTGTGCAATTGCCCCTCGCACAGTACAGCGGACCAAAACCATCGGAACGTGCTAATAATATTGGTTATTTTTTCAAATGAAATTTAAAATAATCACTTAGATAGAATGCTTCTCGTATTGCTCACGTAATATTGTTTATTGTTTTTCACCATACACTATTAGGCTTAAGTTTTTAATCACCTTTATATAATTAGTTACAGTCACGTCTAAAAATTGTTCATCTAATATTTCATTGTTCTTCCTCCATATCACTTTCTTCAGAATCACTGAACTGTAATGGCATCACTGACATTCTTCTCCTACAAGGAATTTCTTCACTTCCACTAGATTCTTCTCTTTCACTATGGAATTCAGGCAAATAATTACTAGAACAGGCAGATAAATTATCTGCGACGATTTCATCATCACTTTCGTAATTTTCAGAATCCATTTTGAAAGGTTTGAAAAAGCAAATATAAATATTATCTCCTCGGAACACAACCGTAGGACAATTTGCTTTTTAAAAACTGGCATACACTTGTAAATATTTATTATGGTCCGCCTAACTGTGTTTGCCGATACCTGCTGTTTTTAAATGCGCCCGACACTCTCCGCTCGCTCGCACCCAGGAGTTGAGTGGGTGCGGAACAGAGATAAAGAGATTTGTTTCGGGTTTCATGGTCATAAAAACCCTCGTTCCAGGAATTGAAGTATTAGAATGACAGAATATGTTATCTAAATTACTTATTTCGTTGATCTTCAAACGCAATACCTATCAAGTGTCAGGTGTTCAATAATATAGGTCATTTTAGTTGAAATATCGATGTACACAAAAGACTCCAAGATAAATAAAAAAAAAAAGACTTGCATTGCAATTTGATAATTATGTACATATAGTTGGGACCTTTACAAAGAGATTGGCATATAATATTCATATAAAAACATTGGATAATTTCTTCTTTTCTGCCATTGAAATGAGGCGGGCGCAGAAGGTAGAAATACCCTTCCCGACGTTAAGCATCAATCGACCAAACGGGTAGAAATACCCGTCCCGATTAAAGTGTGTTGACAGAACTTGAAAATCAGCTATAAAATTTGATGAATTGTTCAAATTTTGTGAAACAACCCGTCCTGAGTCCGTTTCATCTTTTGAACAAATTGTGATCAGCAGAAGATGACTACTATCATGTTGTTTGTGATCAGCAGAAGATGACTACCATCATGTTGTTAAGCTTGCCAGCTTATTACAATGTGATAGAAAGCTGAAATGCACCTGGAATCGACGAGTAACGGGGACCTTTCAAATGTAAAAAAAAAAAACAAAATGGCACAGAAAGGCCATTTGACGAATTTATTAAACGTGAATTTGTCACTGTGGTATAACTGGGCCTTAATGTATAGTGATTAGTCTAGCGAAACTTAATCAGGGTGTTGTTGGCAAGGCGGCTCATTTTCATTGATGACTGGTAATGCCATGTTCTGGTGCATTTTCCTTTTTCACCGAGGTACTTGAGTTGAATGTGTTGTGACAGTTAACCTGGATTGTTGTACCAAGTATTTAACTGTGTGTTTTATTGTGAGTTGATAGTTAGGTGTGCAACAATTTTTGCAGCCTCACAATGTTTGCTCTGTAGGTCGTTTGAATCTTGAATGTTTCTAGACACCAAAGTCATTTTTATTTACAGGTTTAAAGCCTTCCCGAAGTCGCGGACTTAGCAGAGCTTTAGTGGACTCCTTTACGGCAATATCTGAAGTCTCTTTCGAGAAGACCTCCAGTTCCTCATCTGACAGCTCCATTGAGACTTTGACCGAGAAGACCAAGGATAAACTGAAGAAACCCAGCTTCTTAAGGATACTGAAGCTCAACTCGCCCGAATGGCCTTATATAACTGTTGGTTGCATTGCCTCCCTTGTTAATGGAGCCACATTACCAGTTTTTGCAGTTATCTTTGGAGGCATTTTTGGGGTAAGTTAGTTTGTTTGTTAGCTAGCTTTACTCCATTAGCTTATACAAAATGATAGCGCAAACTTACGGATGATCAAAAAGCATTCGAAAAGTCCTCACAATTATGATGGTCTACTGTTAAGATTTGTTGTGTTTCACTTCCAGCAATTTTTCTCTCCTATTCCCAGCTTTTTGATTGACTAGCGTATTTTCTATGAGTGTTTAGCTATCTAGTGAAATGGTTTTCGCACTTATGATTGTACCCGGAGTGGTTGTTATAGTAATTCGATCCACAATGAATCAGATAGAGATTATAATATTCAGCTTAGGGTTATGAAATTCGTTTGTCTCTTTTGAATAGGTATTGTCACTGGAGGATGGTGACGAGGTAATCAGGAGGACAATGGGTTACTGCTTTTGGTTCCTTGGTATTGGAATCGTCACTGGAAGTTGTACATTCGCGCAAATCTACATGTTCAGCATATCTGGCGCAAGACTCACTGCTAGATTAAGGTATCTTCATTATTATACATGAGAATTGCCATTTTGTTTTCGTGAATGAATGAATGCAAATCTTTGAAGTGGAAATCAACCCACTTTCCACCATCTGATCAAACTGAAACTCAGTCAGATAGACTCATTGTCGATGACAATGCATTCTATCATCTTTGGCAGCAATCACGCATACACATTACAGAAAGGTTCTACCCGATTGGGATTTGGCGCAGTTGTTAGCGCGGTTGACTCCAGTCCTTGAGAGGAAGTTTCAATCCTCAGTCAAACTATTTTTTTTTTTAAGTTCATAGTTGTTTAACCAACTAACATCTCTGCCATAGGTCGCCCCAAGTAGTTGTGTACATGATATGGGGATATACAATGAGTTGATTCATGGGGATGAGGGTTTTCTAGGTCTTGGCGGCGGATGCGTCGGCCCACTTACTGCGTGGCGGGTTGGATCGCGAGAGACTGGTTAAGGGAGACCATTAGACCTCTTCATCAGGACTCTCTCCACCCATCGCCTTGCACCATAGTGGGAGGAATAGATTCGTACGTCCGTCACTCATGGACACAGACCCCCAGATTCCTACCCACCCGGTTCTTGGGGAGGAAGGTTCAATCCTCAGTCAAACCAAAAAAATTAAATCTTTGAAATTGGCTACTACTAGCCAATAATAAAAATAGATGTAATATGGTAAAAAAAACTTTGTTATTGAACAATCTGCTTACTGTATTTGGATATCTGGTTTTGGCTTTTGTTTGAAACATGGACTAAACTATTCTGAGGAAAATTCTAAGGTTTTGAAACATGTCAATCGCACTGTCACCTTCTTCAGACACAAACTCCAATTTACTGAAGCCTTTCACCAACATGAAGAGCTTAAAAAAGCCGACGAGTGGATGATACAGGGTATATCGGATTGCTGGTCATCTTCATCGGGAAGATGGCGATGTTTTTATGATGATATTAAAAATAATGGTGCACGTATTGTCGTATACGTATTGTCGTATACGTATTGTCGTATAATATAATTTGTTCTGAATTCATGTTTTAATTCAGTGAAAACAATCATGCACATAATTTATTACACATTCTAGTTACAACGCTTACCTCATACTCTGTAAATTTTAATATTTTATGTTACCAGGTTAATTCGGTAAATCCGATTATAATATATGCTACCAGATTAATTTTTTCTACTTCTCACAAAACAATGTTTGTGTACTTATATTTATTATATACATTTTCTTTATTACACAACTTAGTTTCAGAGAAAAATGAAACTTTTTTTTTTTTGGTTTTTGTTATGTAATTATGTACATTTCAGTAATAATATGAACTAAACATGTCAATTTGTCTATCCTAGAACGGGAAACTTTCCTAGTTGGACAGGCAAAGCATCCAATATGTAATATGTACTTTCTTTTGATAAATAAATAAATAAATAAAATAAACTTACATAAGCAATTATTTCAGATCTGTCGCGTTTTCGGCGATGCTTCGCCAAGAGATGGGATGGTTTGATGATGATAAGAATTCGGTGGGAGCTCTCGGCTCCAGGCTCGCAGGAGATTGCAGCGCCATTCAAGGTGTAAGTATCTACCTAGGTACTAATTAATAATTTGTAAAACCTGTACCTAATGTGTGAGTGAGTGAGCGCAAGAAAGACAAACACCATGCTAAATGTAATACAGTCGATTCCGCTTTATTGATACACTGATTTATCGGGACAGCCTATTATTTGTCTAAACGAATTGTGAGGAAACTGATTTTTTAACCTTTTTAGCCCCGCACCTCAGGACTCACTTTTTGTGGTTGTTGAAAGGAAACTACATTTATTTTTAAAACTATTCTAGACCCTCCAGTTTCCCTGCAAGCAAAATTGAAATAATAAGGAAAGAAAACAATATTTACAGGAGTAAGTATGATTAAAACAAAAGAAAATATACAAGCTGCGTATTAAGGGCAGTTTGTCCCACAATCACAGGGCAGTCCCGGCGAGAATGGGCGTGGCAAGCGGCCTTGCCACAACCACCCCAATACCCGCGTCCCTTAGCCAGTTTCCTAAGAGTACCCTCGAAGAAGTGTTGATGGGCGGGGAGGGAGATAATCCTAAAGACCCAAGAGAATGAAGTGAGCCTCGGGTCTCTGAAGTGGGCCTCAGGTGGGTAATTTTAAACAGGGATGCACCGCTCTACGGGAGTTTCGGTTCGTGGGCAGTAATTCGGTAGACTTCGTTCTGTTCGTCAACGTAAAGTGTTCATAAATGAAGAAAAAAAAACTTTTTGTTAGACCACTTTATTTGAGTTATATAGGTCGACCGGTTTCGGTTGCATTCAACCTTCTTCGGGACAATGGAAATATAAACTAAATTAAACACAGAGGACAATTACAAGGTAAACAGAAGAAAGTATGTGCGAGAGGGGGAGGGTAGGGGTTACATAGGGATAAAGGGAACAACTAAAATTGGACTATCGGTTAATTCTAGCTGATTATTTAAGTATGAATTATTTGGACTCCCGTATTTTATTAAATGTATAGTTAGTATTTATTGAATATTCGGCAAATTCTGAATGCCCGTACTTGTTAAACAGCTGATGTGTTCTTTATTCGAATATTTACATGACGCGCGGTTTTACCTATATAGATTGCCGGACGATCGTTTCAATTAAGTTTGTAGATGCCAGAGTGGCTTAGTGAAACTTCTTTGTCTTTACAATTAATTAAAAGCTTGGTTAGGTTATTATTAGTATAGAAGGCTGACCTTATTTCTGAAGGAAGTTTAGATGTGTAAAGGGAAGAGAATTTACTTATGTACAAAATTCTACACCATTGGGTCGTTAATTTATTATTATTATTAATAATTGATAAGGCATCATACAAAGTGTTCGCAGTACACTGTCGTGCGTGTAAGAAGTCATTATTTGGGTTACTTGATTTTTTTTGTACATATCTCTGATTATTTTATTTTATGTACCTACAATAGTTAGTAAAAAAGCTCAATAAATAAAAATAATTAATTAGGTATGTTAATCTTATTTGGGATAAAATTTTTGGGTTCGATGTGTCCCAATTAAGCGGAATCGACTGTATATCTCTAGTTACGAGTACCCGGCGTTGCTGGGGGTTATTCTTAGGAGATAGACATGCCATCCCGGACTTTTCTGTAGGCCTTTTTAAGATGTACAATTCCTTAGTACATTATCTCATAAAGTTTAGACAGCAATGTAAGCGCTTTTTTTTTATAGAGCGGAGACGGTTTACATATAGTTCCCGTGAGCACTTAGGCCATAGGCCCATTGTGCTATCTCCCATTTTACCTCATTCCTTTAACAGTCACCCGGTCCCTTTTATAAAGTTTACCGGAGTTGTTATTGGATATGTGGTTATGTCTTCTGGTTCCACAATGTGTATTCCCAGGTCTCATTTCTTCTCTCCAATCTCCCTTGGTTCTCTGAAGGCCCCAAAAGGGAAGAGAGCCTAATCTCTCCTCTCTACTACTCCTTGGTTCCCTAAAGGCCCCACAATGGAAGAGGACTTAGTCTCTCCTCTCCACTCCTCCTTGGTTCCCTAAAAGCCCCGGGATGGAAGAGGGTTTCATCTCTCCTCTCCACTCCTCCTTGGTTCCTCGAAGGCCCCGCAACGGAGGAGTCTACTCTTCCTTAGTTCCCTGAAGGCCCCGTGGCGGAAGAGTCCACTCCCCCTCGGTTCCCTGAAGGCCCCACGAGGGAAGAGAGTCTCGTCGCTTCTATATATAAACCTTCCGGGAGAAATTCTCTAAATGATCGTGAAAACCCTATCAAAATCCGATGCGTAGTTTAGAAGAACTAAACGCACAAACAGACAGATGCAGATAATGACTTTATTTTATACTATTTAGAAGAAATATAATTGATGCGCTTGTATCTTATTTCACATTAAGTTTAACAGTGATTATGTTATTTTAAATTTAAAATAAGTTAATCCTTTCTTCTCTCCAAATAAGAATCCAATCGAGCTTTAAATAGATTTATATCAGAGGAATCGATGTTGTGGTGATTTAAAAAAAAAACCACCACAATTACACCTATATTAGTAACGTACATCATTTAAACAAAAAGACAAAATTCCTTAATTTGTAAACACGGCACCGAAGAGAGTGAAAATAGGATTCAATTTTATAAAATATCGAAAGCGTTCAATTAACAATGGAAATATGATAATATGTATTCCATTTTCAGAACCACCTTGGGATCCCTATCCTCACAGTTGATTGGTTATCTGCTACTTACCGAATACTCTGTATATTGATTTTGGGTAACCGGATAAAACAGAACACGATTAAATAATACGTTATTGCTATTTTTGTGGTATCATGACGTGTTGCATCCTCTTCTTCTTTAGCCAACGATTTGGACATATTTACAGTGAAGAGCGTGTTTATGTATGTAGAAGTGATACTGTGTTACGCTCGTCAATCCTCTTAGGGCCGGTATTTCTTATATTCTCGGGTAGTATAACCACTGGAGCGCTTTGCGACAATTTTTTGCAAGTATTGCGCAATATCTTAGTAGTACCTCTAGGTACATCCTAGAGTACTTATTAAGTCTAAAAATATGGAATAAACTGTGAAATCTAGGTGGATTCACTGGCTATAAACCGCAGTAATCATTTCATATTGTTTCTTTACTTATATTTTGAGGAATAATGTTAATTGTATCGAATGGCTGAATTGATTGCGCAACACGAAGCTTAATTTTCGGTGTTTAGTTTTGGAGCCGTCCAGTAATGGATACCACCACAATAATTAGGCGTGCTTGATGCGTTTGGGTCTTCCCAGGACAGGAATAGATCCAAAGTAATGACCGGTTTTAACTACTCAATTGCCGATTTGTCAGAATGGCCAAGTTTGCACGCATGAAAGTGTTCTGAGGTGTTTAGGTGATGTTAATTTAGATGGATAGGTTAGTTTAGTTTAGATTATGTTCGGTTAGGTTAGGAATGTTGTTAGCTCTTCATTTTTCTTCAGTGTTCTTTTAGACTTTGTGACAGTACCAGACCTAGTATGGAGACTAATCCCAAAAGTAATGTGTACCATTTTTAAGAAATACAAAGAAACATTAATTTTATAATCATTTTTGTTATCTTTCAAAGCTTACAAATTTATGTAGTTTTCATTACTGTGGCAATTTTTGTATATCCATGTCATACCAGCTCACCGCCTTGTTATTGAGGAAGCGTCTTCATCTCATCTTTCACCTTGTCGTCTTTGCTGATGCGTGTGTGGTCTTCTGTTAGCATTCAAGGGACCTTCCAATATTGCAACTTTTCTGTCAAAATCCTATGAATTCTTCTGTGGAAAACCTAAGGAACCAAAATGAAGAGAGAGATCCAATTGCCAATCTTTACAAATGGTTTGCTTATCCTTCAAGACTGACTTGTCGGAAAATGGTGGTCTCCCGCTTTTTTTCCTCATTGTGAATTTTAGTATGACCAGCTGCAAACAACCTACACCACTTGTGGATGTTTTTGACATCCATGCATGACTTGCTACATATTTCCGTCAATTGGCGATGAATATCAATCGATTTGCATTAAAAAACCGAATAAATGCGCGAACTTCGGACTTTACGGTAACACACAAAACTAAGCTCCATTACATAAAGCTGCCAAGCTAAGCCAATAAATAATCCACTCACGCCAAGACTGAGTGTTCCAGAGAGATCAGTGAAATGTTCGTAGGCTTTTTAGGGAATGGGGGAAGCAACAAACACAACAGTTTTGCCAACAACCACATGAAAAGTTTCCCCGTAGCCTCAGAACCTTGGAGATTTTATTTTGGGATTAGGTACCCTCGTATATTAAAATAAATATTTAAGTGAATTTTTTGCTTCTCAATTGGCAGGCGACCGGGCCTCGCATTGGTTCCATACTGAACTCCTTCTCCACCATGACACTGGGCTTTGCGCTGGCCTTCTACTTTTCGTGGAAGCTGACGCTTGTGTCCGCCTCCGTGCTGCCCGTGGTGCTGGGGGCTGTCTTCCTGGAGTCCTACTTCAGCGCTGGAGTCAGTAAAGGGGAGAAGGGCTTCATAGAGGCTTCTTCAAGAATAGCCACGGAAGCTATCACTAATATTAAGACCGTCGCCAGCTTATGTGAGAATCTTATTTGGCTGTTTGCTTCTTCTTGTGTTATGATGTTTAAGATATATTTTGGTGACTGGGAATATCGCAGGTGTTTTTCGCACTTGAGCAAAGAAAGAGGGTTCACCGACGAAATTTTGGCTAATTTATCAACTAAAATGTATATTATCTATAGTATATATAAAAAAATAAGGAAAAAGTTCCCCTTATTTTTTATTTTTTTTTTTTAAAAGAAAGGCAAATATTCCCGGGTTACGAATAACCTAACAATATTTGAAAATCTCCTACTACCACCACAGGAAGCTGAAAATGTTGCTTGTGTTGTGATGGAGGACTTAGCCAGCCGAGGAATTGAACACACTACGCCTGAGTGGGACCCAAGCGCGATGTCAACTCGGCCACCGACCGGCCAAATCAAATATATATATCCTATGTAGTATAGTATAACACACATTTTGATAATATCGACATTCTTAACAATAACTTTCAGAAATATTCAGAAATATTGAACCGATGAAATGCGTACAATCACAAATTGTTGAGGCATGAGTATTGAGAATAGAATGTAACAAGAGCATCTCCTATCCTAATCCTATATTCCTCTTGCCTTTACCTTCTTATTAGTTTTAAGGCAAAATAAAACTCCTATCTTTAACCAACATTAGCATGAAACTTTTTTGGCTTTACCTTGTTTAACCTCATATATTATAAAGAAGAGTGTCGGACGGGCGGGCGGGCGGCGTGGATTTGATTTGTATACAAACCTACAGTTTTATTCCAAGACTGAATTTTGCACACTTGATCTTCAACACAAGGGGAAGGTCACTGTCCACTGTTTACATTAGATTTCGAAAATAACGTACAAATATATTTGTTTCTTACAAAGTAAAATAAAATACCATAAATAAGAGGATAGGTTAGGTTTGTTGTTTGTTTGTTTGTTATTTGTTTATTGTTTTCCTTCACTTTTCTTCAATGTTCTGTTTTGTCATGGAACCCGTCTGTTTGATAGGTCAGGAGCGTGCGGTCCAGGAACGCTACGACTTGGAGATGAGGCGCGTATCATCAGCGGCCCAGAAGAAGGTGCGCATGCGAGGGTTTGTGTTCTCGCTGGGGCAGACGGCGCCCATCCTGGGCTACGCCGTGTCACTGTCCTACGGCGGGCTCATGGTTGCCAACAGGGAGATTCATTACGAGGATGTCATCATGTTAGTTAGTGTTTTATTTACATGCACACTAACTAACCATCTAACTGACCATCACCACGGGGGTAGGCAGAGAGGATAGATCTTTAACGAGATTGTTGATGTGCAACAAAAACAGTGTGAGTGACGGCACAGATCCTTGTGACATCCTGCATTGATTTTGTGCAGAGAGAAAGAAGAGCCGCCTACTACGGTTTGAATTGTTCTTTCCTTAAGAAAGTCCACAATCCAACTATGCAGGGTTGGATGGATTCCATAAGATAGTTGCCGACAAGTTTTATAAAATTTCATCTATGGTGGTAGTCTCCAAGATACTTGAATCGTTGAGTATCAGATAATTGCATATCCCTGTGGAAGAAGGGCTTTCCTCTGCCAATATATCAGTAAATACATTTTTTTTTTTAATTATAATTTCTCGACTGACTTTTTTTCTTGCAGAGTATCGGAGGCTCTCATTTTTGGATCATGGATGCTGGGCCAAGCGCTGGCTTACGCGCCCAACGTCAACATGGCCGTGGTGGCGGCCAAAAACATGTTTGCCCTTTTGGACCGGGAGCCACTCATCACATCATCTCCCGATGCCAAACCTTTGAAAGGATGGGTAAAGACAAACACGTTTACAATTTAAAGATCACCAGATCCACAACATAGAGGCCCAGATTATATGAAGGAGAAAAAAAGGATAACTATAGCTCGTTTCGTAGACGAGCCGTCTTACACAAAAAAAATACCAAGAATCGGCCTGTTCTCATGAAGCTAACATCAACCTTGAACGAATGTTCCGCTCCTGTAATGAATTCACGACCAAAAACTTTACGACCTTATGACAGTGAACCTTACGGTGCGGACCAAGGATGAAGGTGAATTTTGCCAACATTCGCGGTCTTAACATTAACCTAACTCTGGCCCACCACCACCTTTTCTCCCAAAATCCCCATCTCCTCTTCCTTACGGACACTCAGATCACTGAGCCCCCAGACACCTCCTAAGGGCCAAAGGGTGGTATCTGCTTTTACAGCCTTGCTGACATCAGCACGTAGTACAACATATAGTTACGAGAAGGCTATAATGACATGCCTCAATAATAATTAATATTTGCATAATACATATATAGCTGCGCTATTTAAATTATATAGAACCCACGTAGAAAGGGGTTCTATATAATTTAAATAGCGAATTTTACTTCATGATTACTGTTCCACTAAATTATTATGTAGGTATATCACATATTGGTAAAAGCCCATATGGGCGTATAATTTATTTATTTATTTGTAAGAAACAAACAGCTTTTACATAATATACAAGTTAACAGAAGTCAAGCCACAGAAGTTTCTTATGCTAAAGTTAGTAAAATGAAGTTTTAATATCTTAAAATTAATTTGGTGTTAAAGGAAGGGGAGAGGAAGAGGAAAATAGGAAGAGGATAGGAGATGCTCCCGATACATTCCATACTCTCATATTAATAATCGATCGTACGCATTACTTCATATCGATATTTCTTTAGGTTATTACCAAAAATGTCAATGCTGTAAAATTTTGTATTATATTGTGCACATATACGAGGAATTTTTTCGAATGTTTGTTCTACACGAGGGTAAATAAAATAAATCAGATTGTTGGGTTGATCTAGACCAAGGCTGCCCAACCCCAGAACGAATTATAAGTGGCCCGCGTGAAACATTTTGAAAAAACCCGCCAATCCGCCAATTTGAAAAAGTGTCGCGGGCCCGCGGTAAAACAAACAATGCAGCTTGCGCGCGGTCACCAGTGTTGCCAACGATTTATCGCTATTTAGGCTACTCAGAACGAGAATCAGCGACGAAAAAATCTAACCTGTTGAACTTACTTTTGAAACAAAAATACACCGGTTTTCGACATAATATTTTTTGCGTCGAAATGGAATCCTGTAGCCACCCCCCCCCCCCATTTTGTGGGGAGCACTCATTTAGATTTTTTTTTGTGGGGAATTATGTTTTATAGAAATTCTCTAACAACCCCCCCCCCCCATGGAAATAGGAACCGTAAGGTATTCAGTGGCCCGCCAGTGATTCAAAATCGTCAATTTCGCCCAACTGCTAAAAAGGTTGGGCAGCCTTGATCTAGACGGAATATGAAGATTTATTAAATTGGTAAGTTCTGGTGAGTCCAGACCATTATTTAGGATTTTAAACAATAAGATTTGATCAAAAATTAGACGTTGTGTTTGGAGGGAGTTAACATTATGAAATTTAATGGATTCGGTATAATTTGAGAAGTGTAAGTTTAGTTTATAATTTATGTGTTTAAAAATTTTTTTGAATTCTTTCAATATGGGCTTGGTATAAAGAAGTCCAGATCGGTGTACAGTGTTCCAAGTGCGGGCGAATATATGAGGTGTAAAGGGAATAATATAAATAAATAAGTAAATCTCCAGAAATACCCAAAACACTGTTGTCTTTTTACTACATGTAATTTACTTGTAGAAAGATGGATAGATAGACAGGAGGCTAATATCTGTAATCTATCACGTTAGGAATCTTTCTCTGCTTGACCTTGAGGAGCTATCTAATGAGTGTCTGTGACATTTGACCTCCAAAACCAGAGAAAGGTCACTGTCTAGATTAGACTTCGAAAAACTCTAAGTAAAGCTCGGGCAACGCCAGGGACTTCAGCTAATTGTATTTCATCGTTGCGCTTGCAAGACTGGCTATGTGAGTT
This sequence comes from Hesperophylax magnus, assembly GCA_026573805.1. Classification (NCBI taxonomy): domain Eukaryota; kingdom Metazoa; phylum Arthropoda; class Insecta; order Trichoptera; family Limnephilidae; genus Hesperophylax; species Hesperophylax magnus. The sequence continues at coordinate 3,145,218 of JAIUSX010000016.1, forward strand.
TTACCAAATTTTACAGGCCATGCAACTTCCTAGCTTTCTATTCAAATGCGTCAATAAACAACGTTTGAATGAGTATTATGCGATAATTGTTAAACTTATGCTCATAACCGAGATTATGCCCCCGAATCCCTGATTTTTTTTGTGTAAAATACGTTTTTGCTGAAATCTGGCACATAGCCGTATTTGCAAGCACATTGACGATACATAACCCTGTAGTTCTCTGAAATATCAGAAGCTCTTAGAATGCTACTAGTGCCATCTGTGTTTATATCACACAAAGGAAGCAACTGACCTAGCCAACGAACAAAAGTGAAATAGAACTTTTTTTTTTCTGTGTATCGAATTCTTTTCTCTCTATTAGAGGTGAAGCGTATTTATCATACCCAGTAAAAATACCGGGTATTTTCATGCTATACTTTGTACTTGTGACAAATCTCCAAAATACTCACAACTATTTTATACTTGGACTAAATATTTTTAATAGGTACTTTTACCAGGTATTTTTGATAGGTATTTTTGATGGATATTTTTAATAGGTATTTTTGGACAGGGAATTCCGTAGCCACCCCCTCTCCTCATGGATTTTTAAATATTTCATGAGGAATTACGTTTTACAGAAATTCTCTAACAACCCCCTCATGGATTTCGATAGAATTTATGTGAGTACAGTTTAGAAATTACTTATTCTGAATCAATCCTCAGGTCGGTATTAAATGCTTGGTATTTTGTCACCGGTATTTTTACCAGGTATTGTAACATGAATTATTTTAAAATTGTCCAACAACCACGTTGGCGCCATTTGTAACACAATCAGGTAAACTCATATTCAAATCAAACCACGCTAGGGCGCCATTGTAATGCTAACAGGTTTACTGACAGAAAGGATTGCTTTGATATTGAATAAAAGAAAGACGAAGATTAACTGCATTTATTCAAACCAAATAGATACAAGAGACTATCAATTGACATGGTTAAAATATTCTCAAGGTGTGTGCGGCAATCTAAGATTGCAAGCACGGAAGGAATTTAAATGGTAGCAATTTACAGTTATATATGTGACATTGTGTACAAAGATTATTGTCTGATCTGATTCACAGATGGGCGCCATACAGCTCTTACGAAAGAACTGTAAAATTTGTTAAGATAGACATGATGACCAGCGATTACTTCAAACTAGCTAATTCCGCCATCAGCATCCTTCCTGTTGACCCGACCTTGCTCCAAAGCTGTCCGATTGGTACTGGCGCTCTGAAGAGCGTCAGCCGCGTTCCTCCTCGATCAACCATAGACCAAGAGTGCCATAGATGAAGGCGGTCTTCGGATAGAGTTGCTCAAAGCATTCTATAATAGTAGCAGGGCAAAAGTGAACTGCTACAGTATTTCTCTGTACCTGTACTCATTGTACCCAGTAACGAAAAGTACTCATAGGACCCACCCCTACTCTCTATAGGAATCGTTTTAAAATGACTTTTAATAGGTATGTTTCAAGAACATTACTATAGTTGCTATAATAATGTCTAGCCATTTAATAAATAAAGATTCGAAATTTTGAAATTGGAAATTCATATATCATACGGCATATATTCTGGTCTAGTAATGTGTAATTTCTATCACCTAAGAAATTCTAAAAATATAGTACTATAGGTTTCATATGTCTTATACTGATTTATAAATGTGGAAATTCTAACTATACAATTGTAAATGTTCTCCAAAATGCCCTGGAAAGAATCTCAGACTTGTGTCCCGAAAGAAACCATTCATCTGTTCTGAATGCAATTACTAATGTTATTCAAATTGACCCTGGTAATAAATTACATCTTTGCGATTCTTTCAAGGATAAAGAAACCATCCTGTCACTTTGAATGCAATCACCAATGTTCTCAAAATTTGTTTTGACAGCATCGCCATTCCATTGTAAGATTATTATGTACTAAATACACAATTTGGCTGTCTTGAAACGGGAATCCTTCCCAGTTGGACAGACAAAGGTTCATTTTTTTTTGTATTGTTTGTAATTTAAATATATGTATAAACATAAATAAATAAAAAAAGTTGCACATAAGACGGCAATGGAAGGAAGAACAACATTCGCGAATTAATTAATTACACAGAAATCAAACTGAAATATATGTACATACATACTATCATTGACCACGTTTCAGATGGACTGCTCGAAATAAATTGCATTAATTAAATAAAAATTTGGGAGTCAATTATTCTCCCCCTAAAAAGTGTAAACTAAAATAAGGTTTTACTGGATAGGCTACTGAGATTTATTAAATTATTTTGTTTGTTAACATCCATGTTTTTATTGCAGAAAGCCGACGGGGATATAGTGTACGACTCGGTACAGTTTTGCTACCCGAATCGTCCCGAAACGGCCGTGCTGCAGGAGCTGGCACTGACGGTGGTGCGGGGACACACTGTGGCGCTGGTGGGGCCCTCGGGCTGCGGCAAGTCCACTTGCATACAGCTGCTGCAGAGGCTGTATGACCCCGTCCGAGGGGACATTGTGAGTTTATTTGGAAACACTTGTATTTTTTCGATCAAAGAGATTTTGTTACAAAAAGCCTGCAAGGTAATGAAGTATCGAGAGGCCAAAACTGCAACAAATTTAGTAAAAAGAACTGTAAGGATGCAGCAGGACACAACTTCGAGGTGACCGTAACTCTTTCAGGGTGTTAGCGCCAATACTATTCATAGTTCATCCTTGGATCATTGCAGTGACATATAAAAAAATCAAGTTGCATTTCCCCAAGTCGCCAAGATTGGGGGACTGCACTTCTTTCGCATCGGCAAATTGCCCCCCATTGGGGTGGCTAAAACTGTCCCACATACTTGGGTAGTTCACAATTCATCATTTGGGGTAATATGGGGTACTGCCACAGACATAGGAATTAATAGACGAGAAGATATGGGCGAGGGGTAAAATCAACTGTTGAAGAACGAGGGGAGTGAATCTGACTGTGATTCGTCAATAAATCAATCTGACAGTAAATAGGCATCTCGCATTATAATATCACCATTTACTTCTTAAAAGTAAAATCTGCTTTGAATGAATAGACATTTTTACATGGGAGCGCAAATTACTCGCCACGTTATGAACAAATTTGCGAAGTCCAAATTCGGCAAAAAAAAATCGGTTGTATTTTCAGAGTCGAATATTTCGTTTAAGTATTTAGTTAAAACACTTTTATAAATGTTCATAATGTACTTCCCAGCAACCAACCAGCTTTGTGTTTCGCGTCCAGACGTTTCTCGATGTGATAGTATAATATGTTTCTAAAACTGATCTATATTATACGATGTGAATATGCTTAAAATAAAGTAAAATAATGCTTATATATGGAATGTAATACGACAATTGGGTTTATTCTCTTTTTTCACATCTATTTTTACCAGTTTTCATAGTACAAGTCAAAATTTTGCCGTGTTATTTAGTAAAATGAACCGATGATGCCTCGACCATAGTTCGCACAAGAATGATGACGTCACGTTTTCAAATTTCATTTGAGGCCAAACGCGAGCCCAGCCGGCTCAATGGAACCGGTATGGGGAGTGGGGATAATACGCTTTTAATCACTTAGGGCAGGTCTACTAATATTCATATGTCTATGGGTACTGCACAGTAAGAATCCTTCTCAATTATGCACAGATAAAAATTAGTACGCCGATGGATTAATGACACAGATTTGTCCTGAAGCAAGGGAATTTCCTGAATGAACTAATATTTGAATGTCACCCTGCTTCAAATCTTGGTGGAAGTTTCAAGACTTAACAACAAAGCTGTCAAAAATAATGCAACTGAATATTGTTTGCTGTGAATGGCTCGTACAAAATCTTCACAACAAAACAAATTGTATTTATTTCCTAGAATACAGAATAACACAAGAAGTGCCTTGTGGGCGTGTTTCGTGATCCAAATATTTGCCTAATCTTATTTAAATTTCCAATACAAAACTGTGTTTATGAAATTCAACAAGACGGAGATCTACGATGTCAGCAGAGTCTAAATGAGATGGAGCGCTGCGATATTGGGCTAAATGGAACATTTGTTTCCATTCAAATTTGTATGGAAGGCACTACTTCTAGTGTTATTTATGATCTAGTATTATTATATGATTTATTTAGACTAAAACTCTTACAATCAGGACGGCCTTAGGGCTAAAGCCTATATATTAGGGTCTCAAAATTACTGTAATTCTCGAACTTCATGGTTCTCCATACCTTGCTACCTATCATGGAGGGCCGACCCTATATACTACCAACATCTGTTGGATAAGTTTTTAAACCTATAAGATCATCTACACTAGAGCCATCCATCTATGTCCTGTAGCTCGAATTATCACAAATTCATAAAAGAGATATTCATAAATTCTAACCTTCATTTAATTTTCACGGCAGTACCTGGACACTCAGAACATAGTGTCGGACATCCCGCTGAAAGAGCTGCGCTCGCAGCTTGGCCTGGTGGGGCAGGAGCCCGTACTGTTTGACCGCACCATTGAAGCTAATATTCGCTACGGGGACAACAGCCGCGAGGTTTCCATGCAAGAAGTCATTGAGGCGGCCACCAGCGCCAATATACATGGCTTCATCATCGGACTCCCACTGGTATAAGCTTTTTATGTTTTTAATATAGAGTTCTAACTGTTCAGAGCATGCCCTAGTTCCACTATTCCGGTGGAACTACAACATGCCTAATTGGGGTATGTTGTGAGGATCAACGTTAATTATAAAAACAAATATATTAATGATTCCCTATTAATATATTTGTTTTTATAATCAACAAATAAATTTATGTAACGAAAAATTGATTAAAAAAAAAAATTACCAGAAATGAGTGAAATTTGACCTTATTTCGAGCTATAAACAGATAGTGACAAAACAGAATAGAATTCAGGAATACTTTGTTGTTTGTTCTGTTTCTTCAATGTTCAGTTTTGTCAATGTTCTATTTTGTCGTCAACCATTTTGGGCACACAAGAAATTCTATTGGTTTATCTGTCTGCTTTTGTGAGAAATTCACCATTCTGTTGTCTGCGGTAGGGCTACTCTACACGCCTGGGCCTCCAGGGCGCGCAGCTCTCCGGAGGCCAGAAGCAGAGGATCGCCATCGCCCGGGCGCTGGTCAGAGACCCTCGAGTCCTGCTGCTAGATGAGGCCACCTCCGCCCTGGACGCACAGAGCGAGAAGGTAACATAACCTAACCTCAAGCTTTACATAGCCTTACAGACCCTCGAGTCCTGCTGCTGGACACGGCCATCTCCGCAGTGGATGCACAGAGAGAAAAGGTAACTTAACCTAACATTCCCCAACTGAGTCCCAACTGGTCTCAACTGTCCGAAGCCATCAAAACAAGTCATTTTGGACAGAAAGTTGCAAAAATGTCTAATATTTTAAAATTTGGTTAAATATTAGTATTTATTTTAATTATTGTACCACAAATTAATTAACCATTTACAGTAAATGATTTCTTATTTTAACATTCTACAAAAATTAAATGTATTATTATTGTCATGCTGCTGTGGTAGAACATCTGTTCTGCCATATGGAATCTTGAATAAGTTGTGGTGACGATTACTTTATTCACAATTGCAGCTTGTGCAAGAAGCATTGGACAAAGCCAGCGTCGGTCGCACCTGCATCACAATAGCGCACCGCCTGAACACCATCCGCAATGCAGACCTCATCTGCGTGCTGGACAGTGGCAGTATTGCAGAGGCAGGCAGCCACGAGGAGCTTATGGAGCGGGGCGGCATCTACCGCAAGCTCTATCTGCAGGAGCAGAAGCATCAGGGATAGGACTGTACTCTTATTATTGCATTGGCCACAATCCTACATTCAAGGTGATTAGTCGACATTCGCAACGATTAAATTATTTGACAATTGGCATTCGACTACAAACAATTTATAGCATTCCAGAAGGTTTGGGCTGTTAATGAAACTGTAGTTCAGTTACTAGATTAGAGACTTATAGCTCGCCTCAGAGTTCAAATCCGTGTGAGGCATGAATCACAGGTACTTACCATGCATTCTCATATAAAGATAGCTTAGAAACCCTTATGGATTTGTTCCAGTAATTCTTATGTAGTTTTGCTGGTATATATGAGGCCCAAACAGCAGAAGCATATCATAGTTTTGATAGTAATATATAAACTAGATTTCTCATAAATTCACGACAAACATTTTCTTTTAAATCTGTACAGATCACACTTCTAGAGATTATCTGTTCGGTGATTGGTAGGTTTAATTAGGCGTACTGCTCATAGTTCCACTGTAACCCATCCCTCTTTATTCCTAAATGACCCGTGTGACTGAAAGAGAGGTTACAACAGAGTCAGCAGCAATATTATAGTTTAGGTAGAACTGCTAAAGATCGTCATTTTCACACCAAAAATGATTAAAAAGGGTAAAAAATTATGTACTTTTCAGACACATTATTAAAAAGTCGATGGAAGCATAAATATCACACATCTATCTGTTTTAATTATTGATTATTGTTGTAAATAAAAATACCTTTTCAATATGTACAAAATTGTTTATTTTCAAATATCTTTTTTGCAAGCATATTATTCAAACTTAATTTATCATACTTGCAGATCTTATTAGAAATGCAAAATATTGCTTAGAAAATTTGCCATGCGAATAAAAAATTTATACACAAATATCATTTTATAAAATGGACGAAATATAAATAACAAAATTATCTTTAAAACTGTTTATAAAATATCAATAACATTTCGAACTTATAAAGTTCTAATAACGACACTTAAAACTTTTCAAAGTATTATTGCTATAAGCTTAAAAAAATACTAGAAATTCAACATCAATACTAAAAAATAATGGAGCAAAAAGTTTTAAAAACAATAATATTGCCGTTTTAATATCTTGATTTCGGGATATCCCAGTTGTGTTTTTCAACTACTTCTTTTAAATTATACGCTTTAATAATTGAGTACATATTAATATTTTTTTCTTATTTTTTGCTTACATATAATAATAAATATAATAATGTTTGCGCGAGTTTTTCTTTTATTTTCTACATAGTTGCGCAATGTATTGTTTTCATTAGAATATTAAATATTGTACAAGTTATCTAGGAAATAAGCAGTATTTTAAAAATATAATGCTTGTAATTTATGATGCTCAAAGTTGGACGTTCACCAGGGTAGCTTTTCTTTGACGTACAAGTTGCAAGTCTTGGCAAGAAAGTTGTCAAACTCAACCTATTAAAAGCTCTGGCACAATTTTCCATGTTTATCATATAGAAAAGAGTTGAAAATAAAACATTTTGATGAACTTTGAGGCTTATTTTCTTTTACCAGGAGTGTATTTTGCCACAGAGGATGCTGTAACAAAGCAAAAAGAAAGTATCTTTTGTAAAACATTCCTTTTTGTGTTTCGATATAAATTAGGTTAATCTACCTCATTTTAATAAACAACAATAATTTGCCTACTAATGGTAGTGCGAATGTCCCGCAAAGTGTGTACTAATTAATATAATTGTCCGTAGAATCGACGTGAACAGTCAAAATGCACCATAAAAGAAAGCATTTAAAAGATACAGCACTTTTAACTAGCATAACTTGACAGAGGTTTTGAGGTTATGTCGATTCTCTACAATATGTTTTGAGGTGTGGACAGATTGGTGTGCGTAAGAGGTTGGTTCGGAAGGGAACTGCGAATGAGGGGATCGAGGCACGAGGCGTAGATATCAGCCGTCAGCTCCGACATGGGAATCTCAGGGTCCGTCTTGGACCGCTTCGCCGCTTCATCGCACTCCTTCTTCACCTCGTGATCGATATTCTGAAATTACAACGACAAAAAATGATTAACAAAATAACAGCGAGCGAATTCGGGTGACTCACATGTGATACGACTCAGGTGCTAGGGTTTATATTTGTCGGCGGGTGCAAGAAGGTCGATAAGTCATTCTGTGAATGGAAATGCCCCATGCGAGGTAGTACTATAAGGGTTACATTTGTGTGGAATGGTGGATGGTTGATACAACATTATGTGCGATTCATTAGTAATTACATAAATAATAATCGGTGCTTTCTCAATACTTAATACATACAAATATATTATTGTGCAGACAGATTTACTATGGCGTGCTTGAATAGAAGACAAAAGTGTAATTTTAAATACATAATATCTGTAGTGCTGTTATCAGGGGAAATTAAGGAACATAGAGTTCGCTTTTAGTGAATTTTCTTTTCCGTGCTTAATGAACATTTGTAATAATTGGATAATAGCAAATACATAAAACATAATTTCTATTAATTAACATGGAATAGCAGAGATAATCTAAAGGTAATAAGAGAGGGCTATTACAAAGGGGAAAGCACAGCAAACCCAAAAGCAATAATTATTATTGTCCTAGGAAAAAATCTACATAAAAATAATATTTCGTAAAAACAATAATGCAACATCTAATTGATAACGAAGGCATGCCTTTCATAATCAATAAACCTTTGAACTCTGATGATATTCAGTGGTGAATTTCAATTTCTGTAAAAATGGATTTAATCGTAAAAAAGAATGTTAAGTCCATCCAGTGGCGGCTCGTAACATTTGGGTGTACTAGAGTGCTAATATTACAAAAAAGGCGTTATTGATGTCGCACTTGAAAACGATTTTTAATTTTTTTCGAAAAATTTATTTGTATGAAGATTTTCAAGAGATCCGTGTGGCGCACGGTTAAACTGAAATTTCCTGAAAATCTACATACAATAAATCGATTTTAAGAAAAAAAAATAAAAAATCTTTTACAGCTACAAGAACATCAGATATGCCATTTTTAATAATATAAGCACTCTAGTACACCCAAAAGTTACGAGCCGCCACTGAGTCCATCCAATAGTTCAAATACACGGAGTTTATTCTGTAATGGGTGAGACTCACATATGAGTCATTGGAGTTCAAAGGGTTAACAATTTGATATTTTTTCAATGGAAACCATATCCATAATGGAGTAGAATGTGGCTAAAAGAAAAATAAATTAATATCGAGGTATGCGGGGAAATGCGATTCGTGCTAAAATGGATAAACATTCATAAATGTTAGTTTTGTACATAGAGGGACACACATCAAGAAATAACGTAGTATACCTTTGGTTTGGTCGAATCAATCCGAATTTTTGATAATTATTATTATCAGTTTTTGTTTTCACTGATTCTATAAACCAATTCGGTTATTATTTTGTGTAAAATTTTGAAAACACACATTTTGTCAGATGATTCGTCGTCAAATATTGAAGTAGTTTGAAGTCGGTGTTTGGAGAAGTAAAACAGATTGATGTAGTACTGTTAATAAAAATGTCTAATTCATATATTTTCATAATTAAATAATAAATTATAAGAGTATTTTTTAAATTCGCAAAAAAAATTGCAATTATCACATACATTTGTTTTAAAAAGCTTTACGAAATTATGTGTCATAGAAAACTTAATAGCTGTGGTCAAAATTAGACTGAAGTTAAAAAGAGTGCATATTTTACTATTTAGACCCCAAAAAAGTGTTGAGAATATTTTTTGAAACATATTTTGAAAGATAAAAAAAATATGTTTTCGTATTTCATATAAAAAAGGAAATTTTTTTGAAATTTCATATTTCAACATCATGTTTCTATGATTTTTTTCTCACAAGGTCATATGAAAACATCTATAAAAAAAAAGTTGATTTTATTTGAGTTTACATGTTTTGTGGCTTGGACAAGTTAATATGGTGGAGCGGGTTGTCAGGCAGGATGTTCCTGACCAAAGGTTCGAGGCAATTGGAATAAATATCTGCTGACATTTCCGTTATGGGAATCTCGTGTTCGTTTGCAAGGCCCTTGACGGCAGCGTCTATGTTGCTTTTGACGGTCGTCTCGATTTTCTGCAAAATAAGAAACAAATGTTGCAAAAGGTGGTCCTCTGCAATCACCGCACAGACAATGATGACCAGAGCTGAAAGGAATATTGTTGATTGTTTATAAAGCTCTGTAATGCTCCATATGATGCCATTGAAGAGTTTTACTTGTCTAAGATTGTGGAATGTTTGAGGCCAAATGAGAATACATAAAAAGATTGAATATTAAAAATCATCTAGTCATCTAGATCTATTTTTGTGGTATCTCAAAGTATTAATTATCAATTCATTTCACTTGACAACTTTCTCCATTAGAGCAGTTTATTTATTGGAGTTACATTACAAAGATTTTTAGTTTAGAATGCTCGAAGAATCCATTGTGGCTCGTGCATGACCGTGTAAGTAACGTATCTTATTAGAGACGCCTGCGTTCTCAGGGTTAAATGCTGCAAAAAAAGATTAGCCGATAAATAGTGAAAATCTCAATATGTAAATACTTACGTACATTCTAATTAATTATTAATATCTAACCACATTTGTCAAATACAAAACAAGTTACCTGTAATTTGTTTGAAAGTTGAAAAGATATTTATAATAAATCATATTTGGTGGAATCTTACAGTACAAGTCGGTTATGAATTCTTCAAAGGGATTTGGCAAGCGAATCTCTACCGCAAATATTTCATACACACCGAAATGTCTCTAAACTCTATAGAAATATATACGTTTCGCTGACACCAGGGTTTGCAAATCCTGTACCTTTTTTAAAGCGCGCTGGAAGCGGGATAGAATTTAGAAATCCCGCGGGATCCTTTAACATTTTATTTATTATTTGGTATCTTTGATACTAGCATATTATAAAAAAACATTGAAAAGATAATATAAGTAAGGCATTTGAATTTAGCCACTCGAATGATAGTTACCGAAAACGAGTTAGGTGATTTGTATAAATTAAGATGAATTATAAATTTAAAGTTCTTTTAATTTTTTATTATAAAATTTAATATGTATAATTGATAAACGGTGAAATATAGGTGGATTCATTGGTAAGCAGTTCATATGTTTCCGTTTTATTATTTGGAGGTATGATATTAATTAAATCGAATGGACAAATTGAAAACCGAACCCCCCAGAAATCTCCATCGTTCGAAAGAGGACTTTTCATATGAATTGTCTTTGGTAATAGTAATTTACAGAAAGTATTTTACAAGTAAGAAGACTTTGGTAAAAAAAAAAGTTGTAAAAAATATATAAAAACCCAACTGTCACTGGGAGGATTATCCGTGGTCATTAGAGATCTTTCATCTTTGATTCTGGTAATATCATAAAGAGACAATGAAAACGTAACGAAATAAGTACTTTAAGAAGACTTTCAAGATAAAAAATATGATGGTAAAAACTTCATAGGTACTGACTTCTGGATATTCTAGTGCCTGCGTATCACGTGATTCGCAACTCGCAAGGATGTGCTAATCAAAACAGCGTGTTTTTGGTTTAAATTTAGATTTTTTTTTCAATCCTGCAAATCTGCAGGATCAAAAATTACAGAAATCCCACAGGATTTTGGCATGTGGGATTGTAAGCCCTAGTGGACACTTATTTTCAAGATTCAGTGTCAGTAAAAATGTCGGCAAAAGCTCGTAAAAATCAATATAATAAAAATAAGACTTAATAATTCATTCATTGTTCTATGGTTAAGTACATTCATTGCTGCCACTTAGGGTAAATCAATTATTAACACGTCAAAAAGTATGAATGAGATTCAAAAAAGTTAAATCAATTATCTAAATATTGATTATTTCAACACAGAGAAATGAGCATAGTGGTTTTTACATGCGATTTCTAACAGAATATGTATAGAATTCTCTCAGTAATCCGGTGCTTGATTATCCGACAACTACTATAATAAGCTTTTATTTTTTTAAAAGCACAAAATCGAGCTCTATAATTCGCCAGTATATCAAATTCAGTAGTCCGCCGCAGGCCTAGATTAGAACGCCAAGCTTTATACACTAACAGCTTGGGTTATCTTACTCACACACTCAGTTATTATACTGCCATCTAGCTTGCTCTCGCTGACCATTTTACCAGTGACTAAGACCCTTTCGACACCTTAAAGCCTCTGAGCTAACAACTAGAATCATTGCAATTCATCTGAATTAAAACGCAATAAATCAATCTATTAAAACACAAGTGTTTTTAATAACAACATCTCTCATCATCCATCTCTCTGTGTGCGTATCCCTGCGCAAAGAAACGAAGGACTTCAAGAAAAGCAGCTTGCCTTACAACCAACGGCAGAAGTCCTGGAGACTATCGTACGGAGCGTTCATATAGGGTTAATTATTGTTTTAAAACATTTCGGAGAGTCCTCTGTATATTCTAGCAAATGTCGCCTCTGTTCATTTCGTTCTGCCTCGTTTTTTGTTTGAATAAGTTTACAAAATGGAAACTTTCAACCAAAACATGATAATTTTATGAAAAATCAAAATGATGTTTCTTCGTTTTTACGAAACACCTGTTTCAAGTTTTTGCATATTTAGTATATATACACTATAATCTGCCGCTTTCACTAATAGGACAGTTGTCTGACTTTGAAAATAAAAAAAGGCATTCATTATAATTTTGAGTGGCCCTTAGTGAGTTAAATTTATTTCAATACTATAGCCGAGATGTACTGTAATAAATAGACACAGCGACTGCATTCCTGGAAGTTCTTCAGCTCTTGATCTCAGCTAGGAGAAGGAGAGCGGGTGTTTGTTTGGATGTGGAGTGACCCTACCTTGATCTGGTCGGCGGTGACCAGTCCAGCAGCCAGGATCTTCTCCTTGAAGTGGCTGATGGCGTCCCTGGTTTGGCGCACCTCCTGGATTTCCTCACGGGAGCGGTAGCTGGTGCCAGGGTCGGACATGGAGTGCCCGGAGTAGCGGTAGGTAGCCATCTCCATCACTATCGGACCTGGAAGTTTAAGTCAGCAAGATTAGAATTACAAATTTACACAATTACACACTGTAAAATGGGGTGAATTTAATATAATTTTCAAAATTTGTGTTGGAATATTTTTATGTCATATTATAGAATATATAAAAAAATAAATTATTATGTGTGCTTGGTAATCAAAGCGGCCTTTTGGCTAGGGGGCGACTTTGATGTACCATTTTCTATAAGCTTAATACAATGACACGCCAATCCCAACTAAATTTAGTAAAAAAAAACAAAATCATAATTTGAGTAATAAAGTAGTTGTGTAATATATCTCGATAGCGCAATCCATTCACCGTAACTGTTGCTCCAGCCTCATTTTCGAAAAAGTAAGGTCCAATGACTCCGCCGGACCATAAACCGCACCAAACAGTCACACGTTGAGGATAGAGAGGCTTTTCAACAATAACTCTTGGGTTTTCCGAGCCCCAGATGTGACAATTTTGCTTGTTGACGAAGCCACCGAGGTGGAAATGGGCCTCATCACTCAAGATGATTTGCATTTGATTCACTCAAGTGAATTTTTATCATTTCAATGCGTTGTTGAAGCGTGTATCGTTCCATTTTTATTAATGGCGTAGTTTCTACTTGTCAAATGTCAAAAAATGACAGCTTCAAAAGTAACATCTACCGAAATACCGGCTATTCAAAATAACACCTCTTATTGAAAAACCCTATATATCAATAGATACTGATATACTATACAATATAAATAACCAAAAACTATTATAATTGTTGAACAATTTATAAAATGTATTTACAGTCCAAAAATTTGTAAAAAAAATAAATAAACCATTTCAGAATTCAACCGATAATAATTACTTTGAATATGACTAAAAATCCAATATTATAGATATATACCAATTTATAAAACAGCATAATAAAAATAATGCAATACCTTGAAAGATTATCACCGAACTTAATTCGAATGCCTGCAATTCCCGCCCGAAACTATGTAACCTTCTTAAACTAAAATGGTTCAGTTTTATTTGACATGACGGGATTTAATAGACTCCCCGTGGTATTCGAAATTCACATACAAGTGCGCATGCATGGTTTCAAGGATTGCCTACGATCGAGAAGGAAATGCACAGAATGTCCACAAATGCCTGAAGGGACATCTCGAATTATCCCCATCTGGGTGCAAGGTTCTACGTTCTAAGAAATGCATTAAAGGACTCGGACGATTCGCACACTGTACGGCTGGTCGCTAGTTCCAGTTAGTAAGCTTCGAGACATGGAGCGGAGCGTACGCTTATCACTTGAAAATGATTGAAAAATTATAATTCATGCTAATGTTTTGCTTTTACGTTTATAGAATTCATTCATTTTGGTGCAGATTTCCGGAATATCTGGCGCGAACTGTCCCCCTGTGAAGAACTGCCACTGCATTCCCATTATACAACATTCTTTAGGCTATTTTCCATTGTATATTGCATAGATAGTTACCTTTGCCAGAAGTGCAATGCTCGATAGCGAACTTGGTGGCGGTCTTGGAGGCCAGCACGTCCATGCCGTCCACTAAGATTCCGGGAACGTAGTCACCGCGTGTGTAGTAAGCCGTGCTGGCTGACGCACGTTCCACACTTGTTCCCATTCCTGTGAAAATAAGAGTGATTTATATTAGTCAAATACAATTAAACAAACAAATAATGTAAATGAACAAAATTGTTTACTCATGAATTACCTTGACTCTGATTTGAAACCTAAAACAAATTTAAAGCTCTAGTATGTAAGTAATGTAACTGATTAACCTGTTAGTGGCTAAGTTGACAAATACGTCTGGTTCTCACCCAACAGTTGTTCGTTCAATTTCTCTGCTAGCTAAGTCCACCATCATTGCACAAGCAATGTCCTACATTTATCGAGTTTTTCAAATACAGTATTGACAGGTTATTCGTAATTCTGGAATATTTGTCTTTTTTTTTTAAATGTACTGCTTGAAATAGATTTAGCTATGGTTAGCAAGTAGATTTTAATATTCTCAACTTTCCTTTTTTTGCATCTCCTACCCCTCCCTATAGCCTTAAGATAAAATAATCCACAATTGGGAAGTCACATAAAAATGTTCAAAGAGGCAAAGCCAGCAGTCCACGGCCGGTGAGGCAAGGAACTGACAGAGGAAGGAAGAAAGTAGACGATCCCTGAGTCGAATGTGTGGTAAAACCATATACGCGTATAAAGTGGCTGAGTTGGCACCACGTCTTAGTTCCATCCAGGGGTTGTGAGTTTAATTCGTCGGCTACGTAAGTCCTCCATGATGACACAAGCAACATTTTCCGCTTACTGTGGTGGTAGTGGGAGATTTTCAAATTATTGTCAGGTTATCCGTAATCTGGGAAAGTTTGTCATGCTTTTAAAAAAAAATGACGGTAAAATATGGAGATCCGCAAAGAATACATGGCTGATGTAAGCATAAAGAGTAAGATTAAGAATGGGAAGCTTGGATGGTTTGGGCTTGTAGAGCAGATTAATGAAGAAAGGAGTGTAAAGAGAATATACTGATAATGTGAATGGTAGAACAAGCCGGAGATGCCCCAGAAAGACATGGCACGATCAAGTGAACCAAATACTTGAAGCGGATCATTCAAGAGTCAGAATAACAGAAGGGTATGTATGAATGTGACTGATGTGAGTAAGGAGGGTGCGCCAAGACAGAGTTATTTGGTGGTCCATCCTCTCTTACTTATTGGAGAAATGGCCAGATGGTTAGTTAGTTAGGTAAATAAAAATGTCACTGGATTGACAAAATAAATAATAAGTTCTGAGAAAATGAGAAAAAAGTATTGGGAAGAACTCACGAATATGAGAAAGTGGATATAATACAGGGTCATGATGAAGAAAATATAATTAATAGAAGGTTTGGAACATAACTGGACCAAGACACAAACCCTTTAGTATCCCCGACACTCTATTAAATCAGAAATACTCATAAATTTATTTATATCCAACATTTTTGATGTTGTGCTGGCCATTAAAGAAAAAAATATCCTACAGAAAAAACATTAAGTCAGGTCACAAATGGACGAGAATATCTCGAATAATTCTGAATGCCCAGCAACAAAAAATAAACACATTCAAATTTGTCAACCAGACTTACAATGTAAACATTAAATTGTGTGTAGTTGATTCAAATCCAACCCAAAACAATTCTATTAAAATCAAAATAAATACATTTTATCGTTCTTCTAGAAACTTCAATAGACAAATTCAACTAAAACAGAATATTTTATAATGAAGGAGAAAACAACACAATGCGGATATTTTATTTTAATCTGGCGTACGTGGTATTAGCGAGGTAGCAACACTTAATAAAAACATCTTTACAGAAAAAGAAATAATTCCTTTTCTTGTTTGTTGTCAACAAGACAGACCAGAATTGTGACAGAACGGAAAGATCCTTGGCTCTGAGCCAAGATGTTGCTAGATCTAAACCAATGTAAGCACTTACAAAAATGAATGGAATAATTATAATTTTTTTACATACATATTAAAATTGAAATAACAATCTTATTACTTCGATTGAAAAGACTTTAGCTAAGCTAACAGCTCGTTCCCACCTCGTCTATTCTATGATTTATTTCATAGAATCTATGAAATAGACCAGTGAGAACAGATTTTCTATCCCATAGAACGCCTGATAGAACTTCATTTTTCATTTAACAGGACAAGTTGGACAAGGTTTTAACTAACATTTTTTTTTTAAAATGACTTTTGAATTCAAAATCATTTATTTTGCTAATTTCTATAGCCATAATAATTTTCATAGCCGGAGTGGTATTTCCATAGATATATGTATGACAAAGTTATGACAGATTTTAAAACTTCCATTTATTTTATGAGGTTCTAACATCACAAACTTTTGCAATCATCATTTTGTTTGTGTTTTACAGTTGATCATTGTTACGAGGCGCAGTGTAATTCGTTACTTTGGTGATATAGGGTTCTAACTTCATTCTTATTCATTCTCATAAACTATAGAACAATTTCTGAATTTGAGGTTAAATCTTCTGTAAAGTTTATTGTTTAACAAATTTTAAAAGAAAATATTTAAATAGGACGTGACCTCTCTTGGAATGGCATTAGGGAAGTGTAGTTAGAACATAATGCAATGAATTATTATGTCGTAGCTGGTTGCACACAGTTCTATCTGCATGTTTAGATATGTCCTATTTAAATATTTCCTTTTGAAATATGTTAATCTAAAACACTTTACTCAAGATTTAACCTAAAATTCGTCAATTGGTAAATAAATATATAAAAAGAAATAGTCTTTGTAAACTTGTGACGCCTCATATCTCAGAATAAGGCAAGGTGAAGTTAGAATTCTATCCAAAGAAGGTGACCAACAATTCCTTTCCATTTATAACTTTAAGGCGACGCACTACGTCGTGTAATATTTTAAATTGAGCCGCTATCAATAACAACCCTTACGTAGATGGCGATAAGGTTTAAATTCTCGCTTAACACCATCCGCCTGTTTTGATTTATGCAAGAAAAAACATGGCCAAAAAGTGCCTTTTATTTTATTTTGTGGATGTTCAGGCATAAATATTTAATTTTTTTTCGATCATTTTATAAATAACTTAATTTGCCACATTATACAATAAAATTATAACCGAAAATGAGTTCGCAAGTAGGAGATTTTGAACGTTAAAGCAGTTTTCATATGCCTTATACATTATTTTTTTCTGGGCTTATAAAAAGACTTATCTAAAAAATACTCTAAAATTATTTCAAAGGCCAAGATGTATTCTACTCGCAGTATTTAATTAAAGCATCTGAAACATTTCTAGGTGACCAAATTTTCAAACCAAAAACACATGATTTTGCATTACTACGTATGGCATTGCCTTAACTAAGTTTTTTTACAACAATACGTCTACTTTAAGGACGGACATTTATTTTGTATTTTAACTGTTGTAACGTCATCTCATTTCAGAGAAATGCTTATATGTCCACGTGTGAAAGTTGATAGAATGCATTGTCATCAACAGCGAGCCTAACTGCCGAGTTTCAGCGTGATCAAATGTCGGAAAGTTGGTTAATTTCCGCTTCCAAGATTTGCATTCATTCATTCCCGAAAATAAAAATGAAATATGATAAAATTAATGATTTAATTTAAATAAAATTGTTTAAATAATGACTAGATTTCTTATTAACACCCTTGTTCCTAGCCTATTAACTAAACGAACCCAACTAACCAAACTAACTCTAAAATATCTACTTTTCAAACTAATATGTTTCTGACCCTTGATTCAACCTCTACAAAAAAAATATACACAGACCTTTAGTTAGTTGCTTCTAGAATCAAAAAGAATATGGTTTAAAACCAGGTGAACTGATAGAATTATTATTATTATAAGAAATAAAGTTATAGGACAGTTTGAATGTATTTATAATATATTAGAAGATAATCACTGAAATGTCTTGGATAAATGCCAGGAAGTTAAGATAGGAAATGTTTACAATTAAGTTGTTTGCTGAAAAGAGGATAATATTATGTGAAAATAATTTGTATCTAGGGCCACGATATATATTTATGTATATATTCATGTTAAAAAACACAACAAATATTTTTTGTTATTCTTTATACACCGGGAATGCGGTGAAAAGAATTGACAGATTTGAAATAGAAATAAGTAATCTTTTAACTTATCAGGCTAATTTGTTCGCTTTTAGGAACAACTCATTTGGTTTCTACTCCACTTCTACTACTGGTTGATACTCCGACCGATACGGCTTCAGAATACGGCTGAAGCCTGAGGAGTTTTAACTATTAATTGTAACTTGCAATCAATCATACTCCAGATTAGTAAACTTTAGGAAAAACAAAGCAAACACAAGTCATAGTATCTCGTACCAATTTGGGTGTGTTAGTTTTATTCTGTAGATTCTAAATGGTTCATTCGGCGATCAGTCAATCTTGCAAATAAGTATCTCATCCCAATTTGGGTGTGTTAGTTTTATTCTGTAGATTCTAAATGGTTCATTCGGCGATCAGTCAATCTTGCAAATAAGTATCTCATCCCAATTTGGGTGTGTTAGTTTTATTCTGTAGATTCTAAATGGTTCATTCTGCAATCAGTCAATCTTGCAAATGCAAAATTGCAGAGACTTTGTTTAAGTGCCATGTGAAAATCTATCTAATGATAGTGCGGTCATTAAAGCAACTGTAATGAAACTAACATAGACAATATCATACTTTATAAAGTGAGATTTAATTTTTTTGTTTTTAAATAACTAATAGAGGTAATATCCAAAGGCAACATGAAGGCCAACTCTGCAATTGCAGTGCTTCGTTCCGTGCGTGTCTGGGCATGATTCTTCAACACTGTAAATGCAGGGGTCCGGCCCCTAGGGGTTAATGTCAATGTTTATGTATTCTAGATATAATCAGTAATGTAAAGATCATGTGAAGCATGTGGTAATTAAATTATTATAAACCAATATAATCATCTAAGGAGATGTGGATTAATTTTTTAATTTAATTGAGTTGATAAGCATTAGGTCTCACCGTATCCGTTGTTCTCGCAAACAAAGATGCAGGGGATGTTGAGCAGCTTGGCCATGTTGTAGACCTCGAAGATCTGGCCCTGGTTGGCGGCACCATCTCCGTACAGCGCCATGCACACACCCCCTGTCTTGTTGTACAGGGCCTCGAAAGCCAGGCCCACTCCCAGGGGCACCTAAGACAAACAATGCACCAGACACGGGTTAAAATAATGTCATACATAATGTCTTTGTGAATCTATCACTGAACTGTGAGAGAAAAAACCTTTTTAAAAATATATTTTCACTCAGGGCCGGTCCTATGAAGGCGCAATTAGAGCAATTCGCCCCAGGCGCCGACTAGTCAAGAGCCTCCGATAACATCCCTACACCTAACACAGCACCCTTGAGGTTTTTACTAGCAATGAGGAGAATATTGGACAATGAGGTGTTTAGCCATAATTCGTGATATTCTGAACAACTGTCTGAATTCCACTACTCCAAGCTCAGACGCATTCAATTGATCATATATAAGACATCTTTAAATTCTACGAGCTTCGTTAGTCTGCCTGCGTTCATTAGATAGACCGCTGTTGTATTTCAATTGTTGATGGTGCTCGCACATACCACCTAATGCCGAGTAATAACCATAGATGACTGATTTAGCCAATATCTTAAAATAGTAATTATTTTTGGGTTGTTATGCCGTGTTATGTTACTTCCAGTTGTGTTATTTAGGCAACGTTTCGAACAGCGTTACATCCTACATCAGGGCAGATGTGTAATTGCACAGGGCAGATGTGATGATAGCGCAACACGGCATAATACCTCAAAAATAAATCATGATAATACTTTTGGTCGTGAAAATTTCAAATCATATCTTAGTCAATATTGTATTGATATATGGTTTTATCGATCGACCGTGCTAGGGCCCAAGATGAATTTGAAATTGCGAATTAAAGGTTTTGGTGTTTGAGCAAAGAGTTTTTCTGCTTTATAATTAAAACTTGTTGGATATAACAAGTTGTAACTGGTTTTATAATCTTAATCTTGTAAGCAAGGTTTAAGGCATTACTTGTATAGAATGTTAGACGCCACAGACACAGTTGTGAACACATTGTTTAATATTGACTTATTATTAAGATTTCATCTGATTCCCCATATTTTCAAGTTCATTTAACACGACAGTCTTAGGACGGGTTGTTTCGGAGAACTTGAACAATTCTTCAATTTTCAAAGTTAATTTTCATGTTCTGTGAAAGATATTTTTAAGTTCTGTTTTTATTTCAGTTCTGTCAAGCAACTAGCCTATAATGATATAATAACAGAATTTGAATAGGACTTTCACAGAACCCGTAAATGAACGTTGAAATTCGATGAATTGTTCAAATCCTCCGAAACAACCCGTCCTTAGAGTTTAGCCACTGCAATTGAATTGAAACAATGTCATAATATTGACTGATAACTTTATTGGACTGGAAACATAAAAAATGCGCGCCCAACATTTGTACATGGTTTACATTTACAACATGAGAATGGGATTTTTTCATGTGTTCAACAGCTCGGCTCTGGGTTTCCTCCCTCCTTTAACATGGGTCTCTTTAAGAACCAGAAGCTGAGGATCGTGACTGCCTCCCCACAGATGTCGCAATATTGATTGATAAGTTAACTAAACCTTAGAAAAATAGCACTGTTGATTTCCTAGACATCACTAACCATGTAGAAGTTACAGTGTTATCTAGTGTTAGTTACCTGAGCGCCCACGATGCCATTTCCACCGTAGAAGTTCTTGCAGTACATGTGCATGGAGCCTCCCTTGCCGCGAGCGCAGCCCGAGGACTTGCCCGTCAGTTCCGCCAGTACCCCCAGGGGGCTCACGCCCATCAGGTAGGTCCAGCCGTGCACGCGGTACGAAGAGATCAGAGTATCCTGGGAGCGCATGGCTGCCTTCATTCCCACGGCCACTGCCTCTTGACCTGGAATAATATTATTCTATGTTAGATTAGGCTGCTTGACTGGATGAGAGAAAAACTATGATGCCAACGTGCAACGTTCTTGACCTGGGAATAGAAAAAAAAAGATTAATTTAAAGTAGAAAAATGGCTTGTCAAGCTATTTGAAATAATAACTCTTTCTTCACAATAAAACACTTTCATTGGGTTTTGGAAAAGGAAAGAGGAAATAGAAAGATAAGTTACAAGTTATAACAGAGCTCTCAACGACAGGATCGTATAGCAAACTGATTAAAATGATGATGAGCTGTATGAGTGATAACTCACCGGAGTAGAGGTGGCAGAAGCCTCGGATGGACTTGTCCTGGTAGAGATTTCCGGCGGCAGCCTCCAACCTACGGATCATGACCATCTGCTCGTACATTGTGAGGGCCTCCTCCCCCGTGATGGTCACACTGGAGACCGGACCCGACTCCAGCTTGTGGAGCTTGCATGGCTGGGGAGAGAAACACATAACACAAATATCAAAGAGTTAATGTGGAATGATAAATACAATAATTGTTTATTGAATGTAGAATTGAAGGAAAACAAACATAGTGAACATTTAGTTTTGGAAGAACCTTTATCAAGATTATACAAAGTCGAAAGATATAGAGGAGAAAAACAGCCGAACTGAAGAAATTTCAAGAGTGGTACTGTATTAAAACAACCTTTTTTTTAAATTGTTGTTTAGTTGCAGATAAATAGAAGTTTTTTTTTAAATTTAATTCAAAAAGATAATATCTAAGGATAAATACCAAGTTATATTTATTTTATTTTATTCAATGTCAAATTGAAGGAAAAAAAATTGCCGGTATGTGAAAGAAAGTCTTTAAAGTAGAACAAAAAATATTAGGGATCTAGATTTGTCATTTAATATCTAAGAGATAATGATAATGAGATACATAATTTACTCATGTACATTTAAATACAAAGTAATGCAATTGTTAATTCAGGGACAATGTGCTGGAATAAATCCTGACTGAAGAAACTTGGAGAATGGAAAAAAATTAAATAACATATTTTTAGAGTAGCTTCTCAGTAAAAATAGCCATGATGATAAGAATATCTTCACCAGAGAATACTAAAAGTAAAAAATTGTAATTTAGGTTTGTTTTGTGTAGAAATTTCTGGAAATTACGAAGACTAAATATAAATATAGGATGCTTGTTGTCGTGTTGTGAAAATTCATGAAAAGTACATTATGTTGATTTTTTATTAGGATTTGTTTTCAGCGTGCAAAAATAGACCATGAATATGTTGTTAGATACTGACTTATTTTGACTACAAAATATTAATATTTTTGTAAATTATTGTTTTTGTAACAAATGATTATAAGCAATAATTAGTCGCCCAAAATATTAATACAAATTGAAAATATCTCCCGAGTAAAAATAAATGCCGCCAACAGGAATTGAACCCGTGCCTTCTGATGTTCGGTCAGGTGCTCTGTATCCACTGAGCTATGTCGGCTTATTTCCAACCCGCCAAATGATTCAATATGTACTAGTACCTCAATCAACAATTACTGCTTATTATATTTTTTCCACCTGTAAAAAACCAACTTTCTTTTTGTAGGAAAGGCTTTGTTAGTGCTAAATTTCTCATTAGATGACGTCGAGACATATTATATCTTCATTTATTGGTGAAATATTTTTGTAAAAAAAATTAGTGTTTTTCCTAACCTAAAAAAACTAAAAAAAATATTTTTTCAAATGTAACTTTGACTGAGAAAAATGGAACTTTGACTGAGAAAATGGAACTTTAATTTCTTAAACGCTAGTGTGTCCTTAAGGATACATTTAAAAAATCATTTCTCTTAGTATAGTTACTCTGGTGGATGCAAGATCATCAGGAATAATAAATATTGATGATTACGACTGCAGATAATACAACATAGGCTATTTTTGTTAAGTTTATGCGAGTTTTGTTATTCATGATATATTTTTGTTGGTAAACTTGTCGAATTCCGCTGAATGTAAAGGCTCTTTAAAAAAACAACACTTGATTTTAACTTAAAAATCGAATGGAGTCAACTATTTAAGTAAACATGCACAAAACTGGTTTTTAGGGTTTATTTTGGGTTATTTTAATAATTTGCGCTTATTTCCTAACCTGAGAACTTAACTTTGATTGAGAAAAATGGAACTTTAATGCATCTTTCACCATTTAAATGGTTATTTCCCTCAGTAATTAAGTTGAGACAAAGTGCTAATCGACAAGCTTATCCTTTTTTTATTGGAAAATTTTTCTAATTGAGATGCTGTGTCAGATCACTAAGTTTTCCTTGTGTAATTGGCTGTTAATTTATTGATTAATATTTATGTTTTCTTTACATTTGTAAACGATTCCTCGAAAACACATTGATTTTAACAGTTTTTATAAATATTTCATTTGTAAAAAGAGTGCTGTGCAATTTACTTATTTCAATTTCAGTATTGGTGGGTAGTTTACCATCAATTGGATGTATTGTACAAATATCAACATCTAAATCAATGTATACACGCATAAATCACGTGAAAGCAAATCTGTCATAAATATAATCAATTTCAATAATAAACACAACATTATTCCATAACTTTCGATTACATAACGAATGTTTACAAAAAACTACCATAGCTGCAAATGTAAAAGATTCATTCGGTACTTAAAACTGGACGTGTGAATCGAATTTAGATTAAAAAAAACTATAGAGATTAGCAATGATTAACATATGGAAGTAAATATAATAAATGAATAAATTAAAAAATCCTAACCTAAAAATATTACTTTCTTACCTTAGTTTCAAAAGTAGCTGAGCCAGTGGCATAATTGTTTTTCGCTGTTGTCGTGACTGCCGGGATAGCTTTCTGCAATGAACACACAATAAATTCAAACAAACATACTCGAAAACTTGATTATGTAAAATTTTAACTCAAAATAATATACACGTAGCAATTTAAATATTTTTGCACTGACATTGGTCAAACCGGTCTGGCCCGAAACAGCCTGGAGACATTTCTGGATAAGACGACTCATCTTTTTCATATATCGTTTACGTTATTATCGAGGAATTCAACAAATTAATTCGAATTAAAAGAGGAGTTTGACAGCGCGAAGTGACAACCCGTCTAGGGCAAGCAAGGTCGTTTTGTACAGAGATAAGATTTGCTCGCCGGCATATATTATCAAAGTGACGTGTCGTCTTCTTCTTCTGTTTCTGTAAGATTTCTGTGTAGGTAGCAACACTATTTCTGAGTTTCGGAAAGTACGTACTTTTGAAATTTGTTATTATTTTATAAATCTCAGTGGCGTATTCTGTTCTAAACTATATCATATCAATATTAGTATATTAGGTAAAAAATTGTTCATCATCAGAATCAATATTGTACTGATTTGGTAATGTGCTAACTAAAGTAATGTTAGTATTCAAAAATGAACAATACCTGTTTTTCATCACTAATTTTCTTTTATTATCAGTTTAGCTTTTACAAAACTTCGCCAATTTATTGTTAATTTAATTAAGTACCAAAAGATTAACTCACCAAAATAAATTTATGTTTTAATTTTAGGTTTTAAAAAACACCTGTTAGATATTGCAGTGTATAAATGCTATTTTTTTAAATGCTAACGGTCAATCAATATAAATAGTTGCAGAGTACCTTATTCCAATATATATTGAAATATATTGAATACGGAACGAATCAAATATTTTAAACAGAAAAATCAGGAAAAGATATGGTCGCATCTAAAAATTGAACCCAGGACATTAGCCAATTTCCTTCGGTATTTAACTGTATCATACTTCGACCAAGAACTAACAACATTATCTTAATTTTATTTACTACTTATAATTTTTAGAATTTATAGTTTGTAACCATCGACCTTGTAACACTACTGCGGTTTGTGATGACCGTGATTATACTTAACCTTTGGAAAGCCGAACACCCTTGCTAACCCTCATTTCATTTCTCCACAAGGGTAGGCAGAGAGAACGGACCGCCACACATAACTCTATCTTGGCACACACCATTTGCTTCATTCTTGAGAACCCATCTTGCAACACGCAAGTCACAAAGTCAGGAATAGTATACAAAATTTGGGGGGGTGGGGGACAAAAATTTCTTCAGAAATGATTAAAATTATGTCGAAATTTTCACAGAATGTAGAAATTTCCCTAGAATTTTCGAAATTTCCTCTCATTTTGTCAACGAATTAGAATTTCCCTAGATTTTTGTGCTTTCCCCTAAAAAAAGTTTTCTCCCCTAGATCTAGGAAAATTCCCCTAGACATCACATCGCTGCACAAAGTGGTACCTACCCCTGGGCCACTTCCACTTGCCCGCCCCACCACCAGTTAATTTCTACCACATGTGATGCACCGCCTGGAAGGATAACATTGGAATGGTCGTAACTAATATTAAATTAAAAGATACAAATAAATGGTATACGAAATTCTTACATCTACTACAAAAACAAAGAGATACCGCTTATAAAGTCTGTAAAGTACAATTTACGCAGGAAAGGTGTGAAACCTATAAGAAAATTAGAAACATGTACAGTACTGAAATAAAATATTCCATAAATTTTTATATTATGCAAAAACTAATTACCTCTCAAAGTGATCAACAAAAATGTGGACTACACAGAAATTGTAAGTGGTAAACAGAGAGAAAACATCAAGTAACACGCTTTCCAGATGGAGTTGAAGATGATACAACTAAAATAGCACACAAATTTTTTATTTTTATTTTTTTTATTAATATCAATAGCAAAATTTGTACATTATGTAGGTTTAAAGTATAATATAAGTATATTTTTTGTATTTTTTTCACAGTCCTCCTCACTAGGGTTTCCTGTTCTGAGGCGGCCTGTAGTTTTTCTTAAATTTTTGTATTTAGTTTTGAATTGTCTTTACATTGTCTTCATAATGTTTGTAAGTTGATTATTACTTTGATCTCTAAGCCATGTTTTGACTTTTGTTTTAAATATATTCATTTCGTTTATTTTTTTGGTTTCATTTGGTAGAGCATTGAACAATTTTATAGCATGGAATTTATTATTTCTCTGTCCAAAGGATGTGTTCAAACTGGGAGTAATCAGGATATTTTCGCTTTTTGCCCTGGTTGTGTATTTATGTTGGGCAGTGGAGTATTCGGATATGTTTTTTTTCAGTTTAAATAAAATATTTTTATACATAATTTAACATACATTTGGTCTTACTGTCGAAAACACAAATAAGAGTATTCCATTAGTTACAGATTATTCTTCTCAACCAGCGGAAAGAAGAGAGAATAATAACATATATAGGTTTGATAAAATTAATAGTGAATATTTAATGATAATTCTTAACACAATGAAATCAATATAATTGCCAGATGGAATTACAATAGGCATAATCAAAAATGCACTGGCAACTATTGGAGACAAATTAGTTTCATTAAAATGATGGAAAACTTCCATAATATCACCCATACCCAAAAAGGTTTATGCAAAAAATTTCGAGTACTTTAGACCAGTGGTCTCCAACCCCCGGTCCGCGAAAAAACTTATTCTGTTGAAAACATCTTTACGCTAAGTAACCGCCCACACAATACCGTTGAACACAATTCAATAAAAAATATTGAAAATGTTCTAAAATATTAACATTTAATTTAACCACCCTCAGCGGACCGCGGTAAAATTTTCAGACGTTGACCGGTCCGCGGCGTCAAAAAGGTTGGAGAACACTGCTTTAAACCAATAAATGGATTGCCAAAATGTGAACAAATACTAGAATCCGTAGAGAACAGATTAGTAAATTTATTGAAAAAAAATAACATTCTAACAAAACAACAATCTGGGTTTAGAAACAAATAACACTAACTTTGAAATGTTAACTAAAAAAATTGCAAAAAAAAAATAACATCTTAAGTAGGATAAAGGAAAAATTAGACCTTAAAACAAGGTAATTGGTCTACAAGACCACTGTGGAATCCCACATGAATTACTGCACAAGTATAATTTTTCTGAGAAATAAAACAGAACTTAAAATAATTTAGACAGAGGCATTGTGCTTTATCTGCTACATATCTGCTATACTAGGATAAAAACAACAAAAATCTGAGTCTGTGGCAACATCTAGTCTATAATACCCTAGTATTTATATAGAACTATAGGTGTTAGTATTAATAGTACAGTACATGTCTATCCTACGAGAAACTGCAACGATTTTAGTCTTCCTAAGACAAATTTATTGGCAACACAAGACATATTACAATACAATATATTATAAAGGTGTTAAAATATTCAATGAACTACCTGTAAATTTTAAGGAAGCTAAAAGTCTTGCAGCTTTTCATGCGTTATGTCTCAATATTGTGAAGTCCAAATATTAGTATGTAGACCAGATATAAAACCAAAATTTTAAAACTAAATAATATACACAAAAACAAAAAAAATACAAATCATTCCTATTTTGTAACATTTTGAACTCAACCTTTGTGTGATCTTTAGTTGAAAGTTTTTTTTATTTATTTATTAAGACATACACAGTACAATAAGATACAGTTAAGGCGATGTACTACGTCGTGTAATACTTTGAATCGAGCCGCTATCAATAACACACCTTACGTAGATGGCGATAAGGCTTAAATTCCCGCTTCACACCATCCACCTGTTTTGATTTATGCAAGAAAAAAACATGGCCAAAAAGTGCCTTTTATTTTATTTTGTGGATGTTCATAAATATTTAAATGTTTTTCGTTCATTTTATAAATAACTTAATTTGCCACATTATACAATAAAACCATAACCGAAAATGGGTTCGTACGTAGGAGATTTTGAACTTTAAAGCAGTTTTCGTAGGCCTTTACATTATTTTTTTCTGGGCTTATAAAAAGACTTATCTAAAAAATACTCGATGATTTCAAAGGCCAAGATGTATTCTACTAGCAGTATTTAATAAGCATCTGAAACATTTCTAGGCGACCAAATTTTCAAACCAAAAACAAATGATTTTAAATTACTACGTAGTGCATCGCCTTAAGGATTTTTGTAATTACATAGTTTTAGTACCTATTACGCCTGTCCATAAAATATCGTTTTGTAATTTCGTCTGAGATTGTTCTGAAAACTAATGATTTTAAGTTAAAATCAATGAATTTATATTTAAATTTATGTACGAGTAGGTTATACTAGTGATAGGACGTTTGGTTGTCTTTGGTGAACTTTTGCAAAGACTTTTACTTTATGAATGAGGTGGCCAACCAGTGGTTCAGGGTGGCCACAAAAAACGGATTTCAAAATTCCCTGATAATTCCAGGTTTTCCAGGGCAATTACTATATTTTTCCCTGATATGTTTTATTTGGTGTAAGGACATATCGTTCAAAATTTTATTTTTGAAACACGATTTTCATCTACGCCAGAAAATTAGAACAGATACATAAATAAAGGGAATTCCGTCATCTAAAGCATTTATTATTTCCTTGCACCACAATGATCTATTCAAAACAAAATACACTTATTACAAATTTATGATATTTCGCCTGAAGACAATTTGTGTACAAATGAAAAGACCAGACAAAAATAGACAAATAAACAAAAGTAAGTACAGTAGAACCCCGATAATTCGAAAAAACGCGTAATTCGAAATTTTCACCAAAAAAAATTTGGCAGAAAACTTTTTTCATACAAAAATTGTTTTAATTCGAAATTCGTTAATTCGTAATTCGAAATTTATTTTTGTCCGCGCACGAAAATTTGTTCGTGAAATTCGAAAAAAAAAGATTTTTGCGAAAATAAATCATAATATTTCGTAAATCTGAATCTAAAAGTCAGCCGTGGCGCTAAAACGCAGGAAATGTATTTTTACGAGGTTATACATCGTCCTAATTAGTATTATTATTTTGTAAATCTGAATCGAATTACACTGGAATGTTGTATTTTATCAAATTTATTTCGAATATCCGAATTGAAGGGCCGAGAAAACACGTTTTACGAGGATATATGTCGTATTTTTACGAGTTTACACCAAATATCTGTATTTAAAGGGTCGGCCACGACGAAACTCGGCCGCGAAATTTCGATTTACGCGTAAATGTATCGTATATTTACGAATTTATTTTGAATATTTGAATTTAAATGGCCCGCTGCGACGGAAATCGGCCGCGAAATCTCGATTTACTCGTAAATATATCGTATTTTTACGAATTTATTTCGAATATCTGAATTTTAAAGGGCCCGCCGCGACGGAAATCGGACGCGAAATTTCAATTTACGCGGAAATATATCGTATTTTTACTAACTTTACTTCGAATATCCGATTTAAAAAATACGGCGCGACGGAAATCGGCCGAAAAATTTCGATTCACGCCGAAATATGACATATTTTTACGAATTTACTTCAAATATCTGAACTTAAAAGGCCGGCCGCGACGAAAAACTGCCGATAAAATTCGATTTACGCGGAAATATTTCATATTTTTACGAGTTTACATCAAATATCTTAATTTAAAGGGTCGGCCGCGACGGAAATCGGCCGCGCATTCTCGATTTACACGGAAATATATCGTATTCGACGGAAATCGGCCGCGCATTCTCGATTTACTCGGAAACATATCGTATTTTTGCGAATTTTAATTCAGATATTTGAAATAATGGGCCGGCTGCAACGGAAAATTACCGCGAAATCTCGATTTACGCGGAAATATATCGAATTTTTTTCGAATCTGAATTTTAAGAGCCGGCCGCGACGGAATACGGCCGCGAATTCTCGTTTAACGCGGAAATATACCGTATTTTTACGAATTTAAATTCAGATATTGGAAATAATGGGCCGGCTGCGACGGAAAATTATCGCGAAATCTCGATTTACGCGGAAATATATCGTATTTTTACGAATATCTCAATTTAAAGGGTAGGCCGCGACCGAAATCGGCAGCGAAATCTCGATTTACGCGTAAATATATAGCATTTTTACGAATTTATTGCGAATATCTGAATTTAAAGGGCCCGCCGCTACGGTAATCGGCCGCGAAAATAAAGAAATAATTGGTATTAATACGAATTTACAACTAAAATACTACCCGGATTTGAAGAGGCGGCCGAGAAAATCGATTTTCGGCGTTTTTTTTTTTTTTTCATGAAAATTCGAATTACGTGGGAGTTCGTTAATTCGAAATTTGATTTTTGATGTCCCGTGGATTTCGAATTAACGAGGTTCTACTGTATTGACACTTTGTAAAAAATGTTGATAATGATGATCTTTAAATTTTATTACGACCGTACTGGGTGTCCGACCCTTTTGACACTTTGTTGTAACTTTGCTAGCTTTTTCTTTACAGATTTCGCACTTACAAAGTATAGGGGAAAAACCAAGGCGGGTGGTGTACGACATGATTGTGTTGCAAGGGCTATTTACGAAAATAATAATAAAAAAATACCTACTTATCTAGTTTGTCTTTGTCGGCATATCTTTTGTTACACACGCCGCAAGTAAAAGTAATAAAACACAACTTTGGGACTTCACAAATCGTAAATAACGAATTTCGTTTTATTTTTGGAATTCCCTGATATTTTAAGAATATTTTAAAATTCCCTGACATTTCCCTGATAATTCCCGGTTCGGTAAAATTCCCTGATAATTCCCGGTTTTTCCGGTTTTCCAGGTCTGTGGCCACCCTGTGGTTTATGTGTGTTTTATTACAGATAACTTTTTAGAAATTCCAACGTTTTAAAGTAGTTTTTAGGTAAAATACTTGAATTGTTTGTATGTGAAAATAAATATTCTTTCATGGAAAAATATTTTTGTATCATATTGCTCGCCATATTCTCGACGAGCACACTATAGCGTGGTCTGTCACAGGCTTAATTCTGAAAGCGACGTTGTGAAAAATAACTTTTGGACTGGTGTGAGCAATGTTATGAGACTGAAAAATACAAATGAAAGGATTATATTGAAGGGGACTTGAAAGGTGGGTTGGAATTAAACGGAACGGTTTTGAGTCAACCTGTTTAGTAGGTTTACGCTATGTTTGGAGATAAAAGAATGAATGACAATGGTAACAGAATATTTGAAGTGTATTTAGAGTAGAACCTGTTAAACTTTCATCAATCATAAACATATCACCAATTTACAAAGGTACTTAGATCTCTTATAATTATTTAATCAATTAAATAAATAAAAAAAACAGCATAATTTCCATGTTATCACAGAAAATGTAAGTCGGTTTTATTTTAAAAAAAAAACAATATTCCATAGGTTCCTATTTACAAATAATTTAACGACTAACAATACAACTACTTATGTTGGAGGGTGAAACGTGGAAGGATGATAGACTGCTCCATTGTCTTTTAGAGTTAATGATACAACAATAGGAGTGGATATTTTAGTGAAACGTTTAGGACTGTTCACTTTACTGTAAGTGGGATATTTTTCCACTGGCACAGGAATGGGTGCTGAAAACTTCAAAGGTAAATGAGAAGAGAATGAATAACTATCGTTTGTTAGATCCTTATGGTTTTCTGCATACACTTTTACAGGAATTTTATGAATTTCTCGCGGTTCAATCGGCTCAAGTTTCTCAGCTCTGAATTTAACTGGAATTTTATGCAATGCTCTGGGTTCGAACGGATGAAATTCATCACTCTTAACTTGATCAGGAAATTTAAATATTTCTTTGTTTTCGAATGGGTGAAATTGCTCTGTTTTTACTTTATCAGGAAATGTATGTGATTCTCTGTGTTCTAATGGGTGAAATTCCTCTGCTTTGACTTTAACAGGAAATTTATGTATTTCTTTGTGTTCAAATGAATGAAAATCCTCTTTCACAGGAAATTTATATATTTCTTTGTGTTTGAACGGGTGAAATTCCTCTGCTTTGACTTTAACAGGAAATTTATGTATATCTCTATGTTCAAACGGAAGATATTCCTCTTTGACTTTAACAGGTAAAGGAATCGGTTTGGGATGTCCAACTTTCTCTTCTCCTTTGATTTCAGTTGAATGCTTCTTTGGGACATACACCTTGACAGGGTAAGCGACCTTTGTCTCAACTTCAACAGGAAAAGGTACCTTCTTTTCAATATAAACCGGAACCTTCACTTCAACGGGATACGGTACTTTAGTTTCAACTGGGTATGGCTTGGGATATGGGACCTTAACCTCCACAGTCTTAACAATGTGTTTAACAACTGGATACGGCTTAAGAACATATTCCTTTTCAATGACTTTGACTGGATACGGTTGTGGGACTTTAACTTCAACGGGATACGGTACTTTCTTTTCCACAGGGTAGGGTACTTTTTTCTCAATGATCTTATGTACGATTTTTTCAACTGGATATGGAACTTTCTTTTCCACTGGATACGGTTTATCAATGTACACCTTAACTGGAACTTTTACAGGCACCTCCACCTTTTCTATTACGGTTTGTACATATTTATGATGATGATGGTGGTGGTGATGCTTTATTTTGGTCTTGTACTTGATTTTAGTTTCAGTTTTCTTGGACTCCTCCGCTTGACTGTCGTCTCTGAAAGAAGAAGAAGAATAATTTTCTTTCTGTGTTTTTTCCAGCTCATCTACACGACGTTTCGGCCTCTTAACTGAAGGCTCTACATAATAGAACTGTTTATGATTGTATTGGATCATCCTTGGAGGACGTGAGTATAATATAGTGTTGTAATTCACTGGTCTATTAGAATAGAACTGTCTGGCTGTGTAAATTTCTGGTTCTGGTAGTGCAGTTGTGGTATGAGTTGGCTGTACTAAAGGAATTATAGGCACCCATCCCGTGTAATCTTCAACGGGGTAGTTTGTTCGAAATGGTAATTCAGTGGTAGTTGATCGTATTAATTTAGCGGGTTGTGGTCTTCTAGGAGGACGGTTACTGTTGACCAATTTCTTGGGTTTGGGTGTTGTTGGTTGTGTCAAAAGGTGTTTGCCTTCATAATGTTTCTTTCTAGGATCATTATACATCTGGTAGGGTTTGGGATCATTGAACACTTGTCCGCGTTTATAAAACTTGGGGTCATTATACATTTGTTCGAGTTGGGGATCAATAAACTTCGGTTTAGGTTTGATATATATCTGTTTGTGTTCATACTTCGGTTTGTTTTCATATAGTATCGGTTTGGGTTCGTACTTTTGTCTGTGGTCTTTCTCTCTGGGTTCTCTTTTTCTGGATTCGTTTTTTAGTATAGTCTGCGGTTGTTTTGTAGGGCTTTTTGGGGGCTCAGTGGTAGGAGCGTTTCTCCCCCGTTTCCTCTCCCCGTACTTGAGGTAGATGGGGGTGGAGGTTACGGGCTGGGTGCGGGTGTCACTGGCCCCTGTTTCCTCGGCTAACTGGTCTGGGAAGTCCTGTTGACACCAGACATCCCTGTCAGAGATGAGCACGAGTAGAGTTGTAACTATTAATATCTAAAATGATAAAAAAAAACATAATTTTACAAAACTGTACATGATTTTCGAAGATGGTAGGTAAACATTATTATGGAGATTCTGCCAACCATTCTGTCTTTAGGAGGTTATTTAAGATTATATATCATTTATAAATAAAAATTATATATTAAATTTTATTTATTAAAATTGTATAAAAATATATTAAAAAAAATATAATTTTTCTATTTTGTTTTTTTTCTCCCATGCAAATAATATTGAACATTTATGCCCTAAAACAGTTTGATTGACAATTTTTGTTATTTTAAAATCCAATTTAATTGATTTATTAATACCACACGTGATCGTTACTATGTTATCTTTGGCGATGGTGTGAAGAAGGTATTTTTAAGGAGAAAAGGAGTGTGTCTTCAAAAACTCATTTAAGAGAGCTCAAGCTGTTGAGCACAAATCTTAAAAAAACAACACTTTCTCATGTGTCAGCTGTGTATAAATGTCGTGAATGTGTTTGGTATGTACCACAGTCGTCCCCTCTAGACCAGTATTAAAGCTAACATTGATGCTAGTGCTTTGGATCAATAGTTCATTTAAATTAATTCAATGATGACAAAAAATAAATGGATATGTCTTAAACGAGTCAGGACTCATGTAAACACAGTTTGCGATGGTATGATAAAAAGACCCGTAATCTAAAGGTAAGGGGGTATAACTCCGATCGAAAATTGGAACCAAAATATTGCCTAGCTATATCCACCAATGAAAAACTCTGTTTATTCCATAGATGAAAAACTTTTAAAGTCTATGGAATAAACTTTCAGAGTTTTTCATTGGTGTATAATAAGTAGGCTCCGAATGAGAAATGTACTATCTATATATTGGCACATCTATGGTTTTTTAGGACCAATTTGTTTCATACAAAAAGCCTGAAGATATCGCTCTAGTGAGTGGTTTATTTATAGCTAAAGGCAATCATCGACCCATGCAGCAGAGAACTTATTAAACATTCTATTGATGTATTAAACCTATCACATTGATAGAATATCATCTAAAACATTATTTTATCACACAAGATCACTTTGAATTGTCCGCTTCACTAATTTTAAACACAAGACACTTGGATATTATGTATTTTTCACCAATACTAACCGTATATTTCATTGTTCATGTTACTAGAAACACAGTCAGCCTTAAAGTGATGGTACTTCAGGCAGTTACAGCTTTATATTACCCTGCCTCACTGCTGATAATTAATATCCATGCTGCACTTTCACTGCACTACACTGCCATATCCACTGATCTTGGTATAAAATTCTAGGCAAGGCATTTACCAATTTACGCTACGCTAATCTGCATTGTCAATTTTATGAGTATTTATTCAGGATCTCTGGCCACACTTAAAATGATTTTTTTTAAATAAAACCTTTTGATTCAACTCAATTACTATAAAAGGCAACTATCTACATTAGGGAAATTTTAATTTTAACATTCTAATTTTCAATTAAGTAAAATGAAAATTTGCTTTCATCATATGGGGTGACAGCCATTTACAATAATGTAATTAATCGTAACCGATGATCTTGAATATTTACCCTTTTATGTGTCATGTGAACCTCACTGAAGACTTCTCAGCTGAAGTATGTAAATAATAATGATTTGCTACTCTTTCATGTATTGTCTATACTTTCAGTATCGCTATGGATCCACAGACCACCACATCTATCCTCTCCACTTTAATAAGAATTATGTGTATCTAGCGAAAAGATCTGTACTAAAAATTACAGGATTTTAAAGTTTCTTCACTTTTCTGTTAATGAAAGTCCAATGCTGTCTAAAACGATACCAAATTTTTACTTAATGTTTAACTCCAATTGTAAAAAAATTGAGAGAACTCGATATTTCGAAAACACATTCGTTTTGTTTGGGGAATTTATAAGAAAACTGTAACATCTCTTTTATCTCGTTCATATAATAAAAAATCATTTTTGAAGTTAAATCGATTGTTACAATAATGGCGTGAAATATGAATTATTCATTTTGGCTATTTTTAGGATTTCATTAATGACATCCAGTATATATATATATTTGAGGCAAACTGGAAAGAATTATCATATTTCTCTTTCTAATGTCAAAACAATTACGTATTTCCGCATGATAGAAAAAATTCTTTCGTAAAATATGGATGCCCGTTTATATATGACCCTAAAATGCTGGAGAGGTTATAAACAAAAAAATAATGAAGAAGGATCAGGCGTTCTAAAACTAAAAATGTGTACTTGCCATGTTCACACGTGAGTATGTAGTACCAATATTTCAATGGAGAATGCTCTGAAGAACTAGAATCATTGATCCTTTTAGTACCAGTTTGCAGTTTGTGAAAAATGACAAACACGTGTCCAACATCCGTACAGTTTACATTTGCTGCATTAAAATGGCTTATTTTACACATTAGCCTTGTAACACCCTGCTCTCGTATGTAATTCCTTCATCCAAGTCTCTAGTTCAGTACTTTCTCTACTTAAAAAATCATCCATACAGCATTCCCAAGCACGACATAGATGCAGTTAGTAAAAAAAACTTTGTATTTTTAAAGGTTGATTCTTTTAAATCTATACATACCAGCATTATTATCATTTAGTTAAATTCTTAATTTTCAGCAGAGGTAGGTACCTACTAGACACATTATAAAATTTAAATTCAATCACTATTCCAAAAGTGCGAAAAGAAACATAGGATACAATGTGCATAAACTTTACTAATAATGGATGTTCATACAATGCTACAAATTACTTTGTTTCGCTCCACCGAACCCACGAGGAAGAGGTTAGGTTTCCTGATGCGTAGCAAAGAAAGTAATTATATACAGAATCACTCTATAAATAACACTTTGCTTGCATGCCTGCCAAGAATGAAAGTGAACTACAAGCAGGAAGGGATATTTCCTACAACTTAATACATAAAAAAAAGTGTTAATAAGCCTATAATGGAGTTTTGTTAGGGTACATATTTTGTGGTAATAACACAGCTAAAAAAGAATTTATTTTTATAACCATACTTATTAGCCCATGGTTTGCGCATAATTTGAAACAGAGTAATTAAAATTTGCTTGTGTGTGCGCAAACTACAGGGTTTTCCAATAAGAGGTGTTATTTTGAATAGCCCGCTATTTCGGTAGATGTTACTTTTGAAGCTGTCATTTTTTTGACATTTGACAAGTAGAAACTACACCATTAATAAAAATGGAACAATACACGCTTCAACAACGCATTGAAATTATTAAAATTCCGTTGAGTGAATCAAATGCAAATCATCTTGAGTGATGAGGCCCATTTCCACCTCGGTGGCTTCGTCTGGGGCTTCTGGGGCTCGGAAAACCCAAGAGTTATTGTTGAAAAGCCTCTCTATTCTCAACGTGTGACTGTTTGGTGCGGTTTGTGGTCCGGCGGAGTCATTGGACCTTACTTTTTCGAAAATGAGGCTCGAGCAACAGTTACGGTGAATGGATTGCGCTATCGAGAGATGATTAATGATTTTTGATGGCCGGAATTGAATGGTATTGATCTGGACAACGTTTACTTTCAACAAGACGGCGCTACGTGCCACACAAGCAACGAAACCATTGATCTTTTACGATTGAATATCAAAATAACACCTCTTATTGGAAAACCCTGTAGAATTCGAGTCCCATGTAAGTAGGTTCTGATTAGATAGGTACGGTAGGTTCTGGCAGGTATTTTTTGCGCTGGCGCTACCTGTCTCCGGGCGAAAATAAAGGTCTGGCCCGAATTTCTTTTAATTTGTTTTAAATCGCTATATCTTTGAAAATAATTAAAATATTTTAATAAAATTTTCTACATAGTAACTCAGCATACCCAAGCTATAAAAGTACTAAATGAAAAGGAACATTATTTGAAAAGCAACTCAATTAACCTTGTAATATGTTTAGTACGGTCCGCCTATCGGTATTTGCCCATACCTGCTTTCTTTAAATACGCCCGATTTCTCGCTCGCTTGGATATAGGAGTTGAGTGGGTGCAGAATTGAGATATAGATTAGAATCGGGCTTCATGGTAATAAAAACCCTCATTCCAGGAATTGAATTATTACAATAACAAATAATATACTATCCTTTTGTTGAAATAACGATGTAAACGAAAGGCACGAAGATAAATATAAAAAGAAGTCTTGCAATACAATTCGATGTTTATGTACATATAGTTGGGACTTTTACCAAGAGATTGGTATATAATATTCATATAAAAACATTTAGTAATTCCGTTTTTTCTGCCATTGTAATGAGGCCGGCGCAAAAGGTAGAACTACTCTTCTCGGGGTTAAGCATCAATTGACCGAACGAGTAGAACAATCTTGTTTGTAGTAGCATAGATTAGTAGCAGGGATTGGTACCTAACTTTACTAAACCCAGTGCAAAAGTCCGAAAAAAGGTCTCTTCAACTGTCGGTTCATTTTCTACAGCACGGCCTGATTAACAAAAGATGGAGGTTATTTCATTGATTGGCTGGAAGAGGACATACATCATAAATTATAAATGGTTTAGTGTTTGACCTGTAAATGGATCATTTTTATGGGTGAATGTATTTCAAATTCTTGCCACCAGGGTTTTGCAAAAAAAATATTCATTCAGTGTGATTAAATATGATTTAAGATTTTTACGGCCAAAAGTATTTTTGTTATTTGTTTTTGGGGTGTTATGCCGTGTTGCGCTAACTCCTTCTTTAGCCAACGTTTCGGACAATATTGCAGTGTCCATCATTAGGGCAGATGTGTTATTTTGTGGATGATGGATGCAATGTTGTCCGAAACGTTGGCTACAGAAGAAGTTAGCGCAACACGGCATAACACCCCAAAAACAAATAACAAAAATTCAGTGTGATTGATTATTCAACACCCTGTGTTTACGAATATGTTGAAAAGTAAATAAGTACTTACAAAATATTACATTTTTAGTATCTTTGCAATCCTTAAAAATGTTTCTGACCGTCAAGGAATAAAATATATATACTTATTTATTGATATCTGAAATAAGTAAGTTATAACAATTTTGATAAGAAATCGGGTAGTTTTGACTTAATCACTTCGCCAGTTGGTCGGTATCAACCCGGGTTGGGGAAAATGATTGATCAACCCAGAACAACTTTTCACATCATTAGGAATAAGGAATTAGAGGGAGATAGCAAGAGACCGTCAAAAGTAGAGGCGTTTCTTAGAGGTCACCAGGACCCTTCGAGGGTTGTTAAGGCTAATTATGGTGACAATAATATGTGTTGAAGGATTAAAAATCACCAGATTAATAAATTTTATGTTATTCCAGATGTAATTTAAGCATCTATTATGAGTACTATTAAATAATGCAGAGTATGCAAATCAAAATAGAGTATGCAATCACTTCAGATAAATGCATTCTTTCCGCACGGTTGCACAAAGCATCATGTGGTATGAAAACTTCCTTTGTTGAGAAATTAATAGGTGCATTATTATCATTGATTTTAATCTGCTTTCTCATATCTACG
Organism: Hesperophylax magnus; assembly: GCA_026573805.1. Taxonomy (NCBI): domain Eukaryota; kingdom Metazoa; phylum Arthropoda; class Insecta; order Trichoptera; family Limnephilidae; genus Hesperophylax; species Hesperophylax magnus. The sequence continues at coordinate 3,184,424 of JAIUSX010000016.1, forward strand.
ATATTGCATTATGTAAAAAAAGTTTACGTAATATTATATGACTAATAAATGAGGATATGGCCACAAAACAAGACAAGGGATCGCATAAGTTAAGCACTATTTGTAGAAGAAAGATATGTGGTAGGTACAAGTGCAGTTCTGTTCAGTTGGCCTGCAGCCTGATGGTAAAGGGCATTAGATGAACTAGAAAGTGCTTGGATAGATACAGGGCCGGCACTGAGCCAAATGGCGCCTGGAGCTAGTAAAAACCTCAAGGGCACTCTATTTATTGTGCATATACATTTGCGAGTAAAACACAAAAGGAATGAGCCAACCACAAGCGGCGGGTCGCGCCATTTGGTTCCTTTCTTTCCAATTATTCATGGTTCGTCTCGCAAGTGTATACGCAGCATTAAGTATTAGATATTATTAGCGCCTTGGCTCTTTGACAAGCCGGTGCCTGGAGCGGACTGATCGGATTGCGCCGGCCTGGTAAAATGTGCAAAATAAAGCCTCTGACGGTGAGCAAAAATGATTCGTAAATAACAATTGATTGACGCATATTATATACCATTGTGAAGATTATTTGTCAATAATTATTTATTGATTCATTTTATATTGAATGAATGAATGAATAATTGAGTGTAGGTACTAGTTATACAGGGTGTAACGGCGTGCACCTGAAGGATTTTTACCAGCGATTCCAGAGCATATTTGGAGTTAAATTGTAGATGTCATTTTTGTTCAATTAAGAACAAATAATTTTCATCACACGTCGCAATTGAGTGTTTGGGTACAGCTTGGTCACATGATACCTGTGTTTTTTACTCTTAAATATGCTCATGAATTGCTGGCTAAAATCCTTAGTTACTTGCTGTTACACCCTCTATTGTTAGTGCATTTATATTTGTAACATTCCAGAACATCCCGGATCATTCTGGAATGTTGTGGAACATTCGGGAATAGTCTGGAACGTTCGGGAATATCCCAGATCATAATGAACTAAAAACGGGATTACAGGCCGTTACTTGATAAACTTTTAGTAAATTCGTAATTGTGACAATACATACATGGGTATCTCTAAAGAGTATAAAACAAAGTCACTGTCCACGTCTGTCTGTTTGTGCGCTTAGTTCTTCTAAACTATGCAACGGATTTCGATAGGGTTTTCACTACCATTTGGAAAATTTCTTCCGGAAGGTTCATATATATAATACATGGATATTATATTTATTGAAAATAGAGAAAAATCGAGCAACGCCAGGTACACGTTAGCTAGTTAGTAATAAATAAATAAAACATTGTTTTTCATCTATTTATTGTAATAAACATAAATATTTATATAAAGTAATATATAACCCATTACAGTAGAACCCCGTTAATTCGAACCTCGATAATTCGAAAAAACGCGTAATTCGAAATTTTCGCCAAAAAAATATCCACAAAAAAATTTTTTTCATACAAAATTGTTTTTTAATTCGAAATTCGTTAATTCGTTAATTAGTAATTCGAAATTTATTTTTGTCCGCACACGAAAATTTGTTTGTGTAATTCGAAAAACTTTGATTTTTGCGAAAATAAGTCATAAAATTTCGTAAATCTGAATCCAAAAGACGGCCATAATGGTAAAATGCCGAAAAGTGTATTTTTACGTGGTTGTACATCGCCGTAATTAGTATTATTATTTTGTAAATCGGAATCGATTTACACTGGAATGGCGTATTTTTTCCAAATTATTCTCAATATCCGAGTTTGAAGGGCCGAGAAAATTTGTTTTACGGGAAAATATGCCGTAATTTTATGAATTTACACCAAATATCTGAATTCAAAGGGTCGGCTACGACAGAATTCGAATGCTAAATTTCAATTTACGCTGAAATACAACATATTTTTACGAATACACTTCAAATATCTGAATTTATAAGGCCGGCCGTTACGAAAATCTCCGAAAAAATTCGATTTATGCAGAAATATATAGTATTTTTACGAATTTATTATAAATATTTGAATTTAAAGGGTCGGCCGTGACAGAAATCGGCCCCGAAATTTCGATTTACTCGTAAATACATCGCATTTTTACGAGTTTATTTCAAAGATCCGGCGCGACGGAAATCGGCTCCGAAATTTCAATTTACGCGGAAAATATCGTATTTTTTACTAAATTTACTTTGAATATCTGAGTTAAAAGATCCGGCGCTACGGAAATCGTCCGCAAAATTTCTATTCACGCGGAAATTTGACATATTTTTACGAAATTTACTTCAAATATCTGAATTTAAAGGATCGGCCGCTACCAAATTCGGCCGCGAAATTTCGGTTTACGCATAAATATATCGTATTTTCTGAATATCCGAGTTTAAAGGACCGGCCGCCACGTTAATCGGCCGCGAAAATTTGATTTACGCAGAAATGTGTGGTATTTTTATGAATTTTTTTAGAATAACTGAACTTGAAGGGCCGATCGCAACGGAAATCGGCTGCAAAAATTCGATTTAAGCGGGAATAATTGGTATTAATACGAGTTTACTCCAAAGATACCACCCGAATTTGAAGGGGCGGCCGAGGAACTCGATTTTCGCCGTTTTTTTTTTTTTGTTCATAAAATTTCGAATTACGTGGGAATTCGTTAATTCGAAATTTTATTTTTGATGTCCGCTGGATTTCAAATTAACGAGGTTCTACTGTATATGCATCTAAAGACAAACACTTTCCATGTGTAGTCTTGAAATATTTTCTAGTTGGTGACAATGAAACATATAATGGTAGAGAAACAATAGAAAAGTTACAATTGCGTGACCAGCATGCAATGTGCCAATGACATTCAATAATAGTGCAACAACGCATATGTAATGTTATAAATGCACTATTACTTGTGGTTAATGGCAGTATAATTAAAATCAGGAAATTCTACACACATTAATAACATACCATTTTTTAAAGCTTGGCAATGAGAGTTTGAGCTTAAGCTGTGAAAAGACAGAAAGTAATACTTATCCATACAGTCGATTGTCCATTGATTTTTCCATGTCCTTCATTAAAGCTGTAAAGCCATTATTGTAAGGTTCAATGAACTTCTAAAAATCATTCTATTTCGGTAAGTTAATACCGCACAAGTGTCTCAACTGCCCGGAGCCAGAGAGACTATGGCATCCCCAATTGGTAAATGTTGTGAGTGGGTAAGTTGGGGAAGACAAAGGTTGGAAAGTACCTAGAAATTCAGATCTGGTCACCAAATCCATTTCCGGCGACGTTTCGATTCTGAATGATGGTCTTTTACCAGGGCGATGCTGAAGTATCTTTACATAATTAAGTCCTTTCCATTAAGTTTTTATGCATACTATGTATGCAAAAACCCTTTTCTTTTATATAACAATGTTTTTTACTCCTCAATCCTGCATCATATCCATCGCAGCCGCTTTCCCGGCATTCCCCGGAAACAGAACCCTGAGAAGGTGGATGATCTCCTGGCGGGAGAAGTGGCCCCCGGCCGTCTGCCAGCCTCTAGCCACCGCGAAGATGGGGCTCGTTAGCAGAACCACCAGCTGCAAGAGGCGGGGCCATTTTGCTGACAGTTTTTCAAGGTCGGTAGTTTCCTGGAAAAACCAATGGAGAAATATAAATCTTCAATCTATCCCCCATGTTGTCCCATTACGGCACCCTAATTTATACAGTACGATTTAAATTAGGGTGTAACTTATATCATACTATTAGCTGATTGAGGGAAGTTGTCCCATCACCACAGCCTAATTAATACAGTACGATTTAAATTAGCGTGTAATTTATATTGCTATTTTTAATTTATACTGTATTTAATTAGAGTGTTTCGCGTTGAAAAATGAATTTTTTGCACACTTACAACGAGGATTTTTATAAAAAGTAATTTTGAGCAATTTTGTCAGAATTGGATAAATACTGGGTTTTCCAATAAGAGGTGTTATTTTGAATAGCCCGCTATTTCGGTAGATGTTACTTTTGAATCTGTCATTTTTTGACATTTGACAAGTAGAAACTCTCATCATCTTGAGTGATGAGGCCCATTTCCACCTCGGTGGCTTCGTCAACAAGCAAAATTGTCGCATCTGGGGCTCGGAAAACCCAAGAGTTATTGTTGAAAAGCCTCTTTATCCTCAACGTGTGACTGTTTGGTGCGGTTTGTGGTCCGGCGGAGTCATTGGACCTTACTTTTTCGAAAATGAGGCTGGAGCAACAGTTACGGTGAATGGATTGCGCTATCGAGAGATGATTATCGTACTATCAAGACGGCGCTACATGCCACATAAGCAACGAAACAATTGATCTTTTACGATTGAATATCAAAATAACACCTCTTATTGAAAAACCCTGTATTATTTAAAATCTTAAAAAACAGTAAGAGTATTTTTAATTTTTTTAATTGCAGTTCCATTACATTAAATAGTTTTTGCAGGATTACCTAAATTTTAGAGTTTATATGATGTAAAAAAACAACTTAATATCACACACGACTCTCGTTTGGGAGAAGTTTGTTAATCCCTATTAACCCCTCAATTAACTCAATAGAAGTGTAATCACTCCCAGACTCCAGGAGGTCTAGCAAGGACGAACGATAAAGCCTTATGTTAATATGATATTGACGAAATCCATCATCTACGGCCAGATAGCGATATTTGCGAGCATGGTCAGAATATGATTCCGACAGTCGGTAGACAAAAGTCGCTACTTTTAGCACGGCCCGCAAGGTGTTAGATAAGCTGTCAATATGCTCGACTTTTTGGATAATGTCATTCGTTGTGAGAATTAACTGGCTTATTAATGAATGAATATTAGAACAGAAAGAAATCATGTACACGATCTACATACTTAATTAATTCATCCAAGACACGATCAATTGATTCCATTCCAGTGTAACTATTTAACTCCTTTTTTATTTTCAAAAAGTACATATGGACTGCCAATATACACGGTGTCCGGAAACTCGTAGTACAAGCGGGAAACTGGAGAATCTACACCACATGGGGAACCCAAATAAACATAAAGTTTTTTGATTTGAGCATTTTCACAAAAAAAAAAAAAAAAAACCAAAAAAAAATATTTTTCGGCTATTTTAGGGTTAAAGTTTTTTCTGGTGTTTAGGGTTGAACAACAGATGTTTTAACCCTGCAGAGCAGAAATATTTTATGATTACACCGGATTAAATGAAGGGTGATTTCAAAATAATGCTTCAAATCCGAGTTTCTTCATTTGTTTTACTTTCAAATAGTTTTAATTAGTTGGTTACTTTGATTTTCAGTAATAATTTATAAGAATTTGATTAAAAAAAAAAAAAAAAAAAAATCAACTTCTAACTCGATTTACTCGATAACGAAAGCTCAAATCAAAAAAAAATATACTACAAAATCGACTCCAAATGTGATGTAGATTCACCAGTTTCCCGCTTGTACTACGAGTTTCCGGACACCCTGTATATTAAAGTTAATATCTCAATAAGACATTATCAATTGATTAGTATTTTTAACTTTCACGTTGCCGTCTCACATTACGAAATGTCAATTCATAGAGAGATGCGCCAGTATTGCCAGCGTACATTGAATTAATTTTTTTTTGCGTTATCAAAATCGGTCTGGATATCAATAGACGACCGTGCTCGGGAAATCAATATAAAATCATTGGTAGTTAAGTCTATCGATCCGATATTGTAAAGTTATCAATTTCACTGTGCCAGACACCCAAGGTAAGCAAATGAAACTACTGATTTTCTGCTCAAGAAAGAATATCAACATTTGAAAATATAAAAGGAAGGAAAAATTTTGCTTACTTTGGGTACACAGATATGCCCATAAAACACTTCTATCGGTTTATCTCTTCAGTGATATTTAAAGATGTCACCTGAATAAAGATTTAATCATTTTTTTATGTATTTGCAAGCTCTAGCAACTGGAGTTACAGTTGTGTGCATTATGAATTATGTATACTCACACTAAATAGCTGAGGCGCTTTCTCTATCAGCGGCCTGTATAGGTTGGCTATACACCTGGCCAAATCCTCTCCTATCACATTTTCCTGGACGCTCAATACGACCTGTACCAGCTCATCGGCCAGGCAGCAGATCAGTCCGGCCATGGTCTTTTCGTAGACTTGGACCGGCAGAATGGGTCTCCACAGGCGGGCCAGGTGGGTAAGGATCTCCAGGCACTGCGAAATGGTGGGGTCATTTTCCAGGTCCAGGGGATCGGCTTTTGTCAGGTCACGGAGGTCTGGGAAAGATAAATAATTGGTCATGATGATTGACTTTAAAATAAAACATGTTTCAAACTGCTCAGTGCTAGTGGGACTATGGCATCCCCTTGGGGTATGTTGCAAGTACGCTTCACAATCCCGCACCCCTTGGGAAAACACTTATTATTTTACGTTTTCAATGTCTTTTTATAATATTACTTGTACCGAAGATGATTAATCTCAAATTACTTTAGAGTCCTGTCAGCGACAATTATATATACATTAATTTATTTTTTTTAAGCAAAGTCTTATATGTAACCTTTTCAATATTTTCATAGTATTACTTTTTAGTACAAAAGATGATTGACACGAAAATATTTAAAGTATTTTTTGTAATGTACTATTATGAAAGATAATAATTGGTGACAAATAAAGAAAAATGTTTATGAAATGTTGGCATTACTTAAATTTAATACCCCTTAATAAAAATCTCGCAAATCCCATACAACGTGTGGGTTACTACCCAATCGTCACAAAACTGGACATCTCTACTGTTGTTTTCCCCACTCTATTAGGAGTTTGTCGAAGGCTACCGAAAGTCCGAGCGGAACGATCAAATCAGCCTGATCTGAATATAAAAAAAAATTGGTATTTCGACAGATTCTTCAAATGATTCCCTACCTGCAGAATGATTGTGATGAAAATTATAAAATAAACGTGTAGTTCTTCTAAGATGTTCCTTTAAAGTTGAGATTAGGGAATGCAATCTCGTTCTCGCGAGATCTCGGCCTTTTTTAGCGAGATTGATCTCGGACGAAAAAAGGGCAAGATCTCGCGAGTTTAACGAGATTGCACTCGAGCATAAAAACGTCTTATTCGAAGCGCGGACTGAGGGCTCGTACACGTCAACACGATACGAAGTCGTATCGTGCTACGGAGAGAGACAGAGCTAGTGCTAGACACGGAAGGAGTTGCGATCCAGGTAGCGATCGCGGGACGAGGTGTCTCTCAGATTCGTTCGTGCGTGCGATTGGTCGAAAATTAAGCCGGGCGGCGCCGTGCAGACTGCAGCGTTATCAGCGTGCACTTGTTTACTTGTTTTGTTTACAGTTGTTTCTAGCTAACGTGTTACGTGTTTGAGTTTGATTTCATTAGAGTATTTTTTTAGTTATTTATGCAAAAAAAGTTTCTTACGTGATTTACGAGTGGAATAACGAACGATGTCGGCGAATATAGTTTATAAACACTATGAGAGTGTGTCGGAGGTATGGAAATACTTTTTGAGAGCGGAAAATGGATTGAGTGCTAAGTGCAAATTTTGTAAGAAGATTCTGAAAACCAAAGATCGATCTCCGCGTGGCTTATAGTGCATTTAAAATCGATTCATAAAACGGACACGAAAACGAAGAAAGTCATATCACCTGGTTGAAGATACTTCTATGGAAGAAAAAGTATCAAGAATGGTAGCCAAAGATGGACTTCCTTTCCGTGTTTTCTGTACTTCCAAAGATATGAGAGATCTCTTCAATTCTTCGGGACACAAATTGCCTATGTCCCCAAACACAATTAAACTTATAGTTATGAATTATGGCATGACATTGAAAATGAAAATAATGCGTGAATTGGCTCAACTGAAGGAGAATGATCACAGATTTACGCTAACATTTGATGAGTGGACTTCTTCTATGAACAAGCGATACATGAATGTAAACGTACATACATTTTTGAATGGCAATGCTCTGTTTTGGAACTTGGGGCTGATTCGCGTCTTTGGAAGTATGCCTGCTGAAAGTCGTGTCAGTATTTTAAAAACAAAGTTAATCGAATTCGGCCTTATTCTGGAAAAAGATATTATCGATATTACTACAGATGGGGCAAATGTTATGAAAAATTTGGGTCGATTGATATCACCTTCGCATCAGCTCTGCTATGCCCATGGAGTTCAACTTGGCATAATAGATATTATTTATAAAAAACAAACTGATGTTGACGAACCTGTGATAGAATCTGAAAATGAGGAAAAAGACGATGAGATTCCTTTGGAAATGGACGAAATTTCTAGCACAGGCTCAGGCTCAGAAGATGATGTTTTTCATTGCTGTATGTTTATAATAGAAGTAGACCTAGATGCAGAATATGCGGGTATTATTGAGAAAATAAGGAAATTGGTGAAACTTTTTAAAAGATCACCTACTAAAAATGATACTCTTCAAATATACGTAAATCAAGAATTTGGAAAAGATATTAAGTTACAACTTGATTGTAAAACTCGATGGTCGAGCCTAGCAGACATGATATCTGATATCATTTATTAGAATCAAGCTGTGTGTCAGCAAAGCTTTGATCGACCTCAGCCTGGAAGCTGATCCGAACTTCTATTTGAATGCGGAAGAACATGCGGTTTTAGCGAACTTAGACAAGGCATTTCAACCTGTAAAACTGGCTGTGGAGGTGTTATGTCGTCAAGATACAGACTTGGCTATCGCAGAAACAACACTTAGGTTTATGATTCGCAAACTGGAAGAGCTAAAAACTCCATTGGCAGAAACTCTAGCTGGCTCCTTGAGAAAGCGCATTCTTGAGCGTCGGACGAATTTGACAGCATGCTCGTTGTATATTAGAGATCCAGCTAAATACCAAGCAGATAAAGAAGAGCTTGCGAAAGACGGAACATTTAAATTGCCTCCGAAAAACGTGATTCGAACTAAAATTAAATCACTTATAGAGCGTTTGCATCCGCAATACAGTCTGACTAATTCACAAACACAGACAAATTCAGATCCATCTTGGTCGATCGCATCAACATCAGCTGCCACCGCTAATGATATAGCTGAATTTGATGAGGACGATAATGATCCGCTTTCATCTCTTTCTGAGACACGCAAGATTATTTCATTGCAAGAAGAACTTCAGGAAACATTGACTGCTGCGTTCAAAGAACCTAGAGACAGAAAACTAACTACGAATTCTCTGGAGGCATTAATCAAAAAGGAAATGAATTTATACGAGTCCGAGGGGTCAAAAGGCGAACTTTTACAGTTCGTGGATAACTGCCTGAGATCTGTGGTTCCAACTAGCGTTGAATCCGAAAGGGCCTTCTCAGCGGCTGGTTATCTGGCCAACAAAATAAGAAGCCGTTTAGCAGACGATTCTTTGGACATTTTGTGCTTCTTAAGGAGCTATTTTCAAAATAATTCGTAATAATGGCTTGTGATTTGAACTGAACAAATTTTTCATTTGATTGGTATATTTTGTTAATTAATGTGTAATTTCTAATAGTCTATTCGTGAAAATAAATGTTTATCTTATAATACTTATAGTTTTTATTATTTTTTTCCTAATTTATTCAAATATTGTGATTATTTGCAAAAATAAACACACAAGACTGCCAATCTCGCGAGATCTCGAAATTGCCGAGATCTCGCGGTACTAGATTCATAAACTCGCGGGATCTCGCTTGAGCCCCAATCTCGCGAGATTTGCATTCCCTAGTTGAGATGTCCCTAGTGATTCATAAACAAAAAGTGCAAATTTGAGCATTTTCTTGAAGAAAAAAAATCTTTTTCAGAGCCTATATCTTTGGGGATGCTGTGTGGATGGTATTTTTAGGAAGGGAAGTTCTGGGAAGGAAAAGAGTAGGAGGGGTTGGAAGGAACCCGGGGGTCATTGTGTCCAGGAGTGATAGACGTATGAATCCATCACTCCCACTGAGGTGCAAGGTGATGTTCCGAGAGAGCCCTGCTGGAGAGGTCATAAGGTCTCCCTCAACCAGTCTCTTCCGATCCGCCGTGCCACACAGTTGGTGGGCAGCTACATCCGCCGCCAACACCCAGGCAAACATCCCTCCCCCGTGAACCCGGGCACCCCTTGTATGCCACCAAGAAATGCAGCAAACCACTTGGGGTGACCTACGGCTGAGGTGATAGTTATCAAATAAATGGTTCCCGGCCTAGCAAATTTTAGAAAAATGCGGCCAATTTTCCGCCAGGCGGCCTTAAAAACACGATTTCAGTGTGCTTACAGAGATTCTTACATAGCATCCTAATCTGGTCAGTTAACATGGTTAAAACCATTTCAAGCAAACCTTCGATTGTGAAAGGTAATATCTCCACTAAGGGTATAACGACAACTCCGGAAACAATAATTTAAATAAATATAAAGCTACGCAAAAAGAAACTCTCACCGCTTTTTTGGATTAAATCTTTAATGGTTTGCCTCTGCTCCCTTACAAAAGTGACCAGTTTAACAATGGCCACGTGGCGCATGTTCTGCACCTGGTCGGCCAGCAGCAAGGTGATATTGACGGCAGATTCCTTTTGGTAGGCGCGGCCCCAGGGGTGGCCAAGCATGCCGTGGGAGAGGTAGAAGCAGTTGTTGTAAAAGAGGGCTGCAAATACCAATTGTTATAAAAAATAATTTTAATTCATACCAAATGTTTGAAATAATATGACAAAACTTTAAATTTTTTAAAAACATTGTTTGACACTATCTTTTTATCTATTATAAAGCAGGAATATATTATCTGCTATAATTTTTTAAATCGTATAGTCTGCGTATAGACGTCATTTTAATTTGTTTTCAAAAAATTTTACATAATTGCATTTTTTAATCTCTGTCATTAGACTACGGACATTTTCAGTAGACCACAGACAACATACAGAAATAGTACTATTCAAAATTGCATCTAATAAGTACAAAGTAGGGCAATTTTGGTAATTAACAAACAGAATTCAAAGGTTTATGTAAATTTAATTTTTTTTTATATAAATTTAATAGGTTAAACGGTGAAAAATAGAGGTATGATTTATGGAATGAATTGGATTTAATTCCAAAACAAATGACTAGAAATGTCTATCGCTGAAGGCGTCTTATTTTTGAATATGCTATCGCTCAAGCTATAAAAATTCTTTCTAGCTTATTTATTTTTAACTTAGTAATTATTTTATACAGTGTTTTGTTGTAAAGTTTGCGAGGAAAATTAGTATCTAAAAATGTCTTACCTAAATCCAATGCGTTGTTATTTAAAACACTCTCGTGATAAACTGGAACCAGAGCGTAATAAAGCTCAAAGATATTTCTAACAGTCAGCATTATCTTGCTAGCCATAGCCGGGCTGCAGCTCTGAGCTGTGTCTAGCTGCTCCACGACCAGCTGCAAGATCTTCTTAGCGCTTAGAGAAATACTACATTTCGGCAGCAGATACGGACTTTCTGCTATATTTCGTACATCACCACAGCTACCTTTTTCTAACATTTTCATCTCGTCAACGCACAACTCTCCCGTTTGATTTGTACTCACTTCAACAATGTCTCGTTGCAAGTTCGTCTGCATCAAACTTCTCGCTTTCTTTAGAATTACTTTACAGCGCTTTTCACATATCAAACTGTGAGTATCGTTTATAAATTCGATAAGGGGAGATGTTTCTTTATCTGTGAAGTTAATATCACATAAGTAATTGCTGAATTTTTCAATTTCCGCTGCAATCGGTAGATACATGTCAGCTTTAGATTCGTCGGTTGTGACGAGGTTTTGCAGGCAGTTTTCTTTGAGCATTTTGAAGAAGTCTTTACCGACGATCTGGCCGAGAATGGAGAAGACTGTTCGGTTGTCTTCCCAACGGCAGTCGATGTGTGACTGGACGGTTTCGAAGAACGTAACTAAGTTTTTAAGCACGCTTTTAACGTCTGAGTTTTCTTTTTGACTTTTTACATATTCTATTTCTAGTAAGACTTGATGTAGATTCTCTCTGACGTGAACGGAACACCCTTTATTCAGTAAAGCCGGCATCAGAGTATTCATCATGAAGTTAGCGAATCGCATAAGTTCTATGTTGACGCGTTTAGAACTTGAGAGAGCGTTTAATATTGACTGCAAGTTTTCTGGATCACCAACATTGATTTCAACTAAAATCAAATGTCCTTTATTTGTAGTGCTCTCGGACCATTTAAGCCGATCCCTCCATTGCTCTGTTATTTTCAACAGACATTTAACATGTTTAAAGCTCACTTCATCTTTCATTGAATCGACAAGCTCACAGAAGTCTTTGTAGGAAAGCGGTTGGTTCAATATTTCAATAAGTTTTTCCAGTTTTTCGGACGCTTGTTGAAATTTACGTCTTTCAATATATCTGCTCGATATCTGCAGCTCTTCAGAACAATGCCCCAAATCACTGATAAATTTCAACCTATTACTTGTGATTATGAACTCGTCGTACAAAGTTTGGAATCTGGAGTTGGTTAGCGAGTTGATTTGCAGCATGTTATCAACCAAAGATCGCAATTCTTCGCATTCCTTTTGCAGTTTGGACCGTCTTTCGGAAAAATTGATATACTCCAGGCTTTTAATTGGTAAATAATCAACGAATCGACTCACTAGAACTTCTTTAATATCAGTTGTAAAATGTTTGACATTGTCAACAAACAGCGACGTCCTTTTGCTGACATCTCTAAATTGTACTTTGAATTCATTTTGGTTCGTCTCGTCAGCCACCTGAAGAATTACCGACAGTAGACTCATTTGATAAAAGGTTTTGATAATACGAACAAAACAAACAGATTATTATATCCGAAAGAGAAAACTAATTCTTCGTCAGTGTTTCAAACATTACTCAAAAATTTAAAACTTGTCAGTTGACAATGGTTGACAACATGACCGTAAAAACATGACGTTGAAAATGAAAACAACCTCATGTGAACAATGCTGCCAATTTAGAAAATCACAAAATATGTTTAGGTACCTAAACCATTTTCATTGGTAATATTATTATTTGAGACAAAACTTTTCAAATTTTCATAAAAAATATTTGTAATGTTTTGTAATGAAAACCATATTTTAATAATATTTGATCACAGTTTGAATAATTTACAGAATTGACCGTGGGAGAAGAAATGGTTATGAAAATCGAAAAAAATAAAATAAAAGAAAAGAAGACAATCCAGCGGAAAAAGAAAATTCGTCGGTGGGAAACCAAGTAATTTTAAGCGTTGTGGGGGTAAATGAGAAATTTAACGATATTTACGTTGATTATTTAATTAATTTTTATTGAAATTGAAACAGTTCCCATAAATCAATGTGATGTTAAGAGAACGTACCTGTGAAGTTTTAACACTCATTTTAAATTTAAACCAAACAAAGTAATGGAGTTTTAGATTATCACTGTTTCATTGGAAAGAAATTCAAACATAGTATTTTTGATCCCAACACGTAACATTATTGCACAGATCATAATCATACAACAATAACTTTTGTTAAATTCCAATTAATATTTAAAAAAACGGGATTAGTTGTTGCTGATGTAGCAAATTGGCGTATTTTAAAATTTAATGAACATTAGCAAATTAGAGTTATTAGTAATTAAAAGTCGACACCTACCTTATGAATCGAAAATAAAATCGCCGTTTCACCGTACGTACACAAATGTATTTTTTGTTTTTACTCTATTTTTAATAATATATTTTGGTCGTTATACGGGTTATATGGCAACGCTGACTGTCAGCTGTCATTAATATGTCAGTTTCGTTCGCGTGGGCAAGTAGAAGCAAGTAGAAGGCCGGCATGTAAAACTTTGCTTAAAGTGACAGGAAATCTGAGTTAAGTTGTTTTATCGTTTGAATTAGAGTTTATGAACGTTTTTATAATATATAAATTTATTTATGAAGTATAGTTTATCACTGATCTCCTGCTAAAATGAGTCTCGAAGTAGGGAGATGTAATCACTTTGTGACACGCAAGAAGAGATTCTGTCGCATGTCAGTGCGGACAGGAGCCTCATTCTGCGGCGAACACGAACCCAAGATCGACAGCGATGGTCCATCCAAACAGGTATTTGTTTATTTAATTATGACGTCTTATATAACTCAACTGGAAACATCGAAAGGAGATTATCTATCCATAACACGACAAGTCACTATTAGTAGCATCTTCCAATGCGAACAATTAGCAGGTGAAAGTTGTGTATTGTGGAAACATCAGAAATTTATTCATTATCAATGCCAGGCAACCTTGACACGTTATAGTTTTAAAGATCTTCAAACTGATCATTCAAAATTCGCACATTATTTCCATACCCTTCAAGGTCTTCTAATTCGACAGTTTTTTATGTTTCAGACATCAGATAAACGACAGTTTTTGCTTTATTGTTACGATTTATAATTGTCTTCTAATCACTCGAGCGATTATTATGCACAAAATTATGCAGGTATTATTTTGCACAAAACGGCGCTATACAAATCATCCATTTTTTATTTTTTACTGACTTTATGTCTAAACGCCTAAATTTTTTATGAGATAGCTAGGTATAATGCCAGTAGCCGAAATAACAATTTTATATTATTATTATTATAAAGATTTCCAGGCATCTGGTTTTGGATTCGATGCGCTCATTCAAAAAATCATACCATATTTCATAGTTTGTCCCATATTTTTAGGTTTTATACTTTGTATACAGCTGTTTGCGGGGATTTAAAAAAAAAAAATTTGGAAAAATCGTCCTCATAAATTTAGGCAGCCATCGCTCAAGTAAGGCATAGAGCGATAAAACCTAAATATGGGTGGCCATCGTTCGACTGGTATGCCGTGAAAACGGTAGTCTTAAAATCAAATGTCAGGAATAAGCAGGAATCAGGCTTTTAGTTTTGACCTGATACAAATTAAACTTACAGATAATGTCTCCGAGACTGCGATGGCTATTATTTGTATCCAGTGACCAATGATGAGACTTATGAATATGTTTGAACAATTTCATCATACGCCGTTGCTTGTAGAATTTGCGTAGAAAGAAATCTATTAATAATAAAACTAAACTAATATCCTAAAACATTTATCTTGTATTGCAATTCTTGAATTCACTTAATTTATTATTGTATTATGAACATGCGAATGTAGTATGTTAAATATTATTTCAGAATGAATCAGCACTACGAATGACCTGTCCTTTGGATCCCAAACAGTACGTCCTTTTAAATTAACATAATTATGTAAAAGGTTAGTTTTTAACCCATTGGCCTCCAAATTGTTTAGCTAAAAAATTATCCTTCACATCCGAATTAATTTTTTACCAAAAGTTTTAAATCTGCAGTGGTGTACTAAATCTTACATAACTTTTAAACTAAACATGCAAACGAAACAATTTTTTTTCATTTACTTGTGCATTGAATCAAGGTATCTAAAAAAAATTATGCAGTGTTTAAAAAAATAATAATAATATGATTAAACGAGGATATAAAAATATTTTTTTTATAAAACCAATTATTTTTTTCATTTTTTTAAAATTGGATTAAGAAAAGTTGTACATTAATCATACTTATTACCATAATATATATTTTTTCAATTTGGGCTGATGTTAGCCACCCACCACGCGTTTTACGAACAAGCTTGTCAATTCCTGAACCACACGCCATTTTGAAAAAATCCAATGATGCTGAAATATAACAAAATTTCAATCATTAATATCAGGAAAAACTGTACCAACGGAGTCCTGCCTCAGCAAGCAAATGAAGGCCTCAGCACCATCAAGCCACCCAGTGAGGCCTACATTACTGGAAAACTTAAAATGTAAAAAATATTGAACAAAAAAAAAAAAAAATTACTACGAAATGAATGCTTAATTATCTACATAGCGATTGGCATTTAAAATTTTAAACACGGATGTCAATAATGTATCCCTTTTTCGTTTTTAAGCCGACAGATATCAGACCCGCCAGGACGGCGTCGTTTGATTTTAAGACACATCGCCGTACACACGCCGAGACGGCGTCGTTTGAGGCCAGTGGGTTAATTGCATGTTTTGTAGCAAAAATCATTTTAATGATGCTTTTAAATTTGTTCAATTATATATTATGTTGATCTATCATACAACCAATATTGTACCACAACTTTTAATGTTACAACTTATTTTTAACTTAAATCTTAAGGCGAAGCTTAATGCTAAATCTTTATAACGAATTGGTGTACATTATCAATACCAAAAAATATGCTTTAGATAAATTGAAGGTTTTCCTATCGTTTCGCTTGAGTAGAATAAAAAAAAAAAAAAATTAATTACTCAATAAAATATATAAATGTAAACTACTAAAAAAATTTTTTTTTTCAATAGAAATGTATGAACGCGTAAAGGAAACAACTTTAAAAAATACATTACAATAGCTAAGATTATCTGTGACAGTTTCATAGAAATGTATGAACGCGTAAAGGAAACAACTTTTAAAAAATACGGTACAATAGCTGAGATAATCTATGAAATTTTTTGTAAGATCCCATACATGTTAGGAGGCTGCTTTGAATGAGTTTCCCAGGTTTTGGTTTTGGTCACTAAAAGCACAGTATTAGATTTTTTTATTTTCCGAAAGTCATCAAACCTCTATCGCTATATTAAACCATCCACTTATATTATTTGACCTATTTACCAAGATAACTTAACAGTTTTTTGCGCATCATATCACCAACCAACTTAATTACAATTTGGGAGGTGGGTTTGTGTACCGCCCCCCCCGGGTACCATTTATTGGATAACCACCACCTCTGCCTTAGGTCACCCCAAGTCTTCCGCTACGTTTGGTGATTTAGCAGGGGTGCCCGGGTTCATCGGATGAGGTGTGTTCAAGATGGACCCGCCCACCAGCTGCGCGGCGTACCAGATTGAGAGAGGCTGGTTTGACCTCTAAAACTGGTCTTGTGCTGCAGTGGGAGGGATATATTTATATGTCTGTCACTCCTGGACACACTGATCCCTAGATTCCTACCCAACCCTCATACCTTTTACCTTTCCAGAACTTCTTCTCCTTCCTTTCCTTAAAAAAGACCCTCCACACCCTCTCAAAAGATGACATAGGCCCTGAGGGAAATTATTTTCCTCTGTGGGTGGTTAATATAAAATATAAAAAAATTAAATACATTGAAAACATAAACTAGATACCTTTAGTTATTATATGCCCTCCTTATTTCGCAACAAGTCATCTTCTTCCTAAAAACAAAAACACTGAAATCACTAAGTGAATTTACGCACTTAAGTTCAACAACTGCCAAATACTTTAAACTCGAAAAAACCGATAATAGGCAATTTAAATATCTGATTACTAGCTGACGTGTACCCGACGTTGCTCGGGGACTTGTTGGTTGATGGATGGTTTGGGCAAATTTTTTGAGTTTGTGAGGCCTTTTTAAGCTATACAATTATGTAATACATCTAATAAGGTTTAGTCACCGTTAGCAAGCGTCAGAAAATATGTTTTTTACGATTTAATCACAAAACATAGACTTTTCTCTACTTTCTATAAATATAATATGCATGTATTACATACATAAATCTTTGGGAAGAAAATGTCTAAATGATAGTGAAAACCTTATCAAAACCCTTTGCTTAGTTTAGAAGAACTAAGCGCACAAACAGACAGACGCGGATAGCAACTTTCTTTTATACTATTTAGAGATGCAATTAATATATTCTAAGACTTAATAAAACATAGAATAAAACTATAATTATTCAAAAAAACGTTGGTTATCACTTATCACCCTTAAATAGATATTTACAATTGCAACCACAGAACACCTATTATCTCAAAACTGTTGATTTGTTAGTGGCTTTTCACTGCACAATGACGAAATACTCTTTTAATCCAGCACTTAACACGACCGTTAAGTATTTTATTCACTTGATCGCGCCATAATCTTGGTGTGACAATCTTCTTTCGTCATATTATAATAACAAAATGTTTGTCTGCATAGAGAAAGCATTACAAAAAAACTGATTTATCAATGTAGTTTATATGTTTAACTAGCTGACGTGTATCCGGCTTTGCACGGGGTTGTGAAAGATTTGAGTAAAGTTTTGAGATTGTGAATTTTAGGATAAACATTGACTTTTCTCTACTTTCTAAATTTTATTTTTATTTTTTTTAACGGAGACGGTTTACACGTAGTTCCCGTGAGCACTTAGGCCATAGGCCCATTGTGCTATCTCCCATTTTACCTCAATCCTTTAACAACAACCCAGTCCCTAATAAAGTTAACCAGGGTTGTTATTGGGTATGTGGCTATGTCTTCTGCTTCTACTGTATGTCTCCCCAGGTATCTGAGCCTAGTTCCCACCAGGGCAGGACATTGGCACCATAGGTGAATTGGAGTCTCTTCATCCTCTTCACATTTCCTGCATCTATTGGTGTTTTCTCTACTTTATTATATATATGTATAAACCTTACGGAAGAAATTTTCTAAATTATAGTGAGAATACATATTTTTTTATTTTTCAGTACCTGTTATATCAGCAAATTAGAAAAGCACCTTAAAGTATGCAACGCCAAGCAAGGGGTGCTCCCATCGTACATCCGCAAGAACTGCAATGTGGCGTCCTCCGGTAAGAACGTCGCCAACGTCGGCAATGGTAGTGCGAAGAACATAACTATTGCTGAGGACGGCACTCCCAAGTACATCGCTATCGCCGAGGACGGCAACAGAAGGTCGCTGGCTAATGTAACTGATGACGTGTTGAGGCAGGTGGTGACCATTGTGGAGCAGTTATTTGATGGTGAATTTTGTTTTAATAGTAATACATTGGTAGAATTTATGATATGGCACGATCATTTCAAAAAAATACTTGATTTGGGCCATATCAAGAATAACAGAAGGGGATGCATGAGACAATTTATTGTCCCCATAGACCAACTGGACTATGGACCGGACTTAATCAGATCCTTCCTTACACCTCAACAAATTGTGTGTGAAAAACCTCAACAAGTAGTGATGAGTTGTTCATAAACTTTTATTCATAAATATAATATAAAATTCGTTATCTCTATCAATCTGCGTTAGACTTGTAAAAATATTTTAAAAAGATTAAATGAAACCTTAAAAAATAGCTCCAGTGCCATTTTCCACATTTAACATTGTTCTCTGGGACAGTTATGTTTCCATTGGAATATATAAATTAAACATATTCTATCTATTCTGCAATGATAATTGCAGGAATAACTACCAGTACTACCACCTACATGTACCTATTTCTCACCTTCCTTAATTCCTTTCCTTTGCCGAAATTAATTCCCCTCAAATATCGACATATTTAATATAAATTTACCAGTATATAAGGGATACCTGAATGGCATTTTGAAGTAGCATAGTATTATTATTTAGGAGCATCGCATTGCATATGTTTTTATATTCTTCTTATTGTTCACTTGTAAATGTATCATGAACCCATATTATTATTTTAATCTCATCTACAATTTAATTAAAATAAGATAATTATTGGTTTCTGTGTTTTTTCTTTCTCTTTTCTTATATATTGCTAGTGGACCATGTAATGCTTCACTATAGCTAATGTCTTTCTCGGGCGCCTCCGACTTCTTCCACCATTCACTACTGTATCCCACAGTGTTACTGTTAAAAAACTACATTACATCGACTTTAATTCGACTCCGTATCTCATTTCGGTGCAGAGATATTGTGTTTTGTATTCCTCAGGCGTCCCCGACTTCTTCTGCCATTTAAACATCTCTAAACACTCGTGGCACTAATAAGAACAAAATTTGAAATTTTCAGCGATATCGGTGGACTACTTTTCGAGTTTTGCGAGCACAAATATACAAATTTAAATATATTAAGATTAGAAACTAGTTAGAATTTAACTCAACCTTTTGGAATGCATTTTATAATATAAGATGGTGTCCTGCCACAGACCGCCTTCTATGTAGGGAAGTTAAAATTTGTGGTTGTGGTTTTTTTAAATCTCGACAACAGCGCCACAAAACTATCCTATGTTTCAAGCTGGAACCAACCATACGCATTCACAAAATTTCATTGAAATCGGTTGGGCGGTTTCGGAATGTACAAATGCAGTGACAAATGATTTTTAAACATTAAAATATACACTTAAATTCACCTTTAAATCTACCTTGTATTATGTTTTTTTATTTTTATTTTTGGCTAACAAAACATTTCAAATTCTTGTTGTTCTGTATTATTAGTAAATCATGTAAAATATAAAACCATGTAAAAGCCCACCAGGGTGTATAATTAAGTAAATAAATAAACATCCAGATAAGCTTAATAAAGTGTTGGCATTTCCAGGTATAATATCTGGTAACATATCTACGTGCGAAAAGCTTCCTTGCCACAAAGCAGTGGCGTGCGATCTGGACACGGACGGGCGTGGGGACAACACGCGGCGCCATCTGCTACAAACCTCCTCACTCATCAACGTGCTTCAGGGCCGGGGGCTGGCAACACCGGGCACCTGCTTCGTGGAGCTGGGGGCAGGGAAAGGTCGGTGAAAGGGTTAAATATACAGCGACATCAGTGAGGCACTCTGTTTACAGAATTGCAGATTGACTCTCTAGATTTAACCTTATTTATATGACTGTCGCATATGTAATCCATTGGCGGTTATCCCAGTATGCTTATGTTACGTATGTGATCCATAAAGCTTCACTAAAACACATAAATTGTGTCAAAAACAAAAGTTAACTTGTCTTATTAGCTTTCACACATTTTCTGATACTGAACAGATTACATTATTTTATACGTTTGTACATTCAAAGACTCCACAGACTTTAAAATTAGTGTTGTTACAAAGACACAATTGGTGTGTAAAAGGTGTT
The DNA here is from genome assembly GCA_026573805.1 of Hesperophylax magnus. Classification (NCBI taxonomy): domain Eukaryota; kingdom Metazoa; phylum Arthropoda; class Insecta; order Trichoptera; family Limnephilidae; genus Hesperophylax; species Hesperophylax magnus. The sequence goes on from JAIUSX010000016.1 coordinate 3,205,189, forward strand.
ATGTTGTTTTAGGAGTGTATAAAATGTTTGTCGAAGGACCTTGAATGTTAGTGTAATTACCACTGCACAAAAGACAGTAATATGTTGTATGGAAGGAAGGACTCACCATTAGGAACAAGGGCACTCGTTTCTTCCTGTTTAATCTCCTCAGGGATCACGGCGGTGGCACTGAACACGTAACGGTTTTGCACGATATCGGCGCGGATGTAAAATGTAATAAAATAAGTGAGATGAGATCTCGCGCGGATGCGGTTTTATAGTGAGCTATGCGGGTTATTGTAACAGACTGACTGCAATGTGCACAGAAAGGTGCAGGGGTAAAATAGGAAGGGTAGGACAAAAGGACAACAATATTATCTCAGTACAGTGGTCGCATGTATGTACATACGTATGCATGAGATGTGTGTATAAATTGATGTATAATGAGTAATGGCGTAACCAACAATCAAGTTTAGTATTATTAACAAACAATGTGATGTACGTAACATTGTAAAATTCGAAAATGCACAATTCTTATTATTTTCAGTGCATAATATAATGAATTTATGCTGCTGTTCTTACAATAGTTGATGGTGTAATGGTCAACATAGTTGCCTTCCATACAGTTGGTCAAGGTTCGATTCTCATGTGTGGCAATTTTTTAATTATAAATTATTGTATTTTTTATTTTAAAAAATATCCGGGTTTGCCGCATGCACATATCCTTTTCATTCTGCACCATGAAGACAAAATCCATATATCCTATGATTTTTCACAGCTCTGCGCTAGTAATATTTAAAAAAATTTATTAGTTTTGTAAAAACTTAATATACACGGTGTCCGGAAACTCGTAGTACAAGCGGGAAACTAGAGAATCTACACCACATGGAGAACCCAAATAAACATAAAGTTTTTTGATTTGAGCATTTTCACCAAAAAAAAAAAAAAAATATTTTTCGGCTATTTCAGGGTTAAAATTTTTTCGTCATTCGATCTGAGACGCCGATGCAACGGATAGGAATTATTATTAGCATAGGTAGGTACTCCCAATATGTAGCGATGTTCCGATCTCCAATTCAAAACACAAACATGTCACATAAATTATTTTAAATGTTCACCGTTAACTTCCAAGCACAGTTGGGTCCGTCTGATGATTGATTATTGCACTATTTGAATCATGTCGGAGTTAATTTTTACCTCGTCAAAGGCATCAATGATAAGTCTCAAAATCAAAACATTAAAAACGTACAACGATGATAAATCTTAAAGTATCACTATCAAAACAATAATAACGCGTATTAAAACACACACATTTCGACCACAATTCGCTTTTATGTTTAAATTATCGAGAAAACTTCTTAAAGCAAAATGCAATGTAAACAATGTAATAAACAATCACATAAATACGGCCACCTGCGGCGACCCATAAACCAAAACTACTGACCTACTTACGATTTAACAGAAATGGAACATCTGCTTATCGTGCGTCTCTTTCCTTCATATGTTAGTTGAACCCAGCAAACTAGAGAAAGCTATATTTTGCGAATATGTCAGAGATAGGTATGAATATTATAGAACAACAGATGTTTTAACCCTGCAGAGCAGAAATATTTTATGATTACACCGGATTAAATGAAGGGTGATTTCAAAATAATGCTTTAAATCCGGGTTTCTTTATTTGTTTTACTTTTAAATAGTTTTAATTAGTTGGGTACTTTGATCTTCAGTAATAATTTATAAGAATTTGATCAAAAAAAAAAATCAACTTCTGACTCGATTTACTCGAAAACGAAAGCTCAAATCAAAAAAAATTATACTACAAAATCGTCTCCAAATGTGATGTAGATTCACCAGTTTCCCGCTTGTACTACAAGTTTCCGGACACCGTGTATATGTTAATTATTCTCCTAAAATTCAGAATCGTTGGGTATGGTGAGGATAAGATCACTTTTTGTTTCTTTCGAAATACATAACTTCCTTTTTTTAAATCGTATATCTTCCAGGTCACTTGTCTTACTACCTCTCCAAGGCGGTGGACCACCTGGCCGCGTGCTCTGTGCTACTGGTGGACCGGGCGTCCCACCGTCACAAACAGGACAACAAGCTGCTGAAGGAAGCCACCACGACCACCAACGTTGTGAGGATCCGTGCCGATATCTCGGACCTGGTGCTCAACAACGTCCCGGCCATTGTAGAGGCTAAAAGCGTTGTGGCTGTGTCTAAGCATCTTTGCGGTGTTGCTACTGGTGAGAAATGCACTCACGCATTCAATTAAATTGTAACTGTTTATCTCGCTTATTGTCCGCTGTTGCTAGGTAATCTACCTTCTATTTGTAACAATATTTTTCCTTTACGTTTCCAGACCTAGCCCTGAATTGTGTGACTAAGGATGATATTGTGGAAAAGACAACAGGACTAGTAATGGCTACATGTTGCCACCACAGGTGTGTGTGGGACTCCTACGTGGGAAGATCATTCTTGGAGGTAAAATCCTTGGGACTAAATAATTAAAACATGTGTAGTGAAATTAAATTCAACATAACCTCACCAATTTCTTGAATAAGTAGCCAGTATGGCTCACACCCCTAGACAGAAATTGTTTCAGTGTCTTCGGTTGCCTAAAATCTCCCATAAATTTAAACATTGGCATATTTAAAAAAAATATTTACATTTATAACTCGACACAGATGAAGCCCTATATTACCTTTATCCCTATATCTGTGCGGAGAGTTTTTTTTGAGGAAAGGATGAAGTGAACCTGAGTCAAAACCACTCTAGCAATGGAGCTTCCATGTTTGCGGTTTTCGATTCAAGCATTCAATTTAATTAATATTATGCCTCCAAATGTTAATACGGAGACATATGAACTGCTTACTGCAGTTCAAAGACAACAAATCCATTTAGATTTCACCATTTATCCCATATTTTTAGGTTTTACGAAAGAATTTGAATTTTAAAAAAATATTTACTATTCATAAAAATAACATCTAAATTAGGGTAGCCATCACTCAAGTTAAGAAGCTCAGAAATGTTGCATTTTTTTCAATAACAATTTTTGCATTTTTAATCTTACCTCTTCTCAAAATTTGAGTTTTAACTGTGTAATAATAATAATAACATCGCATTTATATAGCTCAGTTTAGTGTCATTTCACTTCAAGTGCGCTGTTAGACAATTTCAAAATGATTGTTTTTTTTTAATGTTTTGTTTTCCTTTTTTTTTCCAGGATAATAAAGTGTCGCATTCACAATTTGATGTTGTTTGCGGGTTGGTTTCCTGGGCCACTTGTGGATCGGGCCTTAGCCGCAAAAGGAGGGAGCAAATCAACATTTCTAAACAAGCTAAGAAAAGTAAATCTCAAATCGGTAATGAAAATTCCGATACTTTGAAAGACAACCAATCTGATAATGTTGATTCTGCCATTAATTCAAAACATACTATTGAGGATTTTAAAGGTTATGAGAATATTACAGTTAAAGGTTCTGAGAATATTGAAGATGCAGTCAAAACTACTGAAAATTTAGACAATTCCGTAATGATTGCGGAAAAAAGTGAAGATATCAGTTCTAGTAAAGAAACTTATTATGGCGAAGAAATAGACGATGATGATTCTGGATCAGAAGACGAAAAAGATAATGACAAATCAGAAGATGGTAAATATCACATGTCCATAACCAAACATCTTGGCCTCTCTTTGAAGCAAAGAGAAGAAATTGGTTTTAAGGCGAAAGCCATCTTGGATTGGGGCCGTTTGCTTTATTTACGTGGAAAGAATTTCGATACAAATTTGTGTTTCTATGTCGATAAGGCTCTTTCTCCTGAGAATGTTTGTATTGTCGCAAAGAAAATTTCAAGCTGAATGCTTGCTGAATTTAGCCATTAAGCCATATAAAAATGATTATATGTACATAAATCATTGAATATTTTTCGTTTATGTTTGTTCCTGATAAGAAAATGTTTTGGGTTATTTTAGTCAAGAATGAAAATTGTATTTTGGAGAAATTCTATTGAAATCAGTATTAAATACATACTGAATCAGTATTAAATACTGATATATTAAATACTTATTGAATTATAATAATACTATGAAAAGCTATGATGTATTTTTACATACAAACCTGTTGCATATTATAATGTATATTTTTTAATAAAACATGTTTTTTTATTGATAACGAATTTAAAAATTCTCAGAATAATTATGTTATTTATCGTGATTATCAGCCCTACAACCTGTTGGAGAATCCTTGGAAAAGCTTCCACTTCTTCTGGTTCCTTATTGTCTCCCTCCAGTTCCTATATTCTACATGTGGTGTACTTTTACACTCCATCGTCGTAGTGGTTAGAGTGGTAGACACCGGGTGGTAGACACCGAGTGGTAGACACCGAATGGTAGACACTGAGCGGTAGACCCCGAGTGGTAGACACCGAGTGGTAGACACCGAGTGGTAGACCCCGAGTGGTAGACCCCGAGTGGTAGACACCAAGTGGTAGACACTGAGTGGTAGACACCGAGTGATAGACACCGAGTGGTAGACACTGAGTGGTAGACACCGAGTGATAGACACCGAGTGGTAGACACCGAGTGGTAGACCCCGAGTTGTAGACACCGAGTGGTAGACACCGAGTGATAGACACCGAGTGGTAGTGCCGAAGAACTACAGAATCGAAGCCTTGTTTGAAGTGTGAAGCCATGATTGGTGACCAGCTCTTAATTGCCATGCACTTCCCAACCTTCCACTTTACAATCTCGTTCCCTTCCCCACTCCCTTCAGCCTCACTAAAACATACCCCATAGTCCCACTGACTCCGGAGAGTTGGAGCTTTTGTGCGGTTTTCACATAATTTTTATTTTGTTATTGTCAGCTATTTTATATTTATATTACATTCACATAATATTATGTAAATCTTTTCATATGAGTTTGTGTGGCATTATCTTTGACACAATAAAAAATAATTAATTTTAAACATGCTAAATGTCATAGAACCGTTAACTAGCATCATGAATTGACTAATGTAATAGAACCGTTAACAAGCATCGGGAATTGACTAATGTTATAGAACTGTTAACAAGCATCAGGAATTGACTAATGTCATAGAATCATTAACTACATCATGAATTGACTAATGTCATAGAACCGTTAACAAGCATCTGGAATTGACTAATGTCATAGAACCGTTAACTATCATCGTGAATTGACTAATGTCATAGAACCGTTAACTAACATCAGGAATTGGCTTGGATAATTTTTATTTGTATTATGCTTTAGCTGTAGCCCACCATGCGTTGCTGTGGCTCAGTCTGTCTGTGCAGATAGAGAAACAATAGTGCGTGTTGCTTTTACGTCCCACAGATTATGCTGTTTTTCACAAAAGCATGATTTTACCTGTCAGATGTGACATCTATATAATATAGGTACATAAAAACACACGCATATTCGAATGTTAAAATTAAAATCTATCGGTGAACAACTTTTGGAAATTTAAGATTTTGAACAAACAAACAAGTAGCGATGCTACTAGAATATTCGGGAACGTTCGCCCATGCAAACGCATCGCGCTTCGCCGTTACTCCACCTGCGCCTCTACAGGCCACGGACCTACTCACCTATGCCCGGCTCTACACCGACATTTAAGAGTGGCTACGGTTACCATGGACTCCTCGGGATTACATCAGCTCCCTGGCCTACGCGCCTAGACCCTGCGACATCGTCGCCGGCCTGCATCCCCCGCTCCTCTGCCGACCAGGTCAATCATACCTTCGGCTACCCTGTTTTACACTGGGGTACCCGGAAGACTCCACGTCATCCCCAGTGCTGAATACATCGTCAAGTCCGGTCTCCACCAACGTGGTTTCGAGCCACCGACTTTATCGCCTCGACCACTTCACCGCCGTCATCGCCGCTTAAGCCTGGTATCATCGTCATCGGTCCGGAGTCATCTCACAACTGCGCTACTGTTCTGACTCAAAATAAAGGCTGTGACATCACAACCACTATCTTTCATTGTCTCCTTACCAAAAACATTTACATTGTTATTTATGTAGATAGATTTTGAAGAGACAACTTGATTGAGATCCCCTGGCTGTTTGAATTGTTGAGTCAGTGCTACACTATATTGCCACCCGAATAGACTGAATCAAGTGGTTTATTTGCTTTTGAAGATTCTCAAATTACAGCCTCCGTGGTAGAGGGGTAAGGCTCGCAACTAGCAAGCCGAAGGACGCAAGTTCAAATCTCAGCGGGCGCAAATAAATCTTATTTGATTAATTTGTGTTATTTCACAATTTATTCATTTAAAATAATATGTAGTATACTTACGGAATGTATCTCTTACTCTCATTATCGCCTTGGCGTAAGACCACCATACAGAATTGAAAAGTTGCTTGAAATGGCTTTAGCCGTATTTGGTGACCAGATCTGAATAGCTAGGTATCCCCCACCTTCCTCTTTCCCATCTCCTCCCCCTCCCTACTACCTTCAGCCTCGCAACATACCCCAATTGGGGATGCCATAGTCTCACCGGCTCCAGACGGTTGGAAGCAGTTGGGACTCTGCGGTATTCACATTTAAAGAAATAAAAGGTCAAGCAAGTTTACCATCTCAGGGCTCTAGACCAGAGGTGGCTGTTCATTTGCTGGATGTATTTCAGATCTGTACAGAGTAAGCAGCTGGTCACTTTTGAAGAATCAGCTTGCCCTTCACAAAATGGCGACAACCTTCTTATTTTCGTAAGTGTATTGAATAACGGATATTAAAAGAAAGATATTGCTTGTACAGTACATTTAATATTTATTTCACAAAGTAATATTTTTCAGCATTTATTGACAAATAATTGTACATTCCTAGATACAATTTTATTTGGTATTATATACTTTAAATATCTATGTGTTTTATATAATATTATCTTCTATTAATTCAATCATAAATATTTAGTGAAAGTTTAAGCTAAGAAATAGTTTCAACAGCTTAAAAGAAGAATACAATGTGAGTTGTATGGCTGGGACTTCCCTCAAGCTGTTAAATATCAATCAATCATAATGAATAATTCTTAAATCAATCAATCAACATAAAGTGATATCTCAATACACAAATTAATAATTATAATGAAAATGTATGTATGTATAGCGCAATTATTTTTTATCAATCAATTACGGGCAATGGCAGCGCGGCAAATACAAAAAATACAAAACATACATTTGTTTTTGTGGCCAAAATACCTAATCAAAGTGAACAATTATTTTCTTAATCCAAAGGTATGGTAATTATCTATTACGCTACTAGTAGTAGCTATATTATTTATTGTATATCATTAAATGGCCATTGAAGAATTATATTTTTTCATGACTTCTTAGGCAACTTTGTCAAATATTTGTGAGTTATTGATAACTATATTTAAACAAAACAAAAAATTAATATGAATAAAAAAAAAACATTTTGATGGGCGAAAACTTATATTTCAAACAACAAATTTTACGTGGAACACAAATATGTCGTATATAATTTAAAATTTCTTCCCAAAAAACGCTTTTTTTTTATGATGATGCTATTTTTTATTTTATTTTTCATTATATATGAATGGTAGGTACGAGAAGATTATTATTATAATAATTACAATTAACTCACAAAAATAATAATTTAATGGCCAATGTATCATAATTTAAAACAAAAATAAATAAAATAGCACATATCCATACTAGATATTTATTATACCTTTTGAATTAATAGCTTATTATTTTGTTTGGTTGGGTATTTTGGCCGTAAATAAAAATTTAAGTTTGTATGAAAAAGGCTGATAAACTGTAGCTAAACTATCAATAATTTAACAAAAATAAATAATGTAACAATAAAGGTATTAAGAACATTTAATATTTCATAAGCAATGTAAGTTTATTTAGAACTAAAGTATTTTTTAATTGGATAGTTCGATAATTTAATAAAACTGTTATTATTATAATTTAATTTTCAAGACATTGATAATGTTTTAAATATTACTTGGTTAGACAGTTCAACATTTAACCGAAAAATGAATTATTAATTGCTGATAATTAATTGAACTATAATAACGAAAACATGAGTGCCATTTAAAGGAGATAACATTTCAAATAAGAATATTAATAATAATAATGATATAAATTAAATAAGTTCAGTAATGATAAATCAAAGAAGCTAAAGGAATAGCTAAGGATTACTGGTAACTAAATGAAAGAAGACGCAAATCGTGGCTTCAGGTGTTGACTAGAGTTTACTTATGTTTATAATATTAGAGTTTTGGCTTCGAGTCAGTAGTGTCTGTAATAAAGTTTTGCGTAGGGCTGGTAATACATATTTATACATGTTTAGTGATTTATTCATTACAATTTATTTATTCTTCTTGTCTGTCCAGATACGTTCCCTGTGAATCTGAAACAAAATACATTCTGTTAGTGTGATCTAAAACAATCATTCAGCTTTTTTCCTTTGTCCTGATTTAAAACAATTTTATCAGACAAAACATCATTTGATGATAATGGCTACCGGGTGATTACTACCGGATTTCAACGCTCTATTTCCTTTTGAAGACAGGGATAGCGTACAGTTCTTAACAAATATTTCTTCGCTCGATTTCATCGTTAGACAATTCTGATATAACAAATAATAATCGTTAGACAATTCGCATATAACAGCATTCAAATGCTGTTGTATGTGTTTTCTGAACAGAAAATTCTGTGCGTACTCCGCCACTATAGAAAGGTTTATTATTTGTAGTGGTTTATTTATGATTGAAGGGTTTTGTCTAAGACGAAAAACGTATTTTCGATTTTAGGGTTATGAATTTATTTGTGTATTTTCAGGTGTTCTCCTGTTCCCAGACACGGGTGTTTTATTTTGCGTGTGGGGAAAGGGTGTTATATTCATTGGCGGTGTTCTTTACAGTGCATTTTTGTAGTGAACTCCAATAAAAAATATACGGAAATAAGTCAAAATTGTATCACAATTTGGACAAACTTTTAAAAAGGAGAGTGCCACTCAAATGACACTCTAGGGTTAGGAATTTATTTACTTTAGGGTTAGGAATTTATTTGTGTATTTTCAGGTGTTCTCCTGTTCCCAGACACGGGTGTTTTATTTTGCGTGTGGGGAAAGGGTGTTATATTCATTGGCGGTGTTCTTTACAGTGCATTTTTGTAGTGAACTCCAATAAAAAATATACGGAAATAAGTCAAAATTGTATCACAATTTGGACAAACTTTTAAAAAGGAGAGTGCCACTCAAATGACACTCGTGAACCCGAAATGAATCCCAAATCCCATAGGTTATGAATATTTGCACCTATGGGACCTTCCGTCATATTTCTCGAGATACGTATACATTTGCGAACCGAGCAACGAATTATGGATAGTGAACCAAGCAACTGCAAGCGGCGTTTCGCGCCATTTGCGGTTTCTTCGTTCCTTTTCCACATGTTGAGGTTCAGCTCGGCAGTTCAGTTCACATATATATACGTAGCCCTAGGTTCATACAGAACATACTAGTGGCGCCAGAGCGGTAGACTTGAAAACCTTGAAAATCTTCTAGTTGCCACGTATGAAATTTATTAACACCGAATTTATTTATTAACTTTTTAATGCAGCAGGACTGGGAGAATAGAGCAATCCCCATCTGCCATATTACATGATGAATATACAACTATTACATAGAGAGAAAAAAAACATAACAAGTAGGTCCCTAATGATAATACAAAATAAAAACATGTTATAAAAAGTCAAATTAAAAATAAAATACATATAATGAAATTTGAATGGAATATTTCCAAATCAACAGATTTTTTTCCGTTATTAAATTATTTTGTGGCACGATAATCTAATTGTGTTTTTATTAAAATGAGTTATTTAATTACTGAAGATGTTAAAAAAAAACAAACTCTTGCGTTGTTTCTTGCGTCATTGGTGATTTTCGATTACATATTTTGTATATATTTATATTATATTTTCCATTCGATTTCGATTAAAATTTTTATAAGGTTGTATTCTTTTAACTGAATTAATTTTAATTTTAATGAATCCCCGAATTGCATCTTGTTGCTAGTGCACTAATTTGTGTTGCAGTGATATGACTACTTTCGTTCTCCGGAAAAATACAACAATATAATATGAAAAAGACTAACAAAGGATTTTTTCATATATCGGAGAGAATTTTTTCTCCCTTTTTAATCTCCTATTGAACTCCCAATGAGAAGGCCATGAACCATCACTGGTTATTGTTGGGAAGTAAGAGCTTCACAGATGCACTCATAGAGGGCAATGCATAGAGCTTGCGTGGAAGTCCGCAAGATGGCAGCCAGAGGTCAGTAGTCGCCAGGGCCAGTGGGAATGCCCCCAGACAAACTTACAGTTTCAGATCATATTTAGTCAGCTTCTAGTTAGGTCGACTATCTAGTCACCATTGGAATACGCGAAGTATTAATAAATCCCTGATTTATCACAAAGAACCATTTATTTATAATCTCCATCAAAGACGAGTTGAAGAACTGTTTGTGAGAATACAACAGTTATAGATATATTAGTATAGTTAAATAGATATATTACCATCCGTAGAGTCCATGCTGCTCCTCTTGCCCCACAATCCCTTCAGGTTATTCCAGCCGGGCTCTCGCTTGCCCCACGATCCTGAAAATACACATCCATTAATCCACTTACTAATATTAGCTAAAGGTCTCAGGATAAATGACCAAATGCTGAGTTTGACGGTTTTTTCTGTGAATACCGTAATCCACAGTCCGTTATATTTTTTTACATTTGCCCCACACAGAAGGGCCCGAGGAAAACAATTTCCCTAATGGCCTATGCCAGCTTTAGGGATGCTGTGTGGAGGGTCGATAGAGACTTGTTGGAGAGGTCAAAGGGTCTCCCTCAACCAGTGTCTCTCGATCCGGTTTGTCACGCAGAAGGTGGGCAGACGCATGCGCCGCCAAGACGTAGACAAACTTTACCCATTAACCATGGAACCCCTGCTAAGTCATCAAACGCAGCGATCCACTTGGGGTGACAAATGGCACAGGTGTTGGTTAGTAAAAAAATTGTTACCAAGGCAGCTACACCCGTACCCACCTCCCAAATTGAAAATAAAAATAAAAAAAATAATTTGAGTTTTAAAATTATTTTTAGCTTGTTTTGCTTCAAATGCATTAGGGACTCTACTATATATATTTTCGGTTAAATAGACGAAAAAAAATTGTGACTCCCGATTGGGTTATACTATGAGGCTGAAGGGAGAAGGGACACGAAGGCCGTGGGGAAGAAGTAGGTTGGGAAGTACATGGATATTCAGATCTGGTCATTAAACACGGCAACATTTTTATTCTGAACTATCTGTAACCCGCGTCTGTCTGTGTAGATGGAGAAACAAGTCAGGAACAGTCAAATGCAACGTTGTGTCAAAATTTCAAAGCAATCGGTGAAGAACTTTCGGAGACTTAAGATTTTGGACAAATATTTGTTTAAAGATGTTTATTTATATCGATAGATGGTATTCTTTTAGGGCAGCAGGTACTGCGAGTGTCTATCACTTTATTGTATGTTTTATTTTAAAATAAAATTTATGAACTAATTTCACCCGGACTTGGACTGGGTTAGATTGCTGCTTTCCGCGTCTGTTATGCTGCGTATAAAAAAATTCCGTGATTAAAGCCACGGATTATGGGAAATTATAGGAAACGCGAAAAGCCCATTGCAGTTTCTTTGATCCTTTAATTTTTCCCCATAATTCGTGGTTCGGTTCGCAGAATTTTTTCCTGTTTATACGCAGTATTAGAGTTCGTTAAATTAATCAATCCACTCACCCCTGAAGTTACTCCATTTCTGGTCTCCGGACCTCTTGCCCCAGGTTCCGTGCAGCGAGCTCCAGCTCCTCTTCTCCAAGTCTTGGTCGGCCTCGGCTTCCAGGATCTTCTCGGCATTGTTGTTCAGAATCTGCAATCGTTACAAACAAATCAATGTCATTCAAAAACGATCATTGATCCTTTCGGCACCGGTGCACAGTCGAGAAGCACGCCAAACTCTCGCCCAAAACTTGTAGGTTTACAGTTGAGATTTGTCACATGAGAACGGTCTTTTATACGATTTGTTCTTGCGGTCAAAAACTCGGCTATGAAATGATTTTCCGCCTTCTGTGTTGAAATTATTTTCCCCAGGGCCTCGTGGAGTTTATGTAAAAATGTGTCTTTAATATGTCGAAATAATTTTGTAGTGAATGAAGCAAAAAGTTTGTACCAAGATATCAACATTGTATAGTACCTACTAGTATAAGTGATAGTCAGTTAGAAATCATCGCTTTAGGTTACTAATTTGTGCTGATCTCCTTATATCTCCGTGCGGAATCATTGATAGATGTGCAGATACAGGTATCAGAAATGACAGAGGTGCTGTGTTAGTTACCTGTCTCATGGGTCCATAGGCGTCAATATTGCCAGATTCCACATAGTCCTGGTCGAGGGGAGAGGGGCTGGCGGCCAGCAGTTCCAGAAGATCAGCCGCGTCCCGCTTTCCCCAGCCCCCGTGCAGGTTGCTCCAGGCGCGCTTTCCCCAGCCTCCCTGGATGTAGAACACACAATAAATTAGTATCATCATTATTTATCTTAAATTTATCTCCTTCCATCTTTTTTGCATATTTTTTTAGAATATTTGAAAATCTCCTATTACCATATTAATGTTATCTCCTACTACATTATTACTATAGTAAGCTCAAAATTTGCTTGTGTTGTGATGGGGGCTTAGCCAACTGAGACTTGAATACACGCCTGGGTGGAACTCAAACGCGACGCCACTGACCGGTCATTTTTTAATTTTTTTATTAAATCTAATTTTTATCATTTTTAATATTATTTTTTACATTAGCTTCAAACATGAGTTCCTGGGAAACTGCATACACCTTGTTTGTAGTGATCAATTACTTAGATTATTCAAATTATCTTTAAAATTGTGTGACACTATTCAAGTACACCTGCGAATGCTCGAACTTCAACGTTACTGAAGACATTGACAACATCTTTTATTAGTATTTATAATAGCACTGGTCTCAAATGTGATCCCTGGGGTACACTTTTGTTTTGCTTTAAATTGTGCAAGTTATTTCTCACTCTCTTACCCCAAGCGGCGTGGAAACCTCTTATTTATATTCCAGGTGCCCCCCCAGTGAGTAGGTATAGTGAAGAATGTCAGTGTCGGTTGGGTGACGTTTAAAGCGGTTGTGGCACGCTATCTTGCCCTACCATGTGAAGGAGTTCTTATTGAAAGGTATATTTTGTGCAGTTTGTTCCACGCCCTCGCCCATGGTGTTCACGTCTTGCTAGCCACTCGTCGCCCGGCCTCCTTGTAGGTTCTGCAACGTCATATGGTCCCACGTCCCACCAAGTGCAATATAAAGAAATGTAATGTATGCTGTCTTACGTGAAGGTTGTTCCATGCTCTCTTTCCCCAGGCGGCGTTCATGTCTTGCCATCCGCGCTTGCCCCAGCCTCCGTGAAGGTTCTGCCACGCCCTCTTGCCCCAAGCGGAGTTCATGTCCTGCCATCCCCGCTTGCCCCAGCCGCCGTGGAGATTGTTCCAAGCGCGTTTGTCTTCATCAATCTCAGGGCTCATGTCCATTGGCTGGAATACAAATGAAGACAAGGAATCATTTTTGGTCTAGTTGCTGAAAGTAGAGCAAAATTTCAACACTCAAAGAATTAACGTTATTGGATAGTTGATTACTGCGCAGGTGAATAATGAAAGATTGGACTCTGATATCCACAACGAAGTCTATAATGAGACCTTTGACACAATGGTAGCTTTAATGGAGTGCTAAAATAATCTCGGACAGAACACACAACATAATGTTATTAAGTTAATGTTAATTTAAGAAATTTGTAACTTTAACTAAGAATACACGTTAGTGTCCATAGTGTACATTTGTTTATAAATTAAGTGGTAAATGGAGTTTACAACAGAAAATAATAATATAAAAACCAGAGGTAGTATGTAACAAATTGAAAAGTTGAGGTTTCTCATAACCTGCCTTACTAAGCTAGCCTGTGTTGTGGCAGTCATTTTAAAGTTGGTATGCCTTATGAAAGAATTTTTTCTCCTAGTTAATAAAAGTAAAAAATTTCACCGACAACATCCTGGATGTATAAATAACCAGATTATGAAAAATACCGTTTCCATCAATAGGTTGACATTGCACATTTACCTTCAATCTTTTCTGCATAATAGGTTGTTCAGAAAATATTGAAGGTAAGTTTGCAACAATTCAGTTAAAATATGTTGGTACTTGAGAGATTTTAGGAAATAAATCCAAAGACTTCAAAACCCCCAAAGAGGCGATAATTGATGATAATATATTATCTGATATCCGATTTTCTTCTGCCCGTGTTTCTCCGTTGTACAACTTCATTCAACAAAGGAATATTATTACAATATTTATTGCAGATTGTAAATCAAGAAGACAAAACAGAAAATCCACAACCAAAGTGATTTATGCTTCTTATAAGTGTTTCCGAATTTAGAATCCGTACCCTAAAATTGTGTACTTAAAAAGATTTTTTAATTAAAAGGTGGACAATAACCCTAAACCTAAAATAATTACTCCTGCAATTAATTACCTACCTACCCCGAGCCGCTTTAGTTAATTAATTAATAACCTATTTAGTTTACTCTCGAAGAACACAAGAAAATAAAATGTTGGGTAATTAATAATAAAAGCAATTTGACTAAATCCAGGTTTTGCCGTCAACTTGTTCAATAGACCACTTCGCTTGGTCCGTGTCCTGATTGAGTGCAGCTATTAAACTTACGCTACATCCCAACTTTACAAAGTTCTCCCAAAGGAAATAATTAAAACCTGAAACTGCTTTCTACTGGGTTTTTAGGAAATGGACCATCTGAACGGGAATGATTTTGTGGATTTACCTGGAGGTATTTTGGATAATGGCACTAACGATTTGTTTAGAAATTCAAGTTGCCTAGATTTGTGAAGGCTTTAAACTTAATATATGACATATTATACTGCTCTTCGCAAAAGAAAAAAAAATTAACTCCTCGGGTCTAGATCAAAAAATCATGTCATCAAATATTTCATCTTGACCTTCAATATCAAAGAGATTCGCTGTTTTTGAATGTATGCCAAAATGAAATACGGTTTTTGAAAGCATATGACAGACTCTTTTAGATTTTAATAGTACAAACAGACATAGTATGAATTATATATATTTTTTAATGTAAACATACTTAACATTTTTAAAATCGCTTACCGATGGTTTTTTGTAAACTTTATTTACTACTCGACAAATGTATTGTTGACGCAACTATTCTTCCATTAACATTGTCCTTGCAATTTTTCCCATCCCATTTTACCTACCTGTCATTATCTGACTATACCCACGTGTTTGTGTGACATTCTACAACAAAAAGTGACTGTCAAATCAGTTTATTGATGAAGACTATTTTGATTAACATCTCTTTGTGATCAGTGCTTTTTATTGATATCAACTCAGGGTAGAAGGCTGTGCAGTGAACATATTCGGTTCCCTCAGTGTGTTTCTTATCCAACCTGGATGTTATGGAAGCTTGTGTGTGAAATAAATCATATCTCCTGTGAATGAAAGCAACCATCAATATCAAAGGGGTTAGTCGGATTCCTTCCTTACTCCATGTTCACCATCTCCAACCATAGTTGTGTCAACTCGAAAGTTCACAATTATTTTTTACAGTCCACTTTTGATTCCCCTATTGCGATCACATGTATTATAAAGGGTTTTGTCAGTTTTGTTTCGTTTGTTTTATAGAATTATTTCAAGTTACACGGGAGTATGTGGGATAAACTTTCAGATGAGATAGCTTGGTTTTCTATAATTCTAAATCTCTTTATCTTAGATATCTGACCATAATAAAAAAGGAGAAAAAGTTTTATGAGGACATGCCATTTTGTGACAGATATAGCACCATGTGGCCCGAGTGGATAAAACTAACTAATGTTTTTTCCTTATATAGATATTAATAATGTAGATACCTATTAGTTTAAAAAGTAAAAAAATGTAAGGCTTATGTAAGCGTAATGAGTAAGATTAAGAAAGGGACGCTTAGATGGTTTGTACTTATGGAGCGAATGAACGAGGAAAGGAATGTAAGGAGAATTTATGATGCAAATGTGAATGGCAGAATAAGTTGGAGACGCCCGAGGAAGACATGGCACGATAGTCACACTGGCTCCAGAAGGATTGGAGCAGTTGGGACTATTGTGTGGTTTTAAAGTAAATCAAATACTTGAATCGGGCCATGTCAAGAGTCAGAATAACAGAAGAGTATGTATGAGACGGTATATGAATGTGAATGACGCAAGAAGTGTGTGCCAAGACCGAGTTGTTTGACGGTCCGTCCTCTCTGCCTTCCCTTGCGAGGAAACGGCGTGATAGTTAGTTAGAAAAACCCACATTACAAATAATCATTAGTGAAAAAATAAGAGCAACCGTTTCGTTAACGAAGTGATTTTTATGGTGATTGACTTCACCCTTCAAGGATGTTCTTAACTATCTATGCCTAACCTACCCATATAGTGTAAGATTTGAAAGATTGAAGAATGATTCACATTTAAAATTTAAATGTAAAAAAATTATATTATTTTTCGATTAAGATGCAATTTGAAGCTACGTTTTTGGTTAAAAAAAATAAAACAATCGCTAGTTAATTAACATTTGGATAGGAAGGACGGGTTGTTAGAAGAATTTGAACGATTCTTCAAATTTCAAAGTTATTTTTCAAGTTCTGTGAAAGAATTTTTCAAGTTCTGTTATTATTTCAGTTCTGTCAAGCAATTAGCTTAGAATGATATAATAACAGAACTTACACAGAACCCGAGAATTAACGTTGAAATTTGATGAATTGTTCAAGTTCTGTGAAAAAACCCATCTTTACCGATTTTCAAACCAACATCTAGTCGACAATAAGAACCACCCGGATAATTTAGTGTTTCTTTTTCTATAAATCTATATTATAAAGAAGAGTGCCTGTGCTGGGCGGTGTGGCTTTGTTATTTATACAAATCTACAGTTTTATTCGAGATTGATGAAATATTGCACACTTCATCTTTAACGTAAGACGAAGGTGACTGTTTACATGCGATTCAAAACACCACCCCCACCTCTTTCATTTCATTTTCCTCTAATTTTGAACGTCAATTTATTGCAAATTTGACGTTAAAAATTAGAGGTAAATTATATAAAAAAGTAACCGACAGCAAAAGAAGTATTAAGATATGGATTATTGACAAGGGAAGGAAGAATATAGGTACAGTGTATTTTTTTAAATTTGCAACCTAACAAAGATATATAGGTACTTAAAAGATATATAAGAAAACATGCTTTGAAAAAACATGACCTAATTTACAATTCATTACCAAAACCGTTCACAATTTGACGTTAGAACGGGATACCACAACAAGGTTACATAACGAGTATTTTCAACATTTGTACAAAAATAAATAAATCGCCCAAGAGACGGTAAAAAAAAACACTTTTACGGGTTATTTTTTTTAGTGACGCAAACGATTAAAATTGGTTCCGACATCAATAATGACAGTTAATTAAAAATTTTACACCATAATAATATGATACTTACCGAAATATATATTTTTTTATTATACATTATTAAGTTTAGAGATTTCTTCTACAATTTACATTGTGGTCCGTATTCAGATCCCTGCGGGAAGCCTGAAGATTATAGGTTATTTGATTGCTTTTCCACCGAGCGGCAAGAATGAAATGATCATAGTGGAATACCTATTGCCTATCGGAAGGGTGACTATAACCGTAAAATCCGATGGCTTGGAGAAACGCCGTTTGTTTGAAGCGTTTTCCAGTCACTTTTATTTGAATTTTCTCCGTTTTCTTACTAACGAATTAAAAAAAAGTATTCTTGCCGTTTTAAAAATTTTTATGCGTATTTTTTAATAGTCTTGTCAGTATATTGCATTAGATTGAATCACCGATACAGTATTGTTATTGTATGCGTTTCTTGAAATAATTGAGTTTTTATTCGGAAACAACTATATATTCTTATTCATATATGTATGTACGGGCGCAAACAAATAATTCATCTTAAAATTTTAAAACAAAACTTGCAAAAAGTTTATTTTCATAAACTAATTAAATTAACGCCATCCATGAACGCAAAGAATATTTATTTTTCGGAATAACTTTATTGAGTAAAACCTCAAATTGTAATATTTAAATAATGAAGACAATATTAGTGATTTCTAAACGAAAATCTGAAACAGAAAAATCAGAAAAGGAAACGGTCACATCTGGGACTCGAACCCAGGACCCCTGTCTTTCCGGGACAGAAAAATCAGAAAAATCAGTCCTGGGTTCGAGTCCCAGATGTGACCGTTTCCTTTTCTGATTTTTCTGTTTCAGATTTTCGTTTAGAAATCACTAATATTGTCTTCATTATTTAAATATTACAATTTGAGGTTTTACTCAATAAAGTTATTCCGAAAAATAAATATTCATTCTAGACTTGCAGAAAAGTCAACAGATGTCGCACATTAAATAAAAAATAAGATAGGTTTATCTAAAAGACGCTGTCTGGATTGCATTTAGTTCGGGTTGAATCTTGCGATCATACATAAAGATAGTTGCCAATAAAAATGTGCGGTGAAAAAAATGAAGACAATGTTAGTAGTTCTTATTCGAAGTATGATACAGTTAAAAGTGACCGAGGGGAATAGGGTCCCATTAGCGCAGTTGGTAGAGCACTGTCCCGGAAAGACAGGGGTCCTGGGTTCGAGTCCCAGATGTGACCGTTTCCTTTTCTGATTTTTCTGTTTCAGATTTTCGTTTAGAAATCACTAATATTGTCTTCATTATGCAAAGAATATTATTTTGTTAAGAGAATAGTATTGGGCCCAGTGATATCAGCTTAGCTATATTAAATCTAGATTTAGCTCTAAATCGAGTAGTATAAAGTTTGTTACGTTTGCCCTTAATCCGTACAGAATTAGGCCAAGTGGTATCAACTCAGCTCCTTTAAAGCTAGATTTAGCTCCAAATCGAGGTCATAACCTTAAAAAAAGTGGCTTAGCTTCCTAGCATTTTTTAGATATTTTATCTCCTTTCCATGCTGAACCCATTCTTGTTGTAATCTTGGTTTTCCTACTTTCAAAATTTCTCTAGCCAATATATTGATATTGAAGATATTGGAGGTTGATCACCACTTTCCCACGACATTCTAAGGAAATAGATGGTTTCCTCCATTACCGTACACGTCAAGGCTCTAATGTTTTATTTATAAAGGAAGCTATATGCGAGTGCAAGGAAGAGTATGCGAGTGCGTACATATTGTTAGTTATATAACTGGATTGCGTCTCATATCTGCCAATTGGCGTTGCTGCTAAAATTTTATTGATATAATGAGAAAAAGTTACAAGAATTATAAGAGAGATATAAAGATGAGATTGTGACTTGACCAAAGAAGCAATGTGCAGTCCTCTGGCAGTCCTGCCGAAGATGATTGGAGCGATAGGACCAGCCGCAAGCGAGACTCGGCGTCTGTTCCCCTTAGCCAGCTTCCCGAATAGGCCCTCGAAGAATGTATTGGGATTGAGGGGGAAATAACCCGAAGACCCTAGGGATAAAAGTTTGCATCGGGTCACCAGATGCAGGGCGGAAGGGCTCCAGTCCCCCGGAGTCAATCCTTAGGCCACCTCATGGCGACGGGGGATTATCCAGCAGTCGCTTTATGAGTTTTCTCCTCAGTTAATGCCGGGACTGGGTCTATATCACCCCCTTGATGTAGTGAAGAACTATATTATATTAACAATATTTAAGATATATTGGAAGCAAGAATCACCTGCGATTGCACCTGTTGGCCCAGCGAAGAGGGCGCGGGGTCTGCAGCCCCCGCGGCTGCCAGCGCAGCCAGGGCCAGCCCTAACAGCCCCCACCCGGCGCTGCGCCCCTGCTTTTGGTGCTGTCTCATCGCTGCTGCTGTTGTTGCTGTAACAATAAACATAATATCAGGGTTGGTAAAGGTTCACAGCTTTATTATCACTAGTAGTTCTGTGAATAGTAGACCTCGCGTCTGTTAAAATATATTCTTATTATCTCTTATTCAATAAATTAAAATTAAAATTTCCTCTGAAATCAGAAGACTTGTAAGTAGGTGCTTAAATACCTACCTACCTAATTATAAATTATAAACATTTTACGTTTCATTTAAAAACAATTGAAATAAGGAATTATACAATTTGTCCAAATAAATAATCTTTAAGGAAGGCGGTCCTCCACTTCGATGAAAATACATATATTTTAAACTTTCTTTAGGCCGGTAGATGCCGTAATATTGATTATTCTGATTCGACAGCTCTTAGTAAGAACCTCGATCAAGCGAACTCTGGCGGCGTAAAATGTAGTATCCAACACGGCCACCATCTCGAAATGATCTCCAATCAGAACCGGAATATAACAAACAAATTTATAGACAGATGACCGAGTTAAAACATGAATTCGCTTCGCTTCGTTACTTCTTCCTGTCTCAATAATATAATATAATCTTTATGATTTTTTTTTAATTCGCTAAATTAGCAATAGCTTTTAATTGATGGAAATTTCCTTTAGCACAATGACATGTCATTTTTGTTGTGAGTCGATGCATCTTTAGTTGAAATGTGAATATTGTATTCTTAACCTATTTTTAAATGCGTGAATTAAAATCTCCTTGGGGTATAATTATGGCTATGACATAAAGTTGAGAACTTTAAAGGTGTGTTTTGTGGAGGTTCTCAAAGGATCCCAAGAAAAATTTGCGTAATTGCCTTCTGTGCTACGATAACATGTTGCAAGGAACACGAACTTTCTTAATCATACAGTATTGTAAATGGAATTGGCACATCTGTATGAGTTCTTCTTTTTCTACGATGTTTCTGATAGATAAAAAAATTCAGCTTTTTTATTTTAATGCTCCATTTTCGATTTCTCAAATTATTTTTGTTGGAACCAAATAAATTTGCATGCTTTTTATTTGATTTTTTATCACAGGTCATAAGATTCATTCAGATGGTTCAGAAAATTCACATTCGTATTATAATAAAATATATATTCTTAGGTCTTAATAGAATAGTAATAAATAATTGAATTATTAATTCTGGTAGAACTGAGTTACCCCGATAACAATCCTTGAATAATCGTTATTGTTTGAAGTTAATTAATAAATTTAACCTTTCAATAAATGACAGTGAAATTTCTAGGTATGGATTTAAACTTTCATTGTTCGATTTTGTTTTAGTCAACAGCTGTTAATTAATTTTCATACATATAGGAATGACTTATATATATCTGTCTGAAAGTTTTAACCACTTGCAACCAGTGGGACTAAAACATCCCCAATTATAAGGGTGTCGTGAGGCTGAATAAAGTTGTGAGTGGAAGAATATGGGGGTGGTTGAACTTGGAAAGTACATGGAAATTCAGATCTGGTCACTAAGCACGGCTAAAGTCATTTCAAACAAAGTTTCAGTTCTTTATGTAGGTTTTTCATCAGGACGATTCTGATAGCATCTACCACTCTGGTTTCGATTTTGAATGGAGATTTATCACCAGGGTGATACTGACAGTATCTTCCACAGTGGCTCTCATACCAGCCAGCCATCTGAGCTTAGGTCTCTCCCAACAAGGGTTGCAAATGCATATGTTTTATAATATCCCGTTAGTATCTGGATTACCAATTTTTCAATAAATTAGCAATATTCATTTTTCTTTGTGTACCTACCCATAAACATTGTTATTGATTTTTCTTGAAACAGTTCCTTTATTCAATTTATACAGAGTGTCCGGAAATTCATAGTACGAGCGGGAAACTGGTGCAACTTCATCACATTTGGAGTCGATTTTGTACTGTAATTTTTTGATTTAATTTTTATTTTTCGAGTAAATCGTGTCCGACATGGAGTCATTAGTCAGGAAGGGTTAATATCAGATATCTAATGTCCTTTAAAAGCGCGGACTAGGCTCTAAACTTTTTTAACTGTGTAGTTGATGAAGAAATGTAAAAAACATTATAAAAAGTTGAGATTAGATATAGAAAAGGTGTTTTTTGGGTTCAGATTTACCAGTTTCCCGCTTGTACCACGAGTTTCTGCCGACCGTTTATATAGGTAATTACCTATGTCGTTTGATACACTGAACAGTTAACCAAAGAAGTGTGATGTTGCCAAAACACAAAAGATCTGTTGACTCCTCTGCATCAGGTAGGCAAATTAAATGGATTAACTGTCCAAGACAGAATTTAGAAATTTGAAAATGTTGAAAATTGTCAATTTACAAAATGTACGGGAAAATTGACCTTAATTCGGGCAAATTTCAATCGGCTTAAAAGGTCGATGTATCATTATTTTCTATGGTTTTCCACGTGGGTGCCAAGATTCATAATAACTATGTACAGAAGCTATAAATCTATTACAACAGTTAATTGTTAATTATAAGATTGGATATTGGAAACGCCGAATATTAACAAGGAAATTAAACACGTGTACGAGGGAAGTCAGATTTCAATTAGCAATACATAATAAATGCTAACGCGGAGCAAAAACATCGAAAATGATTAGCAATATTGGATAATTTTATACCACGCCATTTAGTAATGAAAACACTTTATGAGCACTTTTAATTTCCGTTATTGTAGATATAATAGGGTACCTACTGTAAGGTTTTTCTTATTATTTTTATATCGACTAATTATTTCTATTATTTTTTTTTTAATTTGAGATTTGGTTTTTAATTTAATGAATACCGCACAAGCGTCCCAATTGCTTTGAATCGTTTCGAGCCAAGGGAAGGAGATGGGGAAAAGGAAGGTGGATGAATACCTGCCTATTGCGATCTGATCACCAAAGGCTAAAGTCATTTAAATCAATGTTTCAATTCTGATTGGTGGTCTTACACCAAGGCGATACTGAGAGTATATTCCCTTCTGTCATGTATACTACAGGTTTTCCAATAAGAGTTGTTATTTTGATATTCAATCGTAAAAGATCAATGGTTTCGTTGCTTGTGTGGCACGTAGCGCCGTCTTGTTGAAAGTAAACGTTGTCCAGATCAATACCATGCAATTCCGGCCATAAAAAATCATTAATCATCTCTCGATAGCTCAATCCATTCACCGTAACTGTTGCTCCAGCCTCATTTTCAAAAAAGTAAGGTCCAATGACTCCGCCGGACCATAAACCGCACCAAACAGTCACACGTTGAGGAAAAAAGCTTTTCAACAATAACTCTTGGGTTTTCCGAACCCCAGATGCGACAATTTTGCTTGTTGACGAAGCCACCGAGGTGGAAATGGGCCTCATCACTCAAGATGATTTGCATTTGATTCACTCAAGTGAATTTTAATAATTTTAATGCGTTGTTGAAGCGTGTATCGTTTCATTTTTATTAATGGCGTAGTTTCTACTTGTCAAATGTTAAAAAATGACAGCTTCAAAAGTAACATCTACCGAAATAGCGGGCTATTGAAAATAACACCTCTTAATGGAAAGCCTGTATATATTGTTTTAAATGAAATAACACAAATTCATCAAATAATGTTTACTTGCGCACGCCAGGGTTTGCACCCGCACCCTCTGGGTTGTCAGCCGACAGCCGTACCCCTCGACCTCTAGTTAATCATAATTAAGGAGATTATTATTATACGTGACGAGTTTAATATAATAAATTAACATACCATAACGTCATAACAAGCGTCGAACGACTTTGTGGACCTTTGTAATGTAAAATGTTGATAATTTTGCATATTCATACATTTGAAAATAGGTACCGACGTACTTTCAAATTTAATTAGATTACCCAATTAAATTTGGGAAATAGAAAAGAGCATTTTCATTTTAGGAGGCGGTTTTAGGTACCGCCGCCCCGGGAACCACTCTGTGCGGTATGTTGGCTTCTATTCTCACCATAATTGGCAATAGATCTGTTCTACATTATGACGAATTTTTAAATTGTAATATTTGTTTGTTATTTTAATAATAATAAAATAATTGTTTTGTCATCAAAATTATAAAACTTGTTTACTTTTATATTCATTTCCTTCAATAGAAATCAATCCATAAATGTTTCACATCTGCTAGGCGTCCCATAACAGATATTTAAAAAAATGATAATAGTGTATTTTCAACTCCAAGCAGCAAATTTATGACCGATTGACCGTTTATGGTCCATTGGTCCAAAGCGTTGAGATAGCATCCAAACGTCGCAGGTTCAATCTCTTGGGAGCGAAGTCATTAATCGTTGCACAAGCAAGAAGACGAAGAATAAGGACTTCAAACAACTTCAGGGCGATACTGAGGGCTTATTTCTCTTAGGAATGATGATGAGCAAAATTATATCAAATAGTTTATACGAATGTCTGGCATTTTAAATAAAATAATTTTATTTATTTTATTGGTTGAGTATGTAGGAATCTCCTATCAAAGTTGTATCGTTTTTCAAATAGGCTACTTTAAATAGGTCGTCATAACATTATTTCTAGTCGGAGTTCTTTGTAATATATTCCCCAGAGAAAACCTTTTCCAACATTCAAATATATACAACGGTATCATAAATAATTTATTTAGAAATCCAATTCACATACCCAACTTATTCCCGAAGTTCGTCAACTTCACGCTTTTGAGTAACAGAATGTTCACCATTGGCTCCAGCGAGGAGCTTTTAAAATACCTATCGTGATAAAAACCTACAAACGACTTCCTTGAGGCATTACGTTTTTTTGTTCATATTGGCTGTTTCTTTTTGCTTCTTGGCTCAAAACCTAGAAGTACATTCTACACAGAGTCAAACAAAATCTTCAAAACACTAGACGTCATGTAAATAAGACAACTTTACGCCAAAACTGCTCTCCTACACCTCATCCAAAATAATCTTCATATTACAAATCAAGCAAAAGCCATAATAAAAATCAGGTCCTCAACAAATAAAACACTGAACATTCCGATAACACACACCACACACGGACAAAGACACTTTCCAACCACACACAGTTTTACCTATATCAACCTATGTTCTTTATTTTTTATACCTTTTTTTCTGTACTCTTTGCTCTGTACTACAATATAAACAACTGTAATCATTTGTAAAACGTGTATTCAAGAATAGACAAAAATAAATAAACATAAAAATAGCTCTTATTTTATAATTTAAATAAAATAGAGTAGTTAAAATAATGCTGTATTAATTAGAATTTCGTTACAGAGTGAGTACGTTCAAGAAGAGATACAAAAATTCAGAATCTTGCTTTGAATTTCTTTACAAGTGTTATGAGACTAGGTCCCAATAACATTAAAATTCCGCTATGTTAGTATTCCAATCATTAGTTCTGAGCTGTTGGGAGTCTTATAAGATATTGTACAGAAAGTGTAATACAATATTTTTAACATTTTTTATAAGGGGTGCATAACATCAATAATCTTAATGGTTGGCAATCTCTCACCTACACCAATAATGGTTCCTATATCACATTTGAAAGGGTTAACATAATAACGTTTATTCAAGTGTTTAAACTATCGCCATAATATTAAACTTCCTCTCAATTCTAACTCAGATAAGATATACTATTTTTCCATCAAAAGTTTTACAGTAAAATAATTTTTTTTTGCGTTGAATAAAAAAGCACAGTAGTTTTATGTACCATTTCCGTTACATATTACACTTTGATGCTTGATTTTTTAAATATCACTTCCAGCGTTGTAGGGATTGGGTGGGGTGTTTAGGGGGTGGTAACGGAGGCTGTGTGCCACAATGGGGAAGCAATAAGGCTTTATGTTTGTTTGTTCCATTCATACATGCATTCCCTAAGGGTTCCCTTGCAACCAGGAAACCTGCAAATATGTCGTGAAAACGCTGTGTGATGTCAAGAGTGGCGCGGCAGAATCTCGAAATTATTCTTATTTAAAAATGATTAAATTTTCTTGTAAATTTGGTGTGGGAAGAAGTGAAAAGGGGGGAGGGGGAGAATAGAGAACTAATTAATGATCTGTAGGAGTACTTCGCCTGGGACTTTGTGAGACACCCACCGATTTCCTTATATAAGTTAAATTTATTGATGAAATGTAAATTATTCATATTATAAAGAAATTATATTAAAATGAATTTTAATTCAACCCCTGAATCCGACCTGTTTCTCCAAGACATATATAGTTTTTAAACATTTTGACAACAAACACTACTAGTATGTACCATCGAAAAATCACGGATATTAGTAAAAAAACCCTTTTTACGAAATCTCACTGTACTTATCAAGATTAACCCTAAGATTTTTAAACAAAAGAAATATACATTTCAAATATAGAGTTAAAATAATCTTCTGTAAAAAAATATTAGATTGCGCTTGTCTGATTTTTTGGCAATCAGTTCCAGTGTTGAAAATAATGACAGCCAGACCTACAACCAAAATTAGTATGTTTGATGATTGGCGAAACTATAGAAAGTCTCCGAAGGCTAGGTAACGCAAGATCCTATGTAAAAAAAACATCGGTTGAGTCAACAAACTTTTTCTAATGCAAACTATTTGAAGATTTTTTTCATAATATTCCCTTATTGATTACAGAATATTACATTAATGTGTTAACATCTTTTAAGGCCGGTTCGGTAAGAACCTTTGACTTCTCCATATGGTCTCTCTCGAATCATCGACTTGAACTGCAGCGGGATGGGTGAATCTGTACGTCCTTCTGGACACATTGATCGCCAGAATCCTGCCCACCACTCATAACTTTTTCCTTCCCGAAACTTTCTCTCCTTCTTCATATTAAAAAGACCCTTCATACAGCACCTTAAATATAACAAGGAAAATCATTTCCCCAAGGGCCTCCTGCGTGATGCTATTGAAAAAAAAGTTAAGTAAGAATAATTAATCCCTTCTTCCCGAAATAACCCTTCACTACTCTAAAGTATTTCTTCCCCTAAAGGGGTTGTCTTTTAAAGTTTATTAAGATAACAATTTAATCCGTTTCTGTGTTGATAAACCCTCTATTCACGGAATAACTCCGGAAATCCGCGAAAAAAACTTCAACAAAAGATTTTTACAAGATTTGCGTTTTTTTGTTGTAATTTTGTCAAATATTGATGCGATGAAACGATAATTACGGATTAGAAAGGCCTTTTTAATTGAGATTTTGCGAAATGATTAATTGAATTTTGATAAAGTATTTTCGAAGGAACTTTCTTTGAAAGGACTGTTGAAATTTCATCAATAAAACAATTAAGAAAGTAAGGCATTAATGAAATTGGCTCTCAGTTGAATATCTCACTTCCGCGTGGTGTACTATTTTGAACCCTTTTGTGATATATTGTTAATATCATATAATGTGGCTGAATATGTTCCGTACTTAACGTTAGACCTTAACTTGTCAAATACCAGTGACGTGTGGTATTTTTATTTATTCATTTGGCATGATTAGAGATACGTTTGTATTACCTAGCTTATTAAGTAATCCAATAATATTATCGACACGAATCACAAACTGATAAAGAGTAGAACTTAATTATCCAGTGGACATAAAATAAAATGATGCATTGCCGCGCATATTTAAAACTCACCAATGCTCTATCACATTGCCTTTAAATATTTTTACATAAGGGTAATTGCAGGTAACTCCATTAATGGAGGACTGAACGCGGTTGGCGTTAGCAAAACATACAAATAAGCGAAGCTAGCAGTCCACAATGAAGTGCTGGTACTTATCCTGGTGTATGGCAGTGAGGCATAAAACTGGCAGAGGAAGGATGAAATCCTTGAGGCGTATGTGTAGTAAAACCATGTTTGATCTTATGAGAAATGTGGAGATCCGCAAAGAATGCAAAGCTGATTCTTGAGAGATAGAGCGAATGGACGAAGAAAGGAGTCTAAAAAGAATATATTACGCAAATGTGAATGGTAGTTGAAGTCGCGGATGCCCGAAGAAGACAGGGCACAGTGAACCAGATATTTGAGTCAGTTCCATAAATAAAAGTCTCAAGAGTAAGATTAATAGAAGAGTACGTATGATACTATGTTTGAATGTGAATGAGGCAAGTAGTTTGTGCCAAGACCGAGTTATTTAACGGCTGCGAAAACGGCGTGATGTTTGTTAGTTAAATCTACAAATAATTTTTTACTTTTCGAGGAATAAACCTGGGTTGAAGAGATATAAGCAACGCACAGTTTAAACTTGCAGAATTCAATACTTTGCTTATTTGAAATCACTATGAAGTAAAACAAAGTCCGGTCATTTTACAGTTTAGCTGCAGAGAACGACAACGAGTCATAGGAATGACCCGTTATCATGAAAAGCTTGTAAAAATAATGTTCTTTAGTTTTTTGGGGTATTTTCAACTGAGCCATGAATCACTAGTGAAAAACTACCACTTAAGGCCCCGTAGTAAGCGTTCGAATACGGTTTGAAAGGGAGGGTTCCATGATAACTCAACACAGTGACAATTCAACACACCTTTAAAAAGTGATATAAAGTCATTAGAAACGATGAAAAAAATAAAATTTTAACCTAACCTAACCTAACCTAAGCTACTTAACCCAGTTAATAATGTTTTTGTTTCATCACTTTCCATGACTTTATATAACTTTTTAAAGATGTGATGAATTTTCATTTTGATGATTTATCCGGTCACCGAAAGGGAGATATATAAATACGAATGTAAAAGGGAGAGCGCTAATATTAAAAAACGATAATAATTAAGCGAAAATATTTAATAAAACACGACTCGTTTGAAATAGAGCAAAAACTCTCGTCAAATGCTAATAACAGAACAAAACGTGTTTTTAATAATTTTCGGAGCTTACTTTGCGATTTTTTTCTATCGAGGGAATTTAATATGATTAATGTTTCGTCATAACAAATGTATAGATATTTTCTTCAATAATAACATTTTTGGAACTTAAAAACTTAAAGAGTTAACGAGAAATTTGTTATAAATCGGTATAAATTGGGTATGAGGTGGCTAAAGGTGAACAATGATAATAGTGTTCAAAGCTGTACAATTGTATTATCAGGTGGTGATTGCAATTGCGTTACCCAGATCTTTAAAATAAGAATTCTTGTAATAGGTATATTTATAACTGTAAAAATGATAATAGTGTTCAAAGCTGTACAATTGTATTATCAGGTGGTGATTGCAATTGCGTTACCCAGATCTTTAAAATAGGAATTCTTGTAATAAGTATATTTAAAACCGTAAAAATGATAACAGTGTTCAAAGCTGTACAATTGCATTATCAAGTAGTGATTGCAATTGCGTGACCCAGAACTTTAAAATAGGAATTCTTGTAATAGGTATTTTTAAAACTGTAAAAATGATAATAATGTTCAAAGCTGTACAATTGTATTATCAAGTGGTGATTGCAATTGCGTTACCCAGATCTTTAAAATAGGAATTCTTGTAATAGGTATATTTAAAACAGTAAAAATGATAATAGTGTTCAAAGCTGTACAATTGCATTATCAAGTAGTGATTGCAATTGCGTTATCCAGAACTTTAAAATAGGAATTCTTGTAATAGGTATATTTAAAACAGTAAAAATGATAATAGTGTTCAAAGCTGTACAATTGCATTATCAAGTAGTGATTGCAATTGCGTTACCCAGAACTTTAAAATAGGAATTCTTGTAATAGGTATATTTAAAACAGTAAAAATGATAATAGTGTTCAAAGCTGTACAATTGCATTATCAAGTAGTGATTGCAATTGCGTGACCCAGAACTTTAAAATAGGAATTCTTGTAATAGGTATATTTAAAACAGTAAAAATGATAATAGTGTTCAGAGCTGTACAATTGCATTATCAAGTAGTGATTGCAATTGCGTTAGCCAGATCTTTAAAATAGGAATTCTTGTAATAGGTATATTTAAAACAGTAAAAATGATAATAGTGTTCAAAGCTGTACAATTGCATTATCAAGTAGGTAGTGATTGCAATTGCGTGACCCAGAACTTTAAAATAGGAATTCTTGTAATAGGTATATTTAAAACTGTAAACAAAATATGTAGGTACACACCTTAGATATTTATTTAAGAAACACAAAATACATAAATGTTCGTTTGTTCAAAATCATAAATCTCAAAAACTTTGAAATTTTGACAAGACGTTATGCCTATATCGTGTAGTGTATAATCTGATGGACGTAAAAGCAATACGCGCTATTGTTTCTCTATCTATACAGACAGACTGAGCCACAGCAACGCGTGGTGGGGTACAGCTAGTATTTACATAATACAAAAAAAAAACATCAAAGAACTCGTGTACAATTGCCGTGTCTTTTTCGTATCTTTAATTTTTTTTTGGCTTAATTAATTATTATAATCTGTTGCTATTGATTGCACGCCACTGCTATACGAACTTATATACACACCTATTATGGGAGTTGATGAATGACGTCAGGCCCACCACCCATGCAATATACAGAATATGTAATACCGACGCGCTACGTGATAATATACAAATATTATTTAGCTCTAATGTGACTGTATCCTGTTGTTATATAAACGGCAAGAGGAAAGCATTAATACTGATATATGTTTCCTCATAACGATACTTAAAACTTTCAAGCACGTAGCATTACTGTGAATTATCAGTAAAGAGTTTCTTTTTAATCTTAAAACAGAAATTTGGGCATGATTAAAATCACCCAAAATACTAACACAATACACAGTTAACTAATACTTCATTAGACCGATTCTATTTATCACGAAATCAAAATCCAATTATGTAACTTACAACATCTTATTTCAAGTTCTCTCATATCTGCAACTAAATAGTTACCCTCTTGTATATATATCCCCCGGGAGCAGTTACCGTGATCTGTTTGCACATCCCTATTAAATATAGGGTTTGTCTCACCTGTTGAGGTGGGAGATTTCACACACCTGTTACGTCGGCAAACAGTTCCCAGAGACGTGATCACCTAAACGACCCAAGTGCTAAATGTTAAATGATTCGCCACGGAACGGTTACGGGAGAAGCAAAAGCGTGTGCGTCGTCACCGGTGATTTACTCAGGGGATTGTTATAATTATGTTAATTTCATAAACCGGAGTTTGTACCACAAATTACAGACACAATTTTAGATTATCTATGTGTGAAACAAACATAAATATGTTTGTAAAATCAACAGAAGTGGAATCTCCATAGATTTTTTTAGAAAATCTTTGACTATTATCTCTTCACACAATTTAGAGAAAATATAATTTCCGTTAGGGCTTATTTCATTTTTGGGGATGCTTTGTCGAAGGTTTTTTGGGAAAGGAAGTTGTGCATCTGGGTCCTGAAGAGGACCATAGAAGGGAGGAAACACACAAGCTGCAAAAATATTCCACTCCCGAGCTGATGAACTCGAGGAAGAGCCGTAGAAACGACCCGTTCTAATGTGACAAATGTTTCCCCACTACGCAATGGTGTCGAAGGGAAGAATGGCGCTGGTTTCTCGGAGTATCTTCTATTGAAATACTGGTACAAAGATAGCATCTTTCAAACGGATCGCCCGTTTCTGCCCAGAGTCAAGGTGTTTTTCTGGTATTTTGGGGTTCCAGACCAGAGTTGGCTGCCAAATTCAAGTGTGGCTGCGTGAGGCGTACCAGAGATTTGTACAAGATCACAAGTTGTGCACTGTTAAAGTACGCCGAGCTTCTATGTGAGTGGGCGTTCTTAGATTTGTACAAGATTACAGGTTGTGCACTGTTAAAGTACGCCCAGCTTCTAAGTTAGTAAGGCGTACTAGAGATTTGTACAAGGTTACAAGTTGTGCACTGTTAAAGTACGCCCAGCTTCTAAGTTAGTAAGGCGTACTAGAGATTTGTACAAGGTTACAAGTTGTGCACTGTTAACGTACGCACAACTTCTAAGTTAGTAAGGCGTACTAGAGATTTGTACAAGGTTACAAGTTGTGCAATGTTAAAGTACGCCCAGCTTATAAGATGCCAACTAACTCTGACTTCGGTAGATTGATTGAATTCTTTTAAATTTTGATTTGTTAGTCAAATGATGGAGTTTTGCAACGATTGCGATTTCAAACCGATTATCGTTATATCCAAAAGGAAAAAAAACTTTTCTAATTCAATCGTTGAAGCGGAAATTTCTAATTTGAAAATTCCGACACAGCGAAGAATTCTGTTCACTTTATCAAACCGCTAGTAGTAATTTGAACATTTTCATTCCAATTAGATAATTTAATTTACACACGCCTCACTGAACTTCTACATTTACTAGATAACTGTGTGAAATGAATTGTGAACTAATACAAATATATAAAAAAATTAAAATCTTTGGACTAAATACTAAAGAAAATATTATAAAAGTGATGTCTGGCCTGAAAAACTGTAAAGAAAATTATGCAAAAAAGCATCTTTCAAATATGAACAACGATAATAGTTTTAAAGTGCGCAAATTGAATGAACACACTCAGAAACTATACGTACATCTATTTTTTGTATTACGATTATAAAATGAACTAGCGTAGACCAATGAAAAATCACGGAATATTATAATTGTAGGATTAATAAATGCAAGTTTGTTAAAAAGCGCAGATCCTAGAAAAATAAATCTGAAATCTGACTTTACTTGCCAAGATTAACACCAAGAAATTGAAACAAAGAAAAAAATTTAAATATAGAATTAAAATAATTTTCTGGTCAAAAATATTATATTACAGGTAGGTTCTTCGTCGCTTTTCTGAATTCTTGACACATCAGTTTCAAATAACAAACACTTTACCTAACCTAACCTAACCTGTGATAATATTAAAAATAAACAGTTTATTTAGGTACCTACAAGATGTAGCTGTATAAATTAAGGTATCATTACAAATTAAGAACAGGTTAAGTCCTACTTAGTTAATCTTGATTTAAACGCTCTCCGACCCGACTGTAAATATAAACGCTTAATGCAAATCACATCGCGGTGAAGGCGTGAGCCGCTAAATTTCAGGTTAAGTAACGGATTAGCTAAACGGATTTGTGGTTAAGTCACGGTTAAGCTACCCTCAGGTTAAATCCGCAGGGTAATTCTAAACCACTGTCTGCTTTAAGAAGGAAAGGTGATGTTACTTTGGTTTGACAAATTTTGAATTTAAAGAACAAACTACAAAAAAGACTTATGATGGATGGACTCTGCTTAGTTAAGGATTTTTATTTTGATTTTAAAGTTTTGTCTTTTGTTAATGGATACTTTGATTTGTTATTTAAATACATATTTAAACATGATGTCAGAACGAAGCTTTAATGATTACGTCGATATTAAATTAAAAATTTTAAAAATGGCGTCTCATCATTTGAATTAAAGTAGGAAGGTACCTAGTTTTAACTATGGTAGGTAGTATGGGGGTGTGCACTTACATCCACATTGTATTGAATTTTGTTAACCTCTCAGGCCTCTGGCATATTGTGTCAGAAGGTAAGAGTATTTCCGCTTTGAAATAACATCCAAATAGATGGAATATTACAGAACGTTTCAGAAAACTAAAAACTGTTTAGCAAGGTTATGAAACACAGTTCCAATTTTGTTATTAGAAATAATATTATAATTTTTAATGCAAATATAAAAATTTTTTAAAAATGGCTAACCGTAAAATGTCGTTTCATTTTAAAAATCTTTAAAATAAAAAAAATAAAAAAACTGCTGGACCGATATCGCTGAAGAATTCAAAGCGCCGAGAGGGTAAAGAGATTGGTTTGAATGGTACTCTAGTTGGGGACACGAAATATCTCTGCACTGGTATGAGATACTTAGTCGAATTAAAATCTATATAATGTAGTATTTTTAACAGTAATAATGGTGGAAGAAGCTGGCGATGCCTAAGGTAAATATTCGCAATAGCTAAGTATTCCGGGTCAGATAGTAATTTATAAAAAAAATCTCATAGTTTCATAATTTATTTTAAGGAACATAAAAAGTCTTAATATTAATTTAATATACAAAGAATGATGGAAAAGAAATGGACCAATTATAAATGTTCACAGATTGTCGAATTGGTAATATTCTCTCAAGTATTTAGTTAATGTAGAATAAAATATAAAAAGCAGGACTAAGTAAAAAAATTAAAAGCCGAACTAAGTAACAAGTATAAAAATGGATGTAGAACAAATGTAATAAACCAATATAGTGCATTATACAAGAATATATGTGTTTATAAGTATACAGGACGGATAGAGTAAGAGACAGGTTTTGGCGTTGCAGCGGGATGGGGTTTGGTTTCATAGAGGTATACATTTTTTCTTCTGTGGTTAACTTCTAGATTTGAATATAAAGCATAATATTTTCTCTTTCTTACACCATTTAAATTATAATTCTCACCATGATAGTGAAGGAGACGCATTGATTACCAGGAGATTTATATGAGCTCTTTCCAAAAGCGAACAAATTAGCCTGAAAAACATTTTATACACTGGCAATCTTTGCCGTATGGTAGTATTGGTAGTATTACTACTCGGCCACATTACTATATTTTTGCTTTGCGTGCTTATAAACTCCTTCAGATCATAATTTTAAAATCTTAAATAATGGTCTGGACTCACCAGAACTTACCAATTTAATAAATCTTCATATTCCGTCTAGATCAACCCGACAATCTGATTTATTTTATCTACCCTCTTGTAGAACAAACATTCGAAAAAATTCTCCAATTCTTCGTATATGTGCACAATATAATACAAAATTTTACAGCATTGAAATTTTTGGTAATAACCTAAAGAAATATCGATATGAAGTAATGCGTACGATTGATTATTAATATGAGAGTATGATATGTATCGGGAGCATCTCCTATCCTCTTCCTATTTTCCTCTTCCTCTCCCCTTCCTTTAACACCAAATTAATTTTAAGATATTAAAACTTCATTTTCAATGAATTTTAGCATAAGAAACTTCTGTGGCTTGACTACAGTTAACTTGTATATTTATATCTATCATTGTATATTATGTAAATTCTGTTTGTTTCATACAAAATAAATAAATAAATTATGTGGACAAGTATAAATCGTCCAAAAATGGATTCATTCAATGGAAAATGAATTTTATTTCAAGCCAACAAAACCTACTTAGTACTTATAAACCTACTAAGTACTTATTCGCGATCTCCACTTTATTCTCAGCTCCGCGTGGAAAGGTTGCATTAAAATGAAAAGTTAATATACATTTCTAGGGCCTGATTAAGATTATTTATATTACCTTGACGCTCGTATTTTTAATGCGTTTTTGATATCGGCTGCGGAAAAACCGAGGAAAATAACCCTTGATTACTTTTTTTGCTTTATTACACCCTCAGTGGCAAAATACACAATCTGGAAAAAAGATTATAAGCCACAACGTGTATTAACAATGAATAAATACTTTTCTATTGATTTAAATTCACTAAAAATTAACAGTATAAAGTCTATAAGTATAAGATATTTAACCTGTTTTCAATATGGATTATACATTATTAGATTTCAATAGGGAGAAATTACTGTACATAGAATTTTCCCAAGGGAAGATGTTTTTCCACTTACACTTTAGAATTTATAATATAATAATATATACAGGGCGTTAAGCGACGCACTCGACTTACTTCATCCGGCGATTCCTGACATTATTTGTGTTTGGTGACTTTGTTGATGTTTTTTTTTTCAACTTAAATCATAAAACAATCAGTTGGTAGTGGACAGTTAGGGCAAAAGAGCGGGGATAGGCGGTTACTCAGCTGAACGACCAGTGACGACACGTAGATGTTTTTGAAGTTTTTGAAACCAGACATCAAAAATTTCATTTAAACATTTTTTGCTTCAAATAATGTCAAGAAAACTGGTTATAGTAAGTCAACTACGTCCATTAAATTGTATATTTATTTGTGAAAATATCAGAACGTTTAAGAAAGAAAATGCTTCGTTTTAACAGTCATTTTCACTCAGCTGAATACAGATTCCAGCTTGCGCTTTTGATGTCACCAACACAGTTAGGACGGGTTGTTTCGGAGAATCTGAACAATTCATCAAATTTCAACGTTCATTTTCAAGTTCTGTGAAAGATTTTTTCAAGTTTTGTTTTTATTTCAGTTTTGTCAAGCAACTAGCCTACAATGATATAAAAACAGAATTTGAATAAGTCTTTCACAGAACCCGAAAATGAACGTTGAAATTTGATGAATTATTCAAATTCTCCGAAACAACCCGTCCTTAGTTTAATGTAATTTTCACTCAGTAAAACTCTCGCTTGTTCATTCACATACTTACTACATGGAGTATATTCAGCTTAGGGTTACTTTCAAAGTAAGAACTGTGCGTGAACTGCCATGTCGCAAAAATATTTTTGCGACATGGCAGCTCTGACGGTGGTCACAATAAAAAAATTGGCTTTGCTACCCGGTTTCGCCTTTCTAATTTCAAGTCTTCTTCATTGATATATATTTTCCATAAAAAAAAATAAACAATATGATTTGTAGTATTTTTTTAGACTTTAATAGGATTTATAGGATAATGCTATACGTTTATGGAATTTATTACAGCGGACTTGAGATGATTTTAGCAAAAACGCAGCTATACAAATAATGTATCAAATTTATTTATTTATTTATTGGATGATTTGTATAGCGCCGCTTTTGTGAGATATCACCTCAGGGGCTCTTTACAGTTAATGCAGATATTACAAAAAAAATATAAATATTACAAATTGAAATTGAAATTAAGTTAAATAAAATGAAGTACAGAAACAGGTGACACGAAGATAGAGAATCTGCTGCAAGAATTCTAAGTGGTGAGGAAACTGGACCAGCTGCTGCAGCGAAAGAGTCCACCGCGCCCACCAACAGTACCAGCACGAGGTTCGTCATCCGTCTAGGTATGTGTCTGCTGCTAATTAAGCGCTGTCACAGTATCCTCACATAGATAACAAACCTTGGCAGCACCGCTGTGACGTTCGGCAAGTCCATCTCCTTGTACACTTGTTCCTGGTGATTATGTTAGTGGTGCATTGTACCGCAATAAAAGGCGACGGACGGGATAATAAATTACCCTGGGCACTTGTTAGGGCTTTCAGAGTTTCCAAGAATTCCATTGAAAACATCTGGCGTACCTACAGTTACCGATTCTCGTCCCAAGTTCAACTTCAGCGAATGTAGAATATTTTTTAGCACAATTTTCGATTATTCATTTTTAAAACACTGCACTCTAATCACATTACTATAAAGTTCTGATTACTAATTGGTAAGTTATTTTAAAATGTTGATTAACTGATTTTTAAAATAATTTCAAAGGGATGTTGCCTCGTTTCCCTTGAAAATACTAAAAAAACACAAAGCGGTTGGAAGACGGCATGACGCGTCCAGCTGCCACAAAGGGCGCTAACTAACTAAATTATTATTATTACTAACAACGTAGCTTTGAAATGTCAATTTAATAATAAAAAATCATGCATGTATTTTTTCCATTTTTTAAACCTTTTAATAAGAACATTGGATTTGGATAAAAAGTGTTGAATTTTATGTTAGGAATTGAAATCTGATGTACGATTTACACGATGCCTTTTTTCATCCACTTTCCACATGGGTTTTCTTCTCTGGATTTGGAATGAAAAACTTAATATATTATTTATTATTATATATTATAATGCCCATATATTATATCAATTTGTAGGTAGGTACGTCATGAGTTTGCGGCTCTAAATATATATTGTGCTAATATAGTAAATTGGAAATAACTAGAAAACCAATGTACTTGTAAAACAACTCTACCCTAAAACAAACGTCCGCAGTATCCATAGATACTAAGATACGTGGTTCCATGGTGCGAAGCGAAGCGACGTTTATTAATTTCATTTAAATTTAGACTTGACATTGTATTTGAAAATGTTTTTTTTACATTTTTTGTTTTGCTTCATTCTACATTGATAACAACATAAATAATTATTCCAAACCTTTCCTGAACTGTCCAATTTAAAAACAACAATTGTTCCACACACGACAAGCGTGTAAACTAAAGAACGACGTATGTACAGGGTTTTCCAATAAGAGGTGTTATTTTGATATTTAATCGTAAAAGATCAATGGTTTCGTTGCTTGTGTGGTACGTGGCGCCGTTTTGTTGAAAGTAAACGTTGTCCAGATCAATACCATCCAATTCCAGCCATAAAAAATCATTAATTATCTCTCGATAGCGCAATCCATTCACCGTAACTGTTACTCCAGCCTCATTTTAGAAAAAGTAAAGTCCAATGACTCCGCCGGACCATAAACCGCACCAAACAGTCACACGTTGAGGATAGAGAGGCTTTTCAACAATAACTCTTGGGTTTTCCGAGCCCCAGATGCGACAATTTTGCTTGTTGACGAAGCCACCGAGGTGGAAATGGGCCTCATCACTCGAGATGATTTGCATTTGATTCACTCAAGCGAATTTTAATAATTTTAATGCGTTGTTGAAGCGTGTATCGTTCCATTTTTATTAATGGCGTAGTTTCTACTTGTCAAATGTCAAAAATGACAGTTTCAAACATCTACTGAAATAGCGGGCTATTCAAAATAATACCTCTTATTGGAAAACCCCGTATATTTATAAATGTTATTATGCCTTGTCAAAAAAATTCAAGATTCAAAAAACATTTATTGCACAAAAATACAGAGTACAAAGGGTATAGCTTATAGGTTACATCCTATTTCTTCCAGCTAACCCAACAAATACACATTATATTACATAACCCAACAATTACATCTTAACAAATGTTTCTAAATAAAAAAAAAAAAACAGAGGTATTTAATTTATCTAAGGTATTCATTTAAAGTGTAGTGACCTTTGTTTAAAATAAATATTTTTAGTGATGATTTAAATTTGAGTATGTCGGTTATTTGTTTGATGCTACGTGGAAGGTTGTTATATACTTTAATGGCCATGTAGTGTGGTCCTTTTTGAAATATAGTCTTGTTTTGCTTTTGGGATTAATAAGTTTTCTGTGAACCTTGTAGCGTGTTAATATTATTATTATCTTGTCAGGTTGATATTAGTTCCTAACTCGGCAGATCTCCTGTTCTAATGAACCAAAGGCTCGTGAAAATTCCAAATGAATTATGCTGTAAAAATATTTTTGTAAATTAAAACTATACACTGAGTTTTTATTAGGTGTGTCATTAATCACTAACTATATGAAAAAAATGATCGTGTCGATCGCAAATAATTTTTATATGGGTCTCGGTATAGTTTTCATATGGGGATTGGAATGAAAAAAGCGTAGTATAAAACGACTATTAAGGTTCGAGTCGAAAGAATTTTCCACCACGCCACGATTCCTTTCACTCAGTTTTATTATTGTAATGCAATCGTGATGACAGCGGTTCATGTTTTACACGTCACGGGGCGATTTCACCACGACGAATAGGTTCGGACAGACGGGCTGCTCTGTCAGTCAGGCCTAATGATGTCAGGAACAGGCCCGTGACGTCATATTACCCTCCTCCGCATATCAGTGGACGCATTGACCCCATCACGGAGCAGTTGATGTGGAAAATTATCTATTTTTGGTAAACCGAAATAACTTGAGTGTTATTATATTAAATTGTGTCTGATGTTAATTATCGCGAATAGTTCGGCAGTTGGATTAAACGTTTTCCAAATAATTTTTCTATTTATTTAACGCAATCAATCGATCAATTTGGGAGGGCTGTATGGGTACCGCCATCCCGGGAATCATTTATTGGATAACCAATGAGTCATCTCAAGTAGTTTGCTACGTTTGGTGACTTAGCAGGGGTGCCCGGGTTCATGAGGTGAGGTTTGTCTAGGTCTTGGGGTCGGATGCCTTTGCCCACCTACCGTATGGTGGGTCAGATAGGGAGACCCTTTGACTTGTCCAGCCGGACTCTCTCCTTTACCTCCACCTTTGAAAAAGTGATATAAAGTCATTAAAAACGATGAAAAATAATAATTTAAACCTAACCTAATCTAACCTAACCTATTTAACGCAGTTAATAAAGTTTTTGTTTCATCACTTTCCATGATAACTTAATATAACTTTATATATATTTTACTTTATATAACTTTTTAAAAATGTTTTGAATTATCATTTTGATGATTTATCCGGTCACCATTCTAGCCTATATATCAATTTGTGAATGGAGTGATTGTTTCAATTGGGTTTTTGATTTTTTTTGTTTAATAAATTATTTATGAGAAATCAACTCTTAACTAAGATATCGTAAAATTCTAAGAGGGTTAAATAATGTCCATTTCTTCATTGTCACATTTTTACTGGAGCGGAAAATTTTTTTGGTTTCTGAAGGATAACGTAAGCTCAAATGGTGAACTCTGGGGTCATAAAATCTGTATGGCTTTCCTATTAGAATTTTTTTAATCAGTTCAACTATTTTCAGCTAACAGCGACATTTTCATCTTGAATTTTGGAGTTTTGAAGTATTCGTGTCTTAGCCAACAATAGACATGGCTTAGTATATATATTTCAATGAAGGAAAATATTTAAAATTTACTATCTTGTCTATAAAGCTGTCTGCCTGTAGTTGTGTCGAATTAAAAACTCTCCAGGGTGTTTCTCCGTTGACCTCTGTTTACTTTAAAAAACCTTTGTTTTGACACTTTGCACTTTTTCGCAATTTTCCATAAAACACAATTTAAAATATTTTTTTAAATTTAATTATTTACCATTAAATATATTTAAAAAATAATTGTTTTAAAGTATTTTTATCTGACGTTAATCTGTAAAAGTACAAAATTATAACAATCACTACATTTTTACTATAGTTATTCAAACTAAAACTACAGCTGAACAGTACGTTCAAAGTACGCGTTCGTTTTTTTTTACGCCTTGGAACAGGAATACCTGAGGAGGACTGCGAATAATAAACTTAACTTTGTAATTAAAATTGTCGTTAATAAAAAAAAAAAATAAAAAATAAATAAATAAAATAAAATAAAAAAAAGTTGGTAACATTAACATTTTACTGACTAAATAAGTATTACAATGTACCTTTGTTGGCTTATGAGCTACAATATCTGTATGTTTTATCTCATTAAAAAAAGGTTTCCAATTAATTTATTCCATATTAATACTCCAATTGGGGAGGCCATAGTTCCACTGGCCCCAAAAGGTTAAGATTGGGAGCAGTTAGGACACAAGTACGGTAAAAAAATATTTAAAAGAAATTGTTAAAACTCGGGTGAAGCCGGGTAGTAACTACTAACCACTACTGATATTATTATACTTCAAATACCTGACACCATTTATAGACGTCAAACACATCTGTCACCATGTTGTTAATCTGAGCCCATTTATTTTAAACCAAGCGATTTGAAAGACTGATTGATAGTGTTGCATGGCGTCCAGTGTTCCAGTTGGGGGGATAATTAAAATTATATCGTCTGATTGATGACGGCCGATGGATTCCGATTGAAAGGTTTAATCGCTGAACCAATGGCTTTGATCGACCCATTTGAACACTCAATTAGTTTAATAACTGGATTGGATTTGAAAACTTTATTGAAATGGTAATTGCAGTCAATTATACAAAAGTTATTACAATGCTTAACTTTTTACATGATTAAAACCATTTGGGTCACGTAATGCTACATACCCTCGTAAAACTCGGTCTATCACCTTTTCTATTATGACAATACTAAATAAAGTCCCTCTCCGAGACTGTCTCTTTGTGCGTTTAGTTCTTCAATATAACGCATTACCTAGTAATCTAAAACTTCCGACAACGAACAAAAAAACATTGGCAAAAGCTCTTAAAAGCTATTTCCTCAGCAGTTTTATTAATGACTGACACATTCTTTCTTTGGAACTCCAAAATAACTTCTGCGTTTATTTATTTTAATGAATCTATATTGTCTTGTCTCCCCCGAAATGAGTTTTGTAAACTGGGAATAAACTGGGAATAATACATTATTTTGTAATAAATAAAATAAAACTACTCACTTTCAAACTACTCGTTTTCACTATCATTTAGAAAATATCTTCCGAAAGTTTTATATATATACATGCATTTCATATTAATATAAAGTAATGCCGGGTACACGCCAGCTAGTTATAATTTAAACAGATTTAGTAAGAGTGAACACCAAGCTTTCTCTTTGCATTTAAAAATCAATTAAAAGTCATCGCAGTTAATAGAATACTATTCAACGCTTTCTGCACATCGCTGTATTTGTCAGCATTTTGGGTAGTTTACACTGCATCCCAATGGCATAAGCTAAAAGTCGCTTACAATAATGCTTATCGATAACTGCTCCGCCTACCGAGATACTGCAGCGCCACGGAAATGTTCCTGGACGAATGCGGTCTATTCACAATACTTCTCCGGATTATTTATTTGCGTAAATTTTAATATTCAATATTTTCGCTTCTTAACTGTATTTATTTTTGTTTATTTTTATATTGTCTTTATATTTTTATTTTTTTGAAATATGGGATTATATTACACCTTTACATTTATTCTGCTCGCGTAATTTGAAATAAATCTATGAAAAAGAAAACCCCCAAACGGTTCACCCGGTCAAGGTTTGCCAATTATTTAAATAATTATTTTTATATAAAACGAAAAAAGTGAAATGACAGCAGCTTTTATAAAGCTTAGTTTACAGTTAAAAAACCACCAGTAAGAGAAAAACATGTTCGCATCGACAATTTAAGTCTTGAATTGAAAGTGTCCGTTTCAAAAACAGTGTTTAATTTTGGAATAAAAAAATCAGCGAATCTCTTTGAAATTGAAGGTCAAGCAGGAATATTATAGACCCGATTGTCATCCGTTTTCCGAATCGTCAAATGTAAATATTAATATTATGTAGGATTTCTTAATAAATATTTTTTTATTGTGTGAATTGTTAACTTTTTTGATGCAAATCTGTTTTTTTTACAGAAATTGAATGTTGTCCTAAACCCAAATGTTATATTTTCTCAAAAGTGAGTAAAATTTCTAAAACATTAAATATAAACTATTATGAAGTAAAAATATGGATTGTCGACTGATAATCCATCTTTTTGTCTCTCTTCATATATTGTTTCTAAGACAATGTCTAAGGTATAGATTTCAGAATCATTAGGTTAGGGCGACACAAGACTCGAATAACGGGGGTTTATTCGAGGCTCATATATGAATTAATTCTGATGAATTATTTACGATAGTGTATATTTATATTTAAACCGATCCCCAAGGATGTAAATTGTTAATATTTATGATTCATTAGTAAAAACAGTATATTACAGTTGAAATATTTTATGTAAAACGGTTTTAAAATATCATGAAACGTTTTTAAACTATAAAATTAGCTTTAAGCACCACATTTTATTTTCCCATAGGATGATTTAGTATCTTCCCGAGGGATTCCTTTAGAAACATCTGTGAATTTAGTAATACGTTCATCTGAAATAATTAAAATAAACCCCACGAACAGATTAATTTTCTAGGTCTGCTAGGGAAAATTCAAACGTGTGGGTCCGTCCATTACATAGTACACGACTACATGTCGTTAAGATTCCCACTTTATTTTAGAGATTTGCTAAGGCAAATTCAACCGTAGGTCTGTCCAATGCACCAAGGCCGCGTGTCGCTAATTTTTGTGCACGGCTTCTTCACATACGTCGTTAATTATTTTATCATTTATTTTAGGTTATTATCCCGTCTTAATCTTGGAACTATGTAAGTGGCGGGTACAAAGAAGGACATTGATTAATGATCCACTTGACAATATTATTATTGTATCGCCGTTCTGTTAGAAAAAAACTCCTAAAAGTCCTAAAACACATGTCAGAGATATCGCCTTGAAGGCTTAGTGGGAAAAATTTCTTGTTTGCCATATTAGCTACCCTCCATTTCATTGCACCAAATATTAAGCCATCATTTCTGTATGCTGGGATCTGAATTTCGTGCTAGTTTAGCGAAAAAAATATATATTAACAACTTGATATAACAAAAATTAACAATGATATGACGTCAAACGAATTTTAAGGAAAACTATACATAGGTTCTTACAAGTGTCAAGAAATGTATTAGATTTTTACCGGGCCATGTGAGTTTATCATTATAGTATCTAGCACAGGCCCGTGAAAAATCATGGGATATTATAATTCCCAATTTTGAAATTTACATTTAAAATATTTTTTGTTATATTATAGGTATTATAAGTAGGTACCGACTTTATGGCTTGTCTGAATTATTCTTCACACAATTATTTCTAATTTGGAAAATTACACTTAAATTCAAACCAAATTTAAGTTAATTTTACGCAGGATAACCAACATCACAGACAACCAAAATTAGTATATTTGGTGACATACACAAGCGCAGACCAGTGAAAAATCATCAGAGATTATAATTACAATTAAAAAAAACACAGTTTACATAACTGTCTATTAAAATATATATTAAAGGTAAGTAGGCAGGTACCTTCTATTAACGCTTGTTTACAATCAGTTTAAATTGTTCAATTCTAAGCAAATTTGAGTTCATTGTACCAGATTTCACAGGAATGCACAGACAACCGAAATTAGTTATTTTTTGTAGAAATTAGTAAGATTAAAAATATTTAAAAATAAAATAATGAGATTTGTTGTCAGCTTTGGCCTAATTTCTATTCTCGTTCGAACACGTTTATTTCATTAAAAAAATTATGACCGGCAAGATTTTAGGACATACGAATTGTTTCGTCGCATTAAAAAGTGAA
Organism: Hesperophylax magnus; assembly: GCA_026573805.1. Lineage (NCBI taxonomy): Eukaryota > Metazoa > Arthropoda > Insecta > Trichoptera > Limnephilidae > Hesperophylax > Hesperophylax magnus. Next base: position 3,249,843 of record JAIUSX010000016.1, read on the forward strand.
TGAAATTCTTTTAAAAGCATTTTCGACTTCATTTTTTTATTTATTTATTTTATTTTATTTGGTACAATATTTTTTACATTTTAAGTTTTCCAGTAATGTAGGCCTCACTGGGTGGCTTGCCCGTGCTGAGGCCTTCATTTTATAATATGAAAATATAATCTACATAATAAATTTAAAGAGAAAATAATACATTTAAAATTAAAAATACATAATACCTACATAATAATACATTTAAAATTAAAAAATAATACATTGAAAATAATCTTGTGTGTTTGTGAGTGATGTGTGCTTATATTGGTTTTGTGTGTTACGTGTAGATTTTGTTTTTATTTTATGCTATGACATTTTGGTAATATTGTCTTTTTTGTTCTAATCCATAAACAAAAAAAATAGTAATCCTTTTTTCAAACAGAACAGTTCGGTACATTACGTTGTTTAAAAAATATATTTTTAAATACCTCAGTCAAGTGGAAGAGTTTTTCAATCCCTTGAACACCATTGATAAATTTACCCCACCCACCAAAATCTCCTACTTACTACCCCTTTCAGCTTGCTACTTAGTCAAATACAAAATTTATCCAAAAATATTCACATAATATTTTCGTTTACTTTCTCATGTTTGATATCTGAAAAGGTTAAGAGAATATCATCCGAATTATTCCAAACATTTCTATCAAGGCGAAGGAATTTCTATGAGATATTTTTACAATATTATTTTTTGGGGTGAAAGATGTAAGGGAAATAAGAAAATTGTAATAAAGAAATGGGCGAATCGTGTATTTGTTTATCTAAATGTAGTGAAGAGGAAGAAAGGAAAACATTTGCTTGAAGGATCTTATAAATTATCTGTTTTTATAGTTACAGATCGCAGGTTCTCAAACTTCAAATAATTATTTTGTTAACTGAAAAATTGCCAGCATTTGCAAGAAACTTGATAAAACAATATTCTAATAACGTATTAGAAAATAACGATAGTAATTTATGGGTTAGGATTTAGATTAGCAATCCGAAGGTAATGGGTTATATACCGGCCTGCACAAGTAAACTTTTGTTGTATTTCACAATTTATTAATTAAAATATATTATTTGCGACACGTTATAGAATGAAAGACCAACTTTTAGAATTGAAATGTTGCTTGAAATGGCTTTAACCGTGTTTTGTGATCAAATCTTATTTCCCCACCCACCTCTTGTCCAATTCCTTCCATTCCCCATTGCCTTCAGCCTCACACCTTTTGACGACCTTTTGACGACCCTCTTGAAAACGGATCACAGATCCTGACCCACTAGAAAGGGCTCACAGTTTGTGAATCTCTGGCGATCTCTATCGATATAGTGAACATGTTTTACATCTACTGGAGATGTGCCCATTGAAGGGAGAGCCTACCCTTGTCCGCGGAAACTGCCCAACACCGACTTTAAGATTACAATATTATTATATCTCATCTAACTTTTACAGGGAGGGTGATTGACATTTAACCTTAACAGAAATATTCCGCTTTAGTACAACAGCTTTAGTTAAATAAATGGTAATAATAGATTTAACAGTTGTTATTTGGGAATATGCACACTTGTCATAAGTATTACCTATGACTTCAATAATATAATTACCCTAAAAATTCTTTAGTGTTCGTTGGATCGCCCTAATCTAGAATATTCCTGCGTTTTTTGTCTCCATTCTTTGATGTTCACATTAATCATATCGAATCCGTACACCATCGCTTTTGAAGGGAAAATGCTTGAAGGTTAGGGTAAGAAAGAGGCGATTACTCATACGATCATAACTTGAAATGAAATTGATCCTTTCAAAATTAATAACATTTTGATTGACTCACCTACTTTGTTGCAACTTAACGAATTGATGAATTGCTTTTCTTCAATCAACACTCCACAAATTATGGATTTCGTTCACCAATGTCCAGAATGGCAAGACTCGTCAAATTAATTTAGGTCCTTGAATTTTATGGTACCAGTCTTAATGATTTTTGCCAGAAGTCGTGAACTCCATCAAAACCTTGTTCTATTGACGTGTCAGTATCTGCATTGTTTTTGGGCTCTATTTTTGTCAAAGCTGTAATATTTTTAAATATTCCATGTTGTAACATTTCTCATTTTATTAACTTCATGTAATATGTGATAAGATGTAATTGGACCTGGGTAATACATAAATAAATAAGTAGAAATTTCAATAGGTTGAGATATACATACTAGCGATGTGTAGGTTCAGCCGGATTGAGTCCTTGAGCCCGAGTCCTTTGCGGGAAGCGGGTCCTACTCCCACTCCTTTTCGTAATCAACCACTCCCAGAGAACTCGGTCTGGGACTCGGACCCGAATGCCTCCAATCAACGACTCCCAGAGAACCCGGACCCGAGAATGCCTCTAAGGACTTGGACTCGGACCCGAATGCCTCTAATCAACAACTCCCAGAAAACTCGGACTCGGGGTCTCGATTCGAGATCTTACTGATTTTATTTTTCAATGCTTTTTATGTCTTATGAATAATACGGGGGGATTTTGCGATATTGCTGATTCTTTTAACTGTTTGTAACAATTTGTATAATTTAATTTTTCAATTCGCAATTTAAAAAAAAAATATTACATTTTTTTATGTTCATTTTTTTTTATGTTTTATCTTGATTTAAAAAATTCAATACGAAGATATTTTGAGTTTATTTATGATTCTTTTGACTGTTATGCCTATTTGTACATTTTTTTTTTCGGATTCAGAATTTAAAAAAAAACTTACTGATTTATTATTTTTATGTTCAATTCTTATGTTTCTTTTGTTTCATGATCTTGTTTTAAAAATCAACACGTTGGCATTTTGAGATATTGCCGATTAGTTTAACGGTTTTTATGTAAAATCTCAATGATTTATCGCAATTCTTTGATGTTTTATATTTTTATTTTAGCCCCTCATATTTGTAGGCGCTAGGTACCTACTGTAAGTAAAAATTATTGTTTTATTTTAAAGTTTTATTTTAATTATCGTTCACTATTTTTATTTTTTGTGTTATTAAAAATACAAATTTCAGTGGTGTCTGTCTGTGTATCCGTAACTCTGGTTCAGTGAACTCTAGAATATGGATTTGCTTTGATTTTAAAAATTGGAACTGATTGTCAACTGGTATTGGAAAGATTCAGACAAGCGATAAATTAGGTACCAAGATTATTTTATTCAATAATTGTTTATTTAAAATGGCTATCTTTTGTTAAAATTTTTTAGCTATGTCGTAATAGTGTTCATTCGAAAGGCAAATTTCTGGCAAATGTTTATTTTTAATGATCCTGAGACATATATATGTATATATTTGTGAAACCAAAAGGAAAAATATACAAATCAATTATATAATATACACAAATCCTACAATAATATATTGAACAAAGTGTGTATGTATTGTAAAAGTAAAAAAAAATGGACTGGAATAAATAGATATTAAAACATGTTGTTAATTGTTAAAATTTTAATAGTTCAATGCTGTACCTAACTACTTCCTGACTTTGTTTTTAAAACATCTCGCCTTTACTGAGTTTCATTTGATAGAGGCTTCGACCAAGTACCTTTATCTATATCGATGGACAGAGATTATGAAAACGACAAATTCTCAACGACAACCGAAATTTATGTTACTACATTTGATTTATTACTGCTTACGCGTGTGCTAAAATTATCATCTGGAACTTGGAACCTAATACTACATCCGTTACGGCCTCGCATTAGCCGTAGCCCAATCAGCTGGAACACGACAAGACACGAATGGATTTCGTTGAACTTCGCCAAAATGTAAACTGCACAACTCGCGACTCGGGTGCGATGGGTGACGGGATTGACTCCGTGTTCTCGTGTGGGTCCGAGTTCTTGTGCGGGTCCTTGTCCTGCTACGGGTCCGAGTTCTTTCGCGGGTTCTATCCGAGTCCGAGTGCCGAGTCCTTGGCCGGACCCGTGCGTCCCGGTAGTCGCCCAGTACCCAGTCCGCACCCAAGAACTCGGACCCGGGACCCACTCCAAGAACTCGAGTTCTTTTAAAAGGAAGCAGTCCTCGGATGCCTCCGGAAAAATGCAGAACTCACCCACCTCTAATACATACTCGTATGAAACCCACCAAAAAGATAGACCCGGACTATTCATCGTCAGTATATTTTGACTTCGGGTTCAGATACATTGAAGTATTTACACGCCTTATGCAAGGTAATTATAATGGCGTTCAAGGATTATACCATGCAATAAACTCATGTATCGAATCACGCGTCCTACATTTTTCATACGATTACTCAATTTTTTAAAAAAATATTTGTAAATATAAATATCACTTGAAAGTGTTATGAATGGTTTCTTGAAATAATTACTCCTTCTTCACTATAACACACTGTGTGTTTATTTAGACTAAAAACAGTTATCATCAGGAAAGAATGTGTAGGACAGCCTGGAGGCTAACAAACTTTCATAATCTCTAACAGGACAGACCGCCAAACAACTCGGTCTTGACACACACTTCTTGCCTCATTCACATTCATACATCGTCTCATACATACTCTTCTATTATTCTGACTCTTGACATGGCCCGACTCAAGTATCTGATTCACTTGATCGTGCCATGTCTTTTCCTCGGGCGTCCCCGACTTCTACTACCATTCGCATTTGCATCATATATCCTCTTTACACTCCTATCTTCGCTCATTCGCTCTACATGCCCAAACCATCTAAGCGTCCCTTTCTTGATCTTACTCATTACGCTTACATTAGCCTTGCACTCTGCGGATTTCCACATCCCTCACACGATCAAACATGGTTTTACCACACATACGCCTCAGGGATCTAATTTCAACAGCATTCAATCTACTTTCATCCTTTCTTTGCCAGTTCCATGCCTCACTTCCATACATCAAGGTAGGTACCAGCACTCCGTTGTGGACTGCTAACTTCGCTTCTTTGGACAATTTTTTGTTAGCGCCAACTGCGTTCAGTCCTCCATTAACGGAATTACCTTCATAATCTCTCTTTCTTGAAACCTCATGGCTCTCTGTACCCATTATTCCCATTATTGAATAGTATTTTTTTATTTCTTTTAAGTTATTTTTATTATTATTTCATGTATGATTCATACTTGCATACTTATTTTTCTATAAAATAGTATTTTTTAGTTCTTTTATGTTATTTTTATTATTATTCCATGTATGATTCATACTTGCATACTTATGTTTCTATAAAATAGTATTTTTTAGTTCTTTTATGTTATTTTTATTATTATTTCACGTATAACTACCACAACACGGGCATTAGCCTAGTATGGTAGTTAAAAAAATATCAAAAAATGTAACATGTAAACATTTATTAAATAATAAATAAAAAAAATAAATTATGGAGGGGCGACCCTATATACTACCGATATCTATCGGAAAACTCTATAACCTATATGATCTGTCTACACTAGAGCCATCTATGTCTCGTAGCTCGAACTATCATAAGATGCATCCACCTTGTTAGATTAATGAACCAGATTATAGGACTTATCGTGGACTTATAAAAACAAATATTACAATTTTTGTTTGTGACAAAGGTCGCCTTTTGTGGGGTTTTTGAAGGTGTCTGCGATAATTCCTTTTAATTTCCTTAATACAGCCCTAAAATATGCCACCAGAATTAAATTGTGTCGGAATAATAATTGTTCTTAGCGGAAAACGTCTAGGATCGATTTATTTATATAAAAATTGTATTGGTTTAAAATTTTGTAAGATGATATTGATAATTTGCTTGTTTTCAGCTCAAAGCAGAGTATTACAAGGCTCGCTAATATCACAAACAAACCACGTGAAACAGTAAACTGCCGCCTCAAACAACATTATCAGATTTATTATTCGTCCTAATCCCCGGGCCGCGGACGGGAGCACGCCCCGCGGTTCTTTACACCACGTGGCAGTATATTCTGTGGTTTCCATTGAAATATATCAACGTACGTGGGCCCGTTAACAAAGTAGAACCTTAAAAATTAAACAGGCAATCTGTTTGTGTGCGCTGCGAATCTCCCGATTGGTAAGATCTGGCGACATTAAATATGCACAGCGTTACACATCTGATTATGTATCTACACATAGGGTCATAATCTACGGAGCTTTGAAGCGTCAATATTAACCGGTACAAAATTAGCCTCTAAGCAATATTTGTTGCCCTAATTTTTTTCAAAGGTTCAATTAAGAAATTACCTTTGGTATAAAGCTATTTGGGACGTTAAATCAAACTTGATTTTAATAACTTTCATCGACATATGTAGATCATTAAAGATATATGTGTTTCATATATCATTGGCACCTTAATTCAGTTTCATACCACAGTGGAAGATATTCTCAAATCGCCCTGGTGTAAGACCACCATTCAGGCTTGAAAAATTGCTTGAAATGGCTTTGACCGTGTTTGGTGACCAGATCTGAATACACAGGCACTTCCCCACCTTCCTCTTCCCCATTCCCCCCCCCTACCTTTAGCCTAACAACATACCCCAATTGGGGATCCCATAGAATCACTGCCTGCAGACGCTTGGGAGCAGTTGGGACTATTATATTAAAAATACTGATTTCGGCTTTATATCGTGTCTGTTTGTAACTCTCAATCCGTGAATTGTAGAACTGGGATTTGTTTAGAATTCAAGGGTCATCATTTTTAAAATTGGAAATTATTTTTTGGAGAATTCAGATAAGCGATAAAGAACCTACCTGCAATATAATATTTTTAAAGAGAAAATTATTTTAATTGCCATTTTCAAAATTGGAACTGATTTGTCGAGAATTTAGAAAATCCGTGATTTTTCACAGGTCTGCGCTAGTATATAATAATCAATATGTCTTCTATTACGATATGTTTTGTCTTTTAACGTTTCACAGACCTCGACGACCGTAAATAAGTAGGTAAAACGTAATGGTTTTCCATTGATTAATCTATTAATAGTTGATTTAAAATATAAATTTTATGAATATTTATTAAAGTTTATTTTTTTATTTATTTTTTTTATTTAAAAGAAAGACAAACATTCCCGGGTTACGAATAACCTGACAATATTTGAAAATCTCGTACTACCACCACAGTAAGCTGAAAATGTTGCTTGTGTTGTGATGGAGGACTTAGCCAGCCGAGGAATTGAACACACTTCGCCTGGGTGGTACCCAAACGCGATGTCAACTCGGCCACCGACCGGTCTTTATTATCTAACTCTATAAAGTCTTAATTTTGTAAATATTAATGACGGGTTGTTTCACAGTATATGCATAGTTAAACAATTTTCAAAGTAAATTTCTAGTTATTTGAAATTTTTATTAAAGTTCTGTTATTATAGCATTATGGGTCAGTTGTTTTCAACGGATTTTCAAAAATTCAAATTGTGAAAAAACCAATTGGGGATCTAGTGAATCTGTGTATATCAAGAAAAGTGTCCCGGTTTGCCATTGTTTTTTAAACAGTTTTATCCCGAGATGAAAATTGCACCATTGACTTTTAATACAAGTGGAAGGTTGCTGTCTACATAAGATTTCAGAAGACTCCACATTACCAACTGACAAAACTGACATATTTCTTTAAAAATCTAAGAAATGTGGTAAATTACATGAAAAAAATCTATTACGCCTTATGTCATTCTCGTATTGAATATGGAATTATAGGATGGGGATCGGCTTTATCTAAGTATTTCTATACATAACCTGAACACAATTCAAAAAGGAATCATAAAGACCATACTGGAAGTACCCATAAGAACGTCTTCAATTGAAATTTTCAATAGTTTTTATATACCAAATATACAACAAATATATGCTAAAAATATATTATTAAAATTATTCAAAAATTCTGAATCCTCTACAATACTGCGTATTCATCAAACAAGATCAAATCACAATGACATAAAAAATATTCCAGGTCAAAAAACCACATTCGGGCAAAGAAATTATATTTATTATCTCTTAAAACAGAACTTTTTGATAAAATTTTGCATACTTGACGTTCAAAATAAGAGAAAAATGATAGTGCCTACAGCTGATTTCGAAAAACTCTTGGTAAAGCACGGGCAACGCCAAGAGCTAGTACCTATTTTATTAAATGTAACATGAACTGTGCCCAATTGCATATAATTACTATTGTCGTAGCTAAATAATGAAGGGCCTTTCTAGTGAACAGTATACCATTGCCACTGTATTCAGATATTATGGTAAGTAATATATTATAATAAAACAAATAAAAAACTTTATTCCACTTAATTTTATTTTGACCGTAACCGGTTTCAGCAACCGGTTACGGTCAAAATAAAATTAAGTGGAATAAAGTTTTTTATTTGTTTTATTATAATATATTATAATGGAATTCCACCACGAATTATCGGTCTCAAAAATAGAAATTATGGTAAGTATTTAAATATTTATTTATTTAAGTACCGGGGATAATTGTTCGTGCTGGAGGCTTTCGGCTCCCGACCACTTACTGCGGATTCTTGTCCCGCTGGAGAGCACCAGCTATCCAGGCCTAGCTGATGTAGTCACTAGCACCAGGAAGGTATATACCATGCTGAATAGGGATGATTGGATGCGGAATGAAGGCCGGTTAATTATTGAGAGGGCGTGATTTGGGTATTGTGTTGCATAGATATAGAGCCCGCGTTTAGGTATAAGGGTTCTTAACGATTGGTCCGCATAAAGTTTGTGATCAACGATTTGTTAAGACGGGATATAGGGAAACGCCGCTTTTCATGGATTCAAGTTTTCCGTCACTGGTGCGAGTGCAGTTCCGCTAAGTCATTCCGTGTTACAACCGGATGAAGATTATTTTGATGATAGTCAAACCGCCGATAGCAAAAGGCAACAGGAGAAGAAAATCAGATAAAAAACAACGATTTTCATACTATACTGATTGCTATCGAAATGAGATTCCTGTGGTTAAACCATGTGACCATGTGAAAGACGTGGAGATCCGAAAAGAATGTAATGCGGATATAATAGTTTTTGAGGTGTATTAATTTTAGGCTTGGAATTCCTTTAGAAACAATAGATTATGATTTCTTATTACATTCATTGAAATTGCTTAAGTTAAGTGATAGAAGAAAAAAATTTGATCTTATATTTTTATCCAAAATTATAAATTATCAGTTGGATAGCCCTGAAATATTAATGTTGATTCAATTTCATGTACCTACCATTAGATCAAGGTCCTCTAGTATGTATTATTGTGACAATTATACCACAGTCTCGGGATATAACTCAGTTATAAATAGATTGCACACACTTGGGAACTTTTATGCTAAAATCGAAGATACTTTTAATATTCCCCTTGTAAAGTATAAAGCTGCACTAATAACACATTTTAACGCCACTTATTTTAATGAGATCACTACATAACAGGCTTGTGTCATTGCTTATTTCTTTACTGTTATTTTATTTGTTATGTTTTAACTAAATTTAATTCATAAAAAGGGAAACACTTTGTTTACAGTCACTTTATTGAAATTTTTAACGTCTACCGGTTTCGGTACCTCCGTACCATCATCAGGACAGTTATAAAAATATTAACAAATACAGAATAATACACATATATATAAACAAATAGTTGAGAGAGAAAGAGATAAAAAACAGAGAGAGACAGTATCAGTTGTGGGCGGGAAGTGGGGGAGGTTTGTCAAAAGGGGGGTTTGTCAAAAGGGGGGTTTGTCAAAAGGGGGGTTTGTCAAAATACATAAAGCTAATAGGCCAATTAGGCCGGTTGTGACTTGTTGTAATGCACCTAATTATAAAATTGCTTCTTTTCTTACTAAGGTAATTAAAGATTCCAATATATTTCAACCAAAATATACAATTAAAAATTCCCATGAATTAATCAACCACTTGAAAGATTTAACCCTCCCTAGCAACTGTAAACTCATTTCTTTTGATGTAGTGAATTTGTTTCCCAGTATTCCGGTAGTAGAATGTAAAAATATTATAAGCAATTTAGTCAATAGTTCTAACTTACATAAGGATTTTACAAAAGATATTAACCAACTTATCGATGTTTGCTTGAACCAAAACAGTTTTAAATATAATAATATAATGTACCGTCAACGAGATGGATTACCGATGGGGTCTCCCACAAGTCCACTTATTGCCGATATTTTTATGAATAATTTTGAAAATAATATTTTTGAACTTAAAACACCTTTGTTAAAAAATATTTTACTATGGAGACGCTATGTAGACGATATCATATGTATTTGGGCGGGTACAGAGCGTCAGCTAAATTCCTTCCTATTACTCCTCAACTCCTTACATAAACAGATCCAATTCACACTAGAAGTAGGTATAAATTCGACACTCAACTTTTTAGATCTCACATTATCGATTATTGATAATAAAATTCAGTTTAATATTTTTAGAAAACCTACCTTCACAGACACTACAATCCATAATACGTCTAACCACCCTATTTCCCACAAACATTCGGCATTCCACTCTATGATCCACCGTTTAGTCACTACTCCTTTATCAAATGTTAATTACGCTAATGAGTTAAGTACAATTAAACTAATAGCACTTAATAATGGATATGAAATAGGCCTTATTGATAGAATCCTTACAAAAAAATTAAGATGTATTGCCATAAATAAATACGTCTACAGTAGTCCACCAACTCTCAACAACAACAATAATAACTCCAACCAGCAGTGGAGAAGAATTTTGTATATTAATAACCTTTCCTCTACATGTACAGTTAAATTCCCCCCAGAAATTAAACCAGCGTATTATACTAATAATAATCTAGGAAAATTTTTAATTCATGCCAAAGATAAAGAAGATGTTCTTAGCCACTCAGGCGTATATAAAATTAGTTGTAATGATTGCCCAGCATTCTACATAGGGCAAACATCACGCAATATAGAAACTAGAATAAAAGAACACCTAAGATGTCTAACCAGTTCGGGATTTTCAGAATTTGCAGAACATCTAATTAATAAAGATCATACTTTCAACCGTGACACGGGTATTAAAGTCCTTCACAAAAATGAGATAGGTTTACGACTTAACAACTTGGAAGCGTTGGAAATAAAAAAAATCAGTCAATTCAAAGGCTGAAATTATCAATAATCAACTAAATTTAACGTTCAGCCCTATAATAAATATGTTTCCTGTTATCCCTAACTCCCCTCCCCCACTTCCCGCCCACAACTGATACTGTCTCTCTCTGTTTTTTATCTCTTTCTCTCTCAACTATTTGTTTATATATATGTGTATTATTCTGTATTTGTTAATATTTTTATAACTGTCCTGATGATGGTACGGAGGTACCGAAACCGGTAGACGTTAAAAATTTCAATAAAGTGACTGTAAACAAAGTGTTTCCCTTTTTATTATTTAAAATGTCAAGTCACAACGTGTTTGCTTCTTTTGAAAAATTAAATTTAATTCTTTAATTTTTCTCATAAAAATTTAATACTGCACTATGTATATGTAAAAAAATAAAATAAACACTTTTTATTGAAATGGCACTTGTGCCGTCAATTATAAATAAATAAATAAACGTAATTAGTAAGAGTAAGAAAAAGACGCTTAGGAGTTTTTTAATTTTTCAATTTTAATTACAATGATTTGCAGTAACATCTTCTAAAAGCGTAGTATCTTTTGACTAACTAGATTTAGGAAGTGCGTGGCTCTCTCGATGTATGCATGTGACTAAATCAAGAAGTGTGTGCCAAGAACATGTTTGGTAGTCAATCCTCTCTGCCTATCGCGTGATGATCAGTTGTTTAGTTATGTCTAAACAGTGAAATTACCATACCATAATCTTTTTGTAATATCATTTCAGGGGAAATGGTTTTTTTTATGCAATCAAAAACTTTGGATCAAAAAATTTTGAGAATCCCTGATTCAGCAGGTTCAATGGTGGTCCCACCTGCATTGTTGCAATTGTGGGTAGAATTAATTGCATGCATTTTGTTTCTGAATGGTTTGAATTAAAATTGCATTTCAGCTTGGATGAAGTCTTCATTTTAACATTTTTTTGTACAATAAAATTAACATCCAAGATATTTTGTCATATATTCTGACTGTTGTAATGAGTTGACAAATGGAAAATATATTTACCTAGACCAACACGCGGATTATTAAAAAAACACTGAAATCGTAATTTTAGAGAAAATCATCATGATTTCATGACGTTTTAATCCATGTATCTAATTTAGAATATTATAACGCGGTACTAACTAATTTATAACTAGGTAATAACTGAGATTTAATTTTGAAATATCGTAATAATTAATTGAGAGATTGCTTCGATCACAATATTACAAAATCATTTGATTTCGATATTCTAAAATGATTTGATCATATAAAATTGTATTGCCGCGCATACAATGAAGTACTGACAAAGACTTAAAACATCGAATTAACGATAATAATTTATAAATCTGCGTATTGGCAATATTACATTAATCAATCGTTGTAAAATTATTATTATTTTTTTTATTAATCTTAATTATATAAATAACATTACATATACAATATATAAAGTTTTTTTACACAACACTGATAGTGTTACAATTTTGAATTTTTGTAAATATTTTAGCCAACTGGATCCTTATTTATATGTTATACTTTGAGGCAAATCTGTCTAAATTTCATTTGTATTGTTATAAGTTTATTATTTATAGATGTAAAAAAACTTTTGGTTTTCCCAAATAAATACCATTTTTAGAGCTACGCTCATGTTAAAAGGTACAGAAACGTAGTTTTCTGAAAGTTTTCAAAAAGAGCAAGAGAGAAAGAAAACAAATAGTAAATAATAATAATATTTGGCAAATTTATATAGCGCCGTTTTCGTGAAAAATCACCTCAAGAGAGCTGTAGATTTGAAAGAGAAAAGCAAATTTATTGTAGATGTAGTTGTGTTAGAACACAGGATAGTTTATACAGTCAAGAACATTTCGTCAGTCACTATTCGAAATAAATGTTTATTTTGCATTGTTAAAATCTTTGTGAATTTGTAAATGGAATATTTTTTATAAATTATTTGCGCGTAATTATTGGTGCATTTATTAAAATAATTATATCCATCGCAATAGGTATAAAGAGAACAAATCAAAAAGTCTAGTCTTGTACATTATATTATTACGTTGGTACCTTCTCATAATATAATAATATTAGAAGAATGTAATATAACTGAGCCAATAATAAGATATATATTATATTATATAACCTTTTACAATCAGTAATGATTTTGTCGTGTAGGTTGTAATAAAGACAATGTTAAATGTCGTTATTTGGATATATTCCGTGCTTTTCCCACATTCACGACAGACACGTTGATGTTGGAAAGACAAATGTGAAATGTCGTTATTTGGATGTATTCCCTGCTTTTCCAACATTTACGACAGACACGTTTATGATGGAAATACAATGTGAAACGTCGTTATTTGGATGTATTTCGTACATTTTCAATATTCACGACAGACACGTTGATGTTGGAAAGACAAATGTGAAATGTCGTTATTTGGATGTATTCCCTGCTTTTCCAACATTTACGACAGACACGTTGATGTTGGAAAAACAAACACTATAGCAAATAGTTACCACCTCCAAAATTTATTTAACATGATATCGCCGTTAGAATTTCTCAATGACATCAAAATTCAGAAATTTATTTAAAGATAAATAGCAAATTTATTCACAATTTTGCTTAGCGCAGGTAATTTATGAAAACAAGCATAGTTATAGCATTCTAGTTATTTTGATTTATTTTTGGGATGTTTATTTGGGGTGCTTACAGTATTCATCATCAGGACAGAAATAATAATGACTCGACAAAATATATGTAAAATACGTGTAATCATAAATCATATTTGATATTTCTAGCTGTTAGTAGGTAGGTTATTAACAAGAAATACACTTACATTATTTATAAATATGTAATAATTTGGAAGAAAAATACAAGTATTCATTGTAGGAAAAAATAATGAATACTTTGTATTTTTATAAAATTAAATGAAATGCGTTTTCGTTTGAACGGAAGGATGCATATGAACTTCCGAATGAAAATGCTCTAATGATAACCCCAGCCGCATCTGGAGTAGGTACCAGGCGAGCAGGAAAGCGAGTAGGTAGATATTAATACTCGCGCTGCCTACGAACATTTCAAGTACCCGCGGTATATGCAATACACCTGGGCCAACTTTAATTAGTACACTGCAATACAATGTGGTATTCACGTGGGGGCAGATCTCTGTTTCATGTGATGTGCATCGCGTGTGTGAACTGTAACGTAAAAGCGGATGCTTGTCTAAGCTGAACGAACGAATAGAATTTTGTTGTTATGATTTAGCGTAGGGCTACACAATTAGAGGCAATATTGCGCACTAATAGCTCATTGAAAGCGTGTAGATCGGATTCGGTAGTTGTAGTTAGAGCGTTGGGAGCGTTGGAATTCAATTGTAGGTAAAAAAGGGAAACTAATTTTTCCGCTCCATGTCTCATTTAAATATAATACAGCAATGTGTTTTAGGAACTTTCTAGAGCAATTTTTTCTTTTTGTTTTGTGAGCTTTCTGGCCTTTGCAGTAATGCCTAAAATCTTTAGTAATTTTTCTCCCTTTTTCTTCAGTAACAACCATTGCTTCGATAGTACAGGATGGCCGAAAATGATCGTTATGGTTTAAATTCGTTTTACAACTTTTTAAATTTTACTAACTAAAGAATTTTGTGCACTTATTTTCACTGTGTGGTAAAATGTATAGTCCATTGTATCATTGCCCTCCCTTTCTTTGAAAATGAAGCCGGTGCCGCAGTTACCTTCAATGCTGTTCAGTATCGGATGATTTGTGGTTCTAATGTAATGGAGCTCAACAATTATTTTATAAGCAATAATTATTAGCCTGAAACACTCATCCATATTGAAAAAACCTCCTGATAAAAGATACATGACGACAACGGGACTTGAACCCGTGTCCTTTCGATTTCCGGTTGACAGCTCACAATGGAGCTCACATCAGATTACACATCTGCCCTGATGATGGACAATGCAATGCTGTCCGAAACTTTGGCTAAAGAAGAAGGTAGCGCAACACGGCATAATACCCTAAAAACAAATCACTAATATTAAATTCTCTCTTAATTGAATTTGCGAGCCACCTCTGTGATATACCTACTTGATTCTGTGAAAAAGAGGGCGGTCTGTCTGATTGAGTCTGTTCTACAGGTATTTAAATGGAGCCTGCTCTAAAGAGCTAGCAGCATTGATCCCCGGTGCACCGGCACACGTGCGTAAAACCCAACGGACATGAGAGGAACATGAGTTTACAGTTGATGCTGGCTTTATGAAAACGGGCTCTTTTTTGATTCGTTTTTGTGTAAGTCGGCTGGAATATGGAACGAGCTACTGGTTGAATCCCTTCCTACAGCCCTTACCTTAACCCGCCTTACATAGTTCCCCTGCCTTAGCAATGTACAGATATCAGCACTCTTGTAAGGTGTCACATAAAAAAAGATTGAATACTTAGAAATATTATATTTTACACTGAAATTAAAAAGTTATAACAGTATTCTAATCATAATTTTGCGTCACCCTGTACTATCATGTCATCAAATAGCAACATGTATTTTAAGTATACCATTGTCGTAATCCGGGGTTATCGGCCACACGTGGCACGCTACAGTGGAAACGTAAAAAGGTCGTACACTTATTAAATAATGTGTATAGAAATTATTGACATCATACCATATTCATTTGAATTCAATTGGAATATGAGTACTACGTAAAAATACGCACTTAGATATTGAGTGCGAGCTTAGTTCAACCTTAACCCTTCAGGCTTTCAAATATCTTTACCTACCAATTGTTCCCAATTTGTCCCAACTACGCGACGATTAAATTTCTCATAAAATTTCGGATTGCTTCCGTAGTATTTTAAATACGCAATATATTTCTTATCTATATATGGATAATTGTATGCAAGAATTGAAAGAGGTGGGATTGGGCGCGAATTTGAGTAATCTAATTGTATGTTGCCTGTTGTATGCTGATGATGCCGTGCTGATTACTTACAGAACGGAAGATCTACAGTCTCTCGTGTCTAGGATGAACGAAGTATGTATGAATAATGAGTTAACGATGAATGTAAGTAGGTCTAAAGTCATGGTGTTTGAAATAGAGAGTACGAAAACAGTGTACAATATAGTTGTGAATGAGGAATACTTGGAGCAAGTGGATGAGTTTGTGTTTGTTTAGGAAGTATGTTTACGAGAGATAGGAAGGCTGACAGAGATATTGAAAAAAGGGTAAATGCAGGTAACTACATTAATGGAGGACTGAACGCAGTTAGCCCTAACAAAAAGTTGTCCAAAGAAGCGAAGCTAGCAGTCCACAATAAAGTGCTGAGACTTACCCTGATGTACGGAAGTGAGGCATGGAACTGGCAGAGAAAGGATAAAAGTAGACTGAGTGCTGTAGAAATGAGGTCTCTGAGGCGTATGTGTGGTAAAACCATGTATGATCGTGTAAGATCAAGAAAGAGACGCTTTGATGGTTTGGGCATGTAGAGCGAATAAGCCAAGAAAGGAGTGTAACTAAGTATGAATATATTATTATAACTGAAAAGAATAATTTCTTTTTTTCACAGACAAAAAAACCTTTTATAATGTATGGACGTACCGGTCAGATCTTCTGAGGTTATAATGCCATTTAATGTTTTTGATCAGAAATATCCTTTCGAGGCTTTCAAGGGTTAATCTGATTCAGGGTTAATGTGATTCAATACTCAAATTTACGTTCACTCAAAATATCAATTTCAACATTTAGAATTTAAATAATAAGTTTATATTTTTAATATATCCGCTACGAGTAAGCTGAGATACGTAGATAAAATCAGATATGGCGAAAAATTAATAAAAAAGCTTCTAATGTAGACAAAAATGACTTTATCTTTCTCCATCATGCGTACAAAACAAAAACGTACTCTCAGTATGCATTCTTTTTAATTTAAAAAAATCTATGGGCAGATATTTTTAATCCGATTTTTTGGCAGAACTTCCAACAGATGTTGACTGCAAGCGGACCCCAGATCATTTCCGGAATTAAAAAATTAACGTTGGCAGTCTTCTGTTTTTATGTTTTATAAATCATTTTTTTTATTGGTTCTTCCGTATTATAACATACTACGTAAAAATTCTACTGTGACGTACAGAGTTTTTATACATATTGTTAGTATTGAGAGTGACAGATCAAAGCAGAAATGATTAATTATCCTACTTCTTCATAGACTGGAAGATGATGATCCGATGAATGCTTTTGACAGTTCGGAATGAACATCGTTGGAATCACTTCTTACGAATACAGAATAACTTGTAACTTTGTAAAGATTTAAAGACTAAAAAGCTATGCTAGATTTCAATTATTATAGAATTCAACAAGTTAGTATAATAATTATGCACGGAAAAATAAACTTTCAAATTATTCATTCAGAAACACCTTATTTTAACGACTTTCAACCAACAATAATTTCCTACATTTTACTCAGAAATCAATAAAAGTATAGTTAATAAAATTAAAGCAATTTTATTTTCAAAGTCGCTCCACGTCTGTCTGTTTTTTTGTGCGCTTAGTTCTTCTAAACTACGTGACGGATTTAGATAGGGTTTGCACTATCATTTAGAAAATTTCTTCCGGAAGGTTTGTTTATATAATACATTCATATTATATTTATAGAAAGAAGAGAAAAGTCAATGTTTTGTAATCAAGTAAAATTAAATATTTTCGTGCCCTTACATTGTTGAACCTACGCTTATGGGAATGAAACTAAGAAACCGCAAATGGCGCGAAACGCCGCTTGCTGTTGCTTCGTTCCTTTCCAGTAATTCTTGGATCTGTTCGCGTTTCGGTTTGCAAATGTACACGAACCATAAGAATAACCGCCATCAACGCCGGGTACACGTCAACTAGTATAATATAAAACATGATTTCCTTCGGCCTCTGTGATAGAGGGGGAAGGCTCTCGACTAGCAATCCGAAGGTTGCGGGTTCAAAAACCGGAGAGCGCAAGTAAATTTTATTTGATTGATTTGTGTTATTTCATAGTTAAGTTATATAAGGTATATTTGCGGAACGTTCCAGAGTGGAAGTTATTCTCAGTATCGCCCTGGTGTAAGACCACCATTCAGAATTGAAAAACTGCTTGAAATGGCTTTAGCTGTGTTTGGTGACCAGATATGAATAGTCAGGTACTCCCTCACCCTCCTTTTCCATCTCCTTCCCCAAACCACTACCTTCATCCTCACAAAATACCCCAATTAGGGATGCCGTACTCTCACTGGCTCAAAACGGTTGGGACTCTTAAAAGGTCGGGAAAAATAAAAAAACTTGAAATATATCGTCTATAAGTGATGGATAATTAACACGCTCTTGTGTCCTGTTCAGAGTTGATCAAAGCAAAATGAACTCTAAGGACGGGTTGTTTCGGAGAATTTGAACAATTCATCAAATTTCAACGTTCATTCCCGGTTCTGTGAAAGTCCTGTTCAAGTTCTGTTATTATATCATTATAGGCTAGTTGCTTGACAAAACTGAAATTAAAACAGAACTTGAAAAAATCTTTCACAGAACTGGAAAATGAACGTTGAAATTTGATGAATTGTTCAAATTCTCCGAAACAACCCGTCCTAAGTAGAATTCTTGCCTGAACAGACTATGCAATAATTACAATAGCGTATTATCTAAGATTGATATTTTCAGTTGTGAACTTACCAGATACAAGAGCTCCATAAAAGAATATTTCTCTGATGGTTTGTGAATAATGTTTTTGTCTCTATTGTTTATATCTCTATTATGTTTTGATTTATATCTACAACCTCTCTCCATGGCTATAAATGTATTGTTTTGTAAATTTTTCGTTTTATATAATCTTTTGTTTTGTATAAATTTTTTAATTCCTATTCCTTTCTCACAAATTTAATTAACTTATTCAATATAATGCTGTCTCAGTAGAAGTAAAGTCACAAGGAGGAAATCCATAATTGGTTTTATTTTACTATATAATACTTATGTACAAACTGCTTAAATGTAAACTGTCGATTTCCTGAAAATTAATAAATAAATAAATAATACCTTCAGAAGCCGAAACAGCTGTCATGATTAATAATTTAATTAATAATTAATAATTACGCAGCTAAACTTGTTAATAATTTTTTTTTAACAATAATTGATCATAGAATATTTACAAGAAATTTTTTAAATTAATTGGAGTTTTACAAATTAAACTTAAAAGCAATAAATACAAATAAATTTTTTAAAATCCGTGTGGTTTTTGAAAGCATAATGTGATGTAATTAAAATGAATTTTGCCTCTTTATTAAATAATTTTTTTCTGCAATGGTTTGTCTAGATACATATAAAAAGACACCTTGGTGAGTATGCAATTCCACCCCTTCAACAATGCAATAAGATACGAGAACTCTCATCGAATATTTCGCATAACTCCCAAAACAGCGCAAATATTTGAACAAGAATGCATTTCAAAATGCGGAATTTTTATGGGCTTCGTTGCATATTTTGAACATATTTCAGTCTGATTCGGGTGGCGTATTTCTTATTCCATGTTCTATAGGAGGCAGTACTAGAGGTTAGAAAGAGAATTAGCGTAACAAACCCGTGCGAGTTTCAAGCCAGTACTGCCTCCTATTGAACACGGAAAAGGAAATACGCATTTTTAACTTTTTATACGAGTACCGTGAGAGCTCTCAGCAAACTAGAGTTGTGATGCTGAAATAAGTGAGGTGGGAAAGGGGGTGGGGAGAGGAAGGTGGGGAAATACCTGGTTGTTCAGATCTGGTCACCAAATACGGTCAAAGCCATTTAAAGCAACGTTTCAATTCTGAATGGTGTTCCATCATCAGGGTGGTACCAACATTATGTACCACTCTGCAACGTGCGCTAAATATTTGGTATATTATTTTGAATGAGTAAATTATGAAATAACACAAATTAATTAAAATAATAGACATACGCACGCCGTGACCTCCGGATTCTTAGTCAATGATTCTCACATATTTTCGTGAGAAGCTACAGCGGACGAAGTAGTAAAACATTTCATTTCGCGTCTCCTTAACTTTCGTGACTGGTACAAGTGTAGTTCCGTACAATAAGCTGCAGGGATCAGTCTAAGTTAAGTCTAGTGCAACAGAAGTATTAGTTTGAAAGATGGACTGTTTAAAAATTAACTCTAAACAGGAGGCCCTGAGGAAAATAATTTCCCTCAGGGCCTAGTTAATTCGGAAAGCTTTATTGCGACAAATTAATTAATCTTTTCCTAGTATTAATTGACTGGTTTTTACCCAGTTAATAAAAAAAATATCACCTACAGAAATATTACGGTGCGTATTTTATTAACGATGAAAATACAATTAGATTCCAATTGTTCAAATCAACTTTATATTCAAGCCAGGTGCGGGACAATTTCAGAAAAAAATTAATCTGAATTGTTCGGAGATAAAGGATAATTAACACCTGAATTAATACCAAAGGTTCCAAAAAGCAATTCAATCATTTTTACAGCTGGTGGAAGTATCTATGGACGGTTATTATTTATTACTAGTTATATAATTACTAAAGATTCGATTTATATATTACGACAAAAAAAATTATTTTAAAGTATAATGGTTCATTTTAAAAATTCAAATAATTTATGGTAATCTTAACCTCTCTGGCTAATTTGTTCGCTTTTAGGAACAGCTCATATAGGTCTCATAGACATAGCTGTGTCTCCCTTATTTTCATAATGAAAAATATGATCTAAAAGGTGTTAGAAAGAAAAAACACCACGCTTTATATTCAAATCTAAAAGTTAATCACAAATGAATTAAAATGCACACCTCTACGAAGCCAAGTTTTTCGATACCAAATTAACCAAACATATTGGTTAATAATATTGTATAGACGGCTTTTATAAGGGCGTTCTATACATACACCCTCCTGAGAGTTTAAGCCTTTGTTTGTGTGAGGATAGGAAGTAAGTTAGAAGAAGCCAATCTCATAAACTTCGAACACGTTCGTGGTTCATTCTTTAAAGTAGACCAACTAATTTGTTACTTGGTATAGACGCAAAGGGTCAGAAATGAAGATATATTGATAACAATTTGAACACGTTATTCGAAGGAAGCGTATTTGAAATACGTTTTCAATGTTTACAAAATATTTGGTGCGTTTTATACTCTCATGGAAACAAGTGTCAGTATTTTAAGTTCAAAGGGTAAATTTTAAGATAAATCTTTTTTATTTTTTTTTATTTACAGAAGTTTTCTGTGTTGTAAACAATTATTTTTATAGATGGGACAATGATTGTTGTTATCATTACCTACACGGAGGACAATGAGTATTGCTAATATACTAAGAATTTATCATTGAAGAAGATAATAGTAACAAATTTAAATGAAACACGAAATAGAATAAGACACAGAAAATAAATAGATAACCCAAGATCTCTGTCTTACCGAAACAACGTCTTTATCCACTCGATCATTGGGACTTAATTATTATAGTAATATTTGTCGATCTGATATTTCAAAATCAGAACAATATTATCTTGCAACTGATTTTTCCCATATTTTTGGCAGCTATCTTTTTGAATGACACCAAAGTTTCAAAGGAATGGTTTGTAACCTAGACAGTGTCTCGGATAAATCATTTTTTACTTATCTGGGATACCTATTGACTTTTTCTAAAAGTGTAAATGAATATAAAAAATATTGGAACAACGTTCAAATACAACGTTTTTGCGACAAAATTTCGCAATGCCAAATCAGAGGGAAGATTTTCGGGAATATAAAATGTTTTATGAAAATATGTTAATTTCAAAACATCTAAGGTTTTACTCAATACATAATAATATGAAGTGTTTAATTAAAGTTTACAATTGCATGATTATTATTTCTATTGATAATCGATAGCCATGGGTTGGTATTAGTTATTAATTAGTTATAGGTTTTTGTCAAATGGTTTTAATAGTTTTGATTTGGTATACAATAAAACGGTTTCGTAAAAAAAATATTTAAATGGTTTTTATTAAATTATTCGTTTTAGTCATTCTTCAGCTCTTAAACTAATTTTCATTAAAAAACAACAAAGCAATAAAGAAGATCCAATTATATAAAAAATAATCTTTTAACAAGATGTTCAGAAAACCGTATTCTGAAAAACGTTTTCTCGTAAAAATAAAACTAGAACACAATTATTTCATGAAAATTGCTTTGTATTCTTTAATACCTACTTAACTTTTTTGGTTATGAGATAAAATTCTGTTAATTCAACAAAGGAAAATAAATTTCTTGGATTTTATAATGTGTCGGGTGCATAGCTTATTAGTAAGTGCACGGAAAGGCTAGTGGTAAGAAAATTGAAATTATTCGTTGTTTGTTCGTGTCGTCAGCACAAACTACAGGGTTTTCCAATAAGAGGTGTTATTTTGATATTCAATCGTAAAAGATCAATGGTTTCGTTGCTTGTGTAGCACGTAGCGCCGTCTTGTTGAAAGTAAACGTTGTCCAGATTAATACCATCTAATTCCGGCCATAAAAAATCATTAATCATCTCTTGATAGCGCAATCCATTCACCGTAACTGTTGCTCCAGCCTCATTTTCGAAAAAGTAAGGTCCAATGACTCCGCTGGACCATAAACTGCACCAAACAGTCACACGTTGAGGATAAAGAGGCTTTTCAACTATAATTCTTGGGTTTTACGAGCCCCAGATGCGACAATTTTGCTTGTTGACGAAGCCACCGAGGTGGAAATGGGCCTCATCACTCAAGATGATTTGCATTTGATTCACTCAAGTAAATTTTAATAATTTCAATGCGTTGTTGAAGCGTGCATCATTCCATTTTTATTAATGACGTAGTTTCTACTTGTCAAATGTTAAAAAATGACAGCTTCAAAAGTAACATCTACCGAAATAGCGGGCTATTCAAAATAACACCTCTTATTGGAAAACCGTGTACTAACAACATTGAAAAATTCATTTTCTATAACACATAAAACATAAGGTTAAGTTTTTTTGTCTTTATCAGAATAGTCATCAGAACATTGCATTTAAATATATTCATCTATTCTATAGCATGAAGTGCAGAGTTCCTCTTTCCTGCCTGATGATGAACACTGTAACGCTGTCCGAAATGTGGGCTTAAGAACTAGATAGTGCAACATGGCATAATACCCTAAAAATAGAGTTTCCGAAGTTAGGGATTTCACTACAATAAATCGCATCTTAGGGGGCATCTTAGGATGCTACCTGTCATCATATTTTTAACAGGATTTTAATAAATCAGCAGTATTTATTTTTTTCCGTGTTCTGTCATAATATAAAAAAGGAATCGTTATTGAGATAGTGACGTTTCTTTGAACAAATCGTATAAATCCTAAATTGAAATAAAAAAATGTTACTTACTAAATTAAATGGTTTAAAATAATGTAAGAAGGTACCATTTTTTCACATTTACCCCTCACAGAAAGCCCTGAGGACAATAATTTCCTTTAGGGCCAATTTCATCTTTGGGGATGCTGTGTAGTTCTGTTAAGGAACAAATTATGGGGGTGGATAGGAATCAAGGGTTCAGTGTGTACAGGAGTGACGGATGTATGAATCTGTCTCTCCCTTGCTGCGATGCAAGACGATGGGTTGAGAGTCCAGCTGGAGAGGTCAAAGGGTCTCCCCAAACCGGCTTCTTCCGATTTGGCCCGCGATGCAGCTGGTGGGCAGACGCATTTGCCGCTAAGATCTGAACAAACCTCACCCGATATGCCCGGACACCCCTGTTAAGTCACCATTCGTATCAAACCACTTGGGGTTGGTTATCCAATAAATGGTTCCCGGGGCAGCGGTACCCATACCCGCCTCCCAAATTTAATTATGCGTTTAAAACTTATGATTTCAGATGAAATTTTTGTTTTTGATTTATTGAATAAGAGAAAATTATAAACACTCTCGATAATATTACGTTATACTTTAGTACGTTTGTAGTGTAGTCCACGGTGATATTGTTTAGGACATATTTTTAACGTTAGCTTTGCACGGGAAGCCCTAAGGAGGTTCTGGGATGTAAAAAGGCATGGGGATGGGCATGAATTACAGACTATTGAATCCATCCCTGTAAGGCGATGGGTTGAGAAAGTCCGGCTGGAGAGATCAAAGGGTGTCCGTCAACCGGCCTCCCTCAATTCGGTCCGCCACGCAGTTGGTGGGCAGACTCATTCGCCGCTCGCCGCAAAGACACGAATAAACCTCACCCTTTAAACCCGAGCATCCCTGCTAAGTTACCAAATCCAACAAACCATTTGGCGAGACCCATGTCAAAGATGTTGTCCTCCTAAATATGCTTAAAATAGTTCTTTAAAACAGATTCAGTTTATTTGGCTCTGACGTTTCTTAACCACAAAGTTATCACGCCATAGATAACTTTATGTTCGGGTTAAATCTTCCACACAGGAAAAACTAAACCCCTCCACTTACTTTTCCACAAATGATCATCTAGTCAATCCACATTATGCAAGTGCATTATTAAACATAATAAATACAAAACAATACAAGAACAACACGTCAACTCACCAGAGATCAAATGGGAAAATAATTCACCGACTCCAGATATTTTCATATGAGAGGGTTCGGCTCGGTAGAACTTCTAATTGGACCTATAAATCCTACTGATCCTTTAGTATAAATATTTAAAATTATCTTTCTTAAGGCGATGCCATACGTAGTAATGCAAAATCATGTGTTTTAGGTTTGAAAATTTGGTCGCCTAGAAATGTTTCAGATGCTTTAATTAAATACTGCGAGTAGAATACATCTTGGCCTTTGAAATAATCGAGTGTTTTTTTAGATAACTCTTTTTATAAGCCCAGAAAAAATAATGTATAAGGCCTATGAAAACTGCTTTAAAGTTTAACATCTCCTACTTACGAACCCATTTTCGGTTATGATTTTATTGCATAATGTGGCAAATTAAGTTATTTATAAAATGATCGGGAAAAAATTAAATATTTTTGCCTGAACATCCACAAAATAAAAAAGTCACTTTTTGGCCGTGTTTTACAAGCGGGAATTTAAACCTTATCGCCATCTACGTAAGGATTGTTATTGATAGCGGCTCAATTTAAAATATTACACGACGTAGTGCATCGCCTTAATCCTACATGTATTTAAAATGACTGATTTTTGCATGTTTATATATAAATTATTTGACAGATCCAATAAGTTAGTGTTAATATCTAATGTGAGTGTTTTTATGGTAAGGTGAACTTTTATTTCCGACATTGATAAAATTATCGACATATTAAGCACCGACATTGATAAACTAACGTCAAAAGCTTGGTTATCAATATGATTGTGCTTGGCTCCCTTAGGAACGTATTCTTTTATTGCTCACAAAGGTCAAATATCTTCTTATTTAATTTGATTTGAATGGAATCAACGGATAAAGGATTAACACAATGCAATTTTCAACGAAGGGTTGATCAAAGGACAGATTTATATTAATTTTCAATACGATTTCTGTGAAATCATTGTTTAATTATTTTGGTAAACAAAAGTGTAGAGAACATTTCTAAAGGATTAATTTATCAAAATAAGTTGGAAATATAATAATAAGTCAATGAATTGGCCTAAAGTCGAAAGTATTCGGGAGTTGAGATGAAAATTATTAACAATGAGAAGTTCGTTTATAGCTTTGCTTTTGTTTGGACAATTAATTTACGCAATAATCAGCTTCGGTGACCTTCGTGGATTAGTGGTAAATTCCTCTGCTTTGAGTTTAGAGATCGTTGATTCACAAATCCAAGGTAATATTTATTTAGTTTACTTATTTCACATAGATAATTTAAAATAGTGTATTTGCAATCTCAATCCAGGACGGTTAGTTGACTCTCAATTAATTTTATGAAATTTGATTTTGTTGGGATACGAATATATTTTTAATATCTTTTTGATAGAAATGTTATATTTATTTTAATCTCGATTGAAGATATCTACATCAGAGAGAATATTGATAACAATCTTAAAAGGCAAACATTTTGATTTAAATTTGTTTTCCCAATATATTTCATAAAATCATACAAATTTGAGGTACATGCACATAAAATGTACATGACCTAGATACATAAGAGGTCACGGGGGGCCGTTTTACAATTTTGTGAAACGCGTCATTTGCTGAAATGTTTGTCTTTGACGGCCTACGTGGTCGAGGGGTAAGGCTCTGGACTAGCAAGCTGGAGGTCACCGGTTAAAATTCCGGCGTGCGCAAGTAAATTTTATTTGATTAATTTGTGTTTTTCACAAACTTACTAATTTGAAATTATATATCGTATATTGCACGTTCCAGAGTAGACGATACTCTCAATATCGCCCTGGTGTAAGACCAATATTCAGAATTGTAACGTTGCTTGAAATGGCATTGGCCGTGCTTGGTGACCAGATCTGAATAGCCAGGTACTTCCCGACCTTCCTCTTCCCCTCCCCATTACCTTCAGCCTCAAAACATTCCCCAAATGGGGATGCCATAGTCTCACTGGCTCCAAACGGATGGGAGTAGTTGGCACTCTTGTGCGGTTAAATGCGATATCGTCGAGTCTCTCTATTATATATTCTAAGAAATTTTTTGGAGTCAAAATTTACCTGACTGCACACATTATTGCAGAAAAAAACTATGATTATGAGAATATATTTTACACAATTTTCTGAACTTTTGACTGTTCCAAAACTTTCCGCTTTTGAAAACAAACGATACTAATAATTTTTATAACTCTTCTTGAATTTTTTGAACTTTATTACTTCATTCATTTCGTTATTACATTTTCCTAAAAAATATGATTTTTTATTAAAAATTGAAAATAAAAGTGACCAAATTTTTTCATTTTATTTTTCCTGTTATCTGAGCACACACGGAAGTAACATATTAAATGTGTTTTTTTCTTGTTCTATTATTTCTATAGATTCAGTGGCCGATTTGAGAAGATATTCAAAAACCCAAGAAAATCGTTACTTGAATGGATCAAAATCTTGGAATGTGTCTTATCTCTTCTTACCAGAACGAAGTGATCTCGATTCATTCCTCAGAATTTGCCTCCCACCACCACCCTTTTGTCTCTCTGCCTACCCCGGGAAAAGGGGAGATGGAGGTGGCCTATGGGCGCTCTAAGAACTCGAAATTTGTTCTCCGGTCAACATGTTAAGCCTGCTTTGCTTGCACAAGGAACTGGTAAAAGGAGTCTTTGTAATATTGGACGTTTTATGATATGCGAAGAAAATGTCATATTTTCTTTCAGGGGTATTGTATTTTCATACGACCTAAGAGTTTCCGACTTTAATAATATAATCCCCGATCCGACTAGAAAAATAGCCAACTCGTCCTGGAAGGAGATTTTAGAGAATAAGTTCTTTATATTAAATCAGGGATTTAATCAATACTTCGCGTATTACAAGAGTGACTTTGATGGTCGACCTAACTAGGAGCTGGCTAAATGAGATCTGCAAATACCAAGTTTGTCTGGAAGCAGCCTAACTGGCCCTAGCGACTACTGACTACTAGCTGCCATCTTACGGACTTCCAAGCAAGCTCTTTGCACTGCCCTCTATGAGTACATCTGTGAAGCTCTTAGCTAACTCACTTCCTAAAAATAACCAATGAAGACGCTTTCATAGTGCAGAATTATAAAATTTAATCTTTTGTTCTTCTTTTTTCATATTGTGGGGGATCAGAGGGGAACATATAGGTCAGTGAGCCGATGGACCCGATCAATCCCGCCGGGGAATGAATACAGCGGGCATTATTTGAAAACATGTTCGTTGGTTTGCACCGCGTTCACATATCGCCCACTATTTAAGGCTCATCTTTTGCAGCATGTGGCCACAAGCTGTGGGAGGACCATATTATGTTGATGGCGGACCAGAGATTAAGAGTCAGTGAGAATCTCTCAGTGGGGACGTGAACGAGATGGGCATTTTTCATATTGGCCGATTGCCACTCAAGTTTCTACCTCTTTAGTCATTGGTTGAACCAGACGACGATTAAATTAATTTTTATTAACCTTGCAAAATTATCCAATTAAAAAAAAAAACACCCCTTAAAAAAAACAAAAAAAACCTAATTTAATATTTTCTTATTAATGAGAGGTTATTATAAGACCATTTCATGCAATAATTATTATAATACGTATTACGTATTTAAAAAAAATACACCAATCAATAATAAACACTCAAAACTTCTACAATAATAGCTTCTAAAATGCACGTCTGTCAGACTACCTCAGCAGAACGAAAACAAAAAAATTCATCCCATTGGCAGCATGCTGAAAAAATGCATTCAAATTTTTAAAACAAGCGAGATACCAGAAAAGTGCTGTTGAAATTCTGTTATTTAATTCCTCAACATTTTACGTCGTTTATTTTTCACAGGTACAAGTGTAGAAATAAAATTCTCATCGGCTTGTTTAATATTTACTATCAGGCGAACCCGTGCAGTGGCATCCCACTAATTTCCCCAGGAAGCCTGACACCTCTCTCTACAGCGTCCAACGATCCAACCCCCAGGGGATGAACCCGATCTTGCAATAAATTCCCACTTTTTAAACATACGTGCCATTTGCAAATTTAATGGGATTAAAAACAGCGAAATTGATTAATTTTATTGCCGATATCCGTGATAAACGTGACTGCCTCTAACCGTGGGTTTGCTTTAGTCCCAAATGGCCAAACAAATGCAATGTAAATGGCAATATTGGATTGAATGCTTTGATTGGATCGTGATTAACATGAAACTGTTTGTTTTTAAAAAAATGTTTACTTTAGTGTAACTGTGTTTCCTGATATTAAATACTTTTAAAATAACTCAAATAATATTCACAACACGAGTAGAGACATTTGATTTTTTTTTGATTTATGGTAAAAATCACATGTTTCAT
This sequence comes from Hesperophylax magnus, assembly GCA_026573805.1. Classification (NCBI taxonomy): domain Eukaryota; kingdom Metazoa; phylum Arthropoda; class Insecta; order Trichoptera; family Limnephilidae; genus Hesperophylax; species Hesperophylax magnus. The sequence continues at coordinate 3,278,773 of JAIUSX010000016.1, forward strand.
GATAACTAAACACAATAACTAACTAACCATTATGCCATTTCCCGATGAGGTAGGAAGAAAGGAAGAACTGACAAACAACTCGGTCTCGGCACACACACCTCATTCACATTCATACCTCGTCTCTATGATACCTATCCCCCTTACATAGACTGGTGGTGAGATTGCTACCGCCTATGGCTTGACAATTCATTTCGGTATTGTACTCCCTGAAATAAAGTTCTAATATTCTGGCAGTCATTTTTCTAAAATACTGTTTACCTTATTTCTGCAATCTAATATTAAGTACTTTTTTTTAAATTTTGAGACCTTAATACTTATTTTTTAGGCTCTTAAATGGCACCTTATCTTTGACTCCATTGGATACAGAACAATAAAATAAGGTGTTTTTAATGATATCATTTCAACACAAAAACAATAGCCAATTCGCTTGAGACATAGATGTGTAGCGACGCTACGAGAATATTCTGGAACGCTCGCCAATGCAAAACGCATTGTAGGAGGAACACTCTAGACGCAATGCGAGCGTTCGGCGTTCCTACCTACAATTCTGAAAGTTCTCGTGCACCCCGTTCCATTTATAAAAATAATAAATCCAATTTGAATCACATGTATTTATTATTTAACTCTGCATGCTAATCTACTCACTCTAACTTGATTTCTAGTAATTTAGAATGAACCAAATTATTGATATTTGTTTAACTTTAACCTCACACAGGAGGCCCTGAGGGAAATTATTCCCCTCGTGGCCTTTGTCATCTTTGGAGATGCTGTGTGGAAGATCTTATAAGAAAATAAAGAAGAGGAGTTCTGTGAAGGAAAAGGTTATGAGGGATGGGTAGGTTTCAGGGGGTTAGTATGTCAAGGAGTGACGGACGCATCTCAAAGCGGTGAAAGGCAATGTTCCGGGAGAGTTATGCTGTAGAGGACAAAAGGTCTCCCTCAACCAGGATCTCCCGATTCGGCCTGCCACGCAGTAGGTGGGAAGATGGCACTAACCCTTGCTAAGTTACCAAAAGTCCGAATCATTTGGGGTGACCTATGGCAGAGGTGTTGGTTATCCAATACATGGTTCCTGGGACGGCGGTACCAATACCCGCCTCCTAAATAAAAAAAATGTTATGATTAAATTACCTCTCCGAGTAAGGTTAGGTTAGGATTATTCCGCCTTGGAGAAAGTCAAAATATTATTTAATTTTTATTGTCACATTATTCATAGCATACTAGCGGAAGTGCACCCGGCGTTGCTCGTAGTTATGAATGGTTTTGAGGTTGTCAATACGAGCTTACCTGAAAACTGGGTCTATTTTTAGGGTAGTAACAAAATTATTTTAAAGAAATAATAAAGTTTACTTTTTATATGTTTTTGTATCACTTGATCGTGCCACGTCTTCCTTGGGCGTCCCCGACTTCCACCTTTAAATACTGTATATCGCATTGTGCAGTGTCTAGCAACACTGAACAGGCGGTTCGGAACCATTCGGGAAGGCCGAGCGCTTCCGATCCAGTCGCCAAACTACCCTGCTAGCGAGCACACGTTACCAAACTAATATTGTACAGCTCGGTTGTAATAGCATTATATTGAAATAAATCTGAAGACGAACCATCATAGTAACGAGCCTTGAGCTTCAGTAAAATTGTAATAAACACAAAACACTACACATTGTAACTATTAAAAAAAACTACATTATATCGAATTTTTCGACTCTGTGTCCCATTCCAGTGGAGAGATAATACGTTAAGTATTCCAAGGCCGTCTGTCCTTTTCTACCATTTAGTGAAATCTGTCCTGTAGTTTTGAGTTTATAGGGCACAAACAAACCTACATTCATTTTTGTATAAATGGATAGATTTTTCTCTTAGCAATATATATAAAAACGCGCCTGTTTTTAATTTAGAATCCGTTCCAAAGAGGAAAGGAATTAATCAAGTTAAAAGTGAAGGAGACGACGTCCGCACAAATAAATTAATTTGAAAAATAAAACTTAATTCATTTTCATCTGGGAGCACTTATCCTGTTTGCAGACTTTACAGTTGTTAATCGCCGGACTGCTGACAAATACTGATGGATTAGGTTGTGTTAGATGGTTCGATCACGGGAAGATTGATGAACGACATGGTAGAGGAAGACGCCAAACGTGGCTTAGAAACCTGTCTGATACCCTGGTGATAGCCCACCTCCGATTGAGAGAGGAGATTGGCAATTGAAGCGGTGCACCACGTCGTGAAACATTTGAAATAAGGCAGCTATTAATATAATAACGCTACTTACGTATTATAATGGTCCTTAAGGTGAAGCTTATTGCCAAATCACTATTTTGATTAATCTTTATAACGAATTGGTGTACATTATGAATACCAAAAAATATGCTTTGGATAAATTGAAGGTTTTCCTATCGCTTCGCTTGAGTAGAATACAAATAAAAAAAGTTACTCAGTAAAAAATATAAATGCAAACTACTAAAAAAAATATTTAATCAATAGAAATGTATAAACGCGTAAAGGAAACAACTTAAAAAAATACAGTATTATAGCCAAGATTATCTGCGACAGTTTAATTTGATTAATTTTTTACTTTCCCATAAAATTATTTACAAAATAAATAAAAAACAGTTTTTTGCTTGAAATCGAACGTTTCTAAACTCTTTTTGTCAAACGATTTTAATGCCTATTACAAGAATATACACATTTTTGGCTTGTAGCTTCCTCTTAAGGTTTAAGCAGCCTGTTTTGATTTGTGCAAGAAAAAAACATCGCCAAAAGAGGAGTTTTTTTAAATTTTCTAAAATATCATAATTTTTCACATTATAGAATAAAACCATTTTTAAGCCCACAAATTCAGAATTTCTAGTGGTTTATAACAAGTTTGTAAGTTCTTAAAAAATATATATAAATACAGTTGAATTATTGAAGACAATATTAGCAATTTCTAAACGAAAATCTGAAACAGAAAAATCAGAAAAAGAATCGGTCACATCTAGGACTCGAACCCAGGACCCTTGTCCTGGGTTCAAGGGTCAAGGTTCCTGGCAAGTTCCTGACTAGGGTCCTGGGTTTGAGTCCTAGATGTGACCGTATCCTTTTCTGATTTTTCTGTTTCAGATTTTCGTTTAGAAATTGCTAATATTGTCTTCAATAATTAAATATTACAATTTGAGGATTTACTCAATAAAGTTATTCCGAAAAATAAATATATATATAGGTAGTTGTTTTTGATGATAATATCTATAAATTTGATGATAATATCTATGAATTTGATGATAATATCTATAAATTTGATGATAATATCTATAAATTTGATGATAATATCTATAAATTTGATGATAATATCTATAAATTTGATGATAATATCTATAAATTTGATGATAGTATCTATAAATTTGTAAAGCCGAAACTGAAATTATATGAAATCGCCTCGATAAAAAAAGTTGCAATAAATGCTCCGAAAATTATTAAAACACCTTTTTAATTATTTTTGGAAAATATGAATTTCCCATGTATTATTGATGAGTTGTTGACGAAAACGGCAAAGGAAAATAACAGATACTTTCATGTGATACATATTCATCTGAACATAACAGGTTAAGGAACATAAATAACGGCCAAAATTTTTTGAATTTTTTTTTTTGAACATTAATTAAGTTTGAAAAGTCTTATATGAATCGACGAATGCAATTTTCATTGAAATCTAGAGATTATTTGTTCAGTGGTTCAGATACTTCTATTTGTTTTCGTCCGTTTTATTTGATTTACATAGACCTTGCCACATCTTGAGCATAGTTTGATGACTCCATCTGTTACCATATGAAACATGTCTTTTACAAACTTAACAAGTTCCCGAATCTTGCTCGAGGCTGGAGAATTCAAGTTATCGTGGTAATATGGGGTGACTGTTGAATCGGGGGTGATGTGTTCAATAATTATCGCTCACTCAAAAATTACTCGTTTATAAAGTGTTTTTTTTTTCGGAAAATAAGAATAAAATTAGTTGGTTTTGAGTCATACGGTTCTTATTCTTATCTTACGGTCGATTTGTGTAGCTGCTTTTTTCAAAATATTTACAGTGACAAAAAAAATATAAAAGTACATTTTATAAATTCCGGTTTCACGATTACATTACTATCGTATAATATACAGGGTGTCCGGTGGTAAAGTCACTACGGACTTTACATAACTTCGGGAGGTGATTCTACATGATGGGAAAAGTAAAAAAAAAACTTTTTCGAAATTCCAACTTTTTTTCCCATTCAAGGAATATTTATTTTCCCATACAAAAAATTAAACTTTTTATACCTAAAACTACCTTAAAACGTTGGTATTTTCAAACACTTATTAATATTTTCTACTCTAAAATCATGTAGAATCACCCCCCGAAGTTAATGCACTTAACCCCCTAACAACCTGTATATTGTCAACAGGTTTAATATAACCACTTACTTATTTGAACTTGCATTATTTTTTTTACAAAATACTTCGCAATTGGGGTAACATTGTAGTGAGCTCAAGTAAATCATGGATTTTTAAAGTTGCACTCAACGGTGACTTTAATAACCACGTTTTTTTTTTTAATTTTTAGTCGCCAAATATACAATTAAAAAAATAAATATTTCAATAATTGAAACGTATGCAATAAATATGAAATAGAATTCTACGACACATTTTTTTATAAAAAATGGTTTCAGTTGACTTAAGTTGAAAATTGATCAAAGTCACCCATTTTACGGTCGTGTATATGGGAGGAGAAAGAACATCTAACAAAATACATGTTGTATTATGTATTGTTAGAGGCTGTAGGTATCCTAAAATAAGTTAAATTTTTGAAGTTTTACAGTAAACCTGAAACCTAAAAGTTACTACGCTTGTTTATTAAAGTTGCTTTGTTTGTTTATTAAAGTTTCTTATGTTTGTGTTATTGCAAAGTTTGTGTGAACATCTATGAAAGGAGACCTTGGTGAAATTTAAAAATCCCTTTTAAGTTTAGTTAAGTATTTTCCTTTTAAAACAGAATACGAAGTGAAGTAAATCAGATAATAACTATCAATTATTAGTTTTTTTCTCTATATATACAACAGACATTATTTTTCTACTGTTTTAAAATATTTGTTTAATAATACATATCAATATATTACATTTATTTATTTTCTAATTCCTTACGAGTAAATTATTTTACTTAAATAATAAAAAGGGAAACACTTTGTTTACAGTCACTTTATTGAAATTTTTAACGTCTACCGGTTTCGGTACCTCCGTACCATCATCAGGACAGTTATAAAAATATTTATAACTGTCCTGATGATGGTACGGAGGTACCGAAACCGGTAGACGTGAAAAATTTCAATAAAGTGACTGTAAACAAAGTGTTTCCCTTTTTATTATTTAAAATGTCAAGTCACAATGTGTTTGCTTCTTTTGAAAAATTATTTTACTGTTTTCAGTCTTACTGGTTTTGCAATAAACATGAATAATTATATGCATATACGAATGTACAATGTACTCGTACATACATACTTTATACTTGAAACTTTGCTTTATTTACAATATTACTTTATTTGGATTTTATGTTAATCTTATTATTATCATTTGTTTTTTATTTTTTTTTGTATATAGTTATGCTATTATCCATGTATTATGTTACACTTACATACATAAACTGTCAATTCACTCTGTAAAAGCCCGATAGGGCGTTAATGAATAATAAATAAATAAATAAAGAGATCTGTAAAGTATTCTCATCTTTTGAAAAAAGTTTCCGACGGGGTGTGTTATTTTCTATTATAATAAAATCACATTATTTCCGTCTCATTCGATCCTTTCCATCACGAGTAACAGAGTAATGGTGATAACAAAAGGACAGTGTGTTTGATTGATTTGTAGAAGCCAAAAAGATAATGAAAAGTTTTTATCTCGATCAACCTTTTGTTATGTTATAAAGTATGCCTAAATTAAAGGTTAAATCGAAAAACTTTTAATGAAAACATTCTAGCAAATTGTGTATTTGAAAATGACATGAAATTTTATATGAATTATGTAAGAGTATTAATTTATAAATAGTCATTCCTTTTTTTGGATGTTTTTATTTAATTATTAAAAAATTACATTTTTATATATAGCTAATATAAACATAACCCTTTTAAACTTTTAGCTTCTTTAACATCCGTCGGTATTCAATTAAATTTCTAGTTGAATTTCAACAAAACGTTCCACAAATTTGACCCTTGAATACGGAATTTGGTGTCAAATGTTCCACTAATACGAATTAAAATAATATAACATCGCAATATTTTGATTCTGATTTTTTTAGGTTTTATCGTTTAGAACGATTTCGGACGGCCCTAAAGCCTCTTACTTTTAGCAATGTGCTGCTCTTAGGAGAACTGTCTAAATACAGATTCCGCGAAAAATATTTTCGTGTTAGATTTGATTCCAGATAAATTTGCAGTTTTTGAACGTATTTCATAATAAAATAATGTTATTGAAATCAGATAAGATACTATGTCAGATTTTAGTATCACAAATCGACCTAGGTAATTAAAAATATTGAAATTTTGAACGCAAACAAAGATTACGATTGTTTTTACTGTGTAAAAAAACGTACTTAATTAATATATGTTTTTTTTGTTTCGTCTAAGCATACAAAGGTATTTTAATACACTGTCACATCATTTTTTTCTTTGAATATAATATATGGGTATTTATTGTATTAAGTATATATTTAAAAACTTGGAATACTTGAAAATATTTTTCAAAATAAATGTTGATAGTTAGGAAGCGTTTATGGTAATTTTTACTGGTTAACGCTAAGTGAAATCGTGAAATTCTCTCTTTCTAACACTGTTTAAATTATATTTCTCATCATTATAAAAATGTGATATAATGATAGCATAACTTTTATGAGACCGTGACAAGCTGGCAGATATATCTCCCAAAATTTCTCAAGGGGTTAAGCCAAATTATTTTCTTAACATTAGTCTTTAATATCGCAAAAATGATTCGCTAACATACATTTTTTAGGTTCTGTCTCTAGAATTCCTGAATGAAAACACGTTAAAAAATACTTTTATACGAAATAAAGTGGTCAGACTGACGCATAAAGTACTTCCTCGGTTTTATTTATCAAAAATGAAAATTCCTCTTATATTTCCTCTGCTGTTTATCACTCTGAAATTACACTGATCACATTACATTTACAACACATTACACCGACCTCCAACCCATCTCAAACCTCTTTTATACTCTTATCCTACGCATTCCCTCAATTGTCCCCTCTGTCAAAAGATTTACTAATTCGCTTACATTAAGTACCCATCTACATTTAGAAACATTACGCATTAAAATTTTACGAAAATCTACTAACTTAAAAATCAGCTACAAAAAAATTGTTCGCGACTTAAATAATTTTTTCGGATATTTGATAATAAAATAACTAAATACAAATTTTACTTACTTTTCCCAAATAAATTTTTAGAAAAATTTTCACATTAAAATATTGTTCAATAACCTGACGTTATCTTACTAACGTATGTTTTGTACCATCCGTCATCGCTCTAATCATGTGTATGCTAAATTATTTTCATTTTTCTTATATCGTTTTTTGTGTAGCCCCCAAAATATAAGAATTTAAAACTCTAATGTGTTAGTCATGTCATGTTGAGTGACAAACCCACGTAGATAATATTTACTAGAAGGAGACGTCGAAATTAATAGCTTCGAAAAAACAGTGCGTTTCCGCAAAGTTTACAGAATAGCCCACAGCACCCGGAGAAAAATAAGTACTGTCATTTTATTAAGAATCTCTTCACACTATTGGTAATCCGGTTAAAAATGATTGCACGTCTTTAAAGAATGAATTAACAGGTTCTTGATAAACTTTTAATATATTTCGAATGCATTATCACAACGTCGGAACACAATCCCGTTTTAACCGGATTAAATACAACTTGAAGAGATTTTTAATAAATAAGCAATATTTTTTTCTCCGTGAAAGGTGCAGATTTTCCTGATGATATCAAACCTCCGATAATAAAAACACTAGAAAGAAGTAGTAAATTTTTATTTTTTCACAACATCGCACGTCGTTAAGTGAAGTTCATTTAAAAGCTCGGAATAACAATATTATGCTTTACAAAAGCCATTTGCGGTTTGTGGGTGGAATAAGGAAGGGATGGTATGGGGATTGGGGCGGGATTTGGGGTGGGGGGTTGTTTAATGCTGAACTCCAGTTTAAAGTGTCAATTGTAATATACCCTTCTGTTGGTTTAACTTTTAGCTACTTGTTGATAGAATTTACACACCACGAGCTGCCTAGGTGAGTCGTGTAATTTATATGTATATTTTCCTAGAAAGCACTTTGTGGTGTGACATTAACTGGATTTATAATGGAACTCGGGTTCAAGAGACAACAAACAACTAAATAAATACATTAATGGTCGTTAAATCTCAAACATTTTATGATATATTCAGTATGAAAGTTAGCCGAGATTTATTAACAAATATTCATGTATTGAATGTGCGAATCAAAGAGAAGTATTCCCCAGATGATATCTTAGTTATGAAGCAGAAAGTATGAAATAACACACATTAATCAAATGAAATCCGCTACTTTCGGCTTGCTAGTCGAAAGCCTTACCCCTCGACCACGGAAGCCATCAAACTTATGCGAGTATGTTACTCAAAAATTAAGATTAGAAAATCCCATGGAAAGAAAAAATAAGTAATTGGCAGTGTGACTACTCTAAACCCCTAAGAATGAACTTCGTCTGATATATTGTTTCCCTATTTAAATTTATATATTCATTTTGGTATGCTATTAACAAATCTTGCATTATTCGTATTTATTTTATTTTCATTTATGACTATTTTAAAAATACAAAGTAAAGTGGTTTGTTCACAGTCCTCCTCATGAAGTATTTCAGTTCCTAGGTGGACTATAGGTTGTTGTATCGGTGTTATATTATTTCAATAGTGTTAAATCATGATTTCCTCATCTTCATGTTTGTTGACTGAAACAACTAATAAAAAACGGTGTTATAGCTAAGATTATCTGTGATAGTTTCACTTGATTAAATTTTTTACTTTCTTATAAAATTATTTACAAAATAAATAAAAACTAGTTTTGTGCTTAAAATCGAAAATTTCTAGACTCCGTTTGTCAAGCGATTTTAATGCCTATTACCTACAATATAAGGTATGCCAAAAATATAAAAAAAATTAATTCATGTTCTCCATAAAACGGTTAAACACCAACATTTGAAGGTGAGTATTGCAAATTAGAAGTACTTGTAAGTATACAAAGGTCATGGGCGAAGTTTTATTGTTTTGTGATATGCGTCAAAATGTAATTGCTGAGCTTTCTGTAAGTGACGTTGAAGATGTTGATGGTCAATGCAGAGTCGTTAAGCACAGTGAATGATCTACACTCATTAATTCATAGTTAACTCATTAAGTACCTCATTAATTCATATAGCTCAGTTAAAGCCTCTCTGTTGATTGGCGCATTCTGAGATGTAGAAGTCCTCGCTTCCAGAATATAAAAAAAAGTGCATTGTATCTACCACCAGTGTATTTGTTAGGTACAGATAGGCATGATAAAAAAACCGTTTCACGTAATTCCAAGAGTTATAGCATTATTATAACTTAACTTGAATAATAATACGTCACTTAAGAAGCAAGTCTCGCAGCTAAATTTGCGGTCTGGCTTGTCGACTTCTCGTGGAGATTTATTAATAAACTCCGACGTGGAAAACATAGCGTTATTTAATAAAGAATGACGCCATTAAAAAACATGAAGTTGTGACCGCAAAAGCGACTTTGAAAAAAGTAACGTCATTACCCGTTGTTCCGAGAGATGTCGTTATTTCGTCGAGTCATTTGTGGCTACTTATTTTTAAGTTAGTTTCAATTGCAATGTTGAATTAATTACAGCGAAAAGGCAAGAGAAAACAATCCACATAAAATGGGAAAAAAACCATCCTCCCACATAAGCAAACAAATTCATTAACAAGTATTAACATCTTTACATTTTCGCCTACATTTTCTTACATTTATCTTTCTCTTCCTAATCTACTCCCTTCCCACTACATTCAGCCTTACAACATATGATATTATCACAGACATATGAATATTACATAATTAAAATTGTAAATGGTAGTGTAGACAGCCTTGATTTAATTAACCTCATTGAATTTCATGTACCCATAAGAGCTACTCGTTCTAAAACCCTCTTTAATTGTAACAATTCTAAAACTGAACATTTCAAACACTCGCTTGTACCTAGATTACATAAAATTAGTAATAGGTACGCAGATGTAGCGGATCTGTTTAACTGCACAGAAGCTAGGTACAAAAAGGCTTTAATATCATATCTTTTAAATCATGACCAATAAAATGTAAGTCTAATCATACTTACGTAAAAAGTCAAATAAATATGTATATGAAATGAACTGCCTGGGGCAACTGAGGAAACATGGGTCAATAATCATAGTCAATACGGTGAACCAACAGCTTGATTGGCACTTACCTACTTTCAACCAAAATCTGAATATAAATGCATACATTTTAGCTATTGTAATATATTATATCATGTATCTATACTATCATATATTTCAATCAATACTAATCTAACCTAGTCTACCTACAAGTTTTGCATGTACTTGTATCTCTATCTTTTTATATCCATCTACAGTTTCTGTCAATTGTATATTTTCTGATGTCACTGTTTATAATTTACTGTATATTGTATATTTTATACCGTTGATATTAAAATAAATAAATATGTCTATGGCTATTATCCATGTATCATGTTACATTTGCATACATAAATTTTATCAATTTTCCCTGTAAAAGCTCGACAGGGCATTAATGATTAATAAATCTATGTAAATAAAAATGTTAATGTTCGTTTGTTTAAAATAATAAATCTATGTAAATAAAAATGTTAATGTTCGTTTGTTTAAAATAATAAATTTATGCAAATAAAAATGTTAATGTTCGTTTGTTTAAAATAATAAATCTATGTAAATAAAAATGTTTATGTTCGTTTGTTTAAAATAATAAATCTATGTAAATAAAAATGTTAATGTTCGTTTGTTTAAAATCCTAAATTTCCGAAAGTTCTTAACCGATTGCTTTGAAATTTTGACACAACGTTGCATTTGAATACGCTTGTGTTTTTACATGCCTATATTATATAGATGTCACTTGTGACACATAAAAAATGCGTTTTTTTAAAAAACACCGCCATCTGTTGGACAATCATGTTTTTTGAGAAACAACGCCATCAGTTGGACAAACATCTTTTTTTTTAAAACAGCGCCGTCTGTTGGATGTAAGAGCAACACGCGCTATTGTTTCTCTATCTGCACAGACAGACTGAGCCACAGCAACGCGTGGCGGGGAACAGCTAGTAATTAAATATGTAAATGGGATATTTTCACGAACTATGAAATGTACGGAAGATTAAAAGATTATTTTTCTGATTAAGATTGTTTTACTAAAAATATGTCATTTTAATATTTTCATTCATAATTGTTGATTTCAAAACGATCTGGTTACATCTTCAAATTGACACAGAAGTACTGGGAGGTAAGACGGCTGTCGCCAACGTCTCCCGGCGTGACGTCAACGCCGCCGAAATTGCGAATAAAAACGATCATATTGTAATTTTGGCGGTAAATCGAAAATGGCACATTTTAAATCGAAATAGAAAATTTTTTCGTCAACATACAAATACCTTGACTTTTTCATATTTTTTTTAAGAGAATAAAAAAAAAAGATATATCCATTTTTTTAATTGAGGATGCCTTAGTCCTACTAACTTTAGACAATTGGGAGGCGTTGAGGCGGTATTCTCATAAAAAAAGGGCTGACTAATTTGAGATGATTTCTATTATATGTATATCTTATACGATATATAAATTAAAACGAAGCACGAAGAAAGCAGATTTTTTAACAACTTTAATTATTTCCAAGCTTACAATAAGTCCTCAAGTATTCAATAAAATTATTAAATTAATAAAATTAACAAAACAATTGCACAAATTTAATTTTCGATTGGCCTTCTGAACATTTCACAATACCCTGTCAGAATTATAAAACTTTTTTAGAATTCTAACTAAATTAATTTTTCACTTGTAGCAAACACTTTGTACATAATTATAATAATTAAAATAAAATAACTTTGTTTGAATACCACTTTATTGTACATATTTATAACCAACCGGTTTCAGTTCAACTCGAACCTTCATCAGGGTTTTTGTTGTTTGTTTTTGGGGTGTTATGCCGTGTTGCGCTAACTCCTTCTTTAGCCGACGTTTCGGACAGCGTTGCAGTGTCCATAACACCCCAAAAACAAACAATAAAAATGCTTTTGGCCGTGAGAATCTAAAAACTTACCTTCATCAGGGTTAATACAAACATATTAAATTAATTACAGAGGTGTATGGGTACTTATAGTTAAGCTGGAATAGTCGCAGGAATCGCAGTAGGTAAATAAAAAACAACGGTTGGCGTAGAATTTTATACATTAATAATTTCTCGTCTTCATGTGTTTTAAAAATGCCAACAGAAATTAAAGCCGCTTTTTATACCAATAATAACCTAGGTAAACTTTTAATTAACTCAAAGGATAAAGAAAATAATTTAAGCCATTCTGGCATCTATAAACCTAAATGTAATTATTGCGAAGCATTTTACATTGGTAAAACTGCAAAAAATGTTCAAACGCGGGTAGTTGAGCACTTGAGATGCTTAAACAACATAGGTTTTTTGGATTTTGCAACAAATTTAATAGATAAAGATCACTCATTTCATAAACCTTCAGGTATAGATGTATTACATAGAAACGGGATTGGTCTACGCCTCAACAATTTAGAAGCACTTGAAATAAAAAAAAATCAATAAAATCAATTTATTAAATTAACAATTAGATTTAACAAATAGCCCCATTTTAAATATATTTCCCTTCCCTGCACCTATGTTTACCCCCTTTCTCTTACCCATGTCTTCAACCCATACCAAAGTTGATGTTCTCTCTCCCTCTTCCAGCTTAACTATAAATACCCATACACCTCTGTAATTAATTTAATATGTTATAAATATATACAATAAAGTAGTATTCAAACAAAGTTATTTTATTTTAATTATTAAATTAATTTTAATAACTTATTAATGTTCTGCAAGTATTTTAGTTTTTATTATTATAACAGCTGTTTTGACGTTCAAGATCATCTGTAAATAGTATAAAACAAAGTCATTGTCCTGTTTTATATATATAATACATGAATATTATGTTGAAAGTAAAGAAAAGTCGAGCAACGCCGGGTACACGTCAGCAAGTTATTGATAATACAGATTGTTACAAATTATTTATATATTTTTATTTAAAGAAGATCAATTGTATGAGGCATTTACTGTAATCCCCCCCATGAATGATAGCAGGTTTGTCTTAATTGTTTTTAATGAATACTAAAGTGTGATTCAATTCGGGTTTTTAATATTGGCAACACTGTAAATTAGACAGATGTCATTGATGGCAATACACATTTTTACTTATTTTCCATTGTACTGAACAATAATCACAATCTGCTGAAATGATCGATATAAAATGAAACGTTAAAACAATATCTACGTTAACACATCAAGTGTTAGTTTGATAGAACACGTTTACTTAAAGGATAGTTTGACCACCGCTCAACGTGTTCAAAATATTCAATTATTTTACAGAAATTAAAATACTGTACGATCTGTGTATCGACTTCTACGTGAAGATTGTGGTCAATTTAATCAACCTACTGAGCGAAAAATTGGACAATTAGCCAAGATCAAGCGATTTAATACTACTGGATTTTTTGTGGGATTTTCTGAAGAGTTGTAATAAACATGAAACGTTGGTGAACCTAAAAACTAACATCCGCCAAGTTATAGCCGAGATAAATCCCGAAACTTACATAAAAGTGATCGGAAATTATCTCAAACGAAACAACTGCTGCAAAAGGTCCAGAGGCGGTTATTTGCTTGGCATCATTTTTCATAATTAATTAACTTTACCAAATATTTGATTAATAAAATAAATGCATGATAATGTTACATTTAACTGTGTTTTTTCATAAACAAAAGTTAGGAAACTGGAATTGGATCACCATTTATATTTGTCAAAAAATATTCCTTAATACCCGGTGATGAAAATGAAGAGTTTATCCGGTTAAATAGATTCTAAAATAGTTTGCAACCTCTGAACCAGTTGAAAATTTCAGTTATGTATTGTAGCTTTTGCCGTTAATACTTTGTTCCTTTGAACTTGGACTTACGAGTATATTCTACTCAAATAGTAGCTTCACTGTTCCGGTGATCTTCTTAGCCTTTTTGTGTTTGCCATTACTTCCAGTTCATTTTGTAAGCTGGCTTGCTAGTTCAGTTCTTCGGTGGCCGCTCGTAAACAACATTGTTATGTGTTCCCAGTTTCCACGGAGGAATAATTCAATTATAAGGTATTCTTGTGCGCGAGACTTACAGGGAAAGATGCGAAGACAAGGAGATTATTAGGTTATACTCTGAGACTGGTGTATGTCCGGGGTCCATTGCAAAAAACATTACTTGTAATTTGTAACATGATTTAATACACTCACGTGTTTTACACCGTATATAGTGTAACGAAATCGAATTATACACATGCATACTTTTACCAGATTTGCAAAAAAATTTAAGAAATACAGCGTGAAGTAAAAAATATTTTTTAAATTTATTGGAATAACTTACGAAGGTTGAACCCCTGTAGGGCTTTTACAAACACGGTAAAAGAGAAAATTTTACATAATGTTGTATATATTAATACATAACAGTAGATACAAAAAATCACGTTACAAACATAATACAGAAATACATATAAGTTTCTTTCACAACTAATTATTTATGCTGTGATGCAGGACGGAGAGGTTTTAGGAACACGAAACAGAAAAAAAACACATGAAATAAACAGTTTTCAGTCGCAACTGGGAATCGAACCCATGACTTTTTCCTACCGGGATAACTCTCTAACCGATGAGTTATTGAGGCCCGCATATTTACAGGCATAGTTTTATCTGTATTATCCTCATTTAAGTTCCTTTTTTTAAATGTAAATTATCATTATTATATGAAACTATGGCTAAAGTATGAGGAATCGCAACACGACAGAATTACCCAAAAATAATCACCATAAACAGTAACTGGTTATGAACATAATAATTTCGCCGACAAGCGGAATTCGAGCCCAAAAATGACACTAACAAGAGCAACAAATCACAAAGGAAACGCCAATGCGAAATGCGAAAACTTCGAGAACTAAAGGAAGTTAACGGACCATAAATTCTAATTTAATTTAGATTTCTGAACTGCCTCAACTTTAAATGTTTCATGGATTGTTTGCAAGAAGAAGAGAATTAATTCTGTCTTTGTGCATTTTTAAATGGAACTCATTTGTGTCTTTCGTTGTTTGCAGTTTTTTGTTTCTAAGTTTTAAAGTTTGTTCCAGTGTCATGGTTTAGTCATTTTGCTAAGTTAGTTCACTCATGACTGCTCTAACGAATGCGGTAATTTAGCAATAAATATTTTTAGAATGTAATGCAACTGGATTTAAGACATATTTCTATAAATACTAACTTTGTAAATTAAACGGTGCTTTGAGGATGTATGTGTATATGAACTATGTAATACTATGGTATCAATCAATACTATTCTGAATTTCATGGCGGCCTTTAATCCCCATTGATTACTCTCTAAATGTCAACTAATTACTTTTATGGTTTCATTATCTACTTATTGTAATGAACGTTCGACTGAATTATTGTATGAGAGAGACGCCGTGAAAGCGAGACAACTGTAGGAATTGGCCTGCGTGGTAGAGTGATCAGGCGATCCTTTGCAACGAATGCAGAGGCCCCGGGTTCAAATCAAGACGCAGGCATGTAATTTTTATTTATATCAATGTCAATTTGTATTATTTCACAATTTATTCATTAAAAATAACATGTTGTTTGTTATTTTTAATGAATAAATAACGTGTTGTAGTTGTTTACATTCAGAATCTTCCTGGTGAAAGACCACCATTTAGAATCGAAACGTTCCTTGAAATGGCTTTAGCCGTGTTTGGTGACCAGATCTGATTATCCACTATATATATACTTTCTATCTTTGCTTTTCCACATTTCCTTCCCCTCCCCAAACCCCAAGTGGGGATGCCATAGTCTAATTGGTGATGTCGCTGCTTGGTAATCACATTAAAAAGGGTTCCATGATAACTCGAAACAATGACAATTCAACATACCTTTAAAAGTGATATAAAGTCATTAAAAGTGATGAAAAAAACTAACCTACGTAAACTTTTTAACCTAGTTTTTGTTTCATCATTTTACATGACTATATAACTTTTTAAAGGTTTGTTGAATTGTCATTTTGATGAGTTACCAATCACCCAAAATAAGAACTACTCTCTTTCCACTAGGTTATCCCAAGTGGTGGTGATTTATCAGGAGTGTCCGAGTTTATCGGGTGAGGTGTGTTCAGGATGCGTCTGCCCACCAGCTGCGTAGCTTGCCAGATCGGGAGAGGCCGGTTTGGGGAGGCCCTTTGACCACTCCAACTGGTCCTTCTTGAACTTGGAGGGAAAAGTCACTCCTGGACACACTGATCTTTTGATTCCACCCTTCATAACTTTTATCTTCCCAAAACCTTCTCTCCTTCCTTTTCTTAAAAAGATTCTACACACAGCATCTCCAAAGATGACGTAGGCACCGAGGAATATAATTTTATTCATGGCTTCCTGTGTGGGTTTATATATAAAAAAAATTACGCATACCAGGATAACAGAAGTGAATAGAAGGGTGGTTTGTTTATAGAGATACTCCATAGCGCGAGTGACGTAAACGCTTTTAGATTGGAGCGTTAATTGGCGGATGATGGTGTTTGACGGACGGGGGAAACACACTGCAGAGTTCATTGTAGATTCTACAGTACTTTGTTCCCACTTCACGACTTGTTGATTGGTTCCGATTGGATAGACACAGTTTACTGGCAGGGGTGAACTCAACGCGAATTTCCCGGGACCCAAATCTCATAGAGATATAAAATACAAGATGGCATGCAATTTACTAGATTAAACATGGTAAATAATTTATTTGATTTAAATTAATCGAAATATTTCTCATTTCGAGGGAGTAGTCACATTAAGGAAGCTGAATTCTGATCAAAACCTTGCATTTTTGTACCGCCCAACAATTTTCCTATCCTCTCATAAACACATTATTTAAATTAAATACCGGGATTAATAATGGCATTTCCAATTGAATTTAAATTTCTTTAATAAACAATAAACAGTGTTAATTTTAAGTACCTAATCTACGATGTAAGAATGGTGCTGTATATTATCTGCCGGTACAAAATATAAATAAATAATAATAATAATAAATTCCAACATCAGCGTAACAACGTGTAGAAAAAACGATGAAAAAAGGTATACTTGAATAAAAATTAATTCAGGATATCAAAAAATAAAATTCATTATTATTTATTGTATCTTAAATTTATTTTTTAAAAATGACTGTAAGAAGATTATTCACTATTATATTTATATTTTATTTTGGCTTTGGCCGTGTTTTTTGACCAGATCTAGTCAGGTACTTCCTCACGTTCCTCTTTCCCATCTCCTTTCCCTACGTCAGGCACACAACATACCCCAATTGGAGATGCTATAGCTTCACTGGCTTCAGACGGTTGGGAGCAGTTAGGACCCTTGTGCGATTTCACATAAAATAAACTGAGATCACTATGAGATAATAAACGAACCCGTTAGCACATTTGGTACGCATCATCGAATGTAACGGAACTAAGATCCATAACAAGTCCAACAGAATTCAGGTCTAAACTAAAAACTTATCTTTTTAATCTATCATACCCTTAAATTAAATATACCATTCCTGAAAGAAAGTCCAGTTGTATCCAATTATGTCATAAATCCTGTATCTAAATTTCGCTAATGAACAATTGGTTAATGTTAATTAAGTGTTAATCTCAAGTGACCTACCAGGTAAGTATTGTACTGAATATTATCTCCATATATACCTAGTTAGTAATGATCAATAGATCATTGTAGAAATGTATTATATATTTGTACCGCGCCCTTGAGTTGATTTTGCACAAAAACGGCGATATACAAATCATCCAATTATTATTATTATTATTGTTATTACTCACACTAGTAAATATGGATAACTCCTTACCATTCATCACATATAGGTATCGTAGAATTACTGCCAAATGTTGGAAACTACATTTTTTGTTTTTTTGAGTGAGCGATGATTTTAATGTCATATATTATAATCTATGTCTGGAATAAGATTGAGTCCCCTCTTATAGCAGCAAGTAGATTTTTAGATACGGATTTTTATAAGACTTTGTAAGTTAATTTTTTTTATAATTGATCGACAAGAAAAACACTGTAAAACCTCTTATAAAAATAAGCATGTTTTTTTAAAAAATAACACACCAATGAATTTAAAAACCAAAGATTAAGATTTTTTCCCAAAACACTGACTTCATCATGAAGATCAAACTTTAAAATTGAGCTGTAAAAATACTCCAAAACATTTTTAGGAAAGTTATCAACTTTTTTAACCACACGATACGCAATATAACGCATGACCTAGTAACCTAAAACTTCCAGCAACAAAGAAAAAAATATTGGATAAAGCGCTTTTAAAGGATATTTTCTCAGCAGGTTTATTAACCAGTGACACAATATTTCTTTGGAACTCTTTAACTTTTGTACATCTTCTTTATTATGTATGAAATATTTTTCAATTAACTGTGTTAAGTCTGTCATTGAACTCCCTTTTATTCGTATAATATTGTCTTTCTCGAAATGAGTTTTAGTAATTTTACTATAAACTAGCTGTATAAAGGTGACATTTATAAAAAATATACTATTTAAAAACAAACGCGTATTCGAATGAAACGTTGTGTCAAAATTCCAAAACAATCGGTGAAGAATTTTCAGAAATTTAAGATTTTGAACAAACGAACATTTAAATTTTTTTATTTATATAGATGTTATTGCTATTATTTTGTAAAATTTTATCACTCATATAAAAAATACTATCTTGGCGCAAAGGGATTTAGTGCTAAATTGCTAAAAATACGCTCAACCGCGTTGGAGACGCAGATTTAATAGTGATTTTGTGCCAATTATAAACCAAGTGTTGTTTATTCAGCTTGATGCTGCTGTTAGTGATTATTTTTATGTTTCATTTAAAAATATATTAATTGGCAAATACCAAACACTGGCTGAAGTTGAATGAATTGAAAATCCTTTATTTCTTCGCTATATTTAGTGACAACTTTAATAACTCTCAAATTCTTAACGGCAGAGACGAAATCATTTAAATTAATTAAG
The DNA here is from genome assembly GCA_026573805.1 of Hesperophylax magnus. Taxonomy (NCBI): domain Eukaryota; kingdom Metazoa; phylum Arthropoda; class Insecta; order Trichoptera; family Limnephilidae; genus Hesperophylax; species Hesperophylax magnus. The sequence goes on from JAIUSX010000016.1 coordinate 3,298,190, forward strand.
GATTTTGGGACAATATATTTACGCGAAACTACGCTCCATTCTCGTGAAGTACTTTATTAAAGTCATAACTCAAATTAGGTATATTTACTTAGGAATTTAATGTCAAGGGTTTGAATATCCTATTAATACCCGTGTTGTATATTATTGACTTTCACTACTCTGAAAATGAGCAGTTTATGATGTGATCCGATATGCCGTTCGATTTTTACCGTCAATATTTCCTTATTTGTAAAACATCAAATAACGGTTCGCTATTGGTAATGCATTTCTCAGGCGTCTTCGATTTCTTTCACCATTCACTACTGTATACCACAATGCTACTGTTAAAAAAATATATCGACATTGATTCGACTCCGTATCTCTTTCCGGGGCAGAGATATTGCGTTAAGTATTCCTCGGACGTCTCCGACTTCTTCTACCATTCAAACCACTCTCTAAACACTCCTGGCACTAATAAGAACAATCTTTGAAATTTTCAGTGATATCAGTGAAGAAATTTCGGAGATTAAAGATTTTGAACATTTTCAAAATTACGGATAGCCTGAATTGGTAGTTAAAATAATTTACTGTTAAAAATATTACATTGTAGGTAGGTAATTTAATGCTTGTTTAATTTCTAAAAACAAACACACCCAATTTTGAGAATAACACTTCAATTCAAAGCAAATCTGACTTCTAAATTTCGACAGATAGATGGAGTAACAACACGAACTAGACTCTTTCATTTGGTACTGAATTTAAATAATGAGTTCTAGAGATAATTTATTTATTAGTTAAAAGAAATATACATATTTTGCATTCTTTGCTTAAGTAAAATATATTTTCATAATTTTTAAAAAGAAGCAAACACATTGTGACTCGACATTTTAAATAAATGAAATGAAAATACTTGCAATTCCTCGGCTGGCTAAGTCCTCCATCACAACACAATCAACATTTTCCGCTTATGTAGTGCCCGACGTTTAGGCAGATGTTTTCAAAATCCAATGTAGGCAGTGACTTTCCTCTTGTTTTGAAGGTTTTCAAAATTCGGAATAATGTAGATCAATAGAAAAATCATCAACCTTGTCGATTTCCGCGACACGTTCAATACGAAAAAATATTACAAAGAGATACTTTATGTGGTAGGAGATGGTAAAAGATGCTTTCAAGTTCCATTTTTATCAATCAAAGTTAAGTTTGAAGGTTAGGTAAAACCCATTTTGTGCATGTGCGACAAATAGTTGTCTCCATTAGATATTTAAGTTAAAATCAAGTGTTGTTTTTTTAAAGAGCGTTTGCATGCAGCGGAATTCGTCAAGTTTACCAAAAATACATCCACGTTGCTCGTACGCCGGCGACCGACATTTTCTTTATATTAATAGATAGAATATATATAGATAGATAGATGATAGATACATTTATTCCAGGCAATATTATTTTAATAGGTTATATCGTGAAGAGTGAATATTGTATAGTGATATCCTAATTAAGGACAACTTGACAAAGAAAAGAATTGAATTTGGTTGAGTGGACAATTCGTAGATCAAAATAATTTCTAGACAATAGGTAATTTCCTATTCAAAGAATATTTGTTTAAAGGACTACCTGATTCCAATTGGAATCACCACTATGGTGAAATTAAAAATCTAATTAATAAGGTTTTTTTTGTTTGTTTTAGTGCTTTCAAAGTATTAGAGAAAAGTCACAGAGTAATACTTATCTCGGAAAAGAATAAACCTTTAATAGGATGAAGAGAATGTAAGAAAACGAATGGAGTAATAAATGTGATACAAGTCTTTTATTGATGGAAACATTTATTTGATGTTCATAAAACGATGTCGCAGGTATATTATTTACTTTCAACTGTTTTCAATCTTCTTTCGTTTCAACCGTGAATAAAATAATCCAAACTGAGTTGCATTGCAAAATTTGGAACAAAATTCACTATGTTCACAAGGAAAATGTTTAATGATTACGTTTTCAGTGATAAATTTTATAAAGGTTTACTATTAGCAACTCAAGAATGTGTGTAATTATGGAAAATAACTTCCGATACCAAAATTTTTTAACGTGTCAAAAAAATTAAAGACGTGATATTTAGAAAATATCTGTCACAATAGAGACAAAATTGATAGAAAAATGTTAATTTACATAGTATTAGAGACGGTAATATCTTTAACTGTATATTGCAATGGTCAGAACAGAGAGCGGTAGATAATCTCAGCATCGAACTGATGAAAATTAATAATAGAAATGTTTTAAGTGAACAGATAGTTAGGTACTTCCTAACCTTCCTCTACTCATATCCTTACACGCCCTCCATTCAGCCTCACAATAAATGAATTAGACAACAAAATATTTGTCATTTTTATCGTACGTTTAAAACCATAGCGATTTTTTGAAAATTTCACTCGCGAAATCAGACCACTTTTTGATTTTTTATGGATGCGAAAAAAATAGCCAAAAATCAGTATAAAAAATCAAAATATGAGCCGCTAAGTCAGAAGGCAAAGAAACGTACGAACTTCCCATCATAACAACTGTCAAATTTGTTGAGTTTTATTATTTTTATATGGATTAAATAATTACCGAAGGGTCAGAAATCGTAAAAATAACGAAAAATATTATATTGTTTCTTTGCGCAAAAATACTAGCCATAGCTATAATAAAAAAGATTATTCGTCGTACCTAGAAAAGCAAAATGCAAAGTCAGTGGAACTTTCAGTATTGCAATATTAAAAAAGTGTGAAATTTTATAAAAAAATAAATGTGGAAAATCGTAGAGCGGACATTTTTATACTGGGTAAAATATTAAAGTGTGGGGATGCCATTGTCCCACTGGCTACAAGCAGCTGGAACTAGTGCGATATTCACATCAAAGAATGAATTGTTTCCGATTAAGTTCATATGTAGCGTGAAGCAAAACATAATCCGGTCAGATTTAAAATGCATCTCTCCTACAATGTTTTGAGTCTGGAAGCGGTGTAAAATAATTTCCTCGCGGCATTTAAGCCCATGTTTGCATTCCATTTAGTTGATGTCCATATAAATCCTTTACGGTACCCCTTCGCTCGTCAATTTGAGATGGTGCGTCCTACTGCAATAACTACCTATGAGTATGCACTGAAACACTCATCCATACGCAAATTAACATAATTCGGTTAAATGAGTTTAATGATAGGAATTTGAAATGATTAGGACCAATTATCACCAATTTAATTCGTATATCGTTTCCATGATATATTATAATAGTCGCAAATGAAAAAAACTTTTGAAAAGTGATATAGAGTCATTAAAAGTGATGAAAAAATAGCCTTAAACCTAGTTTTTGATTTGTTTTATCCATTTATCACTTTTCAAAAGTGTTATTTCTGATTTGTCGCTCTTTTAATTTGTCAGGTTATCCATCTTTTCGCACCCAAAGCCATTAAAAAAATATAATGACATATTTTTTAATATTTTTTTAAATAAAGACAAACGTTCCCGGGTTACGAATAACCTGAGAGTATTTGAAAATCTCCAATAAATATAAATATTCCTTGCGTTGTGATGGAGAACTTGGCCAATCGAGGAATTGAACACACTACGCCTGGGTGGGACCCACACGCGATGTTAACTCAGCCATGGACCGGTCATACTAAAGAATAAATAGGGTATACCGAGGCTATTCGGATCATTTTTTATGTTTTCTTGAAAAAAATTAAAACTAATACATTTTCGAAAAAAAAAATTATTTAATATTAAGGATTTGTCATTTTTATATGTTTTAACTTTAATGATCATAACATAAAGTAACTTTAAAAAAACATATGACTATTACTGTAGACCTCTCCACCGATCCGAATCACCCCATATATTTGTGGTGATTCGGATCAGTGGTGGGGCTACTCGGATCAAACCCGAAAAAATAGTTAAGTATGAAAAAAAAACAAAAACCAAAAATAGATTTTAGAGCCCATAACTTATATGAAAGTATTATGACACTTATTACACTCTTATTGGCTTACACACCGCACAAATAAAAAGTTTCTTGTCGTAACATTTTTTTGTGGCACCATTCTTCGCAAGAAGAACATTGAATCCAATCTTCCTTTGGAGGATGTACAAAAGCTTCTTTGCAATAAATGCAAAACCACTTTCTTGAAGCCGATGAAGAAGCTGTTATGGAAGATTTTTTAACTTTAAGTCTCGGAGTACCTTTTCCTTTGAACTGTAATTTTGGGTGGTTTTTGGTGGCATTCCAATCATAAATTCATCCTTCTTACGTTTACCCTTATACAGGACAAATGGAGGTATGAATGATCCAACTGCATTCATATAAGCCAAAACAGTTACATTTTGACCTCGCTCGACACTTGTCATTGATACGGGACGATTATTTAGGGGCATGCCGGTTTTTTTCATATTATAAATGCATTCTGGCCATCCTTGTAATTGACAGTCTCTTCTTACCTTTTCCAGTGTGTCATAAAAATTTGAAATTTTGTCTGGATCCATTCCGTTAATCTTTGCTCGAGATAGTCCTTCTGGTTTACTTATAGAGAGGTATGGATGACGCGTAACGATGAAACCAATCTTGACCTGCCATTCCAACTTCTGAATTAAATCTTCGTTGAGCTTGATTAACAAGACGATTACAATAATCAAAAGCGTATTTCCTGATCATTTTTGGAGTAATGCCGAATCCACGTTTAGATAAATAAACCAACCTTTCCGCAAACTGTTTTTCAGATTCAATATCTATTGCAGGTCTTGCTCCTGGATTAGAGATGATCCCGGTGATTGAAGTCATATGTCTTTGTAATGTCATGTATGGGATTCCGTAGCTCACAGCAGCACTGCGTGAGCACATTTACACATTGAGCTACATTTCACCGGATTTTACTTTCCTAACGGCTTCATCCATTGCAATTTTCGACCATGATTGATTAGTTGTCTTTTTCACATAATTGCGCACCATTTGTTTCAAATAAAAATATAAAACAATTAACGCATCGAATTTTAAAAGCATTAAAATATGATCCAAATAGCCCCCCCACCGTCGGTCCGTTTAACCTCACAATTATTAATATGATATTTACTCAAAGTAAAGTACAAAATCATACAAAATGCAATTTATTGCGCTTTAATTCTGTTTACTGTGCATTTGATTGATAAATATATAATATATGAACATGACTAAATAGCTTACCTTTTCAGAAAAAACACTAAGAACGCAGAGAACAATATTACATCAGGCATTTATTTGAGACGTAACTTGTACGATCTTCACACATATCGATTTTTAGCAGTCAACCCACGCAATCTGTAATATCGGTAATTTCACTATTATGGCATCCGGTAGATGGGGAAGCTATGTCTTAATTCTTTCATTGTCATTTGGTTACAATAGCCGAGATATATCCATATTGCTTAGCTTGATCCGAATAACTCACCTGATCCGAATAGCCTCGGTCTACCCTACCAACCGTCCAATAACGGTGCACAACATAATACAGACATTTGCCTAGTTTGGTAGGTTAATAACTGAGAATAAGTTATTAAAATAGAGTTTGATTTAAGTGAAGTTAAGAAAAAACAAGAGATTCGAGAATTTTAGTGAAATTCTGGGGGCTACCGCCGAAAATCACCGGAATCTTGCCACTACAGTGGATTTTGCACAGTCGACACATTCGTACAAGTGGTTAGGAGAAGGTAAACTTGGTTCTTTGGAAAGGAATATTAAAAATCGCAGGGTCTTTTTTTAATAGACGTTAATCGATTATCGATTTTAATTGTACTCTAGGGGGAATATTTTACATAGTTTTGTTATTAACAGTTTAGAAAATAATTTGAACGTAATTTCTAGTTACAACGCGACTTTCTTTTAGGACAGGTTGTTTCAGAGAATTCAAAGAATGCATCAAATTTAAAGTGTTGTTGTTTCAGTTTTGTAAGAGAACTGGCCAGTATTACATAATAACAAAACTTTAAAAGATCCTTTAATAATTGTAAAATAACTTTGAAATTCGAAGAATTGACATCCCGTCCTTGATATTTTTAATTTAAAATATTCTAGGTCTTTCTTATAGACAGTATGCTGTGAGACAAACCGGATTTATATAATAATGCTAAAGGTCTTTCAAAACTTCTTCGCTCTGCAGGATTTATACACAGTAAAACCTATTTATCGGTAGGCTATTGATAATATACTGGGTTTTCCAATAGGAGGTGTTATTTTGATATTCAATCTTAAAAGATCAATGGTTTCGTTGCTTGTGTGGCACGTAGCGCCGTCTTGTTGAAAGTAAACGTTTTCCAGATCAATACCATCCAATTTCGGCCATAAAAAAATATTAATCATCTCTCGATAGCGCAATCCATTCACCGTAACTGTTGCTCCAGCCTCATTTTCGAAAAAGTAAGGTCCAATGACTCCGCCCGACCATAAACCGCACCAAACAGTCACACGTTGTGGATATAGTGGCTTTTTAAAAATAACTCTTGGGTTTTCCGAGCCCCAGATGCGACATTTTTGCTTGTTGCCGAAGCCACCGAGGTGGAAATGGGACTCATCACTCAAGATGATTTGCATTTGATTCACTCAAGTGAATTTTAATAATTTCAATGCGTTGTTGAAGCATGTATCGTTCCATTTTTATAAATGGAATAGTTTTTACTTGTCAAATGTCAAAAAATGACAGCTTTAAAAGTAACATCTACCGAAATAGCGGGCTATTCATAATAACACCTCTTATTGGAAAATCCTGTATATATTTATATTCTTGTAAATGAGTAATTTGTAAAATGACATGAAATAATCAAATAAAATTTGCTTGCGCACGTCGGGATTTGAACGCTAGACTTACAGCTTGCTAGCCGAGAGCCTTACCCCCCGACCACGGAGGCCGTCATGTCCTGCCCAACGCAACTGCCTCAGTTTTAAGTATCTTACTTTTGATGTCTTGCATAATATTATTTTCATAAAAGTGTTTCTATAGTTCTAAAAAGTTCTAGTTGATATTGTGTAAACAGATTCATTTGGTCTCGAATTAATTTAAGATTTTTATTAAAGCGTTTACAAACGTAGGTTAGATTAATGAGCATAACAAGTATTACGTCCTACGTGCGGTCCCTCGCGAACACGTTCTTGAAATAAAACAGAAGAGATGTTATTCATTCTTGCAGTCAGATTAGCCGATCACGGTGTGTTTAGTAAACAGATCTTTGGCAGAGTTTCAATTTCCTAAAATGTTTCTAGAAACAAAGCGGCAAAACAAACGCGACGGAACGTTCATACTATTAGCTTTCGAAGTGAGAGTGTTTTTTTCTTTTATGAAGGTCAATAGTACTTTGATTTGTCAATCTGTTGTTTAATCAAAATAACTAGTGTCAACTGCCAGATTTTATCCAAGTTTCTTTTCGCACTCCTTTATAGAAGTCTTTTTCTCATTGAACAATTGAAAACTAACTAACCACCACGCCCTTTCCCCGCAGGGGTATGCAGAACGAAAGGACTGCCCTACAACCCGGTCTTGACACACGCTCCTTGCGTAATTCACATTCATACATCGTCTCATATATATTCTTCTATTATTATGATTATTGAAGTGGCCCAACTCAAATATCTGATTCACTTGATTGTGCCATGTTTACTACGGGCATCCCTGACTTCTTCTACCATTCATATTTGCGTCATATATTGTCATTATACTCCTTTCTCCTTTCATTTGATTTATTTGCCCAAACCATCTAAGCGTCCCTTTACTTAATCTTAGTAATTTAGCTTACATAATACCGCACATACGCCTCAGAGATTTAATTTATACAGCATTTAGTATACTTTCATCTTTCCATGCCCCACTGCTATACATCAGAGTAGGTATCAGCACTCCATTGTGGACTGCTAGCTTTGCTTCTTCGGACATTTTTTTATGTTAGCGCCAACCGCGTTCAGCCCTCCAATAATGGAGTTACCTGCATTTAACCTTCTTTAAATATATCTGTCAGCCTTCCCATTTCTAGTAAACATACTTTCCAAATATACAAACTCATAGTTCACAACTATAAATCACAATGTTTTTTTTTTAAATTGAAATAATATGGAAAAATCAATAGAGAGGGTGAAAGGGAAGGTTGGGAAGAACCTGGTTATTCAGACGGCACTTAAGCAACGATTGAAATTGACATCCTCGAAGGTTTTTGAAGACAGAAATCAATTAAATTAAAACAATGTTATTACCGAAGTATTCATTTTTCATTTTTAACGAAATAACTTTGTTGTTTTAGACAATAGATCGGAAAGAGAATAATATAAACACGTATTATTTAAAATTTGTTCATGTGTTCTAGCACGTACACAAACATGTTGATACAGAAAAGATGAGAGTTGTAATTAATTTAAGTTAGTTTTTCTTTGCGCGTGGAAAAGTTTAAGCTACCGTAAAAAAATTATATGAGAAAGAAAGATGTCGTAGATTTATGATGAATTTTAAGCAATGACATTGACTGTACCGAACTTCTGTCCTTATTAACTTTAACATATCTTTGAGATGCACACAATATACAGTGCTATTCCACACGTTTAATTATAAAACGAATGCAGCATCTAATTCGCCAATTAACCGAGCTCGTCATATTCTAAATAATATTTGTCTAAACTCTAACTGACATTTTTTCGAATTCACTGCCCAAATTCGAACGTGGCATCATGTCAATAATTTAAACTGTTCAATGCGCATACATACAGACACAAACACGCATACAAACACTCACACATACATTACACACGTCTCAAACATACCTATAAACTACACACGTCACCTGGTAATTAAGGAATAAACATACCACTTAGCAGACATTACAAGGATACATATCATAGGTACCCAACATGAAGTATCTTATTCCTGTATATTGTTTCATCTCTGTAAATCATGTACTGTTTGTTTCTATAATATAAAATAAAACAATAAAAAAATTACAAAAATTGCTAATGAATGTAAATAAGTATTTCTACAAATTATGAAATTAGTTTTACAGCTGAAAATTTGATTGAAAATGAAGGTAAAAAATTCTTTAATAAAAATTTTAACTGTAAAGAAATCATTCCCATAAATTGTTTAAAAAAAAAGTGAAATATTAGAAAGGGTTTTCTGCCTGGAAATTCTAGGTTTTCACTTTCTACTAATTATGCAATATTTATCAGCTCACAACATAATTTTCATCATGAGCTATGGAACACTGAAATTTATAAGTAACTTGCAAACAATACGAGAAGAGTCATCATATATCACAATATGTTTCAATAATTATTTAACAAGAAATAAAGAGTAATATATCTCGGGTAAAGCCGGGTGTTAACTACACGAGCTCTTAGTAGGTGTATATGAAAACTTAATAAGATACCTTTATATTTGTATGCGTACATGATCTAAAAACAACATTTAACTACCTTAAATGTAATATTGTATTCCCTTGTCAGATTTCCACGAAAAACATAAGAAAAGTGTATCAATTTGATATTTGATCAGCGATCGTCTCTTAGATAAGGGTCTGAAATTAATAGCATAATAAATTACAGCTCTTAAATTAACTGAGGTGCAATCTAAGATCCATTAACACTTTTATTATTGCGTACATCTTTTATTACCAGGACCAAGTAAAATACTGCCAGAGAGGAAACAGGACGAAACGCGATATTCTTTATAATACATAAAAGAAATATTCAATTTTATGTTTCAAAAGGAAGCTTCTGTCACGATATACTTTTCTGTAGGTTTGAAATGTTAAAATATATCAAGTATATAGGTAGCTTCAGTAACTTCGACTTTATTTTAAATTTATTTATATCAAGTTATGCTTTTTCAAAATATTTAAATTTGAAAGAAAACTATTTTGTATTGTTTTGGCACCAAAACTCTCAAAAAAAATCGTTGTTCGCTAAAAGTATTTTGAAGCTTACGAAATGCACTAAAGACGGGTTGTTTTTCGGAATTTGAATAATTCATAAAATTTATAAGTTGATTTGCAAGTTTTGTGAAGGTTCTATTTAAGTTTTATTATTATATCATTATTGGCCAGGAGCTTTACAAAACTGAAATAATAACAGAACTTGAATATCTTGGATATCAATTTTGAAATTTGATGAATTGTTCAAAGATAATTTTTAAGCTCTAGTCAAATTATGTTATTATTTTATTTTTGTTAGATAATTGACCACTAATGATTTAATAACAGGACTCGAATGGAACCTTCATAGAACTTATCATCTTTTAAATTTGAACAAATCATCGAATTTAAAATTATTTTTCAAGTTCTGTTATTATATTATTGAGGGCCTTTTGCTTCACAGAACTGAAATAAAACCGAACTTGAATAGAATGCAATTATTCAAATTATTAAAAGTTCGTTGTCAAATTTCTGTGAAACGTTAATTATATTTTTTAATAGTTTATTCATGTTTCATCTTCACTGCCTATCACATCGGAGAATGGTGTTAAAGTAAGTTAGTACTTAAGATACGCTATAGTTATATTGCATCTCAATAGAATTGCAATTTTTTTTTTTTTTTTTTTTTTTTTTTATTTTTTTATATATTCAATAATATTATTATTGGGTTTATAAAAACAGTTTATTTTTAAACAAGTTCTGCTGTGTAATTATTATTACGCGTGACAGCTGTTTCGCCCTCTGAAGGCATTATCAAACTGTGGGTAGCCCACTTACAGACGATACATTTATATTATTTCTAGGTAGGTATTTTAATTTCAATTACTGATTTCTTAATTGATTTTTGAGTAAGATATTAGAAATTATTAATGGTTATTACCCCAGCAAAGTTTCCCCAATTAGTGTAATGTTAAAAATTTGACTGAATGTCTTAATGTTAGTTATTCCCAAACGATGACTCATAGGGTTATTTTAATAGCATAATTAAGTACTTCATAGTGCACTCATATTTGAACTAGGTTTGAAGATATCTAGTAGGGGTGAACGAATTATATTTGTTTGTTCATTAATTAGAATAGCTTAATAGATAATTCGTTCACCCCTACTAGATATCTTCAAACCTAGTTCAAATATGAGTGCACTATGAAGTACTTAATTATGCTATTAAAATAACCCTATGAGTCATCGTTTGGGAATAACTAACATTAAGACATTCAGTCAAATTTTTAACATTACACTAATTGGGGAAACTTTGCTGGGGTAATAACCATTAATAATTTCTAATATCTTACTCAAAAATCAATTAAGAAATCAGTAATTGAAATTAAAATACCTACCTAGAAATAATATAAATGTATCGTCTGTAAGTGGGCTACCCACAGTTTGATAATGCCTTCAGAGGGCGAAACAGCTGTCACGCGTAATAATAATTACACAGCAGAACTTGTTTAAAAATAAACTGTTTTTATAAACCCAATAATAATATTATTGAATATATAAAAAAATAAAAAATAAAATGGAGTTCTACAAATTAAACTTAATAACAATAAAGAATTGCAATTGGCACCTTGGCTCAAAGTATCTCCATGCTTGTAAAAGAACTCGATTCTTTTGTGTGGTCTCTTTGAGAAAGTCGAAGACAAGTAGTGCGGGGAGAGAAGTTCCACAACTGAGAATGCTTGTATCCAGCCCAGTCGCAGAGAGTTTGGGTCAATATAGACCTGATGGTAACTTATTTGCACTTCAAAGGTGGCAGGGCATTATGTAACAATAGTTAGAAATGAGCAGTAAAGCCATGTTGAGACGAAGCACTCCGAGGTTACACTAAATCACACGCATTTGGTTTGAAAATTAAAAATATTTGAAATGCTTTAATAAAATACTGCGAGTAGAATACATTAGCCCAGAATAGTGTCAGGTCGATAAAAACTGCTTTAAAGTTAAAAAATTCCTACTTGTGGACCCATTTTCATTTATGGTTAAGTTTGTACTGTTTGTACTTGTTGTACTTCGTAAAATAAAATAAAACGCATGTTTTTTTTTATATAAATCAAAACAGGCGGTGGTATTATTTTGGAATTTAAACCTTATCGCCATCTACGTAAAGAGTGTTATTGTTAGCGGCGAGATTCCAAATGTTACACGACGTAATATATAATATCCATAAATGTGGTAAAAGTTTGTGGTAAGATTGTACGCTTTGGCCGTGTTTATTCCACCAGTATATTCCCCATCTCCTTCTCATCTTCTCTACCTTCAGTCTCATAAAATACCCAATTGGGGATGCCATAGTCTCACTGGCTCCAGACGGTTAGGAGCAGGTTGGGACTATTGTGCATTTCCACAACACAATGGATGGCTATCTCAACTTCAGTCAATTAGTGAGTCCATCTAAAAATTCGTCAACGATGATATCTGGCTTGATGAAATTTTGCAGACAACTTTTCGACTAGAATATCCAGGTCCACAAAACAATTTTTAAACCTGAACATCACTTTTAACATAGATGTGAAAATAATATTAACAAAAATTGAACTCTAAGGCGAATTCCAGTAGATAAGAAGAAACTACAAGCCAAAAATGTGTATATTATTGGTAAACATTTTATTGTAGGTAAAAGGCATTAAAATCGCTTGACAAACGGAGTCAAGAAACGTTCGATTTCAAGTACAAAACTGGTTTTTATTTATTTTGTAAATAATTTTATAAGAAACCAAAAAAGTTAATCAAGTAAAACTATCACAGATAATTTTAACTATAATACTGTATTTTTAAAAAGTAGTTTCCTTTACGCGTTCATACATTTCTAGTGAAAAACAATTTTTTTTAGTAGTAATTTATATATTTTATTGAGTAATTTATTTTTTAATTTGTATTCTACTCAAGCGAAACGATAGAAAAACCTTCAATTTATCTAAAGCATCTTTTTTGATATTCATAATAATGTACACCAATTCGTTATAAAGATTAATCAAAATAGTGATTTAGCATTAAGCTTCGCCTTAAATCAGTTGCATTTAATTTATTTTGCCTTTAAACAATTAAAGAAAATCTGGAAACTGTGACTGAGAAACTGTATCTTTTTTCTCTTCTTTCTCACTTCTTTTCTATTACAACGGTATTGCAAAAAACGTTATGAACGGTAAGTGTGTGAAGTAATCATTATTTCGTGAGATGACATCCCTGTTTGCACTCCAACAAATCCATTGTTTCCTTAAAAGGTTTCAGTCATGTTTATTGGACCATTGATGCAATACATCCCACGCTGTGTTCAATATATCCCACACATTGTACACCTCCCCATTATGCTCAATATATATTATGCAGGTTTGCCCTACACTTAGTTCAATGTGAATGCGATATGCAGATGCAGAGAATACCTAAGTCAATGTGTTTTACTATTTATGTGAATTTATGAAATATGTTAAAAATAGTGTAACGGAAATCGTAGAGTACAGTTCAATCGAAAATATAATTTGCTGATCAAAGTAATGCTTCATTTATAAAAATAGTCTTTTAGCGAGATTCAGTTTTCGCCATACTAATTTACCTGTGATTCTGCTGAAGGAATTCAGCTGAGTTCTCAAACTCTTATTTTATTTCGACCCTTTATGTGACTTGACTCGAATATGTGTTTCACTTGATGGTGCCATGTCTCTCTTGGGGATTCGCTTATAAGTTCTGGCTATTGTAACAGAATAGTTCTACGTATATCAGTACACATCTATCATAAACAATACATTTGCTCACTATGCTGCATCACAGTTTTAGCAAATATATTATTTTGACAGACAGGTTTTTAAAAATAGCCTCCAAACCCTTCATATGTAGATCTGATACCGTATAAACTCCAATCTTTGAAGAGCTGGTAATACATTATCATTTAATATAGTTTTTTTTGTGTTTAGTTTTGGTGTAGCCGTCAATTATCAGATACCGGAACGGTTACTCCGCAACACAGATAAGACAAATTATAAGAGCCAAATCTACCCCAAACGAAGACAGAATCGAATAAGAACTAAAAGTCTGCACTTTCTTGCCTTCTGTTCACAATTTGTCGGACAGAATTGCCAAGTAACTGAGAAACAAAATCATATATATAGATTTCAATGAAGTGGTCATTATTCATCGACGCAAATGGGTTTAGACTAAGTTTCGCATGCCCGTACGGCAGAGTTTCATTTGTATTATCAATTCTGCTTGGCCCGCATGGACTTTGTCAGAGTTGCAACGGAGTTTGTATAGTCCACTTCCATCTACCAGATGTGAATAATCGTTTAGTTCAAAAGTCTGCGCAGATGTAACCATTTACGGAAAACAAACGCTGCACAGCGCGAAAAATAAAAAAACATATATTTATTTTCATTTACACCAGATTTGTTGTGGTGTCATTCATTTTGTCATGGTGTATAAACATGTTTTCTGGGAAATCACCCAAAACATTCTGAATATACCAACTCGTAGGTAATCTTTGTAAATCAATCTTCAAATTAAATCTGTAAATCAAATTTCTTTGCGTCTACGAAATGAAACTTTCTGGATTGTATACAGTAATAAAATGTGCAAAATAATAATGAAAAATGCGGGAGAGTCCCATCTGTTTTATTCACCAAAGAATAAATTTCTTCCGCATAACTTTTCACATTAAAGTGATAACATCGATAAATGTGGCATTTTTAAAGTTTTAAAAAGAGACAACTTTTTAAATAATTTTTTTTTGTTATGAAAAAGATACTGATGTTATAATTATAATTGAAAGGGGGATGTTCTTACGTACTGACCGCACTTAGGCCGTTCATATTGCTTATCCCTTGTTTCATCTTATTTCTCTTTGACAGTAGGGCCCAGCTAGTAATATATTTCTGTAGTGTTTTGTAAAAAAGGGCTTATGACAAGAACTGATTAAAACTGTTTCATACAAAACGCTAAATATTTTTCTTGTTAAGGTAGAGTGTCAAAAATCTAGCGATGTTTTTTCATCTTTTAGTATTAATTGTACTTATTAAACCTATGTGGTCTCGACTAGCAAGCCGAAGATCGCGGGTTCAAACCCCGGCGTATGCAAGTAAATTTTATGGGATGAGTTTTATTTTTATTTTATTTTATTTGGAAAACCAACAGTTATAATAATTACAAAGTATGGTGTATAAGTGTTAATTATTTAACCAATAATAGGTTTTCACTTAAGTATTTTTTTAATTATTTAGTGAATATATAATATTTATGTAAGAAAAAAAGTTAGTATAGGGATGGGATGGGGAAGGGAGGAGTATGGGATGGATCTAGTCTGTGTAATGTGTAGCATGTACGTAATAAAAAATAAAAATGATAATATAATTATTTATTGATTTTAGGTTTGAAACTGTGGGGTGCTGAGTTAAATAAGTCTAATTCACTGTATGAAGTATTAAAATTGTATGAAGCACGGTGAATAAAAGCATTATGTTTTGAGTTCGTGTTACATTGAGGGATGTTTAATGTGTGATTTTGTCTGGTTTGTCTGATGGGTACTCTTAATTGAATTCTTTCTAGTCATTCCGGGCAATCTATCACAGAGGTGGCATTTTTTTTGTAAAAATAGTTTTAGTTTGATGAGTTTGTTTTAGTTCACAATTTATTCATTTAAAATAATGAATAGTATACTTGCGGCACGTTACAGAGACCACCATTCAGAATTTAAACGTTGCTTAAAATGGATTTAGCCAAGTTAGGTGACCTTACATGAATAGCCAGAAACTTCCTCACCTTCTTCTTCCCCATCTCCTTCCACCTCTCCACTACCTTACGCCTCACAACATACCCCAATTGGGGATGCCATAGTCTTATTGGCTCCAGGCGGTTGAGAGTAATTGGGTCTCTTGTGCGGTATTCACATAAAAAACTGAAGCGTTTAAACCAAAATCAGTTTTTAATTATTGAAAAGAATATTACCGATTCCTAAACGAAAATTTGAAACAGAAACATTTAAAAAAAAGATTTGGTCACATCTAGGACTTGAACTCAGGACCCTTGCCTTGCCGGGGCGCCGCTCTATCGACTGAGCTAATGGGACCCTGTCTCCTACATAAAGATAGCAGCCAATAAAAATATGCGGTAAAAAAATGAAGAATTGGTAGTTCTTATTCGAAGTGTGACACAGTTTAATATGACCAAAGGAGATAGGGTCCCATTAGCTCAGTTCATGGTCTTCAGTAATTAAATATTACAATTTGAGATTTTACTCATAAGTTATAAGTTAAAATAATAAATCAGTTTGTTATTTGAAGCGAAATCGAATCTATTTAAAGCTTTTAATTTTGAAACATTGAAAACAGTGAAAAATGATTACTTTTATGTGATGGATTACCACATGAAATTGGTTTCGAACAAACAATTTTTACGATTTATGTTTGGCCACGCAGATTGTAGCATTTTCGTGTTATTGAAATTCCTCAATCACAATTGTTTTAGCATATGATTAAAAGTATTAAATTTCACACTGTTATGAGTTTAAAAATGTTCTTTTGAGGTTAATTTTGCCTGGAATAGTTGTTTGCATAAGTATGTTGTGCTAGTAACAAAATGTGCGTTTGTTTAAATGTGGTGATTTCAAACAAAGTTCATACAGAATAATAATAAATTATTGAAAGAACACAATACCAACAAATCTGAACGTTACACGATACAGAACGAGATGGTCTAAACTGGGAATCGAACCCAGGATCTCTGTCTTACGGGACAACGTCTTTATACACTCAACCACTGGGTCCTAATTATTATAGTCATATTTGCCGATCTCATATTTTATATTCAAAATTACCAATATTAATCTCGTAACTAATTTTTCACATATTTTTGACAGCTATCTTTTTAAATGTTCTCAAAGTGTTAATGAATTGGTTTGTAACCTAGATAGTGTCTTGGATACACATATCCGATTTTTATTTATATGGGATTTTTATTTATAATTGTCTAGATGAATATTTAATTTTTATTGGTACAACTTTAGGTAATTTAAATTTTGAAGGTTATATATATCAATGTAAACTATTATCAAAGAAGAAGATAATGCAGGGTTTTCCAATAAGAGGTGTTATTTTGATATTCAATCGTAAAAGATCAATGGTTTTGTTGCTTGTGTGGCACGTAGCGCCGTCTTGTTGAAATTAAACGTTGTCCAGATCAATACCATCCAATTCCGGCCATAAAAAATCATCAATCATCATCTTTCGATAGCGCAATACATTCACCGTAACTGTTGCTCCAGCCTTATTTTCGAAAAAGTAAGGTCCAATGACTCCGCCGGACCATAAACCGCACCAAACAGTCACACGTTGAAGATAGAGAGGCTTTTCAACAATAATTCTTGGGTTTTCCGAGCCCCAGATGCGACAATTTTGCTTGTTGACTAAGCGACCGAGGTGGAAATGGGCCTCATCACTCAAGATGATTTGCATTTGATTCACTCAAGTGAATTTTAATAATTTCAATGCGTTGTTGAAGCGTGTATCGTTACATTTTTATTAATGGCGTAGTTTCTACTTGTCAAATGTCAAAAAATGACAGCTTCAAAAGTAACACCTACCGAAATAGCGGGCTATTCAAAATAACACTCCTTACTGGAAAACCCTGTACTAAAAAAACCAAACGAAACATGAAACAGAACAAGACATAGAAAGTAAAAAGATAACGGTCTCAGGCCGAAAAAAGATAGAAATATGGGAAAAAATAGTTGCAAGATTCTATTGTTAATTCTGAATTTGAAACAAGAGATAGACAAATATGAAGTTTAATAATAAGGTCCCAATGGTCGAGTAGATAAATACGTTGTCCCGCTAAGACAGGCATCCTGGGTGCGATTCCCAGTTGAGACCGTTTTTTATTATGTTATCTTATTCTTCAATGATATATTACATTGATAAGTATATCTCTCAAAAGTTAAACAAAAGTTGTTCTTTACTTTGTGGCTCGTCATAATTTACAATAAAATATATAAATTTGTTCTAATAAAAATATTGAGTTATGTCAATATCAAGTTGGTTGCATTCGTATTGTAAAATAATTTATAATCAATGCGTTGTGCTGATTTTCCTAAAATAAATATTAGGTCCAACCAATTTACACGACTGTGAATAATAAGCCTATATCACCGCAAACAATTTTTCAATAACTATTAACTTGATTTGTACGACACTATAAACATCGATGATTGTGTTAAAACTTGCCGACGTAAACACATTTTGACAAACAAATTATGTTCTGATGGCTTTTATAAAAAACGATGTCTTGCAACTTTAATAAACACTTGAATTTATATTAAATAACAAAACAGTGATGAGAATTGTTAAAAGTCTTAATTTGAAATCGTTTATAAGGAACGACCAAAGTTATTATCTTTTGAGATTGATTTACACCACATTTTTTTACCACCTTTTTTTTTTGTTTTTTAAGGTTTCGTATGTATTTTCGAGAACACCATCATTCATACCTGTATTTTGCGTACTCAATATAAAGTAACTTGAATGTGCCGAAAAGTCCTCGTTGTAGAAGTGATTGTAGGTTTACCTGTAACAAAATAAAATATTCTTTGTAATCTGTCATCAAATTTATTTGTGATATGGACAATATATATTGGCAAAAGTGATAAAGTTTATTAAATTATACATGGTTAATGTAACTATTACATAGTTCCATTCAGAATCATCAATTTTGCCTGGGCTGAGAATGGTAAAAAATATTAAATTATTTTCTACAACTTTCCCTGAAATCTACATTTGGTGCGCCTGAAAAAACGAGTTCCCGCAAAATTCTTAGCACCAAATTCAAAATCGCAGAAATTGCGTGAAGCGTCAAGGAATTTATACATTTTCACGCTCCTAAATACATTAAATTGTTTAATCAATCTGTCATATTTTAAAGAAAAGTGGTTGGTACCCAGGCACGTACTTAAGCTAGGCCAAATCAAGGACAAGCATTTTCTTGAATGGTTTCCTAGAATTATTTTCATGCTCCATATGAATCGGTCTATGTAAAGAAAATTGAACATAAATTGGTTTATCGTCATACTACTGCTAAATGTTTATTTTACGGAGAAAAAAATATTTCATAAGCTATCTTAATTACTAAATGAAGTTTCGCAAATGTTTTTTAACTAACTAACCATCATGCCTTTTCTCCACAGGGGTAGGCAGATATGATGGACCGCCAAACAACTCGGTCTTGGTACACACTCCATGCCTTATTCACATTCATACATACTCTTCTATTATTCTGACTCTTGACATGGCCCGACTCAAGTATCTGATTCACTTGATCGTGCCATGTCTTCTTCGGGCGTCCTCGACTTCTGCTACCATTCACATTTGCGTCATTTCGCTCAATCGCTCTACAAGCCCAAACCATCTAAGCGTTCCTTTCTTAATCTTACTCACTACGCTTACATTAGCCTCGCATTTTATGGTTTTACCACACATACGCCTCGGAGATCTCATTTCTACAGCATTTAGTGGAATGCTGTAGATTGATTCATAATCTTAACAAATTAATAAATCAGTAATAATGGTAATAAAAAGGAAGAATGTGTGTTGAGGGATAAAGAGAAATTTCGATAACCAGAATTATATGCTTATAATTTCATAAAAGATTATATCACGCTAAAAAAATAATAAATTACTTTTGTATGTTAGTAAGAAATCATGAAAAGTGTGGTTATTTTTAGTAGGGGGAATATGTTGTGATTGCGTCAGTAATAGGTGAATTAATGACACTTTTAGAAGCCAACACTAAATGTGCCATATTAATACTACAGGAAACTGTACACTTGGCGAATTTTTCGTTTAGGTTCTCTGTAAGTATTGCGCCTTTGTGAGTATTACCCCGTAGAGAGAGCCACTGTAAACACAAGTCTTACTGAAAACAGCGAAATGAGTTGATTTAAATGTATATCGCACGTTGGCGCCAAAACACAATTTAGCTGGGAAACTGAGTAGGAAAATAGAGGGGTTCGAAAAAGCTTTGAGATTGATTGCAGATTGATAAATTGACAGGCAGAAGTAATGTGTTGTGGAAGTGAAGTAATAAGTCAAATTTGAGGCTTTTAAAAGGAGAGAAAGTCGAAATTCGTATCAGGAAACGAGAAATTTTTATCAATAATAACATAAACAGAAGGATTTATGCTTGACATTCAGGATAGAGTCATTAATACTAAAAATTAAATTAATCATATAATCAAAGATACAAATCAAATTGATGATTTATGTAGAAAATGTTTGGCTTTTCCTGAAAGTATAGAACACATTATATCGGGATGTTCTATATTAGCACCGTCTGAGTATACATTTAGACACAATCAAGTTTTAAAAATAATTCACCAAAGTTTGGTAATTAAACATAACTTGATTGACTGCTGTAATATAATACCATATTATGAATACGAATCAAATTCATTTTTAGAAAACGAATTTTATAAAATATATTATGATAAAACTATACTAACAGACCGAACGATTAATCATAATAGACTCGATATAGTTTTACATGACAAAATTAAAAAAAAAATAACTTATATATCATTGATGTCGCTATTCCAAATTTCTGTAATATTCAAAAATCTGTTAATGAAAAAATAAGAAAATACACAGATTTAGGAAATGAGATAAAAAGAATTTGGCATTCTCAGACTATAATAATATTACCATTCGTTATTTCGGCTACTGGCATTATACCTAGTTCTCTCATTAAAAATTAAGGCGTATTAGATTTATCAAAAAAAATATATATAAAAATGCAAAAATCAGTCATTTTTAATACATGTAGGATAACGAAAGATTTTTTAAATATTTTTGTTGAGGGATCAGTAGGATTTATAGGCCCTGATTGGAGTTCTACCGAGCCGAACCCTCTGATATGAAAATATCTGGAGTCGGTGAATTATTTTCCCATTTGATCTCTGGTGAGTTGACGTGTTGTTCTTGTATTGTTTTGTATTTATTTTGCTTATATAATGCACTTGCATAATGTTGATTGACTAGATGATCATTTGTGGAAAAGTGTGTGGAAGGGTTTAGTTTTTCCTATGGGGAGGATTTAACCCGGACATAAAATCGGATTATAAAAAAAATAAATTATTATAAATACCGGAAAGTCCAATTATGTCCTATATCCTGTATCTAAATTTCGCTAATAAACAATTAGTAAATGTTAATTGATAGTTAATCTCAAGTGACCTACAAGGTAAGTATGATATTGTATATTTTCTCCATATATAGTTATAATAGATAACGTAGATCATTGTAGAAATGTATTATATATTTGTACAGCGCCACAAATCATCCAAATATTATTATTATTATTCTTTTCTCTAATTTTGTATGTAATATCTTAAATCTCACTCCCAAAACACGAAAATTTCTCAATTACGGAGGTATTAATTAAATGAACAGCTTAGAACTTGTTATTTTTTTCATTGTTTAAATATCTCGGATTTTCATTTTATATTATTTTATTTATTTATTAATTTTCAGGAAATCGATAGTTTACATTTATTTCAGTTTGTACATAAGTATTATATAGCGAAAATAAAACAAATAATTTTTTCTTTTTATATAACCGAATCATTGAATTTTTTACCAGGTGTTTAAAAATATTCTGTTTTTCTTCTTATTTTAGACACTACACACTTAATTAATTCTTCTCCATCAATATTTATCTAAATTTAACATTTCCTAATTTTATGACAATAACATGTCACCTACCTTAGAACATGTCACACCTAGTGAGGTGGGTAATGTAAAAAATACATTTAACTTATCATCGTTTTACAGGTGTTTTTCGATATCTGTCTCACTAGGATACCTGTGTCAGGACAGACGTATTGGATACAAAAATGTGTGTATACATATTATTTGATACATGCATAACTATAACTAAAGTATAAATTAAGTTGTATACATTTTAAACCGTGAAGACATAATAGAAATAGATTATATAGATATTTACTTATGGTAACTTATAACGGTTATCTCTTTTTTGTATGAAAATTTATTAATTAAGCAGAGTTTTCCAATAAGAGGTGTTATTTTCGTTAAAGATCAATGTTTCGATGCTTGTGTGGCACGTAGTGCCGTCTTGTTGAAAGTAAACGTTGTCCAAATCAATACCATCTAATTCCGGCCATAAAAAATCATTAATCATCTCCTAATAGCGCAATCCATTCACCGTAACTGTTGCCCCAGCCTCATTTTCAAAAAAGTAAGATCCAGTGACTCCGCCGGACCATAAACCGCACCAAACAGTCACACGATGAGGATAGAGAGGCTTTTCAACAATAATTCTTGGGTTTTCCGAGCCCCAGATGCGACGATTTTGCTTGTTGACGAAGCCACCGAGGTGGAAATGGGCCTCATCACTCAAGATGATTTGAATTTTATTCACTCAAGTGAATTTTAATAATTTTAATGCGTTGTTGAAGCGTGTATCGTTCCATTTTTATTAATGGCGTAGTTTCTACTTGTCAAATGTTAAAAAATGACAGCTTTTAAAGTAACATCTACCGAAATAACGGGCTATTCAAAATAACACCTCTTATTGGAAAACCCTGTATTTCAATAAACGCCGATTTATCGGCACTGATTTTTTTGCAAATAGAAACTAGGAACTTAACTTTGCTTACAAATAAATGGCATGTCCACAAACTTGATATAATTCATTCGAGATCATTCTACCAGTCTATTCGATTCATCAGACTTGGCCGACCTGTTCGTGAGTTACTGTTACATCAAGAAAAATACATTTATTTGTGAATTTATTATCATTTACTGCTTTTATTATTAAGAGTTTAAATATATTTGTGAACTAAAAAATTAGGGTCTAGAATAGCGGTCTGCAACCCTTTTGAAGCTGCGATCCCAAAATCAAAGAACGGCTTTTCAGCGACCCCAGAAGAAAAATACATATTACAATTTTACAGGGCACACAAAGTTGGGGCAGATGGAGGTCAAGATAAAAGCTGGTTCTTGCTGTTTTTCATTATTTTATACACAATTTTTCTCTATTGGTAGGCGAGGGGACAGAAATTTTTATTTAAATAAAACCAGCAATTAATTCAAATTTTATTCAATAAATTAAATTGGTATGAATCTTGTGCCTGCACACTTTGAGTCAGCAAATTGATTTTTGACTATATATTATTAGAAATAGCCACTCTCAATTCTGGTTCGATGTTGAAGTGATATTTAGTTTTTATTACAGTCAATGCGCAAAAAGCTGTATTACACGGGTATGCAGGTTCCATGATAACTCAACACAGTGACAATTCAACACACTTTTAAAAAGTGATATAAAGTCATTAGAAACGATGAAATTTTTTTTTTTAACCTAACCAAACCTAACCTAACCTACATAACCCAGTTAATAAAGTTTTTTTTCATCACTTTCCATGACTTTATGTAACTTTTTAAAGATGTGATGAATTATCATTGTGATGATTTATCCTGTTACCGTAGATGCAAATGGTAGTAATTACATCTGTGATTTTGGATTAGGATCGATTGTTTCACAAAATTTGAACAATCAAAATTCAAAGTTAATATTCAAGTTCTGTGGCAGTCCTATGCAAGTTCTGTTACTTTACAATTACGGTGAAACAATTGGCCCATGGTGAAATAATAACAGAACTTGAATTTTAACTGTAAAATCTGCCGCTCATTTTCTTTAAAATTTAACTTTATCTTATGGATTCCTAATTAATTATTTATCAGAGAAGATAACAATTCTACAATTCGATTACTACAAAATATTTAATTATTGAAGGGTTGAGCGGTTCCCGGGCAAGGCAAGGGTCCTGGGTTCAAGTCCGTAGATGTGACCGTATCATTTTCTGATTTTCCTGTTTCAAATTTTTGTTTGCGAATCGCTAATATTTTCTTCAATAATTAAATATTACAATTAGAGGTTTTATTCATTAAGGCGATGCACAACGTAGCAATGCAAAATCATGTGTTTTTGGTTTGAAAATTTGGTCGCCTAGAAATGTTTCAGATGCTTTAAATAAATACCGCGAGTATAATACATCTTGGACTTTGAAATAATCGAGTATTTTTTACATAAGTCTTTTTATAAGCCCAGAAAAAATAATTTATAAGGCATATGAAAACTGCTTTAAAGTTCAAAATTTCCTACTTACGAACCCATTTTCGGTTATGGTTTTATTGTATAATGTGGAAAATTAAGTTATTTATAAAATGAACGGAAAAAATTTAAATATTTATGCCTGAACATCCACAAAATAAAATAAAAGGCACTATTTGGCAATGTTTTTTTCTCGCCTAAACCAAAACAGCTGGATGGTGTTAAGCGGGAATTTAAGCCTTATCACCATCTACGTAAGGAGTGTTATTGATGGCAGCTCGATTCAAAATATTACACGACGTAGTGCATCGCTTTAAGTAATTTGAAAAAAACAAAACCATATATTAACTTTTTTGGCGACCCTATTATTATGTCACGACCCCATACCACGTCATTCATGAATAAAATTCCTGACGTTTGCGGCGGAGGAGATGTTCCTTAAAACGCCATTGGGAAAGTGGGGGGGAAGAGGGGGGTGGGTGGATAAAATTGTCCCTCACGCAGATCATAATTTTGTTGTATTATTTTACCATGGTGAAGGCCAGTTTATTATATAAAGCGATATTTACGGTATTTTTCCATAATGATCCATCAAAAAGTAAAACTTTTTTACGGCAATTATTTATGATTTTTCTTGCCAAACATATTTTTCAGCACATTTTAACGAGTCATAATTTGTACCGATAAGTAAGATTTTCATCTCGTAGGCGTAAAGTTATAAATTTTATCGTTAATTTATGGCCCTGTAAAATATGTTGTTGTGCTTTTAATTTTTCACTTTAACGTGAAACTATTATATCACGTTTTTTTCAGTAATTTGAGGAGAGTGCCAGTTTTTTCATTTTGTTTTCTGGCGTATTTAATATGGCCTAAAACACATTTTAACTTTGTCAGTTAGGCTTAGTTCGATTAAAGAATATTTTAAGAGAAAATTAAGTCTCATGAGTAATTTACTCAAGCAGTACACATCAAAGCAAACTAAGCAAAAAACACTAAGATTAAGCACTGGAGACGAATGGCGAGAGACGTTCAGGTCAAAAGTAACATTACAAGTTGCAGATTACAAGATAAATTCTTACAGCCTCACTAATAAAAAATCACTTTTTACCTCTAAACAATATTTTATTTACATATGAAGACAACATAAGTTATAATTTTTAGAAATATAATTATATATTCTAATTTTTTTATTTTAAACGAGATAAAATGTCAGGTATTAGTTTTATTGCAGATTCCCTAAATCAAAGGAATGTGTTTTCTAAAATTCGTATTTTCTAGAACTCTACAACGTTTGGAGTAAAATTTTTGAAACTTTAAAAAATGTTTTAATATAATTTAAATATTCCAATTTTTAAATAATAACAATAAAAATTATGTAACAAATAATTTTATTTAGTTTTTAAAATGATATTTGTATTTAACAAAATTATTTTACTTAAGCTTTAAGCACGTTTAAATTACGTTGGAAATATTCTGAAATCCGATGAGAAAATTGAAGTTTATATAACATGGGTACACACCTGTTTGGTTGTATAAAAAATGGATATATCTTTTCATGAACTATTTTAATGTCAGTTACTAGGTCTTCTACTAGGTTTTTACATACACGGTTGTTTATCAATTGTATAAAATTTACACCACTTTTATAAGTAACGCTGTACATGTCCGTCCTATGGTATTTTATATAGCAAATTCAGTGAAAAAGTTACGGGGGTGATAATGTTTCTTGTCTGCATTAAATATAATATTCGATCCTAAAAAAACACTGGGATTAACAGATTTTTTACTCCCAAAGTTAATATGAAACGAATCTGTTAAAGTTTTATGATAATTCGTGCTTTTTGTTTACGCGCACGGACATGAATTTATCGAGACTTAAAACAAACGATGTAATTATATTTTTGCAAGAGGAGGAAAATATGGTTTAACGGTTTGCGCAGGAGAATTTTTAATCATTACTCGTACACTCGCATTTTATTCAGAGAGAAAGAGATTTCAAGAGAATGTACATTTTAATTATGCATCATAAATAATTCGTTTGTAATGTGGAAAAATATTGTACTTGTTGAATGGTTGTAAATAATGACAGAAAAAAGTAATTTATTTAAGTGATAGAACTAACGTTTTATAAAATATTATCGACATGGTATTTTTGCAGTTTGTTCGATAATGGCAAATATTATTATAGGCAGCTCGTTTAGAGTTGACTCAAACACCAGAATCATACTTAGAATTGTGTGTACTGGTGCATATCCAGATAGTGATCTCTTTGCCAAACGTCACTAAGAAACATTCCTTTGACATGCTTACTCCAAACCATGTAGAATCTTCCCGATTGATCACAATAAAAATTAAAATCAATATCAATCACAGTCTACCAAGAAACTTAGAAACTTTCCATATTCCTTTTCAATCCCAATCCCAATCTTCTGCGCGAATTTGTCGACTCCGTCAAGATTCCGGACATATTTAGCAATAACCTCCAGAACTTTATAGATTTCTTGAATCTTTTATTGTCACTTAACTTCACTTGACACAAACATTATTGTTTCTAGTTTTTTTGGTTCACATATTTACTGTTTTATTTTTACTTAGTATTTTATACTGTTATTGGACGGTTGGTGTATATGGTTTATTATTTATTTGTATTTTTTATGATAAATAAAATAAAATAAATACATACACGGTTATTGGCGAGAAAGGGAGAAATAATAACCTTTATTACATCGATTTTGAATCAACGAACATTTTTTAAGTTACTTATTTGAAAATATTTATAATGTGTTAACTTAATAACACAAAGTATTTTAAATTTGACTGGAATATTCAGCGTTTGACGGGGAAAGCAGAAATTTAAAATAAAAATCAACCATTAAAAAAAACATACAAAAGTTAACCTAACCTCGATTGTTAAGTTAACCTCGATACAGGTTTAGTCCTAGTGAGTTTAATTTTTATGGAAAAAAAACGTGATTTATTTATAATGAGATGCAATAAATAAATAAATAAATAAAGTATTTTTATTAATAGCACTATTTATAAAACATTAATCAAACCAAAATAAAAAAAAAAATTATAATAATTTTTTTTTGGTTTGACTAAGGATTGCACTTTTCCCCAAACTAGTTCTTAACTGCACTGAACTTTTTTTTTTTTTTTGTTTTACTCAGAATTGAACTGTCTTCCCCAAGGACTGACTAAAATGAGCAAACCTCAGTATTACTTAAGTAAAATCCTATTTGGATGGTACCGATATTTATTTCATTAACTGCTGTACATTTTTATCGTTCATTTTTATATTTTAAAATGCTGTAAAATTTTATATTCTATATTTTATCAAAGAAATGAGCCTGTGCGCGTGTCTGTGTGCATAAGTACAACTAAAAATATATATATATATTTTTTTTTTAGTGAATACCTCACAAGAGTCCCAACTGCTCCCGTCTGGAGCCAGTGAGACTATGGCATCCCCAATTGGGGGATGTTGTGAGGCTGAAGGTAAGTGGGGAAGGGAAAGAGGAAGGTGGGGAAGTACCTGGCTATTCAGATCTAGTCACTAAACACGGCTAAAGCCATTTGGAGCAACGTTTCAATTCTGAATGGTGGTCTTACACCAGGGCGATACTGGTAGTATCTTCCACTCTGGAACGTGCCGCAAATATACTATATATTATTTTAATTAATTAATTGTGAAATAACACAAATTAATCAAATAAAATTTATTTGCGCACGCCGGGTTCGAACCCGCGACCTTCGGAATGGCAGTCCAATGCGTTACCACTGGACTATGCCGGCCTAGTTGATAGAATGCATTGTCATCGACAACCGAGTTTATCTGCCGAGTTTTAGCTCGATCGGATGTCGGGAAGTGGGTTAATTTACAATTTATTTATTCATTCATTTAATCAAGAAAACAAAATTGAAATTCAAATAATCATTTGTTTCTCAATCATTCAAATAATCATTTGTTTCTCACTCATTCAAATAATCATTTGTTTCTCACTCATTCAAATAATCATTTGTTTCTTACTCATACAAATAATCTTTTTTTCACGACACCATACTGCTTGGCCAAGATTTTATTATTTACACACCTTTAGGAAAATGTCGTAGACAACGTCATAAAACCAGTCATTTCAGGAAAAACGTGGCATTCCGAAAATCAACTACTTTCCGGAAATTTAACATCTTAAGGGGACGACAGACACTGCCGCGTCGTTTTAACGATCGTCATTAAGGACACTCCCCCACACTCGTATATTTCAGTTGTTTTTTCGGGACATTATATGACCAGAGCACTGAACGAAAAACCTTTAGAAGTGTAATCAATACGAATTGTTAACAAAACTCATGCAAACTAAACCATGTATACCGTACCGTATACCACTAGACCACGCTAGGCCGGCATGGTCTAGTGGTATACGCTTTTGACTACAGATCCGAAGGTCGCGGGTTCGAACCTGGAGGGCGATTCTCGTTCTTTTAGCCTTAAGCTAAATGATAGCATTCGTCAACGACTGCTATCGTTTGCGAAAGATAGCTGTCCGTCGCTTGCAACATCTTTTCTTAACTATTAAGCGATTCTCGTTCTTTTGATATCCTTACAAGTTCGATTTTGGAGAGACCTAGTAAAAAATCCTAAAGAAGCGTGGCTAAGAAATTGTTAAGAGATTATTGAAAACACAAATTGGTGAAATATAATTAAGTGACGCAAGGTTTCTAACTAAAACTTAAAAAAACAAATACTTTGTATTATAATGCATTTTAATAACTGCTTATTTTATTTATGAATGACATAAATAAGCCATTTATCGAAGATTTACGTTTTGTAAAAAGGTACCTACCTCGCTGGATAGTAATGACTTTTTTACAGATTCACCACTTCTAAAGTGACGTTTGGTGTCGAACTAACGTCGCTAACTGTCACCCAAGTTGATTTATGTTGTCAACGTTTTCGTGTTCGTTTGCTAATTAACTTGACAAAATTGTTTAAAATGAGGTAAGCAAAAGCTATATGTTGTAAGTAAAAGCATGATATCATTTAGATGCTTTTCACCCCAGACTGAAACGGAATTAACAACGTATTATGTCTGTGTACAATTGCATTTTTAGGTCAAAAAGTGAGACAGCTATTTTATTATTATCTTTCGTGTACATCATTGTGTTTGAAACCTAAGAATAGTGTGTAATAGTTACATGTCATCAATTGTCGTAAAATTCAATTTCAGTGTGCAGCAACAGAGTGGCACGGTCAAGACAATTCGATAAATGCTGCTGGCGGATCCATGACAGCCGAGCCAATCTTTTAAAATGGAGACGACATTTAAAACCTAGGAGATTAATTAAATAATGCTGCTCCACACAAGACTATAATCCAATGGCAAAAAGTAAGTTTATTTATCCACTTTGAATAGTGCCTGTTCGACAATGTGTAGTCAATTGAAGGACTAGATGTGCCCAAAGTCCTTCCCAATGACGATGTACGTAGTTTATTTATGTTTTATGGTGCTATATCATGTTTAACAAGTACACAACTGATATTGTGTGTCGAAATGCATAGCGGTTAAACACAAGATACCTTTGGCAGAGAGGATATGCCGAGTCAAAATACCTGATATGTGTATACACAAATTTATTTGTTAGTTTATATAATATGTTTTACTAAATAATCAAATTTCATAAGATACAATTTGATACGTTTATTTATTTCATAGAGATCTCTTCTTGCACGTGGATGTCGCTGATGAGAGTGATGAGCCTCCTGTACTTGTAGAGATGCTAGCGGTAGAGATGCAGTGGAGTGTTGGGTGAATACCCCGTGACAAGCCCACAGTAGACAGACCTCCCCCTCCCCAAGCCAGCCAAGGAGAAGACCTCGATTCGTAGCAGGTAATTCTTTATACAAATAAAGTAGCTTCACGTCCATTTAATCTACGTTCGCAGGAAAACCACAGGTTAGTTTTACCCTACTGATGACCGATCATTGCGATAGTAATACTGCTCAGTACGAGAGGAACGGCAGTTTTGGACATTTGGTTCACGCACTCGGTCGACCGGCTGGTGGTGCGATGCTACCATCCACAGGATTAGGCCTGAACGCCTCTAAGGCCGTATCCCGCCTAGGCAAATCGGGCGGTGATACGTGATGTGAGTTCCGCGAGTCGAAAGGCTCTCTAAACAATGTGACATCTATCAGACGGAGGCCCCCGTCCGCGGGGGCCTCCGTCGAAGCCCGACGAGGCGAGGCGAGCACTGCGCAACGTGGTTAAATGTCCCGGCGCGATGGCGCCCCGCCTCTGACCAAGCTTAAGTTCGACGTCGGAACTCGGAATCGTCCGCAGACGACCTTCGTACCTGGCAGGGTGTTGTGCCCGGTAGAGCAGCGTCATGCTGCGATCCGTTGAGACTCAGCCCTACGCCAAGAGATTCGTCCGATCGTCTCCACGGAGCGTCGGCCCCCCCATACTGCTGCTGTTTGCGGCCTAGCGCGAGCGAGCGTGTTATTTAAATTATATTTTATAATGTTCGTTAGATCAATTAAAAATTATTAGAGATATCAATTTAATAGTTATTAAATTTTTCAGACCGAAACGAGAGCAGAGCTGATGAGAAGCTGATGGATTAGCAGAACAGCGCTATGTTGGTGAAGAAAACTGGTTCATCGATTCTGCTTATCCTGCGTGGATTGTGCTACACGACGTATGAATTTATAATTCGGGTCGCTCATGCAGACTCATACACATATTCTTTTTGTTTTTAAATCGAATATTATATATCAATATCTTTGAACTAAATATAATGTTTCCCGTTCTATGATTAAATTTATACGACGAGAATGCCAACATTTTTATAAATCCCAACCAGGAATTATTAGATTCCTGGTCAAATAAAATTTTACACGCAAAAAACTTCAATTATCTCAACCAAACGTATGTTGACAAATTTTCGTCAAACAAATGGTTGAGTATTGGAGAGTTGAGCGCAGAAATAGAAGGATTTATGCTTGCCATTCAGAATAGAGTCATTAATACTAAAAATTATAGAAAGCATATAATCAAAGATACAAATCAAATTGATGATTTGTGTAGAAAATGTTTGGCTTTTCCGGAAACTATAGAACATATTATATCGGGATGTTCTATATTAGCATCGTCCGAGTATACATTTAGGCACAATCAAGTTTTAAAAATAATTCACCAAAATTTGGTAATTAAACATAACTTGATTGACTGCCGTAATATAGCACCATATTATGAATACGAACCAAATTCATTTTTAGAAAACGAATTTTATAAAATATATTATGATAAAACTATACTAACAGACCGAGCGATTAGTCATAATAGACCCGATATAGTTTTACATGACAAAATTTAAAAAATAACTTATATCATTGATGTCGCTATACCAAATTCCTGTAATATTCAAAAATCTGTTAGCGAAAAAATAAGAAAATACACAGATTTAGGAAATTAAATAAAAAGAATTTGGCATTCTCAGACTATAAAAATATTACCATTCGTTATTTCGGCTACTGGCATTATACCTAGCTCTCTAATTCAAAATTTAGGCGTATTAGATCTTTCAAAAAAATTATATATAAAGATGCAAAAGTCTGTCATTTTGAATACATGTAGGATAACAAAAGATTTTTTTAATATTTATGTTGAGGGATCAGTAGGATTTATAGGCCCTGTTAGAAGTTCTACCGAGCCGAACCCTCTGATATGAAAATATCTGGAGACGGTGAATTATTTTCCCATTTGATCTCTTGTGAGTTGACGTGTTGTTCTTGTATTGTTTTGTATTTATTTTGCTTATATAATGCACTTACATAATGTTGATTGACTAGATGATCATTTGTGGAAAAGTGAGTGGAAGGGTTTAGTTTTTCCTATGGGGAAGATTTAACCCGGACAACAAAATCGGAAGCATATATAATTTGTTGTGTACTTGTTTTTGTTGAAAAATTATTTATAATTATGTGTTGTCAATAAAACGTTTATTATGTACTACATGTCATGAATTATTTTTCCCTATGAGCTATGAGTTTTCCTATTTCATGCCGGAGTTCCATAACACAAGGAACGCAGCTTCACCACTTTGCATTTACATCCAAGGTAACCAAGTTCGGATCACAAATCTGAAATGTTCATTTTTTATTATAATATGACTTTCTTGTGCATATGAAGATCTCACCATTTGCACGTTTAAGGAGCGATTCCCGTGATGATTGCAGTACATATATTCCTGTACTGCAGTACCAACGATAGCTATACGAGTGCAGTCAATTGCTACTATAGTACCAGGGAAAGGATCACCGGACTGCTCAAATATTTGTTTGGCTTTTTGCCTATCTGCAGCAGTCAAAGGAAATTTAACCCACGTCTGGAGTAGTGTGTCGTTGATAGCCGATGAAACATTTAATATGCATCGGCTAACCGACGACCGACAGACAGCCAAGCCCCACTCAGACAGTCCATGCTTTCTTCTCGGTTGTAAGATAGGGGATAACGAGTTCATTAGATATTCTGAATAAATTCAGGAACTCTGTTTGCCCCATTTCCATGGGATTTTGGGCGTCTCTTAAGATACGGAAAGGGATTCTTATTTCGTTGTGGTAAACTTCAAAACCCACAATTTCCAGCACCAGCCCTGCAGCCATTTTATCTGAAACTTATTATTATTTATGTAGAAATCCTCAATGGTATGTGTAGTTTATTGTAAATTAAATCACTTATCTGGCTTTCGACATGTTACGTACTTTACAAACATCGCAATTACCTTATTCAATTCATTTAATAGCATTATTGTGCCACAAACAAGTCACTAATCATGTTTACAGTCAATACTTACGATAATATTAAGTTTTCTCTTGTTAAAACTACGCAAATATTGCTAATTGTCAAAACGTCACAATTAAATGAAGCAAATTCTCCGCAAACGCTAGCGTTCGGCCGCCGAAAGACAGGTCTAGGGGTACCCTTCGCGTAAGGCTAAAAGTTTTGGCGCGCAATCGAAAATCTAAGGATTCCATCTGTCATCGAGAGAACCGGAATCGCTTCATACGAATAAACCGAGAAAAATCGTTAATTTGAATGTAAGGACGATTTTAGTGTCGTTAAGTAGAACGAGAATCGCCCTCCTGGCGTGCGCAAATAAATTTTATTTGATTAATTTGTGTTTTTTCACAATTAATTAATTAAAAATAATATATAGTATATTTGCGGCACGTTCCAGAGTGGAAGATACTCTCAGTATCGCCCTGGTGTAAGACCACCATTCAGAATTGAAACGTTGCTTGAAATGGCTTTAGCCGTGTTTGGTGACCAGATCTGAATAGCCAGGTACTTCCCCACCTTCCTCTTCCCCATCTCCCTCCCCTCCCCAATACCCTCAGCCTCACAACATACCCCAATTGGGGATGCCATAGTCTCACTGGCTCCAGACGGGAGCAGTTGGGACTCTTGTGCGGTATTACATAAAAAAAAAAAAAAAATTTTGCTCCAAGTGTAGGTTAGTGAAATTGATTTTAGATAAATTAAAAAAAAAATTCACTCGATGTACGATAAAATTTAGTTAATTTCGTACACACAGATATGCCCACAGCACATTTCTATTGGTTTATCTATTCAGTGGACTAAAACAAGCACCTAGTGGGTAAGAATTAACTAACTGCGGAAGAAGCTAGTTTGTGACTTGAATGTTGCGGGCAAAATGCCAAAACCGAGCGTTTTTGAGCCATCATCGCTTTAATAACGGCTGTTTGCTGAGGTTTTACGAATAAAAAAGGTTTATAGAGAACTAAGTAAAAAAATTGTAGGTTTATTAAATCTTGGAGACATGTTTACTATGTATCGACACAAAGCAGGTGTCTTTTGTAGCTAAATGATCCACGAATTATTTTTGTGATTAATTTGGTTTCTCCTGTGTTTAGAAAAAGTATTAAGAGTAGTATTTTTTTTTTCTTTATTCATAAAATATATTTGAATACAGTTTTTCACATGCTTTTCGACTACCACACTAGACACATGTCCGTATTATGGTAGTCGAAATTTGTGTATAATTATATAAATGTAATACATGTTCATTTGTTAATACATATTTTGTGAAATGCAATGTATTTGTAAAATAGGTAATCCTTTAACTGAAAATAAGAAAGAGATGAAAATAAAGATTAATTAATTAATTATTTTAAAAAGAAATTTTAAACAGAATTTAAATTAAAAAAAGAATAATAAAGCAAAAGAACTTAATTTAATGATGTCAGGCATTCTTTAAAATCCTTCCCTTCATAAATAACCAATACTGAATATATATTATTAGATATTAAGCCGATAAGCGGCGCGCGTAGACCGGAATCGGTAGTTTTAGTTTAGTTTAGTTTTTGAGCGTTGGGAGAGTTGGAGGTCAGTTGGAGGTCGAAAAGCGTAACCTATTTTTTCGCTTCATGTCTCATCTAAATATAATACATCAATAAAATACAATTCAAGGCAGATACGCATAATACCGAAATTCCAAAGAATCGTTGGAGCCCAATGGAGTACAATTTATCGCTTTTCCTCTGCTATTCTTAGTGATAAAATGTGATGTGTGGAATAATATTGCATTGAACTAGTTCAATAACAATAATATTTGTGCGTATTGCTTGTCGAAGCGGTGGAGTGTACAGCTTTTTCAAAATAACTTTAAAAAGGAAAACAAATATTCCCGTGTTACACAAAAAAATATTTTTTTTGAAATCGTTCTACTGTCATTATTAACAGCGGAAAATGTGACCAGATTTGAATAACCAGGTGCTAACCCATCTTCTTCTTTCTCATATCCTCCCCCTCCCCACTACCTTCAGCCCGACAACATACACTATTTAGGGATGACATAATCTCACTGGTTCCAGATGGTTGGGGGCTGTTGGGACTCTTGTGCGGTTTCATATTCAAAACAAAATATCGCAACCACTCAATCATGGAGGCCAATACTCAAATTACCCTATGTACAATGCTTTAAGGATAACTTGAAAAAATATTTGTGTTTTTCGTTTCGAGACGTTTGGGTGAAAAATGCGTAATATTTGATAAAATATCGAACATTGTCGTCAATGTGGACACACTTTATAGGGCCATTTCCCGGAAACACACCCATTAGGAAGATGAAAGACAAGAGGCGGCACTTGTCAACACAATGACAGCTCCTATTTTTCAACACAAAGGTCGTTGTGGTAATATTACTAAACCAATACACCCTGTATAGCGTATAACGAAACTTTCATTATTTTAATTCGCATAGTACTTGAATAAAAAAGTTACACATCGACAACATTTTAAACCAATGATAACACATTTTTGTTAAATCAAAAACGTGTATGCAGTGTAATGTACCTACATTAGTTTTTATTATCATCAGGTCCAAGATATGTTAAATCGTCTAGCAAGCTGGAAGTAGCGGGTTCAAATCCCGGCGTAAGTAAATTTTATTGATTTGTTTGTGTTATTTGACAAATTACACATTTGAAATAATATATTTTATATTGTATTTATGTTGATGACACTCTCAGTATCGCCCTGGTATAAGACCATCATTCAGAATTGAAACGTTGCTCGAAATGGCTTTGACTGTGTTAGGTGACAAGATATGAATAGCCAGGTACTTTCCCGCCTTCCTCTTCCCATGTCCTTCCCCACTATTTTTAACCTCGCAAAATACTACAATTGGGGATGCCATAGTCTCACCGGCTCCAGACGGTTGGGAGCAGTTGGGACTCTTGTGAAGTATTCACATAAAAAACTTCCCAGAATTACTTCAATGTCTTTAGTGAATATTATAATATATGAAATTTGATACTTTATTAATTTCTTCATGTTCTCCATAAAACGGTTATATATACACCAATATATTATGGAGATTTTTTTTTAAATTTGAGGTTCAAATGCCGTAGGGGAGAACATGAAGAAATAAATAAACTATCAAATTTCATATATTATAAAACGGTTATATATACACCAATATATTATGGAGATTTTTTTTTAAATTTGAGGTACAAATGCCGTTGGGGAGAACATGAAGAAATTAATAAACTATCAAATTTAATATATTATAAAACGGTTATATATACACCAATATATTAGTGTATACATAACCGTTTTATGGAGAACATGAAGTAATTAATAAAGTATTAATTTCTTCATGTTCTCCATAAAACGATTATATATACACCAATATATTATGGAGAATTTTTTTAAAATTTGTATTACAAATTTCTATCATGCGTCAAAATATGTTTGCTGAACTATCTGTAAGAGACGTTGAAAATGTCGATGGTCAATGTAGAATCGTCAAGCACTTGAGTTGCTTTGTCGATTGGCTCGATCTGGTAGGCGGAAGTCCCGGTTTTCGGAGCATAAAAAATGCATGCGATCTCCACAATTACACTAACTAGGCGCATAAGCTAACGTCTTTCAAAATAGGTGGATTAAGTATACTTCCAAAAATTAACTCAAAAATAACTTTAATGATGAGGTTTTTGAATACTTCGGAAAGGTCTGTTTATCTGAGGGCAGTTCGGTGATTGTTTGTCTTATGACCACAGTGAAAAATATTGTGGAGTCAAGTAGATATAGCAGGGACATGGATATTTATAATATTTTACGAGGGCTGTCTATGAAATTAATCAGTAATTTATTGTAAAATTTTTTCAATCTACTGATATTTGAGTTTATTCATATGTTCATTAAACTTTAAATTATCATAACAAATAATTATAAGCAATAATTAGTCGCCTGAAATATCAATACAAAATGAAAATATCTCCCGAGTAAAAATAAATGCCACCAACGGGAATTGAACCCGTGCCTTCTGATGTTCGATCAGGTGCTCTGAAACCACTGAGCTATATCGGCTTATAATCAACCCGCCAAATAATTCAATATGTACTAGTACTTCAATCAACAATTACTGCTTATTATATTTTTTCCACCTGTAAACAACCAACTTTATTTTTGTGGGAAACGCTTTGTTAGTACTAAATTTCTCACTAGATGGCGACAAGACATATTATATCTTCATTTGTCGGTGAAATATTTTAATTTATATAATATTTTATATAAATAATTATTATTAATATAAAATAATAATTAAATTATCATGTTTTAAATATAATTCCACCACAAGAGATTTGTTGTGGCGAAATTAGAAAATACAGATGCTAATGTAAACTAGATTTTTTATATCAAAATATCTGTAGTTTTTGGTTTCGTCGCTGTCGATCAATCGGTATCTTTAAGAGAATACTAGCTAAAGTTTACCTGGCGTTGCTCGACTTTTCTCTACTTTCTATAAATATGATATGCAATATGAAACTATCTAAATGATAGTAAAAATCCTGCCAAAATCCGTAGCGTATTGTAGAAGACTAAGCACACAAACAGACAAACGCAGATAGCGAATTTAATTAAGTGTAGTAGAGATTTAATATTGCTATCTTTCCATTTGTCGTGATCCTGTGATCTTTGGTTCCGTTTCAAGCTATCAGATAAATATGATTTTAGTCCAGCCCTTATCCTTTTTGAAATAATAGAGCAGTTCTGCAGGATCCTTTGGGTTCAAGTAAATTTTTGCTAGACCGCAATTAGAACAAACCGGTCAAAGGCTTGGTGGGTTTATTCAAATTTTGAGTTTGAAACTTTGCTGAATTATATTGAACAGGATTTAAAATATTATTGTTTCAAAAAAGATTATACTAAACTCTATTAACCAAGAAGGAATTAATTTCATAACAAACTGAAACCATTTCAAAACTAATCTAATGTTTTTTAATTCTCTCTTATATTTTGGGATTACCGAACTTACCCATCTTCCTGGAGCTCATGAGACTAAGGCATCCCCAAGTTGGTATACGTTGTAAGATTTAAGGTATTGGGGAAGGGTAGGAAAAATTGAAGAAGAAGGCTGAGATAATCAACAGAACTCTTCCAAAATACATGTTTTTAAAGCCTAGATTGTTTTTTACATTAGCTTCACATAGGAGGCCCCGAGGAAAAAAATCCCTCAAGGCTTATGTCATCTTTGAAGATGCTGTGACGAGGGAATTTTTAGAGAGAGGGAGTTCGGGGAAGGAAAAATGTATGCAGGGTGGGTAGGAATCGGTGGTTAATGAATTTAATGTTAATGTAAAAATCTTATAAATTTAATATTATGTAAAAAGTTATTCCTTCAATGATATAAATTTATTGTTACATTACCATTAGGTTACATTACCAACTTCATATGAACTTAACCTATCAATTTGATTGTCCTGAGACGGGAACAGTCAAAGATTCATTATTGCGTAATTGTATTTTATTTACAACGCAGCAGGTGAGAAACGCATTCTCCGCCAAGACCTGCACAAACCTCAACCCACGAGCCCGGGCAACCCTGCTAAGATACCAAACGTAGTAAACCACTTGGAGTGACCTATGGCAGAGGTGTTGGTTATCCAATAATTGGTTCCCGGGGCGGCGGTACCCACCTCCCAAATTGTAATAATGACTCTCAAATAATTACATTGAAATACATTTTAATCAATGCATTCTTACTATCTTATTAATAAAAACAAAAGGGAAATAAACAAAAGAAGAATTATGTCATGGATTATGATGACGGAAATAAACAAAAATTAATGCATTAGCCACAATTTTTTTTAAAAGTTATTTAAATTTTAAATTACAGATGGACACTAAATATTATCTTGTAATTAAAAAAAACAGTTACTGACGTGTCAGATAACTTTTTTTATTTTACACTATTTTTATGCACTTTATACAATATACTTAAGCCCAATCTACAACATTAAACTTTTTTTTTTATTAAAAAATGGGCAGTTTTTTCTCTTTAAAATTTTATAATGTACTTCGTATAATATTTTTTTATGTTGATTCAGTTGGTACCTATTAAAAACGGCTTATGTTATATTACATTACATCGACATCATTATGTTTACATCCTTACACCAAGAAAAATGAGTATTTTTGCTAATTTATTAAGAATATCTTCAAATTATTGGTAATCCTGTTAAAAATGGGATTAAAGGCCGTTTCCTGATAAAATTTTCAGTAAATTCCATATACATTGGAACACATGTTGATAATATTGAGCGACATTGTGGTAATACTTTTGTTTTTTACAAAATGTTTATTAGGAAACCTCTCTATTCTGCAATCCTGCAATCCCGTTTTTAACTGATTACGAATAATTTGACGACATTCTTAATAAATTAGCAACATTCCAAATTAGTAATTTTTCTCCTTGTAGTTACGGTATACATGTAAGGACACATTTTCACTAAATATATTATTAAAAAAAATACCTGAATTAATAAATAAACATTACCTATTATAATAAACAATGCCTATTAATATCCGGTTCCATAACTGCGTGGTTCTACGTCCATATGTTAATAAGTGCTTAGTGTTTCCAAAAATGATATAACGTTATTATAAATTACTTATCGTGCGAGTAATTTTATTTATTTATTCATTTTTGGGAAATCAACAGTTACATTTTTACAGATTGTACATAAGTAAAATAGCTAAAATAAAACCAATTACGGATTTCCTCCTTGTGACTTTACGTAAGACAGCATTAGAAGAAATAATTATATTTATGAGAAATGTGAAGTTATAATTATATAAAATAAAAGAATTGTATTAAATAATAGAACAAAATAATACAACAAAAATAAAGGGGAAAAAACAAAAAAAACTAAAATTTATATAAAATAAAAGATTTTCGATACATTGGTAACCATAAGAATACAAACAATATTGTGCATATAAATCATATCATAACCATAACCATAACCATAAGAAGACAATGTTGTGCATATAAATCATACCATAACAGGATTATAAATATATAAATACTAGAAACATAAACATCAGAAACATCAATTCAAGAAACATCAGTGAAATACTCTTTTAAGGTCATTTTATATTTAGTAAATTCGCAATTGAAGATGTCGATATTGAATAATATGTTATTGTGATTATTACATATTCTGTTCAGGCAAGAATTTTGTCTACAGTTCGTTTTGCTTTGATTGATTTTAAACAGGATAGAAGACCGTGTTAAACGTGCAGGCACATTAAATTTAATATTATTTAGCAACTCTGGGCATTGAATATTATTATTAATTAATTTATATAGGAATAGAGCATCTGCATGATGCCTTCGTACATTTAATGATTCAATTTTAAAGTACGAAGCTGCCTCTGCATAATTATTAAATCTTACAAATGACCTGTAACAGAGATATTTTAGGAATTTGTTTTGAATTGCTTCGATTTTGTTTATGTGGATTTTATAGAATGGAGACCAAACAATTGATGCAAACTCCAGATGACTTCGTACGTAGGCAAAGTAGAGTTGCTTAATGATATTGATGTTATTAAAAAGTTTTGTGTTTCTAATGATGAAACCTAACATTTTAGCAGCCTTATTTGTGATTTGTTGTATATGAAGGTTATATTGAAGTTTATTATCAAGAGTTATTCCAAGATCACGAATATTTGAGACTGTTGCAATGTTGATGTTATTTAAAGAATAATTAAATAATGTTTTATTTTTATTTCTGGAAAAGACAATGTGATGACATTTTGAAACATTTAGAAATAATTGATTTTGTTGGCAATAGGTAGCTACATTGTTTAAATCATGTTGTAAATTAATACAATCGTTTAGACTTTTTAAATATAAATACATTCTCAGCTAAAGACATTTTGTTGGAGCCCTGTACTCAAAGAGTAAGTCAGTTTTCTGACAAGGATGGACATGTGTCTGCCTAGTGATTACTCTGGTGTATATTTAAACCAAAATATTCATTTAGGATAATCCCCGAGTATCGTCTCTCACGTATGAAGAAATACAGAACAATATTTCTGAAAAACCTTTGACATTTTTGTGGTTCTCTGAAGATACGACGGAAAAAACAATAATTATTAGCAGTGAAGCGCTTAAATTTGTTTAATGTGGTACTTAGATATAGACTAACTTTTTAAGTCCAGAGAAGAAAACTACATTACTTTACATTAAAGAGAACGTGCACCAAAGAAATATATATTTTTAGTAAAACCTTAAATTTAAAAATTTTATCATTAAATTTGACAATATTAATGGCATGAAAAGTGATCGCATCTATAATTTTTTTTTCTGTGTTTTTTTCTATTTCAACAGAAAGATTCATTCGCTTCTACGAATTGAACCCAGGATCTCTTACTGAACTAATTCGACCATTTTAAGTTGAATCATTTGAAATGTTGAGGTTATAATTTTGAATTTACAATTTTGAAATAATCTTTAAGGTTTCTATCCATAATGAAAATATTGAAATAATCCTAGACTTGTAAAAAAAGTCAACAGATGTCACACATTAAAATAAAAATGGATGTAATTATCCAAGACACTCTCTATATTGCAAATTATTTGCGGTAGAATCTCGTAATCACGCATAGATAACAGCCAAAAATGGGTAAATGAAACACTTAAAAACGCCTAAATGTATATGGTAAATTATTTCAGTGATCAGCACACTTGTCCTGCAAGGAAGAGATCCTGGATTCGGATGTTTTCCGTTACACATTTTTGAGTAATTTATATTGTCTTCTATGATAAGAAATAAATTTAATCATACAGTAAAATATTCTGCAAGTACTAAAATGTATTTTAAAATTCAGGAAACACGAAAAAAAAACAGTATTTTGGTAATATCAACTGTAAATATTTTAGTTTAAATTAACTAGATCAAAATATATTTGATTCAAATAGAGTGGGCAATTAATTTTATTTTTATTATTTGTTCAAACAATAAAAGCTGTTTACCTTATTCCAAATGACACATTTATACTTATACTAGTACTGATTTCCCACAGCATTATATTTGAATAAAAATGAGTTTTAAATGGTAAAATTAGTAATAAAATTGTAATAACAACCGAATCAGATGTGAATTTGAAGAATTAAACCATTAGAACCCGGCAGACCATTCAGTATTTTTAATAAGCTATATCTAGTATCTGTCCAAATGACCCAGTTTATACATGGGATCCCCTTTTACGACTGTATTCTGTTCTCTGCTATTGAAGTGTAAATTTCGTCATTTTAGCCGAGAGCTAACACCAAATCTGACGATGCTGGTGGTCGGGTTATGTCGTTAAAGTGAGGGATGGATAAATTAAAATTCTGAAGTAATACCAGAATATAGAGTACAATAGTTATTCTGAAATTTAAAAGTACCCATTCTTAAAAATTTTAAGTATTCTAAATTCGATTTAAACTGGTAAATGTACCGACCAGAAATATGAGATAAAATGCTACTTTTTTCTGCGACAATTTTTAAAACAAAATATCAGGCTCACACTACAGACGTGTTAACTCCATATTTATGACAATTGATTTGGTTATGGTGTTGACATCATACGATATCAGTGATAACAAACTATAACAAACAAACTATACATAATATAGGTAAGTTTTTAGATTCTCACGGCCAAAAGCATTTTTGTTGTTTGTTTTTGGGGTGTTATTCAGTGTTGCGCTAACTCCTTCTTTAGCCGACGTTTCGGACAGCGTTGCAGTGTCCATCATCAGGGCAGATCCGGTAGATCCGAAGATGTGTAAATTTTGGTTGTTGAGTTTGTGCTTGGACGGGCCCCAGGCTAACATAAATACTGTGCTTTCAGAATTCGCCACAAGATGTCGCCACTTCCGTTGGAATTTCACACTTGGACGGGCCCAGGCCACAAACAAATGAGAAGGAGTTAGCGCAACACGGCATAACACCCCAAAAACAAACAACAAAAATATACATAATATACTTGAACTGCTGAAATAAATGAATTTACCACCCACAGTAGATAATTTATATCTCTATTTCTATGTTCTAATTTTTTTCGTTTTATAATAATTCGGAAGGTTATTAAAATGCGTAGTATACAAATCAGACTACGATT
Organism: Hesperophylax magnus; assembly: GCA_026573805.1. Lineage (NCBI taxonomy): Eukaryota > Metazoa > Arthropoda > Insecta > Trichoptera > Limnephilidae > Hesperophylax > Hesperophylax magnus. Next base: position 3,341,188 of record JAIUSX010000016.1, read on the forward strand.
TTGAAAAGTTCTTCGCTATACTGCCACCGTAACTAAAAACACATTGTCTTTCCTGAGATTCTCAAGGAAAACAATGTGTTTTTAGTTACCACGGCAGAGCGTGTATTAATATTACTAACACATTGTCTTTCCTGAGATTCTCAAGGAAACACAGTGTTTTTAGTTGACAAGTTCTTAGCTATACTGCCGCCGTAACTAAAAACACATTGTCTTTCCTGACATTCTCAAGGAAAACACTGTGTTTTTAGTTATCACGGCAGAGTGTGTGTTAATATTACTTTAAATACTACATTTTGTTTATCTTCGAGATAGGGACTACGGACAGATAATAAATTGTACATTTAATATTGGTTTATAGTTTTTCGCCGTCGTAAATCACTTCTCTATTCTGTGAAAATCTTAAGATGGCGTTATTTGGATTGGGGCCAACATTTCCCAAGAAGAAACAAAACTTTTAATTTAGCTTCAAAATGATTTATTTGAATGTCAGTATAAACCATTTTCTGGAAAAAAACATGTTTAATTGAATATTGATTTTGATAAAAATCAAAATAGAATGATTTTATAAGAGGATGAAATATTATGAATAAAAAAAGCGTGTAAATAGGAAAACGATCTCTGTTGTTTAATTTTATTTATCCATTGATATGAAAATTGTGTGATGTTTAGGTGATCAGTGAGATTTTTTGAGACTAAATACCAAATCAGAATGGATAGATATAGAGAGATTTAGAGTAGGCTTATTTATATTGCCTACATTAATTTTATAGTTATTCTATGGTGTTGATTCTGAGCGTAAATAATTGTGTGAATAACAAAGGCTTCATTAAGATGGAAATAATAATAACTATGGAAATAATAATAATCCATCCTGGAAACCATGGTAGTGATGATTGGCATAGCCTGCACCATAAACTTTCGATGTGTTGCACTGAAAGAGTGCACTCGTCCCTCCAGGAACATTTTCGTAGCGCTGCAGTATCTCGGTAGGCGGAATAAATGGCGATGAGCATTATTGTAAGTTACTTATTGAAAAGGCTTCAGAGTTCTCATTAGAGATATAAAAACTTAAAAAATTAATTTTTGTTAAACCACGCGTTATTTGACGCCGGAAATTTCTTGACGAAGTGACCGAAACATCATGCTTTGTGATTTGCCTATCTCACAGGAGTCGTGCCATTGTGATAAAAAAATAGTTGCGTGTTTGAAGAAAAAGGTTCTATTCATTATAATAATAATAACACGTTGTCTCTGATGTTTATTTTCCTTAAGGAAGCAAGAGACAAAGAATGTGGAACAAAAATTAATGTTTCCAGAACATCACTTCCAATAGTCTCTAAAGCTCAGCACGCGCCGTGAATGTAAAAATCAGCACCAAGCCAATGGAACGTATGACCAAATAATAAAACCTGTGTTTACGACGAATTGGATCAATTTCAAGGAATAAGACTTCACATTGAGATGGCTACGCTCGTCAGTATTTAGATGGAGAGATTTTCAGAGAAGTAAAACTCAATAGAAGAAAAGGATTAATGATTTCTTCATGTATTCTCTGTTTTTCGTATGGTCAGTAAGCCTTCGTAGGATTTTGTATTACGTTTTCATTAACTAGTCCAAAATTATGATATTTACATACCTATAAGACATAAAAATCATACCGTAAAATTTTTTTTTAACTATAATTCATCTATTGTCATTGAGAGATGTATTTAAAAATATATCATATTATTTTTTTGGTTTGATTGAATCAGTACTTACACTTCACTGTAAGAAGCAAATAATGTATTTTTAATTCTTAAATATTAGTTATTAAACTTACGGTAGATGCAAGTATTTAATCTCCTTGAAACAAGTAGCTGAAATAATTCATTCACTGCGATGGTGGGTGATTGATAAAGGGGTGGTGTTGAATATCATTTTAATGGAACTTCCTCTCCGTTTTAAAGACCCTCTCCAAAGCGTATAATGTATCACGGATACCGGATGCTGGGACGGTATTCATTTTTGCGCAAATCATTATTAAAATGGTAATAGAAATACGTTGATATCACATTTTTTGCAAATTTTTATGGGAATTTTAATATTTTTTATTTTAACCCACATATTCAGTTCAAAAATAATTTTATATAAAAAATAGTTTTATATAAAAAATAGTTTTATATAAAAAATAGTTTTTATAAAAAATAGTTTTATATAAAAAAATAGTTTTATATAAAAAAATAGTTTTATATAAAAAATAGTTTTATATAAAAAATAGTTTTATATAAAAAAATAGTTTTATATAAAAAATAGTTTTCCATAAAAAAAATAGTTTGTATATTATAACGGATTTACCTCTGGAACGAATTAATACGGTATGTACCTATTGTATGCTTTAGTAATAGTTCATTTTAAGGGAGTTTTGTAATGTTGAAATTTACTTTCTTGAAAACTTTTGCAATGTACATTTCGTTGTTGACGGTGTTCGTGGTCGAGGGGTAAAGCTCTCAACTAGCTATCCGGACATCAGGGGTTCAAATCCCGGTGTGCACAACTACAATTTATTTGATTAAACATAAATAACATAATTATTTTACAAATCATTAATTTAAATTGATATAATATATCAATTTAAACATTGCTTGAAATAGTTTTAGCCGTGATTAAAGACCAGATCTGAATAGCTAGGTACTTTCCCACCTTCCTTTTTCCTATATTCTTCCCCCCTACTAAATCAGCATCACAACATACCCCAATTGAGAATGCAATAATTTCGCTGGCTTCAGCAATTGGTACTCTTGTGCGGAATCATAAAAGTTAAAAGTTCTGAATTGCTAGCCATTAATATTTATTTTTTTAAATGTACCATTAATTTTCTTGATTTTTCCATTGCAATTATAAATTATTTATAGCGTAAATTTAGGCAACTTAGCATGGAATTACTGATAAAGAGAACTCAAGAAATAGATAACATATTATTCGGGAGTCGCTATATGCACAGCGACTAATCGACAGGGGGCGTGGCCAACATTTCCGAGCATACCCGAAGTGAAGTATAGGTATAAAAGGGACACTTTCTTTTGAATCACAAACCATGTTACACAAACCTAGCGTAGCCGCTAAACTAATTGAAAACTGGGATGTTTTTCTTGCCTTGATGCGAGCAGGCGGTATTAAGGGGACACTTTCTTTTGAATCACAAACCATGTTACACAAACCTAGCGTAGCCGCTAAACTAATTGAAAACTGGGATGTTTTTCTTGCCTTGACGCGAGCAGGCGGTATTAAGGGGACACTTTCTTTTGAATCACAAACCATGTTACACTAACCTAGAGTAGTTCTAAAAAGGTTTGTTTACATTATATTATTACAACGCCATTTCTGACGTTTCGTTTCACTGATTTTGCAACTCGGAACAGCTCGGGTATGCTCGGATATGTTGGCCACGCCCCCTGTCGACTAGTCGCTGTGCATATAGCGACTCCCATATTATTCACACAAAAATGTTGCTAAAGTTTGTTGGAGAATTTCAAACTTTGGACTGTTTTCTTCGATAAAATGCTATTTCAAATTCATTTTGCAAACTGTCAGCGCGTTTTCAGTTTGCAGAATGAAGTAAACGAATGTAAATAAAAAGTTGTTCTAGTTGATGGATGGTTCAACAGCAAGACGCTAATTTATTTAGAAGGCATTATAAATTATTGCGTGTTTAAATGCAAAACAAGATGTTAACCTCACACGCGTTCCAAGCGTTTAGGTGTTCCCAATAATGGTACATGTACGTGATGTCATTAGTACCTCGAAGGCTGCCAAGGGATTTATTGTAAGTGCTCCGCACGACGACCTCCTTAAATTCAATTACACCCTTCAAAAATATTGGATTTTATTATTGAAATATTTTATCGTAGGTGGTAAGCGGCTGTCTTCGCAACGTGTTGCTGATCAAAAGCATCAATTTTACGTCTTAAATGTTCGAAAACATTATAATATAATAATCTAACTTATTGCGATTTCTTACACTTTGATTGTGGGTTATGAAAATAAGAAAATCATAACTACAATATTGTGTGCTTATTTTCTTAAAATAAGCACTGCCTTTTTAGAAAAGAATGTTGACTGGACCATAATGTGTTTACACCTGTATTGCAGCTGATACTCGAGGCACTTATACTTGTTAGTTGTAAGTCTATAACTTTAAGCTACAGTTGTAAATATGTATGTTATTAAGTCACTAGATATAAATCACTAAGGGTTAAGGGAAACATTCAAAACAGATTGTACCTACTAACTCATCAGCCAATAACGCAAAAAAACTATATGTACAATGTTGCATCAATGATTCATCGGCCTTCAGGGGTAATTTTATTTGATTTATTTGTGTTATTTCACAATTTATTCATTTAATATAATATATAGTATACTTGCGTACGTTTCAGAGTTGTAGAAACAATCAGTATCGCACTGTTGCAAGACCATCATTCAGTTTTGAAAAGTTGCTTAGAACGGCTTTAGCCGTGTTTGGTGACCAGATCTGAATAGCCAGATACTACTCCACCTTCCTCGTTCCCATCTCCTTCCCCTTACCACTACCTTCAGCCTCACAACACCCCAATTCGGCAATGCCATAGTCTTACTGGTTCCAGAGGGTAGGGAGCAGTTGGGGCTTTTGTGGGTAAAAAAAGACTATAAAAATGTGCATATTATTTATATTCAGTAAAGGTAGATAAAATAGATTGAGATATTTGTAAAAAAATGGTAACGGTCAAAGTAATTTGTATCAGAAATCAGAGCCTCTTGCAATATCCTTTATTACGCAACTAAACTATAGTCAGTCGAATAGTGTCATAATTCTCTCTTCTCCTCCCCTACGCTTCTGGTTTCCCAGTCCTACTTAATCAGAAATCCTCCCTTATAATAGTATGATGTCCCCAGTGGCGCGCGTGAGATGGGTTTTCTCGCAATATTCAGTTTTTACGCCAACGTGTTGAGCGGCGCGTAATAAAGTAACAAAACTGATTATATCGAAATCTTGTACACTGTACACGTTTCAGGGGAATGCGTCCAGACTATCACAACAATCAAATGTTTCGATAATTGGTCTTGAAACTCATTACAATAGATTCCATTACGTAATACTAGAAGTCGTGATTTATTTCAGAACAGAAATTCTGGGACTAACTACCACATGTATTCTTCATCGCCCAGAATACTAATGGAGGAAAATAATTATACCGAATTATTATAAGCAATAATTAGTCGCCTGAAATATCAATACAAATTATTCATTATAATAATTTGTTATCCTGTGCTATGCATAAAACGGTTCCATGATAACTCAACACAGTGACAATTCAACACACTTTTAAAAAGTGATATAAAGTCATTAGGAACAATGAAAAAAAAAATTAACCTAACTTAACTCAACCTACTTAACCCAGTTAATAAAGTTTTTGTTTCATCACATTCCATGACTTTATATAACTTTTTAAAGATGTGATGAATTATCACTGTGATGATTTATCCGGTCACCACATAAAACCTTGTCTTATTAACATTAGTTTATCATTAAAAAAATAATAATTATACCGAGTAAAAAAACTCATTATACTAGATTCCACTACGTAATACTAGAAGCTATGATTTACTTCAGAGCAGAAATTCTGGGATTAACTACCGTATGTATTCTTCATTGCCCAGAATACTAATGGAGGAAGATAAATACACCGAGTAAGTGGACATCTTCAGTTTATCATTTAACAAATACAAAAGATTGTTACTGAAGCAATATAGTTACTTATAATAAATAATGTAAAATTTTTACTATTCATATGTAACAGCTCCTAAAAAGGGCGTCAATGAATAAGTATGAAAAATAATCGCAAAATCAGTACCATTATTATTTTTTTTACTAAGAAGATTGTTATCGTGGCGAAATTCAATTGTCTTATTATGATTTAATCAAATTACATTTGTTTGGTAATTTATGCAGGGCTGGGAGGGTTTCGTTCTGCTGCAGGTACATGCAGCAGTTTGAAGTTGCTTGTAGAGACGTCCTCCCTGGTTTAGTGGTTACTGTTCTTAGCTACGAATCCAGAACCACGAGTTCAAATCCCGGCATACGCTTATAAATTTTGTATTTGATTATGTTATTTTCCATTTTATTCATTAAAAGTAATATGTGTTATATTAGCGGTGTGATCCAGATTGTGAAAAACAACCATTCGGAATCCAAGCGTTACTTGAAATGGTTTTAGCCATATCGGTGACCAGATCTGAATACCTAGGTACTTCCTCACCTTCCTCTTTCCTATCTCCTTCTATTCCTCCCCTATCTTCAGCATCAGAATATATCCCTATTATTATTTATTTATTTATTGACCCCCTATTGGGCTTTTAAGTAGGTACATAACAATTACAAATTTCATTTTTAACAACAGTATAAAACAAACAATAGAAAATCGAAATAAAATATAATGATTTCTCATACATTATTTACATTTAAAAAGTGGTGGACTAATTTGGCTTTAAATGTATTGAAGTTTAAATTAAATATGTCAGCGACATCACTTAGTTCATTGCCCAACCTATGTATTCTTTCTAACACAGAATTAGTAGCGAAGTTATTGTTGTAGAATAATATATTCCGTCTAGTATATTTTGGAGGTATGTGTAAAGATAGCAAATTTATAGTGTCAGGGCAGTCTAACTTTGAATGAACAATTTTAAATAATAAAAGGAGATCAAATATTTTTCGCCTTTCAGATAATTTCGATAAGTTAAGTTTACTGCGTAAATTGACATCATTGATTTCAATAGATGAATACTATAGTAATATAGATTAATACTATATAGTCTCATTGGCTCCACGTTTGGTAGCTTTCTTGTACGGTACTGTCATAAAAAGAAAAATGGTGACGTCTGGTGAAATCGATCCAATAAAATGATTAAATCCCTTTTCCTTAATTTTATAAGAGCAAATATAAATAATATACTTCATTAAGGGCCTCTCTGTACCTATGTTTTAGGCCTGCGTGTATATTGGTCGTTCTTATTCTCGAGTATCGTCCAAGGTACATATTTACATACGCCAAACGTGAAAATAAGTGGGTCGAACCACTCGTTGTTCGAGTGGAATGACTTCGTCGAGAATCGAGGCACAGGGATAGACAAAAGCGCCGCGTTCAAGCGGTAAATGTGGACAGTTTAAAAAAAATATTACGTTTGCTTTGTCAACTGCACAATAATATATATATTACATAATGTATATATTAAGTTATTTGGATGCATACTTGTACAACATTTGTAGCCGTATTTTAATGATCAAATTTCATGTTGTATTTTTATATTAACGAAATCATTAGCGATCGATTAAATAGGATTTGAACTTCTTAAACGATGTCATAACTATAAGCTTACTGTTACTGTGTTACGTGTTGATTATCTATGGAAGTAGATAGGTCCTACGTAGTGAGCACAACACGGAATGATTTGAGAACACACAGCAAGTCGTTTACTTTTAATATGGATTTTTTGTTTCTGTTTGACCGCAAGTATGACTATAATTTAGAATAATAGTAATAGCTTATCGGAATTTCACCACAAATCAATAGTTACCAAAAAAGATTATCAATTAACTGTTATTACCCTTTATCACAGTGCGAATACAAAAAAAAAACATTTTAAGACCTGAAAGTATCCTGCTCCAAAAAAATTACATAATCCAGAGAGAGAGAACAGGAAAACATTTTTTATCCTGAGAGAGAGAACAATAAATAAATTTTAACTAGGAGAAAGAGAACAATAAAACATGATTTATTACCAGGAGAGAGAGAAAAATAAAAATAAAATAACTCGGAGAAAGAGAACAATAAAATATTATTTATAACCCAGAGAGAAATAACGATAAAAATATTATAGCCCAGAGAGAGAGAGAACAATAAAACATTTGTCGCCCATAAAGAGAAAATAATAAAACACGATTAATATTTAAAACCCGTAGGGAGAGAAAAATTACACATGTTTTACTCGGAGAAAGAGAAATATAAAATATTATTTATAACCCGGAGAGAGATAACAATAAAACATATATAGCCCAGAGCGAGAGAAACATGTGTCACCCAGAAACGTAGAGAGAATACTAAAGTAACCGATACCAAGAGAACGATAAAATATTTATTACCTTGAGAGACAGAACAATAAAGTATAAATATCTAAATAAAATAAAATTAAAATTATTTATATAATTTGAAAATAAATAAAAATATTAATTAAAAAATTAAAATTATTTATATAATTTGAACAACATATTTTTTGAGTTTAAAAACTTTGATATTGATGTAATTAATAAAATAACTACTAGTATAGTTCCCTGCAAGACAGCATCACTACCTGAATTTCTGTTTGATTGCATTGATTTTTGGGTACCGTAACTTTCTGCTTACCGTTGAGTTACTTCATTATCCATAATCATTTATGCTTGACCTATCGTGTATCCAATGAATAAATATAACCTACACACTATCACTTTTTGTGTAAAATAAGCAATAACACACAAATAAAGAAACACGAACAATATTCAATATTTCCGACACGTAGATAAATGATTGGAGAACCTACCTGGTTTTACTGGAAGCGACTCATCATTACGTACATGTTGCAGTTTTTGTATCGTAAGAGTTACGAGCTCTGCATTGAAAGAAACATAATAATAAACACGTTTTCCATATTTCATATTTCAATAAATTTAACTTTATAGAGAATCAAATTTACTTACAGACAAATGATATATTGCTGAGGAACCCCTCGGCCTAGAAAAAATTAAATTATTTCATCAAAATATTACCATTTGACAATCTTGATATTCAATTTCAAAAGGAGTAGTTGTTTTTGAACTTATTTCAAAATGAAGAACTGATTTTGAACACAGATGAAATATAAATGATTTGAGTTTTTCACGGCCAAAAGTAATATAGTGATTTATTTTAGGGGTATTATGCCTTGTTGCGCTACCTCCTTCTTTAGAGAACATTTCGGACAGCATTACAGTGTCATTCCACATATATGCCCTGATGATGGAAAATGTAATGCAGTAATTAAAAATATTAATATTTTGAACGCAAAACATGGCTAAAGTTTTTCAAATCGCTTACCGATTATTTTTTTTGTAAAATATTTTTAATACTTTATGCGAAACTATAAAAAAACAAATTTAAGTATACAAACGTATTTTAAAAGTCATTTAACTTTTCTTTGATTTCTTACAAAAATTATTTAAAAAAAATGGCAAACCTTCACCTGAAGAACTGTGAGTCAGTTTGATAGTTATTTAAATTTATACGGCAGCAATTAAGCATCTTTTGTAAACTTTTAAATGTGAGGAAAAGTTTGATGTTCTTTATTTTTAAATATGCTTATATTATAAGAAATCTATAATGTTATTCAATGAAAAGTATTGCACTTCGTGGCCTGAGTGGTTAAACGTATTTTATAGTTCGATGTTAACCAAATGATTTAGTGTTAAGAGTTTTAAAAACTAGCCGTAATAATTTGCAAGCTTTGCTGTGTCAATGTTAAGCGTTGTAAAAATCTAGAGCAATAAAGCAAGTTTTTCTTTTTGGATTACATCAAATATTTTTTTTTTGTTGTATTATTTGGGCAGCAAAATATGATAAGGAGATGGACGCGCATCCGGGAATGTTCTTTAAGGAACCGCAAGCTGATAATAATTTAGGAGATGGACGCGTATCCGGGAACTTTCTTCAAGGAACCGCAAGCTGATAGTAATTTAGGAGATGGACGTGCATCCGGGAACTTTTTTCAAACAAACGCAAGCTGATAATAATTTAGAACAGCTTTATTGCGCGACTATAGAGATTGGTATTTTCGTGTTATTGCCGGGAACAAAGAACGTACTCAAGTTCACAAATCATATTTCGTATTTCTAAACTAAAAGTAACTAAAATAGATATTAACATGAGCAGTTTCCTTCGCATTTGTATCAAAGTATCGGAAAGCAGTTCAATAAAATTCACTAAATGTCTAATAAAACGATAAAATACGTTTTCCCAAGCTCAAGGACTCTATGACCAGAAAATTCCTCGGCCTATTGCAGCCAAGGGGATGCAAATTAAACCATCTCTGATATAATGAAAATTGTTTCTGAGAGTGAAAAGGCCGCCGCCAAGTCAGAGGCGGATTCAGGTGAAATAAATATTGAGGTTTTTTAATGTGCCCCCATTTAGGAGGCTCTGAAGAAAATAAAAAAAGAAGGAGAGGAAGTTTTGGGAAGGTAAAAGGTATGAGGGTTGGGTAGGTATCTGTAGACACAACAGTTATGAGGTCAAAAGGTCTCCCCAAACATTCCTCTTCCGATCTGGCACGCCACCCAGCTGGTGGGCTGGTGCATCCTGAACAAACCTAACCCCAATGAACTCGGGCGCCCTTGCTTAGTCACCAAACCACTTGGGGTGACCTATGGCCGAGGTGTTGGTTATCCAATAAATCTTTTCGGGGCAGCGGTACCCAAGTCCGCCTCCCAAATTGTTGCTCAACGTCAACCGGGGCGTACTTTAAACATTAACAAGCTGTTGCTCAACGTCAACCGGAGCGTACTTTAAACATTAACAAGCTGTTGCTCAACGTCAACCGGGCGTACTTTAAACATCAACAAGCTGTTGCTCAACGTCAACCGGGGCGTACTTTAAACATTAACAAGATGTTGCTCAACGACAACCGGGGCGTACTTTAAACATCAACAAGCTGTTGCTCAACGTCAACCGTGGCGTACTTTAAACATTAACAAGATGTTGCTCAACGTCAACCGGGGCGTACTTTAAACATTAACAAGCTGCTAATCATCTAAATATCTTGGCCTAAGAGTTTGTTATAAATTTATCGTATTAATTAATTAATTAGTTTCCGGAACAAGTAAATGCCTCTTCAACAAGTATCACATTGCGTTTGGATTGTTTTTTTGGTTTAATTAATTACCATTCTTGTAATATTAAGATGCATGCATCATTAAAAAACTAGCTGTAAGTAGAAGTATAAATTTATATCTAATGATTTGGTTGTCCTTGCAGAGAAGCTGTCAAAGGACTGCTATGTAGGGTTACATATTCTAAAAAAACAATTTTATGATTGTAATTATTGAACGTCATCAAGTAATAATGAACGGTGAAAACATGAAAAAGGTTAATAAGTATTTTGGAGCAACTTTTGAATCAAAGATGTATCATGAAGAAATGTCTGTATTTTATGCAAAAAATTCCCGAGGTATTCTTTCCTTGGTAGAATTTGGAAATATTTCGATAAGAAAACATGTTTACTAATTTATAAAACAAGAGTTGCACCACATACAGACTTCTATATGTGGTGCAACACTTTCTGTTCTAGTATTATTTATCTCGGAATGTAGATAGCTTAAAAAAACTCCAAATAATCCAAAATAGAGCAACGAGACAAATGTTTAAGTGTAATAAATATTAACCAATACAGAAAATGCCCAAGGAATTAGATATAATAGTGTTAAAAAAGAATTTTCTTCAACTTAAATTTTTATATGCAAGTTTTTAACAATTTTTCAACGAAGAATGTAAGAATTATGTATTGTGTAAGAAGCATTAGAAGCTTAAGTTAAAATGAAAAGTATTCCTAAGTTTATACAGGGTGTCCGGGGGGTAAATTGCGCTAACTTTGGGGGTGATTCTTCATTAAGAAGTAAAAAAAAGATAAATAACTTTTTTAGAAATTTTTAGGTAGTTTTCAGGTTAAATGAAATGTTTGTATGGGAAAATAATTTTTCTTCTATCGAATAATAATTTTAATTAGGAAAATAAACATTGAAATTTCGAAAAGTGTCATCTGTGTACGCTTCTGAAACGTAAAGGTTAATTTAAAATGCCAAAAAGAAAGAGCCGCCTTTGGTTTTCACCCAACTATTGCGCTTCCCCGCTGAACTTTTTCAGGCATAATACTTTGAGCACGTGATTACTCCCAAGCAAAGAAGTTCATTACATAATCTTCAGAGAGGCCTTTGAGGTTTCTTAAGATATTAGTTTCTTAGCCGCTAAAGATGTTGCGATTTACTGCGCATATTGGTCACATCAAAAGAATACGACTTATTTTTATTAGTCTACAGTATTATAATTAATTAAAACGTAAGATTATTGCTTAAAATACACTGAAAGAAGGACCTCCCGCTAACATTTAAAATTAATTTTTACTTTATGAAATTAATTGATAAGGATTAACTTACTGGAGCTTACTTAAGTAGGAGATTGATTAAAATAACGCACCATAATTAGGTGAAAATTGGCAGAGACGCTATTCCTGGTAATACTAGTGGACCTGGGTTCGAGTTCCAGTTGAGACCGTTGCCTTCTGGTTGTCTCTTTAAATAATATTTTCATTGAAAGATGCTGATATTATCTGCTTCAATGATAAGAAATTAAGGTTGTTAGTAGAGAGTATATAGGCCACTGTGTTACTATTTTTTAAAGATACAACGATGTATAATTCTAAAGCATTTATTCCTACTTATGTTTTCACAAATGCAAACAGCCGTTCCCAAATACATTCCCAAGAGGTAGTTATAAGAGATATCTTATCTGATTTTATCTTCAAATAACATGATTATCGGAAGATTGAAGATATTGTCGTATCCAACGATGTTGAACCAAATATGTTTCTATGAAAATCGAATACACTTCATAACATCTAAAAATATGTATCAATGTGGTAAGTATTGGTGTAGATTAAATCTTACACATTGTACAAGAAAAGAATCTTAATTTATAAAGTGTGTGTGAATATAATACTTTATCAAGATAAATAATTTAAGATATGAAAATATTCCTTTAACGCATTTTTGAAACAGAATTTTTCACAGAAATGAAAAAACCTATTTTTGGAATTTATCCTTTAATACCACGATTCAAATATTCAAATTTCGCAAGAAGAATGGGGATTTGTAACCAAATCCCGACGTCTATCGAATGATATAGCGCTGGAAATGTGTTGTATCTAAAAGCAAAGAAATTTAAACGGTATCATAGAGAAATTCTTTTAAGCGGTAACTTTCTGATGGAATATTATTTATTGGATGACAGATGGGCCTCGCCAAATGCTGATAGGACTGACATTTATTTCGTATTTTAACTGTCAATGCGTATATCTAAGTATATATTGATGATCTTACTTCTATCAATGTGTATTTTTTGTTGTCACTATATTAACTCTTCAGGTCTCTGCCATATTATCTGTTTTGTATCGTAACGACGGCGACGCTGTCAAACAGCGGGGAAATTTGTGTGTATTCCGCGTTGCAATAAAATCCAAATAAATTGAACATTTCTAAATTTATCCAAAAACTGAACACTGTTTTTGAAAAGTGATGTATTACGCTTTCAAATTATATTATTTGAAGTAAATATAATAATTTTTAAATATTAAATTGTTTTATGCAACATAAAAAAGTTTTAAAAAGTCTCACCTTGGGTTTTTTTCTTTAAAAACTGAACTAAAATAACTGACACTGAAAAAAAAAATAATAGTGTATTATAAACATTATTTTCAACTCGCTTTTTATAATTTTGTAAAAATAACAAAATAAAAAAAAATAGCAAAGTTTCAAAAATTTATCTCAAATTGCGGTCGGAACCTTTGTTTTCATTTAATGTTCATTTTAATTATTCTATGGTTAACTTCTAAATAAATATTTTTTCATTTTGAAAACCGTTAAGAATAACATTTTTTAGCAAGATAATAAGGGGGATTCAACGATTTTCATGAGACCAACTTAGCAGTTAAAAAAAGCGAACGAAAAGACTCCGCGGGTACTAGCTGTTGGTTCGCTAAACCGAAAAAATTTGCCTGAAGAGTTGATAAAAAAAAATTAAAAAATGTACGCGTGTGTAAACGTGATTGCAACCACAAAACATATTGTAATCAACGAGTCTATCTGCCGAGTTTCAGCTTGATCTAATGTCGGGAAGTGGGTTAATTTCCACTTCCAAGTGAAATTCAAATAAAATTTTGAATAATTATGCTCACTAATTGTAATTGACTATTAAGTAATTTTAACTGTCAAATTGCAGGTGCGACATGCGGTGGTGTTGAGTAACTATCGATAATGTTGATAAAAGTTTTAGTTATGTTCGTGTAGGGACCCTGACTCCCACACCGTAACCGATATTAGACACTGTTGGAATCTTCACTCTGGAAGGATGCCGGACATTTTAGGACCAATAGAGAGAATAAAAAAAAAATTGTTCGCCCACATATGGGTTGACAAATGACGAAGTGTGTATTTTATATTGGTGGGATTCACAGATTCACAGATGTGTGAATACAGATTTTTAAAGCTTAATGCCAGAAATCTGATTTGACTTACCGACTTAAAATATATTAACGACAATTACTTACCTCGCGATTTAAATTTCGTAGTATTTATTTAATGCTATTGGAATGGTTTATTGAATTTTCCACGAATTCGCATACTTTGCGATTTCTTACTTAAAAGGTAAGGCTCTTGACTACGAGTCCAAAAGTAGCGGGTTCAAGTCAAGTAAATTTTATTAATTTAATATAATTTGTTACAAATAATATCTAGTGTGTTCACTGCACCTTTCCGAGTGAAAGATACTGTCAGTATCGTCTTGGTAAAAGTGCACCATTCCGAAGTTAAACCTTGCTTGAAATGACTTTAAATGTTTAGCGATCATTTCTGAATAGCCAAGTACTTCCCTACCTCCCGCTTACCCATCTCCTTCCTCTCCAGCCTTACAACATACCTTAATTGGGAATGCCATTATCTCACTTGCTCCAGACGGTTAGAACTCTTGAAAAAAAAGTTTTTATGTTATTCGTAACTCGATTATGTTTGTATTTCTTAAAAAAAATATATTTGTCAAATTCATATTCCTGGATACAGAAACACAAATTCATGTTCTTGGATATTGAAACACAAATTCTTTTATAAATAATAATGCTTTAAGGGTTCATACCACTTTGGACGACTGAAAAATTAGTTATTTTTGGGATTTTTTGTGTGGTTCTTATAAAAGGTTTTGTTGTAAATCTTTTTGTGCTTCATAAAATATCTCATGAAATATATAAAAATTTTAAAAAACGTATATTTTACATAATTTATATATCTCTGGTAGCAGCATCCTCATAGACCCTCGAAAAAAAGTATGTCAGCTTCGTTGATTTATCCAAAGCACAAAAACCAAAAAAATTTGGAATCAGTATAGTTATGACTTCTGAATTATGAAAGTTTAAGTAAAAATAACGAAATGGCGGCTGTTGAAAAAACAATCTCCAAAAATAAGCCTATTTTGAGTGATTTTAAAAAGTACCTTAAAAATTATATTTTCAAATATTACTAATTCCAGCAGTAGATATATACGTGGCAAATGTGTAGTTAAAATTTAAAAATGATCGGTTCAGTAATTCCAGAGAAAAAATCAAAGACCCAAGAAAAAGTGGTTTCGAGTGAAAGGTGTATTAAGTTTTTTTTATTGAAAAATCTATTAGCTAATCAGCGATGCCAGCATCATACATGGACGCCTTCCGCTTATTCAAACAGTTCATTTTTTTCAAGTCTGGCATATTTTCAGTTCGGTTTTAAGGGCAGAGCAGCTAGGCTAACGTATACCTGCACGCTGATTTAAAAGTATGACGGAGAGTGCACTCAAATAAACCCGAAAAAATAATACTTCAGACGCTTTGATCTTTATGAAATTTGTACACAATATTTGTGAAGTAGTCTCTTTTTGAAATCCATCAAAACAAAACATTGGTAAAGTGGGATGAACCTTTAAATTAATCTACAATTTCTAACTAATTACTGTCCACTGTTTTCCATAAATCAGTGGAATCAACTTTCTTTCCAGATTTGAGTGAGTTCGAAACAATGGAAATAATCTTCATACATATTTTTTGATGAAGCTTCTAATAGTAGAAACGGTATTCAGCTTGTACCTTTGTACGTATGACTAACATTAAAACAAATATAACTACGTTCGCTCTTTACGTGAACAATGAATATATCCACAAATCAGCGCCAAATATATACCGATGTTTCAGCTCCCATTTGAACAAGTAAAGGCCCATTGACATCTAATATCGGGCGAAGAGCGGAGAGAGAAGAGTGACGTCACAATTGAACATTGTTCCGGCGCTGATTGTTCCGAATGATGACATCTGCCGTTTCAGATGACAGTTGCAACGGGGGACCACGTCACAGTATTATTGCAAATCATTGCAGGAAATTTGCTGCCTGCTTGTATTTGATATATGTGTAATGAAATACTCAGTTAAGTAGCAAATTTTTTTTTTTTATTCTTGCCTTTTTCGATGCCCACGTTCGAAATCTGACGCGTGACGTCATGCGTACCTCGCCTTTGTCGGTATAAAATCAAAAAATCCCAATTTAAATATTTATCTAACCCGTAAAGTACCGGTGTAAGTTCTGTCAGAATCTGGCCAGCAATCACAAGGGCGTTTACGTCTCTTACGTTGTTAGTCGTTTGATAATGACGTGTATATGTAATAAAACTTAAATGTTCCAAATCAGCGTTTGTTGATCCATATATTCTATATGAATATATGTTTTTTCGGCCATAATATTTTTCAGTCAAAAATGAAAATATCTTACTCAGGGCCTCAGTGTGAGGTTAATATAAAAAAAGCCACCCTGCAATCATGTGGGTACCAAACTAAATTGCTGCTGGAATCGGAGACAGAATGCGGAGTAATCAGTCATGTCACCCGGAATTCGAAGACCACATCCCCTGGTCGCAATCTGTACCGTAGACTGATCTGTTATTTGAATAATATAGAAACTAAAACAATACTACATGTTAGACAAATCACTAAAAATATATTACAAACGCTACTTTAATTTTTAGGATTCAACAAAGTGCTGGTAAAGATTACGCTTCGTTCTATAAATGGAGTCAGTAAAAATATCAATAGTACCTTCAAACTTGTTGCCCAGATCAAGCATCCTATTGGTTAGTGTTAGTGATAGTTGATTGTGTATGTATTGCAGAAGAATGTTACTTTTATGGCAGGGCTGTCAATTAAGTTGTTAATGACTCTGTGTAATACAACCGGGTCTGACATAATTCTCCTGTCAGACAGTGGTATTAGATGCAATTGATTCATCAAACTGTCATAATTATTGTATTCAATTGGAATTTTGAGCTTAAAATATGTGCACAGATATTTGTGCTGAACTCGTTCTATATTGTAAGAGTGAATTTTATATGAAGGGGAAGAAATAGGTAAATAGGTGTATTATATTCCACATGACTTACTAAAGAAATGCAAGATGGTTGGACGTTATGCCGATCTTCAAAGAAGATGCATCGCATCTTCGCCACGCCGATGACTTCATACAACACATCATATCACCACTTCAATAGAACGCCAAAGGTACTTTAATTAGTTATCAATTTAAATTTAATTATAATATCGTATACAATAACCTGCTTTAAATGTCATACACCACATACTAATCTTAATGTAGTCCTAAGATCTGATAGTAAAAACACAAGCTTTATCAATATCGATGAGATGGCTTCACATATGGCGCTTAGCAAATTATTATTATCTTTATTGCAAATTCTTGAAAATAACTTGTCTTTACCTACTAACCTACTCATCCTATGAAGCATTTGACATCTACGTGACAATTTGAAACCCTTAAGGGGTCTCTATGTGACAAAATGTCAACTGCGTACAAATAATTGAATTTAACAGCCACTTCTGGGCAGGAGCCCCACAATATTTGATAAACCTACTTAATTCTGTGCAAAGAAAGGTAGTCCGTTTCATTGATAATCCATTGACCGATTGCCATCAATGCACAGACGTAATGTGAGAGTCTGTAATACAGGTATTTTAATGGAGCCCGCTCTTAAGAGCTAGCAGCATTGATCTCCGGTTCACCAGTGCACGTGCGTGAAACTCGACGTTCACGAGAGAAACACCCGTTCACAGCGACTCGTTTTTGTGTAACACAGCTCGTATGAGGAACGAGCTGCCGGCATCTGTTTTACCTCCTTCATATAATCCGGGCCTCTTCAAGACCCGCATTAATAAATCCCTTCTTTTGTATGCAGTTAAATACAACTTGAAAATTCAAACACGATCTTTGGATTTGGTTTGGTTTGACTTTTAATTCGCCCGCGCGCATTAATAAAGTCATACCTCCGAATATTAATCCGAAAACTTATAAACTGTTAACTGACGTTTAAAGCCAATAAATTTACTTATATTTCCTAATTTATCTTCAGTTTGTGGGATTTATAAAAAAAAAACTTGGCAACATTTTGGCAAGCATAAGCAAGAGGGGTTTTGCAAATTGGCCAGAATCTAAATCCAAGCCAAATAAGCTTCAGTTGCTAATAAATAAACTGTGAAACCTGTATTAAAACTTCATCGGGAAAATTGACGTAAATAGTAGGTGAACCCTATTCAATAGTAGTTTCCCTCAGACAAATATTGCATCAGTATTAACAATAGGTTACTGAAGAGTCGATAAGGAATGAGAGTTCGTAATCCATATTAATATATGCATCACATTATTACATTTTTTTTAAAGTTCATTGGCCTTTAACTTTATTTAAAAAACGCTTTAAAATCGCGCTTCAATTCTTTTATTACCTTCGAATTACGCTGTTTCAATGTTATTGCTTTAGGGTTATGTGATAAAAGTTTTTCACGAAGTACGTGAGTCACAGTTTCGTATAATTTAGTTCCGGAGTAACTTTTTGTTGGAAATGCTTGTAAGGAAAACGTGCTTCATACTTTGAAAAATAGCATTGAAAAGTTTTAGTTAATTTCACGCTTGTATATTGCCTGTTGTTGAAAGTGGGTATTTATTCGTTTTTAGTCGATTTATTTGTACACGCTATATGATATTATGAATAAAACCCCGTGAAGAAAGTAAAAAAAAAATAAAATTTAAATTAAAATAAAGAGTTAAATTTTTTTATAAATTTAGTTAAAAAAAATTCTCGATCTCGATCAACTGATTGAAAGTGAATTATGTTGACAGATGCACCATAAACCATTGTAAGAGCGGCGGAATATATTAATTATATGTAATAAACTGACAATATATAAGTAGGTACATAAAATCCAAAATTGTATTGTTTATTAAGTAATTAAAAACATACAACAGGTAATCTGTACATTCTCTCTACGGGTAAATTCAAAAATAGATCTGTACGACTTATTTTCTCGATAATTACTTTCGTGGAAGTAAGTAAGTAAGGCTTTTTAGCTTTTATTGTTTTCTTCTATAATTTTTACAGTTTTGTTAAGCCTTCTTGAGAAGATATCTCACAAGAACTATTACTCTGACTACAATACTGTAAACTTCAACAAGCATTTTTATCGTTGCGTAGGAGACAGCTCTTATGAAATTTGGACAGATAATTGGCTACAAATTGAGACGCTCATAATTCAAGCATTGAAGAAGAATATAACAGTAATAAATCTATTCGAAACATGAAACAGAACTTGTACACACAACAAAAGGTAACGGTCTTAGCTGAAAATCGAATCCAGGATCACTATCTTTTTGATTTTCCTTCGAATACCGCAGATGCATAATCACCTCATCGTAAATGGCTCCTCTCGCGCAGTTCAAAAAATGTACCCTGCTTAATTTATAACAATGCATTATTAGCATCGACTGGATGAAAGCGTACTGTTCAGAAGCGAAACGCTGCGTGAAATTGGTTTAGCCATGATTAGAGGCGGGTCGCTTCTTGATTTCCGATTACTATCTAAGGTTAACGGGTTAACGTTAAATGCTTTTTGGTATCCAGCTTTGATGCAATTTCCAATAAATGTTCCGTGCAACCTGACAACCAAGATTGACCATTCAAATTGTTGATTCGGAGCTCGATTGCCGCGAACTTCTGAGTCTAGTCAATTGAAGAATACCTGATCGATACACTATGAATAAGGACCTATTTTAATGTCACCATTCACAAACAAATTTTATAGCAAACTCGTCAATTCCTTGCCTACATACAGGGTCTTCCAATAAGAGGTGTTATTTTCAATAGCCTAGAATAATTTCGGTAGATGTTACTTTTGAAGATGTCATTTTTTGACATTTGACAAGTAGAAACTACGCCATTAATAAAAATGGAACGATACACGATTCAACAACGCATTGAAATTATTAAATTTAACTTGAGTGAATCAAATTCAAATCATCTTGAGTGATGAGGCCCATTTCCACCTCGGTGGCTTCGTCAACAAGCAAAATTGTCGCATCTGGAGCTCGGAAAACCCAAGAGTTATTGTTGAAAAGCCTCTCTATCTCGACCTTACTTTTTCGAAAATGAGGCTGGAGCAACAGTTACGGTGAATGGATTGCGCTATCGAGAGATGATTAATGATTTTTTATGGCTGGAATTGGATGGTATTGATCTGTACAACGTTTAATTTCAACAAGACGGCGCTACGTGCCACACAAGCAACGAAACCATTGATCTTTTACGATTGAATATCAAATGTAGTTTAGCAAATAAATATATCAATGATATCGACTTTTTTAATGTAACAAATTCGATGTTTAAAACAAAATTAAACAATTTTTTTGTCAAATATTATTTCTGATAATTTCGGTTTATAATTTTAATTTTATACAGTTGTAAATTACTGTAATGTGAAAAATTATTTTTGGTGTTCACATTGTTCACAATTCTCATGTAATTTTTTTTCCATGGGCGTATAAAAATAGTAAATAAAACGTCTGATGAAATCTAGTAAGCATACTGAGGCCTATTTGTTCCGCTGAAATTCAAATGTAATATTGTCATTCAGCGCCATTTTGTTTTTTGACATTTGAAAGGTTCTCGTTAAAGACATACTCTAAGTGCATTTCAGCTTTCTATCAATTTGGAATAAGCTGACAAGTTTAACAACATCAAATTTGAAAATAAACTTTGAAATTTTGAGAAACAATCCGTCCTTAGAACGGGATTTTCAAGAGTCTAAAAAAATTTATTGGCCATTTGATGATAATGTTACATTTAAATTTCCGCGAAACAACTGAGCCTTAATGACTCAGCTCGTTGGACGGGTATTTTATTGTATAAACTATACCTACTGGAATAATTTTCAATTTTTCATTTTCCGAATATCCAATGAGAAAGGCAAAATTATCAGTGGACATGAAATATATTTTCTAGGGTATCATCAATCATCAGAAATAAAAATAATGATTGCCTGTGACGTGAGTTAGTGATTGCTGTGTGAATTATCCTGCAAGAAATCCGCTTCGAGGAACTTAAATCTGTTTTGAGTTTAAGTGTCATTTTCAAAATTGGAAATGATTGTTTGAAGAAAAATTCAGACGAGCCATAAAGTATGTAAGTACTTTTAATATAATATTTTTACAGAAAATTGTTTTAACTGCCCTTTTCAAAATTCGAATCACAATATTTCATGATTTTCATAAAATCTTTTTAAAAAAAAAAATGGTTTAAAAATGTTTTAAAAATAAAAATAACATTATTTTTAGTAGTAAATTTACGAAGTGGAAGTCCGAAGCAGTTAGAAAACGAATATTTCTTAGCTAAATGCAATATCGGTTCCAGGAAGGAAGTACCTACTCGAGAAAACGATGGATTTACATTTGTCACTCTGATGGGGATGAGGGAGAAGAAAACGAAGCAGTAGTTCACAAAGCAGGGAGTGGAGAGTGGAGAAGAAATCTGGAGTCTGTTAAAGGACCCTCAAGGATGAATTACCATACTATCTTTCTTCCAACAAGTTCACTGCAGATGTTATACATATACATAAATGTAGCTAGATCCATAGATATACTAGTTTATATTTTATTGTATTTTATTTAGAACCCGTTGTTTTTACAAATTTTCATTTTGAAACCATTTATTGGATAACCAACACCATTGTCGTAGATCACCTCAAGTGGTTCTCTACGTTTGGTGACCTCGTGTTCATAGGGTGAGGTTTATGTAAGACCACCATTCGGAATTGAAAAGTTGTTTGAAAAGGCTTTAGCCGTGTTTGGTGACTATATCTGAAAGCCAGGTAGTCCCCCACTACCACTCCCCACTACATTAAGCCTTAAAACATACCCCAAATGGGGATGACATAGTCTCATTGGCTTCAGACAGTTGGGAGCAATTACAAATGGACAAATATACAAATGGACAGAGTCATAACCGATATTAGTTTTTTTTATTAATACACAATTTATTAACTGCGAAGATTTTTATATTTTTTTATAGTAGGTCTTTAAAAATAAGCTTGCTGAAGTAATAAGAATAATTTTAAGGATTTAATATTTTTTTCCTGGAACATTAATAATTATGTCTCTGTATGCATTCCTTTTTTCCCCTAGAAAGGTATATTTAGTCACTCTTTGGCCTTAAGCTTGTAGCCTTTATACGGAAGTAAAGCAGCATTTACAAATTAGATTTTCTTTTCTACCCTACATAAAAGTATTTTCATGTTCACCGAGTCTTAGAGGCGTAGGTGTTATACTAATAGCATTTTATAAATAAAGAATAATAATATTAAAAATACTGTTAACTAGAGAAAGGATATGTGGGACAAGAAATTCAGATATTTGACTTCAACAGAACGAGTCAGATATATTATGGTAGTATAAAAGCCCTTGTATTAGCACATCCCTGCTCCCAACTAGGCACTGATAATCTTTGTCCACTGTTAAACAATAAATTAAAGTAATCTAAATCAATATTTAATAACCAGCTAATTGAATCAATTTCACATTGCAGAATGATAAAAAATATTACTTTTGGTTGTCTGTCGTGAAGTGTGGTGGAAATTTTTACGTTCAATGAACACAAATTTTATTTGAATTTAAGTGTCTATTTCAAAATTCGTACTGACTGTTGTAATTAGAAAAAATATTTTATTTAATAGTTAATAATTCGAAATTTTAAAACTGCATTTCTTTTGTTTATATTTTTGACAGATCGCGTAATTTTTTATGTTAACTAACGGTGTTAACTCTTATAGTAGATTTCTGATGTCTTTCAAAAATTTTCAACATAAATATAATTATGTTTATTATAAAGAAAATTGACAATATTTGTTTTTAAAAGGCAGTGACGAACCAAATATTTTCAAAATACTTTTTGATAATTTGAGTAATTCATATTTTCTGTATATTTACTTTTCACGTTGATATTTCACGGGTTTTAAAATGATAAGCTAACCTTAACTCGAACACGTAGCATCTTCATCGTAATTTTTAAATTCAGTTTCCCCGCAATCTCCGAGCTTTGTATTTTTATCTGCTTCTGATGTCAGAATATGGCGAGTTTAAAAATTAAAATCTTGCATTTAAATGAATTCAACAAATTCTGTATTTAAATTTGGGTTTTCAGTTCACTTTTCTTGTTGATCATTTTTTAAGTTATTAATCTTTACTGAATTTTTATAGAAGTTTATATCTTATGTAACCAGAGGCGGTCCATATAAAAATTTTCCGAGTATGTAATCATTTATAATTGATTCGCAAATCACTTTTTTCTTACGAAATCGTAAAATTGATGCCAACGTGTGAATATTATAGCGCTAACATTGTAAAATCGTTTTCTTAAAATAATCCTTTTCAGATGTAATGGATATGGTGACCGGGTGTGTGGTCAAAATAAGGCTTGCATGAATATAGAGTAGAAACTGAACTCACAATCAAAATTTACAGACAGACAAAATGCAAAATCGTCATGTTAAAACAGGTCTTCGCTGCGCTTAATCAATTATCAAATTATTTTCTAAAAAAAAACAGCCAAAAATACGCATATATAGTGATAAAGACACAGTAAGTTGAAGTCCCACGGCTGAGTAATACTTTGTCTTTCTGTGGTTGTCTTTCTCTCGTCGCCAATAGTAAATAATATATTCCCGGAATCAATGGATTTACGGCGCTACCCTCGACTAACCAATCGTTCTAAAGCTCGCTCTGAAGCAGTGGTAAAGCTCGTTCTCCAGTAGACATAAGGACTCTTTACCAGAGTACATTGGACGATGTGCGGTGGGCGCCACGGCCAAGCTTGCGACAGGCAATTATTTCCTTCTTCAAATTCGGGATACGCAAGTATCTGATACTTATGTTGAGTACTTACGTCGTGTCACAAAAAGCTTGTCGCACACACTCCGTACACGTCGCAATCAATCATTGTTGAATTCTTGAAACATTAAAACTAGAATTTTCTCATAAAGATCAGTGAGAAAACTATGCCTCACAACTCGTGCGGTTAGGAGGCGCTAATATAGCAAGTCCTCCATCCACGGCACAAGCAACATCTTCCGCTTACTGTGGTGGTAGTAGGAGATCTTCAAATTATTGTCAGATTATTTAAAAAAAACTAAAAGATAATAATAAGAATATATATCTGATACAAAGGACGCCACGTTTAAAGTATAGATGGAACGAAGACCTGGCTGGTCGCGGGAGATTGGCGTCGCCGACAAACTTACAAAATGTCAAGTTTTATTTGATTAATTTATCTTATTTCACAAAATTATTCATTTAAAATTACATGTATTTGCGACCCGTTCCAGAGTGGAAGATACTCACAGTATCATCCCGGTGTAAGACCACCATTCAGAATTGAAACGTTTCTTGAAATTGCTTTGGCCGTGCTTGGTGACTAGATCCGAATAGCCGGGTACTTCCCCACCTTCCTCTCACCTTCCCTTCCCCGACACCTTCAGCCTCACAACATACCCAAATTTGGGAATGCCATAGTCTCACTAGCTCTAGACGGTTGGGAGCAGTTTATCACATAGATGTATGGCGGTGGTCGCCTGATATTTAAACCGTCGAGTATCGGATACTTGCGTATCGTGGAAGAATGGCCTCAAAGCTCTTTAAGGGATAGATACAAATTTCGAATGCAGATATTTGAAAACTTTGTGGTTGATATTTCGATTTCAGTCTTTTAAAATGATTATGTCACCGTGAAGGATGGACCCCAACGGCCAGGTTTAAATATGAAATTTTCATTAAATTTATGATAAAAAAGGATAATTCTTTTTATGGCCGAGTGGTTAAGATTATCGACTTTGAATCCAGATGTTGTGAGGTCGAAATCTATCGCACTAAATAATTTTTATTTAATATCAAAATTATTTTGCCATGTTGCTCTTCTTCCTGTTTTATACATCATTTAACCAATTTAGTTTAATTGTGCAATTTCACATTGTTTGTATTAGATTTAGTGCGGAATATATTTATAAAATATAATTTTTTTGGATGAGAATCCCTTAGATTATATAAAAGCAGAAACTTTACAAAATCAGTTTCCTCTGTCAGTTGTTTTGAGAGTTGGAAAATATGATTAAACGCCCCTGGACAGAAGTTAGAACCAGAAGCCGGAAGCATGGCCCTCCATGTAATGTATGCTCCTACACTGTGGGAATACGTAAACAGTGGCGTAGAAGCAGCATTTACGTTCTACGCACTTATGGCAAAATGGTGATACTATTTACTGACGTCATTATTCAATTTGTGAAAATGTTATGCGGTAATGTTTAAATTGGAGAACGAATATAATAAATTGACTCTTGTTATATTTTTCGAACCGAAATGTTTCTTTGAGGGGCATACACTTTTTCGAAAGGGAAATAAATATCTGTATAAACCTATTATAAATAATATATCGTTGATATTTTTTAAAGGAATATGTCCTGACAAATACACAGTATTATATATGACAGTCAATGATTTAACACTTTTTAGACCGTGCGTATATATGAAAATACATAAATTTAAGAATTTTTTCCTCCATATCTAGAGCGAATAAACTTTGGCGGTTTTCGTTATTCAATTGCTGATATAACTGACTTTGCATGTCATTTTTTTAAAAGGATTTTAACAACCGGTTTAGGCGGTAGCCTTTTATATATTTTGAAAT
The DNA here is from genome assembly GCA_026573805.1 of Hesperophylax magnus. Classification (NCBI taxonomy): domain Eukaryota; kingdom Metazoa; phylum Arthropoda; class Insecta; order Trichoptera; family Limnephilidae; genus Hesperophylax; species Hesperophylax magnus. Next base: position 3,367,119 of record JAIUSX010000016.1, read on the forward strand.
ATAATTTTTATGTCCAATCTCAACCGAATTTTCTTTCCGATTGGGATTGTGATTGATGTGGATTTAGAAGGTATTTTTAATGTTTATGTAATATTTTAATATTTATATTTTCCATAAACAGCGTACGATTTGTTATTTTATGTAAAACACGCTCTCTGAGACCTAATTTTCTTTCAAATGAAATAAGCAATTAATTATAAACAATAAAATAAAAACACCAAGAAATTTTCAAATAACTCAATAACCCAATTTTCGTCAAAATTTATTATAGTACTACCAGTTTTAATTCAGGTCTTAAAGGGTAAAATCGATTTTTAATTTCCACTGAAACGTTTTTAAGTAATAGAGAAACGCATTATCAGGAATATTTGATTTATTTCATCACCTTTCATCCCTTTAGCCTCACGACATACCCCTATTGGGGATGTCATGGATTCACTAGTTGCAGACCGAAGGGAAAAGTTGGAATCTTATGCGATCACATACAAAATTCCATTGAACCCTTCACCACCACCGATGGGACAAATCTTACTCGGTAACAATTTTCCTTGTTTATGGATTTCATTCGATATTTAAAATCACTTACAGATATTCTATAAAGGAAAATAAATTAATCTTGCAACGTGATCGTTAAAATAAATTAAAAAAATATATAATAAATTTTTAAATCTGTAGTAATTTAGGCCATTAGAAATAATATTTCAAATCGTCGAAGTAAAATACCTGACCCAAATCGTAGAAAACAGAGAGAAATTTTATTGTTGGACCCGTTGGATTTTCAGAGTAAAGATTTTATTTCTAATCTTGTTGACGTACCATTTTATCACTGACTAAAAAAGTGTGTATTTAAGGAGGTAATGCAATTATTCTACGTTCTGATTTAATCAAAGAAGAAGTGTACGTTTATATTTAATATCATGTTTAATCGTATCCCGGGTCATTAACGGAGAGAAGTTCCCGCCTCGGCCGTTAAAGAAAAATAAAAGTTTTTAAGCGGCCAGACTTGAAAGCATTGGCCGTAACGAACCATTTATACTACTTTAATTCAATGAGCCGAGAGATTTGAAATAGAAACTGGATTAATACTCGTATTGCCGTGGAAACGGTTGTTCTTCGCAACTACAGAGCTACGCACGGGGTTCACCAAGTACCAAGACTTCTATAGACTCTGAAGAGATATAGTGTGATGTATATCGATTTGAAAGAAAACTGTTGTCACCGCCAACTTACATAAAACCCTTGTACTCAAATTTGATTATCTGTTCGAGATAGATTTTTAATCTAGAAAATCTTTAATCGTTTTAGTCAGAAGTAGTGTTAGAATACGGTATTATCGAGAATTTCATTTTCTCCGTTTGTTACAAATAACATATTTATATATTGCCTAAACTGTTCAACATGTTACCAAGTAACATAAAAAATTGTAAATTCCCAAATAGATTCAGATATATACTGAAAACATGGCTCATAAGTAGAAATATTTATGCTAAGTTATTATTTTTTAGCATGTAGATTTACATAGTGTTATTTTAGACTCTGTTCCAATAATAATAATCTGAATGTTTAATAATTAGCAACAACATTATGTGTATTTATAATTAGTAATAATTTTATGTATACATATTTACAGTGTAATTGAACATGTAAATCATGTTGACAAACTGCTTGGTTGTGGTTTAACGGGAAGAAACTTTAAGAACAGTAAAAAATTAAAATAAATTATTATATGCAACCAAAAAGTATAATAACAGAAAATATAATCTGGGTAGTCGAGGAAAAGTTTGGAAGAAATGGAACAACGTCCAATTCTTATTCGAATAAGGGAGGGAATTATTTTTTTAGAAAAATAAGGGAGTGCGTAAAACCGTTGTTTTAAAGTGTAAATTAATTTGAATGTTAATTTCTAAGTTATATTCACTACACAAATTATGCAAATTATACATTCATACTTTTATCAATTCATCTGTTGTATTATGTTGATATATTTTCTTCCATTTTTCATATGTCATTGTATGCTAACAAACAACTGATTAACACTAAAATCTTGCATAAATTTCAGTCAGCTAATAAATATATTTTTAGCATTAGGTGCTCCCATAGCCGCTGTGCCCACATGATGCATAGATGGAGCCTTAAAGAGTCGGCGATGTGTGAATGTGATGCGGTGCAGACCACCGAACATGTGGTCAACGAATGCCTGCTCTATTCATTCCCCGGCGGGATTGATGAAGTCCACATGGCGACGCCTAAGGCCCTAGACTGGCTCGCCGACCTAGATGTCCCCCTCTGATCCCCCCCACCATCCGAAAGAAGAAGACGAAGAAGAAGAAGCCTTAGACGAATTAACAGAGTGAGGATACTTTACTGCTTAAGCGGGTTTTTATATAGCCATTTTATTTACACACATATATTGTTCATTTATAGCTATCCCTTTCATAAGCGATGTTTTTTGCTCGATTAGTATGAATATAACGTGTCTTGTATTTTTAATATGTCATTGATTCCAGCTGTTTTATTCAATTGAACCATACAGTTCAATAATAATATATATTTTTTGAAATGACAAAACTATTTAAGATGCTATTTTAAAAGTTCTTGTTAAAAAAAATCAATTAGGTACTTGAGAATATACATCGACAAGCTCTCTTCAGGCACAACTGATAAGCTCAATTGTTGTCCGTTACAGTACGTGCTCTATCTTACGATTGCATACAGTTTGATCGCCCCAGCTAAGGTTGCAACAACGGATTTCAGACTTTCTGGGAAAGTTGAAATAGTTAGTTGGCTAATTTATGCTCTATCTCTAGAACGGTCATACTATGAAGCTAATATCTGATTGTCGTCACAATGATCACGTAGCAACAATTTAATAAAGTCTTTTTAAATATATATTTCAACATTGGTTCATTATTTCAAACCTTCTGAAAATGTGTGTACATAGTCTTGAGTAATGAATCTTCAAGGAATCATACGCATGATGGAAAATAAATTAGGTGAAGCATAATGCGTAAAAATTGGTTCCACTTGTGTATGTCAAATTAGTTCGATTTGAACTCCAACGCTCTGATGCCGAGTGACCGGAAACTACAAAATCCTGTCCAAACACAGATTATCGCTAGTGGATTACGTTTTGACGAGATATTAGAACGCAATAGCGCCTCTAATTGTTCAACTCCATGGTTGCAAATAATTTCACTGCCTCAGAAATTTGTAGCGGAACAATTTTACAGTACCCAAAAAGTATAAAAGTGATTTCTCAGTATCTATCTAAAGACATTACTAAAGACAGTTTTGCTGGAAAGCACTTGAAATATTTGAAATAATGACACACTATTACTAAATAATGAAAACAATATTCTGAATAAATAGCGACTTGTTAATTAGAATTAATTAATAAGAACGTCAAATTGTTCATAATAATTACACAAAAAATCACCCTTAACGAGTGTATTGGATTTTATTGGTAAATAATATATAATAATACTAATTTTCAATACTTTTATATTTATTAGTTAAGTTAGGTTAGGTTTTTCCCTGTCCATGGTACAATACCTATTAGACAATTGTGTTCAGCTGCACTTAATATAGTAACAAGAAGACTATAATAATATATATTTTTTTTTTATAGTGAATACCTCACAAGAGTCCCAACTGCTCCCGTCTGGAGCCAGTGAGACTATGGCATCCCCAATTGGGGGATGTTGTGAGGCTGAAGGTAAGTGGGGAAGGGAAAGAGGAAGGTGGGGAAGTACCTGGCTATTCAGATCTAGTCACTAAACACGGCTAAAGCCATTTGGAGCAACGTTTCAATTCTGAATGGTGGTCTTACACCAGGGCGATACTGGTAGTATCTTCCACTCTGGAACGTGCCGCAAATATACTATATATTATTTTAATTAATTAATTGTGAAATAACACAAATTAATCAAATAAAATTTATTTGCGCACGCCGGGTTCGAACCCGCGACCTTCGGAATGGCAGTCCAATGCGTTACCACTGGACTATGCCGGCCGGTTACTAACATTTGTTACTAACATACCGCAATAATAACAATAATTAATGTTAGCACAATACTGCAAGGGTTTTATGTAATGTTAGTAACAAAATTTACTTCATGAATACTGTTCCACTCAATTATTATGTATATCACATCTTTTAAAGCTCGTAAATAAATAAATAATATGTACTTGATAAGTTAATTTCTGAAAATAACACAAAATTTATACGAGTTTTAAAAACTCTTTGTTTTTAATGAGTCATATTCACGTTGTTCAAAAATATGCGAGTACGTTATTCGTGTGAATTAAAAACTGTTTTGAGAGTTATTTTAAAAGGATTAAAAAAACTAGGGATAATTCTTTTTCCTCCCTGACAATTGGACAGCTTTTCGAAAAAATGCGGTTTGTTCCCTTCCGCTCTGGGAAAAATAAAGCGATAGAGGTTAGAAACTCACAACTTATTACCTAACCTAACCTAACTGGGTTAGCTTCTTTTGCCTTCGTAATGCACCATGAAAACGGAATCCAATGGAGAAAAAACTATGCTTTGTTGTGATTTGTTAGTGAACGTGATGTGAACTGCTGTCAAAATAGATTTATTTTCCTGCAAATCCCTTGCTTATAATTTGTTCATTTTATCAATTCTCACTATTATCATATTACATATTAAAATTCAGAGATTTAGAAAGAAATACCATCTACGTCTACTTACTAATTAGATCCTTACACGCACGTTCAACGTTGGTGTGATAAAGTGGATATTGAGCTTGGTTTAAAACCGTTTTAATCAAACAATTGCCATGGTAAATAATCAAGTTTTTCATTGTTCTGATATTACGCACTGCACAATATGCCTCTTTACTTACATTGTTAAGATTCTCACTTTATTTTAGAGTATTTGCTAATGCAATTTAGACCGTGGATCCATCCAATACACCGGGGCAGCATGTCGCATATTTTTGTAGACGCCTTCTTCACTTACGTCGTTAAGGTTCCGAAATAATTTTAGCTTATCGTGTCGACTTAATTCCTTTAAAACGATTGCGCTTCTGATCAATGAATCTAATATCTATTTGAAATTAACTTTATGTGGTAAAGCAAACGGTAAGTGAGGCAGCTGGAAAACATTGATTAACGACTGAAAACGGAACACTTCATGTCCGAATGACGTCAGAGGTTTGACGGGTGCATATTATTAATTACCGGAGCTGTCAATTCGTTGCATTATTATAATATATGTGGTGTGGGGCGACCAATGAACGCAGGGATGCTTCGCTGACAGCCGGGCGCTGACAGCTGTCACATGAATATTCGACATTCCGACATGTTTACTTAATAAACTAATTAATATTTATTAAATGTTGACTTCGATATTTTACAATTTTGTATTAAAATAAGGATGGACGCAAACACTTGTGGCTGCTTTTCCCTATAAAACTAAGTAAGTAAATGATACGTTTAAATTTGTGCTGCCTTCAGCCCAATTCAATGCAACTTTTGTTCAGCGATATATCAATCCGTATGGATTAATGTATTAATCTGTATAAATTAACAAAATTTACATATATTATTGAACTGTCAAAGTGACGTCCGCAGTATTTTTATCGGGTAAAATCATGATTTAAATAGGATTAAAGTTAACAATAACATCATTTGTATTCACTACAATACAATATTATAATACAGGGTTTTCCAATAAGAGGTGTTATTTTGAATAGTCCGCTATTTCAGTAGATGTTACTTTTGAAGCTGTAATTTTTTGACATTTGACAAGTAAAAACTACGCAATTAATAAAAATGGAACGATACATGCTTCAACAACGCATTGAAATTATTAAAATTCACTTGAGTGAATCAAATGCAAATCATCTTGAGTGATGAGGCCCATTTCTACCTCGGTGTCTTCGTCAACAAGCAAAATTGTCGCATCTGGGGCTCGGTAAACCTAAGAATTATTGTTGAAAAGCCTCTCTATCCTCAACGTGTGACTGTTTGGTGCGGTTTATGGTCCGGCGGAGTCATTGGACCTTACTTTTTCAAAAATTAGGCTGGAGCAACAATTAAGGTGAATGGATTGCGCTATCGAGAGATGATTAATTTTTTTTTATGGCCGAAATTGGATGGTATTAATTTGTACAGTGTTTCATTTCAACAAAACGGCGCTATTTGCCACACAAGCAAAGAAACCATTGATCTTTTACGATTGAATATCAAAATAACACCTCTTATTGGAAAACCCCTGGTGGAATCCCCCCAACATGAAATGAGTCCTGAAATTTGAACTGTGGCGTCGAATTATCCAGATTAAATAATTAATAATAAACTGCTACTTGCTACTTAGTATCTACTCCCGAATTATGTACTTGCATCGTTAAATCGTAAACAAAGTAATCTACGTACTTCAAGTACCTACCTGCATATTGATGACAATAACACTGCAGTCCGTCTCGAATACTACGAGAACTCGCCAGAAGGTTCGAGCCTACGGCCTAGGCATAATTGCCAAGCCGTCGAAAGTTCGCGAATGATCCAGATCGAGCGAGTGTCTTCGATTTAGTTGCCATCTACCTACCTACTGCCGCCGTCGGCCGAGTAGTATAAATAAGCCCGACGCAGCGAGCCAGTCAGTCAGTCATAATTTCGCCGCCAGTCTACAAGGAACAACGAGTGTTAACCCGCGCTAATCTTACTAGCGCAAAGGACACGTACCCGGCTTCGCCCCTATCATCATGGACTCTATCGGGACATCATCATAGCGCCTCGGCCACGTCCGCGGCCAGCGCTACTCGGATTACAAGCGCCCTGGTTCCAGCGTCTCTGACCAGCGCTTCTTCCACGCAACCATGACCACCACGAGGACACGCAGCATCCTCACTGGTCTACATCGTTCCCGTTCAACCGCCTATAAGGTCCGCCGCACCTTCGGCCGTCTCGTCAGCACTGGAGTACCTGAAGACCTGCGTTCTTCGCCAGTGCCTGACCTCCATCGAGTCCCGGTCACAAGCGCCCGGCGTCGACTCACTGACCCGCGCTTGACCAGCACATCATCAGCCAGCATCCGGAATATTCTACATCTGTCCAGCGTCAACTCTCGTTACGGCTATACTGACTCACCAATAAAACACATGTGACCTTCACAACTTTCTTTCATTTCGTGCCTCACCACCTGATCCCCAAAGAACTAAGGACTTTTGAATTCAGTCATGAAGATAATGATAATTTTGTTAAATAAACTTGTCTTAAGTCGGAAATCTTCTTGTGAAACTCTTCTTGCATATTTTATGATCGAGTTTGAATTTTTGCCTCTCAAGAATGCTCAGATTATTTCTGTTTAACTGTAGTGTCATTTCAAAGTTATTATAAGTCAACTGGTTTAAAAAGCGATTATGTGGCAGTCTGTTATTATAAAATTGAGTTACTTAGTTTAGTTGCAAAGTAAGCCTTCCAGAAGGCAAATAGCGCGAGTTTAATTATCACAATGTTTACGATAAATTTGTAATATATAAATTGATAATCTACTAATTACTACTACTAACACAAAAGTTTTAAAATGTTTTCGTTTTAAAGTAAAATATTTCCAGTAGAATATACGTTTTACATTATATAATATTCAAATATCGTTATGTATTCAATACGCAGATGAATACTTTACAATGGGAAATGTCCATAATTTGAAGGACGGATTTAAAAAGGACGAAATGGGTTTTTTAGCGGTGCAAACAAACTCGAAACTTACCTTTCTGTTTTTCGGAAGAAAGGATGAGAACCAATGTAGATTTGTAAGATGTTCAATATTTACCTGAAACAAAACAAGAATGGTTAGTATTATGCTTAGTGACTTAGGTTCACATCTGAGTTAGATGTTGGCTAAAAAGATAATAACATTTTTAGATGATTTTTGTCTATAAAGATATAACATTTTCGCAAAAGTGTGTGCTTGATTTCATCCGTAGGGAAAGCAACCTACCATTTTTTATTCTGGAGAAAACATAAAATACACATAAACAAATAAAATTAAACGAAGTTTTCTATTTCTCAGAGATTCAATTTATATTTATATCAACTATTTACTAAATACGGCAAATAGAAAGTTTTACGAGTTTTTCAAATTCTGCAGAATATTTACAAGGCTTTTAAATTTCTATGAAAACGTTATATTTCTAAAGCCTTAACTGGAATGTTTTTAACCCTAGATAGCTAACGTACGTCAAAGTGACGAGCAACAATGCAAATCTACCATCTCTTTTGAATGCTTCTACCGTGTAAAGCCGAGAGTTTAACCGTCACGTTTCAACTTAGTGGCCACTAGAAATGTTCGCACAACGGTTGTGTTTAGTCAGTGAGTTCTCTTATTGTTCAGATATCTACTGGCTATTCGTCATTTTGTCGAATGGTTAGGTTAATGGATTTTTCCAACTTGCTTCAAAATTTATAAGAGTAATTCGATTATCATAGTTGATTTATATTTGTTATCTTCACGATTTTTAAGAAAAAAAAACCTTTATAGTTCTGTATTTAGTGTCGAAGGTGAAATTAAGTTGCAAAGTTAAATTTATCATTAAATAAGTAGAGTCCTTTTAAATATATTATTTAGTAATTAAAAATTGAATAAATAAATAGAGATGTAATTGTCTTATTTGATGTAAAAAAAAAATTGTCTCCAGTGCAACAACAACACTGGTCGTCACTGGTCTCTCGGCTGTTAATCGCCTTTATCTCCTACCCTGACCCTAATTGTCTATGTCCTGCATATTTTTCTAGCTTTTAGTAGATTTTTTTTAAATGTGACCTGTGATTTCGTTTACATTTTTTACTCCAAACAATGTCAGGAATCAGTGGTTAAAGTACGCCAAGTATGTCCTTTATCACCCTATTTTATTGCACTAAATAAATATAGTCAAAATGCAATTAAAACATTGGGCTTGAATGTTTGTCGAAAAGTCGATTGGTTAGCTTATTGAGATTAAAATAAATTGCTATTTATAAAAAATAAATGTATTTAATAATTTGAACGTGTTTCGATACTTCACGTAAAACGACCAATATATTAATCAATAAGATAAAAAAAGGGAGAATTCTTTTTTCTCAATTAAACTCAGATGTATCAGATTATACGGGAGGAAATTAGCTCGTACGATGATAAGAGAACCTTTGGGGAAGGCTGTTGAGATTTAAACCGTTAAAAAGAGATTTTAATTTTACTCAAAAAACCAACAGCAGAAGAGTTTATACGGATATTTTTGGATAAATGGCGACATTAAACGCACAAGACTTTTTTCATGTGAATACAGCACGTTCCCTACTGCTCCCAGTCGTCTGGAGCTAGTGAGACTATGGTATCCCCAATTGGGGTACATTGTGAGGCTGAAGGATTTGAGGGATTAGGGAAGGAGAAGGAGGAGAGAAAGGTGAGGAAGTACTTGGCTATTCAAATCTGTCCACCAAATACGATTTTAAGCCATTCCAAGCAACTTTTCAATTTTAAATGATGGTCTTACACCGGGGCGATACTAGGAGTGTCTTCCACTCTGAGACTCTCAAATTTACTTGCGCACTCCGGAATTTGAACGCACGCCTAATTGAGAACCTTACCACTTAAAATATTTTTTTAAGTGTACTTACAATAATGAAAATAAACAAAAAGTTGCAGAATTCTACACATTTCGTGAAAAAAACGTAAAACTCTTTTATAGCTACACCACTTGCACTAACCATTTCATATTTTTTACTCTTTTCCTTAGATTACGAGAATTTTATTTGATTTTCAAAATTAAGTGTTGTAGCACCGTTTTACCACTTCTGTAAAGGATTTTAATGTTGCGACAAAGTTAATTAAAATGATATTCAATAGCAACCCTTTACCAATCACTAAGCCTCTTTCTAGCAGATTAATTATACGGTACACTTGGAAGCGCTTTGATTTCATAAGCTATATTTAAAGAACTTATTTATGTACAATATCACCACTTAAAATAAAAATAAAACAAACTGGACCAAACATACCCTCCAGTATATCACCGTCGTAATGTTTAAACACCTATTTACTTGATGTGAAAGTCAACTTGTTTCTGATAAAACAAGGTTTCAAGTCAATATTACGACATTCGAGGATGTACGAGCTGTCATGGGCACCTACGGCACTAAAGACAGCTAAACATGTGTGCTCGGAAATTGTTGACTTTAAGGCAAAACAAATTCGATTGGCATGAAAATTTGATCGGTTCGAAATATTTTAGAACCAAAACCCCCCGTGATCTAGGAGGTCACACACACGTCCTTTGGAATAATCGAACATTATTTGAAAAATCTTTTTATAAGCCTGGAAAAATTAAAGTTTTACTTTTACAAAAACTGCTCTTGATCAAAATTTCCTACTTCTTAACCTTGGTTGTGGTTTTATTGTATAATGCGAAGAATTAAGTTCGTTGGAAAATTATCGGAAAACATTTAATTATTTGTGCCTGAACGCTTTTTGGCTTTTTTTTCTTGCATAGATCAAAACAGGCGGTTGGTGTTAAGCGAGAATTTAAACCTTTTCAGCATGGTGGATCGCCTTAATGTACAATTGAATACGAAGAAATCTCTGAATTCTTATAAGTTTCCACCAGAAATTGTTTTAAAAGCAATATTATTATTACACGAGTGAATAAATGTAGATTTTTTTAACATGTAGAATATCAGTTATTAGGCAAATGAATTATGAAATGACTGGAATTGTATACACTGTGTTCGGAAACTCGTAGCACAAGTTTCCCATAGATAACCAAAAAAATAAATTATTTTCGATCTGAGCATTAAAAAAAATATCCTTTTTTTCAGCAACTAAAAGTTTAAAAAAAACTTTTGAAGCCTACGCTTTGACGCACGCACTCCACGATTATTTACAAATTCAACTAAAAAACCGAATTCGGACTCGATTTACTCGAAAACAAAATCCCAAAATCAAAGAAAGTTATAATATAAAATCCATTCAAAATGTGACGCAGTTCACGAAATATTCCACTTGTAGTACAAGTTTCAGTACACTGTGTATATTACTTGGAATACAGTGTGATCAGCGCATTCAGAATGGCTTCCATCTCATACCCCGAGTATCTCGGTAACTTTACGCCTATTAACGGCAGCTTTTGCAATGTGTGAACATTCTCCCTTTAGGATTCCCGTTCTGGCTGAGCACCTCGTATAATTCTGATGACACTCGATCGTATAAAATGTCTTTGATGGGTCGTTAAATGATCATTATTAAAAGTTATTTTCCACCTTATAATGCTACCAGACTGTTTGTTATGCAAATAACAGAGAAATAAGCAGCTTTATTATGTGTTTGCCATTTCCCCTGAAATTATCTCCATTTTTTATAGGTGCCAGTAATTTTTTTATAGTATTTGCATTGGCGTTATTTAATTAAAACGATAACAAAATTATGGTTAAAGTAATTTTTCTGTTTTATTTTACGGAATTGGGAATAAGTCGCCTTAGTGTAAGCTTTGGCATATAAATTTTTATTGATTATATTATATTTCTGAGAACTGATCTGATTTAAATGCACGATAGCAAACAAGAACAAAACCCGCTTAGATGATGGGGGAGTTAATGATATTATTGGTGGATCATTTATTTAAAAAAATATTATTTTATTAATAATTAATGATCTTTCAAGAAGTTGCAACATAAAAAAATTGTAATTCATTTTCTCTTCTGTAAGAAGTTGCAGGTTCAAACCCAGCAAAGAAAAACAATAATGTATTAAAACCAGGATGGTGAACACATCTTTACTTTGGTTATTTTTTTCTGGTTGTTGTTATTTCTAAGAGTTGTTATTGTTATTGCTAATTTAATTATTATCTTTATTGACTTCATCCTTATTGTGGTATAAATATATTAATATTTATTGTTATGTTTTTGTATTACCATTTGTATTACGATATATACACAATATTTTATTATTATTTTTTAATGTTTTTATTTATGTTACCATTATAATACGGGCTTTGGAGTATTAACCTCAGGAAAACCGTTCGTGCACCAGTGACAAGAATTTTTTCCCGCCGAAAAACCGTTCATGCGTTGCTGGCATTGAAATTTTGCCCTAGCTGGATTTTTTTGGTACACGATTTAAAACTTTACGCCATTAAAATAGCATTCGTTCGGATATATCAGAAATCTACTTATTTTATAAAATCTGTTTTTTTATCATTGAAGACAATATTTGCGATTTCAAAACGAAAATTTGAAACAGAAAAAAATAGGTCACATCTAAGACTCGAACCCAGGACCCTTGCCTTACCGGGACACCACTCTAATAACTGAGCTAATGGGACCCTTTTTCCTTCGGTCATATTTAACTGTATCATACTTCTAATACGAACTACCAACAATCAACATTGTCTTCATTTTCTCAACGCACATTTTTATTGTCTGCTTGCTATCTTTATGTATGATCGCAAGATTCAACTCGATCTAAATGCAATCTAGACAGTGTCTTAGATAAATATATCTTATTTTAATTTTAATGTGCGACATCTATTGACCTTTTCTGTAAGTCTGAAATTAATATTTTATTTTTTGAATAATTTGTCTACAATAATAAAATATTACAATTTGATGTTTTACTCATTAAGATGCGGCTACCTGACTGCACTATAAACCGAGACTTATTTCAAAACTGAGCATACAGCGTTCAAAAGATGCCTGTAAAGAACCGTCTCTACAAGTAGAGTACAGCATTCAGCTAAGTTGTGCGGGTATTTGAATTCGCATCGCCGTAAAGCTACAACTGAACATTTATGCGTGGTCCTTCAGAACGAAGCCACTTTAAAGTTTGAAAATAAATGTTTAATTATTGTGTTCATCGCGTATACGATGTACATATTTCGTAAATATTATAAAATATAACAAGCATAATCTACAAAAGGATCTGCACAACATTAAATAGATATTTTGTGAAAAACATTTTAGTAATCACAATTTACGTGAAGAAATAAGCAAAACAAAAAGGTACCGACATTTAACGTATTTTAATATCTGATACGCTTTGTCCCTACTGTTTAGTTACTTAGGGCCAGTTGTTTCAAAAAATTTGAACAATTAATCAAATTTAAAAGTTAATTTTTAAGTTACGTGAAACTTCCATTCGAATTCTGTGAAACAATTGGCCCACGATGGATAAAAACAGAACTTGAATAGAACATTCGAAGAATTTAAATATTAACTTTAAAAAGTGATGAACTATTCAAGTTCCGTGAAATAACTGGCTATTATTATTCTTTGATTATGATTTACAAAAGTTATGGATAAAACACTAAGTCGTGATATCGATGAAAAATCAAAAGATTATTAAAATTATACCTGTATATTTTGCGAAAAGATTTGAGATGGCAGAATCTAATATAAAAATTGAATGATTAAAATCACTTAATTTTTCAGATTTTTTAACGGTTGTGTACAGGTAACTCCACGTCTAGACACCAACATTCATGCTTAGCATTTATGTAATAGTGAATCGGTGATCTTTAAGCTACGTATCTTTGCGGTGCGTCGTCAAACAAGAAACGGCACTTTGTCTCGTTTACGTCTAAATACATAGTAGCTAATGTTTGAGTTTTGTATTTTCTTGCGTATTTACATAGAATGAAGGTTGTATATATGTATATACAGGTGTTTACATATATTTGAATATTTGAAGGAACAATCCTGGAGGGGTTTGCTAACAGAAAACAAGCAATTATCAAAAGAGAACAGGTGGCAATGATCGTTGCTATGTTCACATTAAATTTAACCCTTAGGTGTATGGCATATTGACCGCTATACCGTGATGTTTGGTAATAAGTTGGGTTTTCAAGCGATAGATGGCACCAGTCATAAACTTTACTCTAGAGTCCGACAGATGTCGCTAGAGTGTAGCAATTGCCTGTGGGATATTATTGCCAGACAACAAGCTTCTAGAAACAGAGAATTACCAACCCTCGGGTAATGAACAGTGTAGCTAAATCTAGACTTATTTATTGTAACGTAAATAAACGCAATTATTGTGAAGAACCTTTTACTTTTCACAGCACAGAAATCTGCAAGTAAGCAGAGATATAACACATTTCTTGAAGATGCTGCCAGAAAGTCAGAGAATCAGTGTGAATTTCTGCTTCTTATTATTCTTACTGTACATTTGATACAGAAAATTTATAATAAACTAATCATGGCATTCATTTCTGATGTTTTATACGTAATATCAACTGTAAATATAAAAAAAAGATTATATTGATTAATATATATACAAGAGTAATGTACTAAAAGTGATTAGAAGGAAAAATATTTAAAAGAAAGAAATGATTTAAAAGAAAAACATTAAGTCCCGGCATACCCATTTTCTACCAATTTATAATAAGTTTCTCGTTGACTATTTACGTTATTTAGTAAACAAAAGTTGCTTTTTAATACAATATATATTACATTTATATATATCTATCGAATCTGTAAAGCGGAAACGTTAATTATAAGAAATTCCCTCGATGGAAAAAATTGCATAGTAAACTCCGAAAATTATTAAAAAAAGTTTTTTTCTGTTATTTAATATGTTATAGGCATGAAAAAATTCATAGTGTATCTTTAAATGGGACTGAAGCATTTTTCGAGAGATTTTTGTTCAATTTTAAACGAGTCATCATTTTTAAATTTTTTCATCATCATTTCTTCATTTTCGCTTAATTGTTATTGTTTTTTTTAAATATTGGCGTGCTCCCTCTAACATTCGTATTTATATATCTCCCTTTCAAACCATTTTTGTACGCTTACGACGAAGCCATAATGATGAAAATATAATGATGTGGCTCTCTTTTGAAGGTTTTTGTCCAAATACTATAAGACGTAAGAAAATATAAAATTACTGCACATTTGCTTAAAGATTATTCTTAAAACCATGAAAAATACTTTTGAAAAGAACTGACTCTCATGTAGGTACAACTTTCAACGTGCCTTTTTAAAACTTTAGGAAAAAAAACATAAATATATATGTGGTGTGTAGGCGTTACAAACATATAATCTCGACTAGATAATTATTTGTCCACACTCGTTAAATGTAAAAATTGGTAACATGTCACATATTCATAAACAAAATATTATAGAGAAAAATATAATTTATTTACATGGCATGATAAGATCAGAAAATTGAACTACGTGTAGCATGAAGTCACAGAAAGGTGTGTACATATTATTATAGAAAATTGTTTACATCTGGTGGGTTTTGCAAATGCTTTTTTATAAAACGCTAAACGATTCGTTTATGAATCGAGGTTAAACAAAATATTAATATTGTCAGTCATCAGAAATATCTACTAATTTCGCCATTGGGTCTATGATTGTAACTTATGGTTCTTGTCCTGGCTAAAGCTAACACTTGGATTTAATTTTTTCAGAAAGAGTTAAATTTTATACTCTGGTTCGTGTCTTGACTAAAGCTAAGGGTGGA
Organism: Hesperophylax magnus; assembly: GCA_026573805.1. Classification (NCBI taxonomy): domain Eukaryota; kingdom Metazoa; phylum Arthropoda; class Insecta; order Trichoptera; family Limnephilidae; genus Hesperophylax; species Hesperophylax magnus. The sequence goes on from JAIUSX010000016.1 coordinate 3,382,579, forward strand.
ATTTGTTGTCAAAAAAAAAAAAAAAAACGGTTAGTGATACGAGAAATTGGTGTTTCTAGATGTTTAGAATAGTTCTGTCGTAATTTTACACGAGACTGGGCTGGTTTTCATTATATTTTCGTGAGAATGGGCTGGTTTTCATTATATTTTCACGAGACTGGGCTGGTTTTCATTATATTTTCACGAGACTGGGCTGGTTTTCATTATATTTTCGTGAGACTGGGCTGGTTTTCATTATATTTTCACGAGACTGGGCTGTTTTTCATTATATTTTCATGAGACTGGGCTGGTTTTCATTATACAGGCTTTTCCAATAAGAAGTGTTATTTTGAATAGCCCGCTATTTCGGTAGATGTTACTTTTGAAGCTGTCATTTTTTGACATTTGACAAGTAGAAACTACGCCATTAATAGAAATGAAACGATATACGCTTCAACAACGCGTTGTTATGATTAAAATTCACTTGAGTGAATCAAATGCAAATCATCTTGAGTGATGAGGCCCATTTCCACCTCGGTGGCTTCGTCAACAAGCAAAATTGTCGCATCTGGGGCTCGGAAAACCCAAGAGTTACGGTGAATGGATTGCGCTATCGAGAGATGATTAATGATTTTTTATGGCTGGAATTGGATGGTATTGATCTGGACAACGTTTACTTTCAACAAGACGGCGCTACGTGCCACACAAGCAACGAAACCATTGATCTTTTACGATTGAATATCAAAATAATACCTCTTATTGAAAACCCTATATTTAAAAGTGTTAAAAGTGCTACAAACTGACACTAAAGGAAACATTCTGAAGACTTGTATAGATGCGTGAATACCTCACAAGTCTCAGTATGGGTATGTTTTAAGGCTGAAGGTATTGGGGAGGGGCAGGAAATAAGAAAGAGTTGGGAAGTACCGGGCTTTTCAGATCTTGTCACTCAACACGGCTAAAGCAATTTCATACAAAGTTTCGAGTAGTGCTATTTCCCTAAGGCGGCACTCAACTACCATTCTTAATTGACTGTATCGTAGGATCGGATTAGCTTAGTGGTAGAGCAAAGCCTCAGCAAGGCCGAGGTCCTGGGTTCAACTCCTAGATGCGACCGAACCTTTATATAATATATCTGTTTCAAATTTTCGTTTTAGTGTTGTTGATTAAATATTACAATTCTAGGTTTTACCCGTTAAGTTATTCCAAAAAAAATATATATATATCAAAAGTGTTTAATATTCAGAATTTTATGTAAAAATGGAATTTCACCACAAATTAAAGGTTTAAAAATTATGAATAAGAACCTAAAATTCATAGTTTTAATATTAAAATGTCTTATTTCCCATTTTTCAAAGGAATCGTATTGATTGAAAAAGATGAACATGATTTGTTACGCTACTAGCAATTAAATTCATAATACTGCCATGCGTGTATCCAGTGGAGTGATTTTTCGGCATATTTTGCCATTTTGCAAAAACGTTTTGAGAGATGTTTCGTCAAAATTTGCCATTTTTATGAAACCTAAAAATATGGGATAGGTAGTGAAATCTAGGTGAATTTATTGGCCTTAAAACTCAGTAAGCCGTTTTTATATGTTTTATGAGGAATAGTATTAATTAAATAATATTCTAGGGAGCAAGAACTAACAAATTATCAATTAATTGGCAATGTTTGGAAGATTGCAACACTGCCTCGTGCCGACGTCAGTGCTGAGCGCTCTCCATTTTGAATCTCATTCGTGATCTCGCTTCCTCCACTGAACAGTAGGTTATTATATCTTTCCTCCTGATAAATTTACGATTGTTTCGCGTATAAATTTAAATTAACAATAAAGTTCGATTTATTTCAATCATTGTTTTAATTTATAAATTGGAGTCAGATAATCTATGGCCACCCCGATCGCTGAAGGTAAGCCAGCGATCCAATTTACTTGAACGCTATAATATATATATAACACCTATCAGTCTAGTGGATAAACAAAACTATCAAAGCGTGGACATCCTGTATCTTATTAAATTACGTTAATATACTAAGTTAGATATCGATTCACTGCTTAGGGAAACAGTAAAATTCCTGTAATTAAATCATTAATATCCCTTTATGGAATATAATACAAATAAAGGGAGATAAACACAGCGCCTTTGTGGTTGATAAAAATATTTTTCCATAAAATTATTCAAATTATTTTTAAGTTAGCTATGATTTTCGATTTAAGTATTAGATTTATTCATTTTTAAAGTTGATTTTAATACCTGCGATTAGGAACGCATTAAATAATTTATGGATGTTGCCCGTTAGAGATAATTTGAGCTCAGGATATTTTGGAAATAACGAGATGCTGTACATTTTTAATATATACATTATTAATGAGTTTTTCGTCTCGAATGTGAAAAGCAGAAAGAAACAAGCAACAAGAATAATTTTATGAAGTATTTTTTAATGAAAAACTAACACTGCTATTTATTAGTTTCTCTATGAAATGGATTTCCATATTAATAGATCAATGTATATATATTTTTTAAATCTGTATAAAACTTTAATACGGCGTATAGTTTTATTATATAGAAATTTCGAACTCGTGGACGTTGCAAGCTGATCAATGTTTTGCTGTGCTATAAACTATAAACTATAAACAGAAAAAGCCGTGCAAATCAAATGACGCTAGAGCTCACAGTTTCAGTGTTTTTGCTAAGATGTGTACAAATAAATTTTGGTATGATGAGTCTTGCTAAAGTTTGTGATCATTTGACGAGTATAAAATATATATTAGTTCGTAACTAGTAGTTCTGTGAACAGAGCTTGTTTAAAAAACTCTGTTTCTATATTTTTCTTATTTTAAATCAAAACGAAAATTAACTCTGAAATCATAAAATTTGTAAGTAGGTACCGTAGTACTTATCTAATTAATTAATGACCACGATGATTTCACAAATGAAAAATAATCTTTACTGAACGATTAACCCGCCGTGTGCCGACGCTAATTTTTCGCTGTGATCTAATTTCGTAATACTTACATCCTCGTTTTTTTACAAAACGATGTTTTTTATAAATTATAACATCTTACCAGATAATGTGGTTTTTTATAAAAATAAAATAAAATCTAATACAAGTATATTCCCCACAATAGATAGTGCCAGAGAAATGATTCGTTTGATCTTTCCTATCGGCTACTGTGGAGCACCGCAGGTTAAAATGGCCACCATATTGAACCGGAACCGGAACGTAACAAAAAATATACGGACGGATGAAATGACAAATGGTCGAGTTATAATAGGACTTCGCCACGCTCAGTCAATACTTTGCAATGTCGTTGAGTGTTAACGTGCGATAAGGAAAACCCAACTGCTCTAAAATCCGTTCCAAAAGATACTGGTAATGCTGTAAAAAACCCTTCAGTAGAAAAAAGCAGTTCGCTCACCGGGTAGAAAAGATTATCTCCTCATGTATTCACCTTCCTCTACCCCAGTTAATAGACAATCGACTTAATTTTAACACTAAGTTTGACTTATTAGCTAAGAAAATGGCAAAAATGATAAACTTTTAAAGAATAACAAGGAATAAATTAGATGTAAATTAGTTTATAATAGTATGGTAGCATCATATTTAAATTACTGATTTAGTGTCATTTTTTTGTGCAATCAAATACAGATGAAGAAATTGCAAATAATTCAAAATAGAGGCATGCGAGCTGTATTGAGTAAGATAATTATTATGCAGTAAAAACTAGAAATGTTAAGTATGAGACAGCGAATAATTTACAATACATTAATATTTAAATTTAAGCTAAAAAATAAGAATGTAAATTTTAGTTTCGCAATACATGGCTAGCCCACGAGAAATTGTGGAGATTTTCGACTTCCAAAAAACAAACATATTGGGAATCCAAAATGATCTCTATTTTAAAGGATTTAAGATTTTTAATGATCTACCGACAGTTGTTAAAGAAGGTAAAAGCCTTGCTTCTTTTCGTGGGTTATGCCTAAAAACTGTAAAAAATAAGTTTGAGATGTATTGTAAAATGTCCTTAAGGAAGCTTAATTCTAAATCATTATTTTGATTAATCTTTATAACGAATTGGTGTACATTATGAATACCAAATATGCTTTAGATAAATTGAAGGTTTTCCTATAGTTTCGCTTGAGTAGAATACAAATATAAAAATAAATTACTCAGTAAAAAATATAAATGTAAACAACTAAAAAAATTGTTTTTCAATAGAAATGTATGAACGCGTTAAGGAAGTAACTTTTAAAAATATAGTATTATAGCTAAGATTATCTGTGACAGTTTCACTTGATTAACTTTTTTGCTTTCTTATAAAATTATTTCCAAACAAGTAAAAACCAGTTTTATGCTTGAAATCGAACGTTTCTAGACTCAAGCGATTTTAATGCCTATTAGTGGACTGGACAGAGTTATTCGAGAAAACTTTGAAGCAAATGGGTGGCGGGGAAGATCTATGAAAAATATATTTACCTATATAATTTTATCATGAAATATCCCGGTCACATCAATTACCAAAAAATATTCACTGGACGTTATAATTGCATTAGCAATTTAAAAACAGAATTGAAATAGTTCATTTTATACTATTTTGAATACAAATCGCTTCAAAAGTTTGTCATACAGGACTTCATCATTTACCATGCAATTTCCTCTGACCACAGACTTGGCTTCAATTTCATTAATAAAAAATCGCATTAATCTTCTGTCCAGGGCTTTCTCGTTTTTGCCACTGCTCGAAAGGGTTGTATCGAATTTTACAACGAATATGATCACATATTTAATAGCAGAGGATCAGGATATCTACTGTTAATAAATGTACTTTTATTACTGCTATAAGAATTTGTTTCGACAGTGATCTAACTGAGTATAAATGTGAATACCGCATAAAAGTTCAAACTGCTCCCAATCGTCTTAAGGGATCATTGGAACTACTAGGTCTTACTAATAACAATCACTTCCCGACCGTTAAACGGTGTTTTAGTTACACATTGAATAAAGACTGTACCAATCTTGTTTTGAATTTTTTATCATTAATTATGCTATGAAAGAACTCTCAACGTTTCATTTTGTCAGACTGACGCATTAGATTCCCCTCTTAAAAGAGTGAGGTTATTTCTGATATATTATTTTTAATCGACTGTTACTGCGTAAATTTAATAAGAATTTAAAGAAAGAGAGATTTTTTTAATAACCTAAATGCCTCATGCATGTGAAGGTAAAAATAAACCTAAGAAATCAAAATCAATTTATTAGGCAAACAATGAATACAAAAGGGAAGTTTTTTAAGTAGTTCTCTGGGAATTCTAAGTAAATTAACTATATTTTTATTTAAAAACGATGTAAAAAGTGAAGTGACAGTTTTCTTGCAGATTCCCCAAATAAAAGCAATGTGTGTTGTAAATTTCGTATTCTGTGAAATTTTTTGATGTTTGGAGTAAAAAAAAAAGTGGGTTTTTTATGCAACCTTTTTTATTTTTTTTTTTTTTTAAATATTTGAATTTATTAATATTTATATTTATTTCGAATAAAAAAAAATTAAGGTAGGCGACACATTACACTATACGGCTCATGGGATGACTTATTTTAGCATATCGCTCGCCATACACTACCAACGGAAATGAACGATGAAATAGGCCAAGCCACGAAAATATAGCGTGGTCTGTCGTCTGTCGAGACGTATTACAAATTAACTTCTATCTTTCGCTGTATGTATAACTTTTATAGCTGCTTCAGTTTAGTCAGATTTAGATGATAAGTATGTTTCCTAAATACACGGTTATTTATGCACTGTATAAAATTTAAACGACGTTTATAAATGTGATGTATGGTAATAAAATTGAGTATTTTAGCGATAGATGGCGCTAGTCATAAAGCTTACTCCAGAGTCCGACAGATGTCGCTAGAGTGTAACAATTACTTGTGAGATGAGATTGACAGGGAACAAGCTTCTCGAACCAGAGAATTACCAACCCTCGGGTAATGAACAGTCTAGCTAAATCCAGACCTATTATTTGTAAACGTAAATAAACACAATTATAAGTAGAACCTTTTACTTTTTAACAAAGAGTTCCCAACACTTAAAGTAAGGCCGTTGCGCATTATTGTATTATTGAATTTAAACATTCCCCCGACATTCAGATATAAATATAGTAAGAAAACTACTGGAGAAATATATACATCGGAGTTCTTCTCTTCTATTTTGTTGAGATAGAACTTAACAAACTAGATTTATGATGATTTCTTTTCACTTTGCAAAGCATTCCTTAAATTGCAAGCAAATGTTTAAAGTTAAAACGTCTATAAAATTCTCGGAGGATAGCAAGAGATGCATTGCGAAGTGCTTCAGAAGGGAATAGAGAGGAGTGAATGGTTTAGTTGATCAGAAAGCATTCGCGATTGAAGGCAAACACGGGGTAGTCAACACTTTGTTTGCTTAGTGTTATTCGTATCACTATCTGTGCTATTTCAAGAACATGTGGTTAACTGAGGAGCTTTCAGCACCGATTGAAATAAGGGGTGGCGCAAAATGTCCCTTATGGTTTGAATTCGTTATATTCTTTTTTATTTCAGAGTAAATTATGATAGTGTTTTTGAAGTAAGGCATAGAAATGGAGAATTTTGTTGGCCTAAACATGAAAGGTTATGTCACCATTTGCGAGATGTAACCGGCTTAACCTACGTAGATCAGTGGTCCATAGCACCTGACCGGACATCAAAAGGTGCGGGTTCAATTCCTGCTTATAATAATTTGTTATCCTTTGTGCTATGCCTAAAAACCTTGTCTTATAAACATTAGTTTATCATTAAAAATTAAGACAGAAAACAGTCGGGAATTGTTAAATTCGATGAAGACGGCAACTAATTGATCGCTACAGCGCGAATTAACACGATAATCGAAGACGTTCCGTAACAGAGCCAATGATTTTTGTTCGTTATTAGTTTCAAATTGAATTCTTCAAAAGTATTGTTAGCAATATTCTTGAAATGCAAAAAAATGTTTTAACGAATTTAAACCATAAATGTCATTTTGCGGCACCCTGTACGTGCATCTGCGCGATTTCAATTCCTGGCTACGATTATATGATTAAATACTGTATACATGAAATCGCAGATGCGTTTGTATGGTAGATCGTATTATCGATGTGGATATTCGTAAATAGTGCGAGGTACTGAACGAGAGTATGAATGGCACGCTGTGATGATTTAGACGTGTGGAGTGGGTAAACAGTGAAATGAGCGACAGGAGTTTATGTATTTGATGCGCTGATGGATAGACGAAAGAGTCGAGGAGACTCCAAGAAACAAGACACGATCAAGGAAGTCAAAATTTTAGTCGTGATAATACCTACCTGCTCTTTTAATTTGAAAGTAATGAAATATATGATTTATTAAACTTTTTTCATATTCTATAACTTAAATTCTTTTTACACACTTGACTAGAAAATAATCTGTGATAAGTGGTCGGTCCCACCCAGGCGTAGTGTATTCAATTCCTCGGCTGGCTAAGTCCTCCACCATAACACAAGCAACATTTCCGCTTACTGTGGTGGTAATAGGAGATTTTCAAATATTGTCCGGTTATTCGTAACCCGAGAATTTTTGTTTAAATTTAAAAAAAAATGTTTTGAAATTTATTGACAAACAAAGTAGAAATAAAATACGCGAAAAAAATGTTCCAGTGAAGCATTTATAAAAATTTATTTTTGGAAAACAAAGATATCAATCATCAGAATTATCTTTGAACAACAAGTAAAGAGCTTTTTCAAATTAGAAATAACATTTTCAAATTCGCTTTCTTTAGCATAAACCTACCCTCTAAGTACACATGTTTTATCGATTAAGATAAAATATTTTGGGGCGGAAATTTCAAGTGAATATTGAATTGGTAATTTAGTAACTAAACAATAATTAAATTGCGTTTTGCTAATTTATATGCACTTAAATTAATTGTGTTGTAAGAAAGGTAAACAAAGGGGATTGGGTTCAATATTTCGAACAAGAACAACTCTGTATGCACGGGAAGGAGGGGATAAGTCATATAAATAAGTACCTGCACTCTTCATACTGGCTTTGATTTGCCGTTACTTACATGCCATAAATCATAAAATATTTTTCTTTGGGATGAAGACACGTTGAGGTTAGGTTAGGTGCTTTTTTGATAACAATTGTCGTTTTGCATCACAAAAATTTTGACAATTTATTCCAACGCAAGTACAGTATCAAAATACTTTTAGATTTTAGCAGACATCTTAGACAAGTAAGCTTCAGTTGCCAAATGAATAAATAACAAGTTAGCAATCGTGATTAAAAATATTAGACCAGTTTTGTATTGATAACATTATTTTTCTGTTTGAAAGAAAAGCAACTCACTCCAGGACTTATTTTTATATTATTTTTTGAAGAACCTCACGGGAAGTCAGTCACAGATAGTTGGTAGTTAGGACTGTACAAATATATTGATAACGTTATTGTGCTCGACATTAAAGGGATAAATTCATTTCCCAGGCAAACTATGGGGGCCTCAATTTTGAAAAAACTTTCTTGCTTATGTTTTCATGCAACATACAAACAACATGCAAAAAAATTCCCCTTTGTATTTTTTATCTAGTATCTATTTCTAGTATTTTATCTTGTAGTTTATCTATTGCAATACAATGATACCAAAGTGTTATCCTGAAATATATTTACGAAGACTGTTCGGAAAGCAACCTTGTCATCTTTTCATAGCCAATAACAAATACCCGCATAGACACAAAAATTGTATTACGTGTTTCTTAAAACTATAGCTTTCCACTATTTTTCAACATAGTTGCAATTTAAATTAAAGCACTTATGATTTCCATGCGTTCAATCATATAAATTTCATTCACAATGCTGTGACAGGTTGGCTACATTCTTCGGCGACCAATTTTTAAGCAAAAATAATTGCAAGTTGATGAAACGAAATTACGTCTTAGGCCAGTACTTGAACTTAAATGGCTACCTTGTTGAAATATATTGTAAGGCTGTCATTAGAGGCACGTAATAAAATATTATCTGTATCACATAAATAAATTTTAAAAAAGATGAGAAGATAAACATTTATTTCTTCTGTTATTCGCCGTTTCAATTATATTCTACTTGTAAAATAAATCACAGCCTGCAGTGGAAGTATAACAATCCGCTAGAATCAGTATCCAGCGAAGTCTTAAGATAAATGTGCGGAAATATTGAGTGTCCCCGCTTTACATACCACTACCAGATTATATTATAACAGCGACCATTACATTCTCTCGAAACCATTACGTACCCTCGTGCGGTACTGCTACGGGCAATAGGTTCTATTAGGGCATAAGTGCTTTACACCGGCTTATAGTGTTTGGCCAGGGGAGGTCGTTTTAAGGAAATATGAGGAAATTACTTAACATTTAAAAAATACAGTTTTATAGTGAGTTTGTAGAATTTCGTTGTATTTAAGTACAATATATTCATCACTATAATCACTTCGGACTTCAAAAACGAAAAAAGAAATGACCTCATTTGCTTCTTCAAAATTATAAATAGTATTATTGATTCACCTACTCTACTGCAACTCATTCTCTTCAATATCCCCTTGCAAAGACTCAGAAATAATGAACTGCTCTTCCTCATTATTCACCATTGTTCAGAATGTGTAGACTGGTCAACTCAAGTCAAAACCTTAATTTTTTGGGATAAGTCTGAATGATTTTTGCCAGTCGCTAAACAAGTGACGGAATATTATAAGTTTCCTGTAGTCCTGACCCACGGCGTATTCTTGACTTGATTCGACTTGTCACTTTATTTTCTTATATTATATCTACCATATGTCTTTACTTTCATGTATCTTTGTCTACTCCTGTATTTTTCATTTTACTTTATTCGTGTTATTATTTTGTAATTTGGACGATGTGCGTTAATAAATAAATAAATATATATTTTATACTGATTAACTTTTGTTAGATAAATTATTAAAATACAACTGTTTCTGTCTCAAAAGGAGACTTACGTGGAAATTTTCGAACTGTGACTCGATACTATATATTGTTATGTGCTAGTGCGGACTTGTGAAAAATCAGGGGATATTTCTTGACAAATCCGTTACAATTGTGAAAAAAATAACATTCCGTTCAAATATTAGAATATAGGCTTATCGCCTGCCTGAATTCTTCACATCAGTTCCAATTTTGAAAATGGAACATAAATTTGAAGCACTTCTAATGAAAGTTTATTTATTTATCTATTTTGCTCATGTTGTTTTTCAAATTCATAGTTACCTATGCCGTAATACAACCCTTACAGATTTATTTGAAAATTGGTTTTTACTATAAATTAATCAAGTATTTTCGTAATTTTTGATATTTTCTTCCAATTTAATTTCCTCTTGTAATTCCCCCAATATCTTCATTTTTTCCTTGTCTCATGTGTGTGCTTGTGTTTAAGACAGCTAAAGACGATTTTTTGATTTTTATTGGGTTTTTACGCTATTTTTTCATCTTATTAGTTATTGAACATTTCTAAAATATTGAACGAACAAAACAGTGTATTTTTCTAACGCTTGAACAAATACAAGTGTATTTTTCAAGATTTGTGTTGGAAATCACATTACAAAATGAAAAAAGTTGCGCTGATCTAAAAATATCGGATTCAAAAACAGCGCAAGCACTGAATTACTATCTTTGAGATACATCAAGCATTGCAATTTGCAGGGGTGACTACACCCTTCAAAGCAGCACTAATATTATAATTAATTTAAAATGTTTTAGTCCTATATCGAACGCACAGTTTCGCTATTCGAGTTTAAATAACAAGATAGACAAGCCTAGTTGGGGTATTGTGAAATTGTTTGAATAGATCTGTTTAAAATTGAAGGGGTACCCCCTAGATTTATCGAAAAGTACGCTGGTAAAAAACTCATGTCATATTCCAAATAAAGGGATAAGTAAGGGTTGATATCACTTATTGTTCGGAATTTGTAATAAAATAACCGTAGGCATTTTATTTCAGGTATAGTCTTGAGGGAATAAAGCTGCAGAGTAATCTCCATTTAGATGAAGATTTTTTCTAAATATTACGACGCTGGGGAAACGGACATAAAAGGGAAGGGAAGAATTTCTCCACATATCCAGTGAAAGCGGACGCTTTGTTTTAAGCCCTCAGCATTTCGAATTTCCACCGACTTATAACATATTTCTCTTGAAAACTTTTCAGTCAAAACTATTAAGTACACATTTTGTTCGGTTATTTAATGTCTTAGGAATGAAAAATACACAGTCTTTAAATTCCACTTAAGCAATTGTCGAGAGATTTTAAATGCCACTTAAGAAATTGTAGATAGATTTTAAATGCCACTTAAGCGACTATCGAGCGATTGTAAATTCCACTAAGGCAATTCTCGAGAGATTTTAAATGCCACTTAAGAAATTGTAGAGTGATTTTAAATTCCACTTAGGCAATTGTCGATAGATTTTAAATGCCACTTAAGAAATTGTCGAGCGATTTTAAATGTCCCTTAGGCAATTGCCGAGAGATTTTAAATACCACAAAGGCATTTAAATATATAACATAAGAAATTTATAAGGAATTTAAATATATAACATAAGAAATTTGTAAGGCATTTAAATATATAACATAAGAAGTTGAAGAGAGATTTTAAATGAAACTTAAGCGATTGTCGAGCGATTTTAAATTCCACTAAAGCAATTGTCGAGAGATTTTAAATGCCACTTAAGAAATTGCCGAGCGATTTTAAATGCCACTTAGGCAATTGCCGAGAGATTTTAAATGCTGCTTAGGCAACTGTCGAGAGATTTTAAATGTCACTTAGGCAAATGTCGAGAGATATTAAATGCTGCTTAGGCAACTGTCGAGATATTTTAAATGATGCTTAGGCAATTGACGAGAGATTTTTACTCTATTCTACTCTAGTTTTTCGCTTAATTATTATAGGTTTTTTTTAATATAGGGTGCTCCCTCCAAAATTCTCAGTTTAAAACCATCTTTTTCTTCTTTTTGATGAACCTGAGCCCTTAGCCACCAACCGGAGATGTACTCCAAAATTATTTCATGTCATTTATGAGAAATTTTTGGTTTGGATTGGTGGTTTGAATTTTATGGCGCATTGGGGAAGACGCCGCATCCTATGGATCCGGAATTTATGATTCTTGTACAAATGCAGTTCTGGACTGCAGTCTGCAAGGTAAATAACGAGTTTTCCTGAATGTCCTATAAAATGGAATAAGAGAAAAGATCTATGTTTCAAGTACAAGACTTATTTAAAAAAAAATATATGTTAAAAATTTCCTACTTACCAATAATTGAAATTTAAAATTAATGAAAATTCATTTAATTTATATATTTTTTTAATGTTTTCATTTTTATTTATCCTTTCAAGTATTTGTTTACATTTATGAATTTACACATTATACAAGAATTGCCCTGGAATTAATTTCGAATTGTTATACAACATACTCGATGTAATACCACACGGCAGAACAAATATTCTAGCACAGCATAGTGTGACAAGAGACATGGTGATATTGAATGAAATTTCTGAAACAATGGATGTGTTTAATTATTATTCAATTAATCTTAAAACGTTTTGTATAACCTTCGCAAATGTTTAGAATGTTAAAATAAGAAATCTTGTTCTCTAAATGAATAAATAATATGTTTCACAATGAAAAATAAAAATGGCTGTTACCAATTTTAATGTCATTTATATTGATTTAGAAGTTTCATTTTTCGTTTTCATAACTTAGCCTTTTTTAATATGAAGCCGCACAAGAGTTCCAACTGCTCCCAACCGTCTGGAAAATGTGAGACTATGGCATCCATTATTGGGGTGAGAGGAGAAGGATATGGGAGAGAGGAAGAAGGGTAAGCGCCTGGCTATTCATATCTGCTCACCAAACACGGCCAGCGTCATTTCAAGCAACGTTTCAATTCTGAATGGGGGTCTTACACCAGGGTGATACTGAGAGTATCTTCTATTCTAAAGCGTCCCGCAAATGAGGAATAAATAAGGAATAAATGAGGAAATCGTGAAATGACACAAATTAATAAAAAAAAATTACTTGCGCACGCCGTTATTTGAACCCGCGACCTCCAGCTTGCTAGTCGAGAGCCTTATACTATACAATATTTAAATAAATCGTTCCTTAAATGATTTCAATAAAATACGTTCCCTTACTTAAGGTATTTACATTATCGTAATAATAACGCACAATCAGACAATAACAATCAGCCGCGTCCCACGTCATACGAATATAAACCTTTCCACTTACAGAAGGTTCTACTTACAAACTTGTAATTTGTAATTTAGCAGGCCATGACAGACCCGAACCCTCAAGGGTTAAACTAAAACAGGGGCGAACTTGCAACCTAAATATAATTTTAAGACTTTTTTGTAAGTCCTTAACATGAACCTATTTCTTGTAACCCCTTAATATGAACCTGTTTTTGTAAGCCCTTAATATGAACCTTTTTTGTAAGTCCTTAACATGAACCTTTTTTTGTAAACCCCCTAATTTCAGCCTTTTTTGAAAGTCCTTAATATAAACCTATTTCTTGTAACCCCTTAATATGAACTTTTTTGAAAGCTCTTAATATTAACTTATTTCTTGTAAGCCCTTAATATGAACCGTTTTTGTAAGCCCTTAATATGGACCTTTTTTTGGAAGCCCCTAATATGAACTTTTTTTTGTAAGCCCTTAATTTGAGCCTTTTTGTAAGCCCTTAATATGAATCTATTTCTTGTAAGCCCTTAATATGAAACTTTTTCTTGTAAGCCCTTAAAATGAACCTATTTCTTGTAAGCCCTTAATATGAACCTATTTCATGTAATTCTTCAATATGAACCTATTTCTTGTAAGCCCTTAATATGAACCCATTTCTTGCTCTTAATCGAAAACTAATGGTTTCTTTAAATTTCGAATATAAATTCAATCGGGAAGAATCTAAAAATATTAATTAATGAATCAGAGGAGTAGTTTCTTGTTTTCATTTTACCTATTTGTGTGTTAAATGAGTTTTTATAACTAGATTGTTCACACGTAAGTGAGATTGCCTGTAAAATCCCAGTATAAATAAAAAGCATCAATATTGCCTACTTCAAACATAAAAGCGAAATTTTCGGATATTAATGAACATGTGTTCTGACAGAGATAATATATTTGTAATTTACTAAGGATGAGTTACTTTACATAATTTCATAGTTAGTTTTAATGTTCTGTAGTGTTTTATTATATCATTATTGCGAAGTTGTTTCGTCCAAATAAAATAAAATAGAACTTGAATAGATCTATCAAAGAACTTGTAAGAAGATGAATTGTTCAAATTCTGTCAAACAACCGGGCCTAAAAGTTTATCAGGAAACTTGTTAAGGCCTACGATCCCGTTTTTAACCGGATTACCAATAATTTGCTAAGATTTTTAATAAATTAGCCATACTTATTTTTCTCCGTGTTAATAATAATGGCGTTACACTGTTTCACTTCAAGTGCGCTAGTGTGGCTAAAGAATTAAAAATATGCCAATTACGAGTATTTCTCCATGTAGGTTTCTCTTAGAAGAGAGAATTTAGTACTAGGGTAAATATACGGTACTGTATTATTTTAAATGTTAGAAATTCAAATCGCTTATTATTATTATTATCTCATTTATATTTGAGGCGAGGTGAATGTATATATTCATTTTATTTAAATGAGCAAGTTTAATAATTATATGGAAGATTGGAGTCTAATAAGATATGTGATGTTGAACGGAGTGGAGACAACTTCAGATAAGGCTTGATAGAAGAGAATATATTTGTTTAGAGAGGGACAACCAAAAACTCCCACTTCTGTTATATTCTATTCTGATTTAGATGTTAAAATAAGAAATCTTGTTTTGTAAATTGAAGACTAATTCACCCAAAAAATTAATACATTTAAACATAAACTAGCAATGTACTTCTCGGGTATCTTCGACTTCATTCACTTTTCACTACTGTATACCACAATGTAATTGTCAAAAAATTATATTACAGTAATAAAAACAAAGTCCTGGCAGTAATAAAAACAAACTTGGTTTAACTTAGCGCAATTGGTTTACTACTTCTCGACTTTTGCGACCGCAAACATGCTCAGGCGGAATTTTTATAGGAGAAAAAGATTATAATAAATAATTATGTAAGCTGTTATGAGTGTTTACAGATCATGATGCGTAGTGAGAACAAATTGTTCATAGCAGAGAGAAAATTGTGTATACACCGTATTGTAACTTTGTTTCAAGTATTTATAAGTAGAATAAGGTTACATGATTTAGAATTCACTTATTTAACTAAATATTGAAAATTTATAAGCAACAAGGCAGTCATGAACACAAACGAAGATAAATAAATTCTAACTGTGACATTGTAGATATTAATTCTAACTGTGTAAAAAATGTGTACGCATGCTGTCACCGGCCCACATG
The DNA here is from genome assembly GCA_026573805.1 of Hesperophylax magnus. Lineage (NCBI taxonomy): Eukaryota > Metazoa > Arthropoda > Insecta > Trichoptera > Limnephilidae > Hesperophylax > Hesperophylax magnus. Next base: position 3,398,020 of record JAIUSX010000016.1, read on the forward strand.
AAATCCGTTCCTTGCGTTGAGTGATTGCGAGCACCCCTCAGCATAAGGTATAAACGGATTAGTGTAATTTATATTTGCCTACACTCTTTCCGCTGATGATTAACTATTCCCTTCTCCATCATTCATCCTTCCTGATTCATCCCCCCCCCAATCCTCCCTTTCCACTTAATTACTATCTTGGAAATATATTACATCATGAAATAACACATAAGCTCTTTCTGCGCTTTGGAGAACGAGGAAAATATGGTGGTTATTATTTAAAAAAAACGTTGACTCAAGTAAATGTGATTTCAGTTCCGTAGGTAACGTCAACGTTAAGTCGAGATAAAATGAGTTAACTTATTTTACGCTAAGTGTAAAGTATGATTTAAAAGTACACTTTTAAGCCAGGGAAATGAGTTTCCGGGTAAGAAATTGCCGTTTTACGTGACGATGCTGCAGAAATTGTAATAAATGTTAATTTTAGAGAAGTGTCAAGGAAATTATACAGACTTCTTACTTCTTCTCTCCTATTAAAAACTTTAGTACATTTATTGTAGTTATAAACACCTCATTTTATGTAAGTTATTACCATTTCAAATCTACCAAGTTATAGAAAACCCATTCGTTTACCTATTTTATAGATCCGTTTTATATTTCTTACGGAATAATTAAAGAAACATGGGAAACATTTATTTATTAATAAACAATTAATTTATAGAGCGCAGTTTTGCACCATCCGCAAGTATAAAATACAGGGTTTTCCAATAAGAGGTGTTATTTTGATATTCAAAGAAAAATGACATTTTTTAATATAAATGATCGAATTTTTATTTTATTATAAAAATAAAAGTATGCCGTTAATAGTGAAAAAATAACATCAGTCAAATGACCACCACGACCACGCCTACAGGACCATATCCTTTTCATGAAATTTTCCATAACCAAATCGCAAAGTGGCTGCCGTATGTCCTCGATAGCCTCACGAATTCCATCTTTGAGGTCTTGAATCGACGCTGGGCTGTTGGCGTAGACCTTCTCTTTCACGTGGCTTCAAAGAAAAAAGTCGCAAAGTGTTAAATCACAAGATCTCGTTGGCCAATTGTGATCACCTCTTCGAGAGATAACACGGTCCGGAAACTTTTCCCGTAAAAGATCAATGGTTTCGTTGCTTGTGTGGAACGTAGCGCCGTCTTGTTGAAAGTGAACGTTGTTCAAATCAATACCATCCGATTCCAGCCATAAAAAATCATAAATTCCTTAATTAATATTCAAAATAACACCTCTTATTGGAAAACCCTATACTTCAGATACCCAATCAGATTAAAAGATTACCCAATCAGATTATATATTTTATTGACATTTTGGGATGCGGTTATGGATACCGCCACCCTGGGAACCATGTATTGGATAGCCAAACCTCTGCCATAGGTCACCCTAAGTGGCGTGCCAGATCGAGAAAAGCTGATTTGGGAAGACCCTTTGATCTCTCTAACTGGTCTCACGACCCATCGCCTTGCGCCTCAGTTGGAGGGAAATATTCATATGACCGTCACTACTGGACATACTGATCCCTAGATTCCCAACCAACTTTCATACTTTTTATCTTCCCAGAAATCCTTCCTTTCCTTAAAAAAAGACCATCCATACAGCATCTAAAAACATTGAATGTAAAAAAATTAGTGCTTCAATACGTATTTTTTAAAGTATGTTTTTTTCTAGCGTACAATAGGTTTTGTTGAAAAAAGTTTGACTTTATTCGCAAACAAAAATAATATTGAATGGAGTAATATACCCACATTATACCCACATTAGGTATTTCAAAATACACATCCAAAATAAAATCGGAATGGACTCATTCGTGCATATTTTCTGAATAAGTAAAACTAAAACTAAAAAATTTTAACTCCGGAGATCAACTAAATACTATAGGAATACAATGAGGTCTGATGGCTTATTTAGCAGGAAGCAGGAATTATCCCTAAAGGTTACGATAGTATTTATTATGGACTCAATAACTGAATTATCGATAGCTATGTTTCGTCTATGGTTTATTTCTTTACCTACTCTCTAGGATATTACAATTCCCAAACTAAAACATTACAAAGGTAACCTTCAATTTTATGCACATCATACATATTTTACAGGATATTCCTAAGTAATCACATTTTTTACATGACGTTTGTTGAGTACAGATCCCACACGTTATTTTACACTAAGGATTATAATATATACCACAAAAATAATCCTTTAAGCTGCAAATACGAGCGCAGACCAGAGATGGTATATTATTGCGGCGAATGCATTTTAAAAATATTTTTTATGTATCTTCCACAACTCGGACATATATGGTTTCACCCTAATAACACGTCAGAATTCTAATTTCCTCTGCAGTTTTTTACGACTCTTGCATTATTTTCAACCCTTTTCTGACAAACCAATGTTTTACGTGCACAGATACCTATATCCTGGTACAAACATTAAACATAATTATATAAAAATACATATTTTTAAATTTTCTTCGTATTTAAATTCCTCTGCTAATTCGCCAAATATCTTCAATGCTGCATTTTATTTGATTTCTTTTACTAATCTCATATGCGTGCTTTTGCTGTAGGTTTTCTATTTTCTCGGAAATTCAGCTAATGTATGGCCATTAATAACTATTTTGTAGATTCAAAATAAAGTATTTAAGTTATAAGATATTTAAGTCTATGGCTGAGGTGTTTGTTATTCAATGAATGGTATCCATTCTCGCCTAATAAAACGTATTTCAGACAATAATGATCCTTGGATCTATGCTTGTTCATTCCTTATCATTAATTTATTGATTAAATTACATGCTTTGTTTAAAATCCTCTATTCCTATTGAATATTTTCTCACTTATTCATTTTCAGCTTCTAAAGACCATCCAATTTTCTTATTAACTCCCCCTCACTCTCACACATTTCACTTCTTCTTCAATTCTTCTGCCGATTTGGGTTTGCCACTCCCGCCTGTTCTTTAACCCCTCTCCCAATATAAGTTAATATATATTTAATTTTAGTACACGATTCATCTTGACAAAGAGAACACTGTTCTTGCAATATAATATTGAATATGTGATACTCAAACAAATTTCAGTTAACAAAAAATGTTGAAACAGCAATTAATGTACCTGTGGTAACGAAATGCATCATTTGCAAATTTACTTCCCAATTTTCCGCATCCCTATCTCTTATTATTTTTAGCGTCCTTCGATAGGTAGGTACATGTTGTAATTTATGACCCTCTCTTTGAATTTATGTCAACTATTTGGCTCTAGTATATCTAACTCTATCAGCTGAGCCAAACCAAAGTCATAGTCCTTAAGCGTTGCGGCTACAATAGTGGTCACCAACCTCGCTTAATATACTGTGAAAACGCAGGAGAGAACAACCTTTTACTTTTAAAGGTTATATCCATCAATGTAACATATCATTATAGAAGAAGAAGATAAACAAATCTAGCCGAAACATGAAACAGAATAAGCAAAACTATAACAAATAGAAAAAGAACCCAAGATGACTATCTTACCGGGACAATCCTTTTATGAGTAGTCTTTAAAAGTTAATAAAAAATTGTTCCAATAAAAATTGAATATTCATTTAGACTTTTAGAAAAATTAAACAGGTATCAAATACAAATAAAAATCGGGTATGTTTATCCGAGACACTATTAAGGTTACAAAACCTTTTCGTACTTTGTAATCAATCAAAAAAATAACTGCCAAACATATGGGAAATATTAAAAATAAAGGTGAATGTAAGAAACGTTGCTTTGTTTTGACAAAACAAATTGAGTAGACAGTGATTTCATCGGTTTACCGCCCCTGTGCCCTAGTGCTGTGCTGCGGCTGGGAAGTCTCGAGGAAGTAGGAAAAGGGAGCGAGGGTTGAAAGCACCTTTAACCGCAAGTATAACCAGCTTACCTTGTTTTCAATATCAGATCGATGGTGATGGCCGGTTGAAAATCCATTATGGTGTTATTTATCAAATATTGTTGAATAATAATTATGTAGCGTCATATTTATTTTAATTTATCAAAGTATGAAGTTATATTTCACAAGTTTCTCTTTCTCTTGCTCTTTCGTTCTATCGTACTACCTTCCTTAACTTAAAATTTTCAGGGCCTATGTCATCTTTGAGATGCTGCGTGGAAGGTCTTTTTAAGAAAAGTAAGGATAAGAAGTTCTGGGGAGGAAAAACGTATGAGGGGTGAGTAGGAATAGGAAGACTCCAGATATTTTCGTATCAGAGTTTTCGGTTCGGTAGAACTCCTAACTGGACCTATAAATCCTACTGATCCCTCAATATAAATATTCAAAAAATCTTTCGTAATCCTACATGTATTTAAAATGACTGATTTTTGCATTTTTATGTATAAATTCTTTGACAGATCTAATAAGACTAATTAAATAATAAATTATTCTTATTATTAATCTAATAATTTGCTGTTTTCGAAGTAATTTGAATTTTATTCACTTTTTCATTAATTTTCATATTCCTTTAAACAAATATATATATATATGTTTATAGCATCTTGTGCGCACATAGTATAATATTGTACCACTGGTATGAATAACTCTTGAGCTAAATTCATTTTAAAAAAGGATGTTAAAATTCTTTACCGCTATAAAAATTTAAACATTATATGAAACACGAAACTATATCCTTTGTTTTCATTAAAATACTTCTGTTTTTCAATTTTGTTAACGGCCCGTTGTTCAGGTGATGTTTGATTTTGACGTGTTATGTTACAAACAGATGTATCATGTCAAAAGTGACGGACATTCAAAATAACTGTTTTTATTATCTGGATTTTTTTTTTAATACGACACATCACAAAAGCACATATTCAGTGTACTGGTAGGGGAGCTATGCCGCCACCCGATTGGGCACGGTTGGGCAATTTCGGTAGGTTCATGATATAAAATTTCAACCTTGGTAAAATAGATTGTTGGTATAATGTGCGAGTGTTTACAAAGTGCATTCAGAATCCAGTTTTATCCGTGTTTGATATATACAAGACAATATCTGAATAGCCATTTTAATACGATATGCTAATTCACTGTTCAATAGACAGGCGTCAATTATCTTCACGAAACTATTTAAATATATACAGTTATTTATTTAATTCTATAATTTAATTACTTTCAATTCAATTTTATTATTTTAAGGCTACTCTTAGCAGCTTTTGGAGAATAATCACATTTCCACAGCTTCTAGTACTATTGTTTTAACGCCATGTAGTTTTAGGATTCGTAATCCCAACGACAGTTCTCGACGTAGATAAACAGAGCAATACGATGTATTTGTGCTGTAAATAAATACATAAATAAAGTTCTTCAATAATTATTTATGCAATCGAATTATCTACAATCGTATAAATGTAAATGTTGTTAAAAAAAGATACCGCAGTTATAAGCATTACAGCATCCTGTACCGGTAAAACGAGAGATCCTGGACGCGGTTCTTAGTTGTTACCGATATCTGTTTTTTCTTCTGTCTTAATAATAATAATAATTAAATGATTGTATAGCGCCGTTTTTGTGCAAAATCACCTCAAGGGGGCTATACAAATATATAATACATTTCTACAATGATCTATATTATTACTAACTATATATGGAGATAATATGTGGTACTATACTTACCTGGTAGGTCACTTAAGATTAACACTTATTTAACATTAACTAATGGTTTATTAGCGAAATTTAGATAAAGGATTTAGGACATAATTAGAAAATTGGATATAATTGGACTTTCTCTCAGGAATGGTGTACTGGACACCGACGCCAGTGACATCGACTGTAAAATGCCGGTTTCCTCTCGGGAGTACCTTGGGGAAGGATTTTCAACGAAACACAACTTCACGAAAGTCGTCGGACAACTGGCTGATTGGGCCAGTTGTTTGCGTATTTATTGAGTTAAAATTCAACAGTTTCTACACGTGTTAATGTGGAAAAATTAATCTTATATCAAAAAAGAAATTTTATAATTCGTCATAACGCCAATAATTAACTACTAAGGTCCGACAGTTTTGTCGTGCGAGTAATTCATCCTTAAAATGGCGATATGACATGTGTAGGGTGATTTAAAATCTTATTAAGATGACTCATCGTGTGAGATAAGACGCAAAGGATGCGGCAACGTAAAATGTGTGATATCAGATAAATATTCATTTCCTTAACTATTTCAATAATTATTTAGGTACATCCATGTCACGTCTGGTACACATTGTAAATTTAATTTAAGGGTATGCCAGCTTACAAAGGTAAGTTTTTAGTTTAGACCAGAATCTTGATCTTTTACATGTTTTTTGAGTTTAGATTTATTTATATTATCTTCTTCTTTAATCACTGTTTTTTGGCACTATGAGGGGTAAAAATCTCAAAAACCCACAAAAATACATAATTTTTGTTGTTGTTGTTTTAATGTGAAACCGCACAAAAGTCTCAATTGCTCCCTACCGTCTGAAATCAGTGAGACTACGGCACCCCTAATTGGGGTATGTTGTGAGACTGAAGGTAGTGGGGAAAGGAAGGAGATGGGGAAAAAGAACGTTGGAAAATACCTGGCTATTCAGATCTGGTCACCAAACACAGCCAAAACCATTTCAAGCTACGCTTCAATTCTGAATGGTGATCTTACAACAGGGCTATACTCAGAGTATCTTCCACTCTTATTATTTTAAATGAGTAATATGTGAAATATCACAAACTAATAAAATAAAATTAATTTGTGTACGCCTGGATTTGAACCTGCAAACTCCGGTTTGCGAGTTGAAAGCCTTACCCCTCGTCCACGGAGGCCGTCAAAATTTGATTAGATAAGCTTAGAAATAAATCATCTGTATTTGAAATTAGTAATGAATCATCATCATTCGTTCCACGCAAAACATCCACAAGTCATTCTTAATAGAGTAATATGAGAAGAGACTGTATGCCTGCACGGTCTATTGGCAATTCCCCTAGCTCCCAGTTTCCTAGTTCCCCATTTCCCTAGATTCCTAGTTCCCCAGTTTCCTAGATTCCTAGTTTTCCAGTTCACTAGTCTAACGATATCAAGAGAATATATTATGTCTCTGGCGGGCAGATTGGATTAAGTTAATTAATCCAATTATTTGCAAAGCATTAGCGCAGTGCATCGTCAGTGGTCAGTGAGTAACACAGTACTGGGTGCTGTCATCTTTAGGGATAGCTACGGAATTAATGCAAGTAAGATCATGTTTCACAATGGTAAGTTGTGGAGATTTATCTAATCTTATGAACTACGTGACTTAGTGGAAAACTTACATTTTTTTCAAAACATTTACTTCACACAAGAGGCTTTTAGGAAAGTATTTTCTCACGTCATCTTTGGGAATTTGTGTGGGGGTTGTTTTTGAGGAGAAGAATAAGTGAATATGGGTTTCGAAGAGACCACTGTTGTAGAAGGGAGGAAACACAGAGGCCCCCAAATCGTTTCACAATGGAGCAGTTGAACTCAAGAACGAGTCGTAGAAGTGATCCGTTCTCACGTGAAAAATATCAACCATGTGTTAAGTGCACGTTTGGCGTATTTCTCGATAATGCTCTAGTACTAAAGCGATTAATGACGCTAGTTTCTCTGAGCATCATCCATTGTAGTATCGGTAGAATAAGGACAACATACCTGACGCCTGTGATCTAAAGGTTGTTAAAAAGAGAGGAAAAGGGGAATCTATCAAACAGACCGCCCGTTTCTGCGTTGATGGGTTATTCAGGTATTTTGGGGCTCCAGAACAGAGGTTGCTGCAAATTCAACAGAGGAGCGGACTTCCGATTTGTACAGGATCAGTAATTCTGTACTATTAAAGTATCTGGAGGAGCTGTACAATACGACCAGCTTTTTAGAGGCTATCTTGACTCTGGCTTCGATAGTCCTTGTACACACTTACATTGGAGTAAGGGGTTTGCAGTTTTTGCACACCGCAAACATATCTACACTTTATATTAAAAAATCATAATATATTTATGGACATATAAAAGTATAGGTTAGTTTGATGGCACATACAAAAGCAGTTAACATAGATTGATATTTTAATTGAAATTAAAACTTATCGAATAACCTATTAAACTTATTATTCTATGGTTTATTTTTGTCAGTTCCTAACGCATTCGCTATGTTTATCTTAAACCAGGATCCTTTGCTGATGTGCCTACCACTAAAAATAACAACTAGACACGTTAATCATTAAAATACGAGACAGAGTCTAGTGAGACGGAAACGCACATACATACATATTATAATGTTTAATAAATACAGGGTTTCCGAGGGTAAAGTGCGCTAATATCAGGAGGTGATTCTACATGATGGTAATTCGAATGTCTATTTTCCATTGATGATGATTTATTTTCCTATTTTTACAAGAAATTATAATTTTTATATTTATTTATATTTTTTGTTAACATCTCTATCTAACGAAAAAAAATCATAAAATGTGTATTGTGTCATTATTTTTCGGTGGATTATTAACATTTACGCACTTTGCAATGTTTATCTTATAACTTTTTCATGTTAATACACTGTTCCAATGTAGAAATTAAAAAAAAAACTCTATACAATTAATTTGAAACTTATTTTTGAAGCGTCTTTGTTTCTACGTTGTCCGAAAAAAAATCATAAAAAAGAGTCGAGTAATTTCCGGGAGGTAGAGAGATTAGTATTGCAGATATCCACGATGATCAAAGTCATCCCCGTTTCAAACGTCACCCCATTTTACAGTTCCTGGTAAATGATGTACTCTCGTATATATGTACCGTGGCTGGTATTATGTCTGGTTTTCAACACAAGATACAAATAAAGCTGATGTTGATAATCTTACTTGGAGACTTGGTAAAGCTATGGGGACTATTTCAGGATGGATACGATTGACTAGATTCAGTAAAGTTGCTTTTATGCAGTTAAATTAATGAGTACGGTTTTCTTTAGTGATCAGTTCCACACAGGAGGCTGTCAGAAAAATAATTCCACTTATGGCCCTTGTCATCTTTGGGAATGCCGTGTGGAGGATCCTTTTAGAAAAGGAAGGAGAGGAAGTTCTGGATAGGAAAAAAGGTATGAGAGTTAGGTAAGAATCTGGGGGTCAGTGTGTCCACGAGTGACGGATGTATGACTCATCTCTCCTACTGCGGTGCAAGGCGATGTTCTGAGAGTCCTGCTAGAGAGGTCATAAGGTCTCCCTCAACCAGTTTCTACCGATCCAGCCTGATACGCAGTTGGTGGGCAGACGCATCGATCACCTAGACCCGGAAAAACCTCGCCCCATGATCTGAGTACCCCTGCTAAGTCATCAAAAGTAGCGAACCACTTAGAGCTACATATGGCAGAGGTGTTGGTTGTTCAGTAAATGGTTGGGTTGTGGGGTGGCTGTGCTATTATTCAGTATGTTGTTAAACAAGTCTAAGACGCTTTTGTTCCAAACGAACTTTTTTCCTTGGTTTGCAATTAGGTATTCAAAAATAACAGTTATTTTGTTTATTTTAATTTAAAATGTCTCATTATTGTTGGTCTACTTCATGTAAAAAGATTTTGTTATTTTAAAAAAAGCACATTTTTTAAGTTTTAAAATCATTACTTACTTTTATGCAAATTATAATGGAATGATGCATTAGACTGGAGTGAAGTGTCAATTTCCTTTACAGAAATAAATGATTGATTGATTTAATTAGAAACATTTTCGAGGAAAATTCTCAATATAGTTGCTCATGTTTTTAGGTTTATTTGATAATTTTTAAATTTATTTGTTTTTATTTAACAATTTCTTCTTATTTCGTCAAAATACTACTATACTTTGTAATATTCTGTCCTTTTCACCATTTTCTTTTACTTTGTTTAAAACAATATAAAATTTTCTTCTCTCTTGGCTATGATCGATACTTCTTTTTTTTTCTAAGGCTTTGCATATGTGTTCGCAGGGATGGAAAATTCCTCCCCTACAACACATAAGCCTCCATGAAAATTGGACCCTTAATTTCTTTGATATCTACAGAAAGCTACTTAAAGCTCTCTTGTACTATATATCTTTATAGACATATGTACTTAACTAATTAATACGTTATTCACGAACTTGAACGCAAATATTTTCGTATTTATATTGTAATTAAATTCCATCAAACGTTGTGTAATTTTTTGATTTATGATATAGGATTTTAATTACTTTCATTTTGTGGTAACCCCCTTGGCTCTGATCGAGGTGTTGAGTTTCACAATTTAATTGGTCTTTCCATTGCAAACCTAGACTTAAATGAATTCCCTGAATGAGCTAACTTTCCTAATGTAATTATTGATTCCCTGCACCCTAACAATCTCGTAGTTAAACGCTGATAAAAGATATTATACATGTTTATTTGGACAGATAATTAAATATAACTCAAATGGTTAATTGTTAGTAAATTTGGCAATGATTAATTATTGTGTCTGGTTGGCGTCACTCCTCCATGACTCAGCTGCTATAAGGTACATGTAAAATTGATTTAGTAGGGTAATGTTATTAGTTAATTGTATATTTGACGAACTCAGAATAACCCTTTGCTAGCAAAAATTTGGCTCCTTCCTCCTGCAAGTAAACGAGATGATCGTGAGTCAACTAGAAATTCGCACAATCTTTTGACACGGCTCTTTGATTGATACCTAAGTTATCGCGTCCCAAAAAGCCTTCCACGTCATCATGTACTGCCTTCAAGTTTCCCCCCGGGTCTCGAAACCTCCAAATTCCAACACCTCCTTGGACTACAATTTACTTAGGGCGAACCGGTTTCGTCCTATATACAATCATATACTCACGGTTGGTGTGGACTTACGGGTCGTGAATCCTCATTCCACGTTTAAAAGAGAATGCGAGAGTGGTCTATAAGACCTAAAATGCAAGCTGTATGCAGGTCCGCATTCTCCAGTAAACAGTACATACGAATAAATATATGTATACATACATTTTGGGAAAGGTTTATAACTCGCAATACGAGGCTATCTACCTCGCATTCCGAGCTCGGATCTCGCACGAAGAATTCTGCACAATTCTTAGCTTGGTAACCGAATATATACGTAAGAATAAGGTTATACTAATAAATACTAGTAGAATAAGAAATTATTTGATAGTTTGTTTTGGAGAGCTATCGAACTCCAGGCTTTTTGTTTGGTTTTGACGTTTTTATTTAAGAGAATCGTCATCTCTATTTGGTTTGGTTAATGGTCTTGTTGTAGGAGCGACCACTGCCTCCTGTTTGATGAATTGTATTTGTTTTAAATTTTACCTCCAGGTTTCAACATTAATTTTGTTCATCCTATCCCGTGATTTTCCTATTGTCGTTTGTGATTGATAAGTATTTGTGAATGACCCAAATCGCTGCACATTGCACAATAACATCCTGATGTTTATCCTTATAACTCCGATAAATTATCTAGTTACGGCCAAGGTCGTTTTCAAACTATTCAGTTGACCCAGTCCCTCGTACGTCTTTATTTGTAAACAAATAATATAATCATCTCCTGACACACTAACCTAAATGTGAGATTTGTTTATTTTAAAATTCCTTAGAAGTCATTTGTGCCTCTTTACTTTTATTGTGCATTGTTAATTTAAATATTTTTAAATCCTTTTGAAGTTAAACTATTTTTCATTTTCCGAATTTAGTAAATTTACTAGAAGTTAGGTGAAAATAATATAAATATATATGTATGTACACATATCTCGATTGTCAAAATACGTTAAATAAGATTACATATATTAATAAATAAATATAAGATATATGATTCTACATAGACTTGAATATTAATAAATACATATTTTCTTTTCAATAATATAGATATGTCCTCGGGTAGGTATTAAAAATCGCTACCATTTCGATGCTTCGATTAATAAATAAAATACATATATATAATTACATTACTCATATATATATTCTTTATATACAATATATTATTTTATATTTATATATATATACATATACACAAATACTCAATATACATATTTTAATGTGTAATTCTTTGTTTTGTTGTTTTAATTTAATATTCAATTGATATACTTCCACTTCACAGCCCTTCTGTGTCTCCTGGGACCTGAAAATTATTTATAAAAGGAAAACTTACCCCCGTCAAGGTATTTCCGGTCGGGTGTACACAACAACCTTGATGAAGAAATCCTACCTAATTAATTGTATTTTTCAACTAATTTCAAAATAAATCTTTTCGACTATTTATTCCTATATAATATTTTATTCTCGCTTGAATCATATAAATTAGCTGATATTTAATTTTTCTTCCGAACGAAATCCTAATCCAGAAAACCCGTTGATTTAATAACACCTTTCTAGTTTAGGCTTTTGAATGATAGCTGTTTCAAATTCTTTTTCGAAATGATAGACTGATGATTAAAATTCCGGTTAAAACGACAAACACTTTTAACACTGTCGCTATACGCACGATGGATTTTAATTGAACAATTTATTAATTCTAAATTTCTTTTTATATAAATTGATAAGAAAATTTATTCCGAATTGTGCAAACTTTTAATTTATTTCGATTCTTAATAAATTAAATTTTTTTCTAACTATTAATTTTAGAACAAAGGTTTAAACGTTTATTATTATCGAATCCTTTTTTTTTGTTTTTGTGTTTCTTTTAACCTAAGATGAAGTATTTACTATTAATAATTTTAAACAAAATTATAATCTATTTTTAAATATCAATTCACGAGCACATCCACTTTAATTTAACGATAACAAACTCTTAAATTTAATTTGAATGTTTTCACTTTGAATGAAATAATTATTTTTAAATTTTAGTTAAATTCTTAATTCCGTAATCACTTTCTGCACTTCACTTAACACTTTTAAGCACTGAGTTTAAATTATATTTATTTTCACTGTTTAATTTAATTTAACTGACTTATTAAATTTCACTGACTCTAGCACTTGTATTTTTCACAAAATTTTCCTAAGTCCAGGGGCTTATTTAAAATTTAACACTTAAAGATTTTTCACTGTTAATCCTACCAAAGAACGTAGTACTGCCACGTAACAACTTTTCGAATCCTCGGCGCGACTGGCTCCTGACTGATGTGTTCCATCTTTTATATCCCTCTCAGGTTCCAAAAGACGTATCTGAATTTCTCTTGATGCTTAATTCTATCTCCTATCAACTCGTAAATCCGAACATCTCTGCCATTAATATCGATTGTGCGTTTATACGATCTTCTGTCGTCCAGCTGTGGGTGGCGGTTAATTTTTATCTCACGTCGCTAACTTGATAGGGTCCGAATCGGGTAAGTCTGCGTTCATTGCCCAAGCTTCCTTTGTTCTATGGTTCATACAAAATGTAGTTAAAATATCATGATTTTGCGTTCCCTTTTTTTCTCAATTCGCGATAGGTCCGTCCTCAGTAACATATATATAGATCTCAATTTTATGCATCTCATGCGAAACATGATTAAATCCATGGCGAAATCTTTACTATGCATTTTTGAATTTCGATTTGTCTAAAATCTACTTAATTTTATTGTCACCTATATGAGCTTTTCCATTTTCTCCCGTACCTTCTTCCTTTATGTCGTAGATTTGAATTTTACCTTCTCCCTTTGAATTTTATATTATTAGCGACGTTTTCTTACACAAATTTCTTCTTTATTCTTATCTTATTTCTCATAACTCTATAACTAATTATTTTCCAAGTCGTATTTATTTATTTCACGGATAAATTTGAATTGTATCACTTTTCTTCACTTGGATTATTCTTTATCTCCGTTCTTTACCCTTCTTTTTATCTTTCTCTCACTTTTCCCGATGTGTGTGGTCTCCAGGAAAATTTCATACTTCATCTATTATTAATTAATATATAATTTTCCACACTTCTATGGAAGATATACCTAATTAGACTCTGGGATATCTGTCACTTTTATTGTCTGACCCAATCTCCGCCCATTCTCCATCCCTCACTTACAAGATTTCACATAAATTATACGTCTGGACATATGTTTACGTCTCAGATTTTATGTACTACGGCCGTAAATTTAGTTTAATTTTAGAGCCATTAGTTTTAATCTCTTTTGCCTAATCTAAATACTTCATAAGCCCAACGTTAAAGTTAATCACTTTTCTAATCGTTTATTACCTTAACGTAAATAAAAATCATGTTCGGATTTCGATTGTTTACCCTTCCAAAATACACATGAGACTGTCAACCTTTTATCTTGTTTCGATCCCTCTGTAATCTTGTGTAACTTTAATATATATCTAACCTAATAATTATGTAAAATGTCTACTTTTCCTGAATCTAATCTATCGCTATATGTTTAGTTTTACTGTCTTCTTCTGATACTCGATTTTCACGTCCCTGGGACCTTCGTAGCAGTCCAAAATCTCTATATTATCCTTCCATCCGGTCGCCGCACCTTTCTAAAATGTCTATTTTTTTTGCGAGACTTTCATCCAAGATTGATTCACCAATATGTCCGTTTCATCTTAAATTGATAACGATCAATTTCCATTGTTTCCAACACTCACTCCTCTCCTTAGTACGATTTTTATCGAACATGACACCCTCCTTCTATCATAAACAATTGCACCACAGTTGAAATTCCGCCAGCAACTTTCCTTCGCTTTTCCCGTCCTTCCTTTATACTATCACGTTTATAATTTTTTTCATTGCATTTTTGTGTGTGCGCTTTACAACCTGTAAAACTTCCAAGCACCCGATTTCAATGGTTCGATACCCCATAAATGTCTCAGTTATTGTAAACATTCCCAGGAGTTTGTCACCTTGAAAGTCGATGTTGACCCTAAAGTGCGTTCACCTCCAATTTCTGTGAGAATCGAAATGTCGTTAATTATCTTTTTTTATTGCCCGATCCACAGTTCATTCCTTTGTCTGCATTTGATGTACGCCTCTTCGTTCACTGATTGGTTACTCAAAATTTTATAGCTCTTTGTTCAGATCTATTGGTTGACAAAATTCAATATTTATTTTTAGGCCTAGAAAGGGGAAGTCCCAGTCTCGTCCTAGACGATTTTACGACCTCTCTGCTTTCGTCCCAGAACCTAGATTTAATTCCAAATCTTACAGGTGTCTACTGCAAGCAAGCTGGATCAATTCTTTCTTTCTCCGCCAGATGTCGTTAGCATGTCCGTTTTCATAAATAATTTGTATATTTTTAGCAGCTATGGTTTATCTGTTTTTCACTGTGATTTCTGCCTTTCATCACAACTTCGAAGCCGAGAAAAATAATAACTATCCTTTTTTACACTAATAGGAACCTACTTCACACTATTTATTTGTTGAGGTGCAGAACCGGATCTGATTTGGGTTCACTTTGGTCTGTGGGGACAATTTAGATGGACATTTCAAATTTAAACAAAAACAAGAAGGTGGACGAACATTTTAAGATCTCCCAGTAACGACGGACAATTTTACCAAGATCTCTCCGGTAGCGACGGAACATATCGCAAAGATCTCCCAGGTAGCGACGGACAATGTGGCTAAGATCTCCCCGGTAGTGACGGATCATGTCGCCAAGATCTCCCCGGTAGCGACGGACTATGTGGCTAAGATCTCACCGGTAAGGACGGACCATGTCGCCAAGATCTCCACTGTAAGTACGGACCATGAAGCCAAGATCTCCCGTGTGAGGATGGACCATGTAACCAAGGAACAGCAGTTCTCGAATATTACCGCTGAAGTTTTTCTCTCTTTAAGAACTAACTAACTAACCCTTACGCCGTTTCCCTACAGGGGTAGGAAGAAAGAACGAACTGCCAAACAATTTGATCTTGGTGCACACTCTTGGCTTTGATCACATTCATAATACACTGTCTCATGAATACAACTCTTTTATTTTGACTGCTGACACGCCCCACTCAAGTATTAGGTTCACTTGCTTGTACCACGTCTTCCTCGGGCGTCCACAACTTCTTCTACGATTCACATTCACGTCAATTATTCTTTTATATATATATAATAGAGAATAATGTGTCAAACCTAAAATCTATATAAGTAACAAAATAAGTTTGTTGTTCCGTCAAGAGTTTGAGCAAGTGATGAGATTGGAGCGATTGGAGTCATAAAATGGGTAAATATTGGTCAATTTGGGCGAGTGGCTCACCAGAGCAGATTGACTGTGAAAACAATATCCACTCAGGGTTTCGTGTGTCCACCGTACGCGTTCGCTGTCCGATGTACAACCAGTATTGAACCCATGAACAAACAAATCAAGAGAAGGCAATGGTATGATTCTGACAGGGGGATGTTCAGATTCGCATGACTTCAATACGTAAATAAATCTCGAAAACCAAGGTAAATAGTCCTGCTGAAAATAATGAAATAATTGGAAATTCAATCGTGAAACAACGAAGATGGGAAAATCCATATAATTATATAAAATCATTCTACACCATTCCTGTTAATTTCCACTCCTTCCCCAAATGTTATGTATAAGCCATACTTTAAGGAATAATTGTACAAGTCTGAAGATGGCCTTAATAAGTTGAAACCGGCCACGGTCAAAAATAAAACATGTGGAAAAAAGATTTGAATTTGTTTCAATATTATTAATTAGCTGATGTGTATCCAGCGTCACTGGAGATTATCGTTAGGAGATAGACATATATTATGAAAGACATTTATGTAGGCCTTTTTAAGATTTACAATTCCGTAGTACATTATTTTGATATATCTCATAAGGTTTAGACAGCGTTAGCAACATAAGCGCCCGAAAATATTTTTTTACGACTTGATTAAAAAATATCAAATTTTCTCTACTTTCTATAAAAATAATATGCACGTATTATATATTTAAACCTTTCGAAAGAAATTCTTTAAATGATAGTAAAAACTTTATCAAAATCCGTTGCGTATTGTAGAAGAACTAAGTGAACAGACGGACGGTATTTTATACTATTTAGAAATTTCTTTATACGAGTACAATAATAATTTCTTTTCAAAGCAGATCTATCAATTATATTTTAACAAGAAAAATAACAACTTAGTTTCCATAACTTTTTTTTTGTAATTTCTTATAACAAACTAAATAATCTACGTTCTTCATAAAACACATATCATTGCAATTATTACGAAATATCTTGCAAGCTCTGACAAAAATGTAATCATATAAAATTATTGAATTATTTTCCAAGATAGCTAAGTAAGGATTTCGTGATGCGGAAATTGGTTAAGTGAATTTATATTGATTGTTGAAATGGAATTGGGGACTGGACAGGCAGCGCTTCGAGGAAAAGATGAACCTAGTAATTTCGCAGATCAAAACGAGATATGTATTTTGTACAAACAGGAAGAGGCAAAGGTAATAGGGAAAAAGAAAAAAAAGGTTGAAAAACTCAACATACCTTAGTATTTATATTTAAGCTCAAAAATGATATGCTCGCGAAATTTATGTTTAAGAATGTAAATTTTAATTTCGAAATGCATGGCTACTCCACCAGAAAATGTGGAGATTTTAGACTTCCGAAAACGAATATGTCGGGAACCCAAAATCTCATTTCTACTAAATGCTATTAAGAATAAGTTTGAGATGTAAAAGATGGTAAAAGTAAGTAATTCGAAAGTTTTTTGCTAGTGGTAAAAATGTATTTTTTTATAACTGAATATCTCATAATAGATCTCCGTAGTTGAGTGGTTGCGATTCTCGGCTACGCATCCTGGCGTGCGCAAGTAAATTTCATGTATTTTTATTTCAAAATTTATTACTATCAAATAATATGTAAGTGGCATATTTGCGGCACGTTCCATGGCGAAAGATAGTTTCATTATCGCACTAGTTAAATACCAGCATTCGAAATCGAAAGGTTGCATGAAATGGTTTTCTGACCAGATCAGAACAGCCAGGTGCTTCCCCACCTTCCTCTTTCGTATCTCCTTCCCCTCCACACTACTTTCAGCTTCACAACATTCATAATTGGGGATGCCATAGTCTCACAGGCTCCAGACTGTTAGGAGCAGTTGGAACTCCTGTGACTTGTGAGGTAGGTATCTACCCACATAAAAAATTTCATGATAAATAAATATTTAAAAAGTGACGTAAGGTTAGTACTCAGTCAGATGCAATTCTCGTGTACAGCACGATGAAATTTCCTGTCCCTTTCTTGTAACAATACGTAGGCATAAGCAAGACAAACTGGTTTCTGAACGACGTTAGGCACCAACACATACATATACAACCTTAGTTTGTGCTGTCTGAATCAACTCCCGCGACCAATAACGTGGAATCATTATTTTAAACGTTTATTTGTCGTTTGCACGTGAATGAATTTTTCATCAAGCCATTTGAAATGTTGATTCCAGTTGCTATCACCTAGTTTACATGTATTTCTGTTTACCAATTCCATTTCTTCCCCAATCCTTCCTTCTATCAACCAAACCAATTCTCTTTAATCATGAGGAAGGAAGGATTCGTACGTTTATAACTTCTTTGATACGTTTAAACAAATATTAGCATACTTCTGGGATTCAAAGCTACCGGAAAACTCTTTGCCGGAATTGCTCATATATTTTAGTACCTACATTTCAGTCTTCATATGTTTATGAATTCATAGGGTCCATCAGAAAGAACTTAACCCGTATGCTATAGACGTAAATAAAAATATTTTTCCATTCAGCGTACGATAAATTAAGCAAGGCTAGTAGTTATGATAATTTTAGCAGTTATGTTAAATAATACTGTTTGTTATGATAATACTAGCAGTAAATAAAAAATTATTCATTTTAAATAATGTAGGATTAAGAAAGATTTTTTAAATATTTATACTGAGGGATCAGTAGGATTTAAAGGTTCAATTAGAAGTTCTACCGAGCCGAACCCTCTGATACGAAAATATCTGGAGTCGGTGAATTATTTTCCCATTTGATCTCTGGTTAGTTGACGTGTTGTTCTTCTATTATTTTGTATTTATTATGCTTATATAATGCACTTGCATAATGTGGATTGACTAAATAATCATTTGTGGAAAAGTGTGTGGAAGGATTTAGTTTTTCCTGTGGGGAAGATTTAACCCGGACATAAAGTCGCAAAAAAAAATTCTAGAAGTTATTTAAAAAAACTACAAATTATAATAATGATAGTAGTTGCGATTGTACTGAATAGTAGTTATTATAATTAATACTAGTACTTTTGATAGTGATAACTAGTATTTTTGATAATTTTTAATAGTATTTTTGATCATTAATACTAGTACTTTTGATAATTAATATCATTGTTTTTGATAATTAATACTAGTATTTTTGAAAATTAATACTAGTATTTTTTATAATTAATACTAGTATTTTTGATAAATAATACTATTATTTTTGATAATTAATACTAGTATTTTTGATAATTAATACTAGTATTTTTGATAATTAATACTTGTAATTATGATAATACGAGAACTAATGATAATACTGATGGTTATGATAATACTAGTGATGGAAACTATTAGAATACACATAAAGTGAAGAATTTTTTCTAAACACTCTCAATTATTGTTTGATTAAAAATAATATTCCAATAGACATCGGGTAGTAGAAGTATTAAATAGTGGAAATTTTAGCAAATCTTTGCGTTGACACACCAAAACCTCTCGCACAGTTAGTTCTGGCATCATGAAGTTTATTTTTCTCTCAGCATTTTCTAGTCCAACGCAACGAGTTTCAACTCACAAAATCATTTCCATCTTGTGCTTGGTGCTTTGGAATAGTAAAAAAATTGGAAATTCATCAGATTTTATAAATACATCAGATTATTGTTTAAACAAAAACACACAACATGGTGGCAAAACTAGCTAGTAGGTACTAACTATTAAATTAAAATTAAAAGTTTTAATAATTTATTTAATTTATATTAATATTAAATATTTTACCATTTTTTTACTGAATCAACAGATTCATTCTCCTCAAATGAAACTCTTCAAAACAAAATGTCTAGAATTTTTTATAAAGTTAACAACATTTTTCTGTGATAATTTTAAAACCAACTATGAAGCTCATACACCTATAAATAGACTACATCATTTTGGCAATAAATTTGGGAATATTGTAGACATGTTTAAAGATTCCGTATTAGTTATAAAACGATTTTTTTTAATCACTTTACTGAGATGTATGAATTCACGATTCGGTAGTGAATACACTTTTATTTTTATATTTCTATGTTTCTTAATACCTATTTTGCTTTCCATAATCCACACTATTAATTTTAATTTACCTTAATTTAGTCATATTAAACTATGTACCTAACACAACTGTATTCCTTGTTACCTATTTTTGTAAAAGCCCGTTAGGGCGTTAATAAATAAATAAATATAAAAATTATCTATCTCGAACCCTCTTTCGTCACTGAGATGTAAGCCTGGCTGATTTAATTTATAGATCGTACATGCTAGTTTTAAATACCATATGTTATTGCAGCCTACCTAAGTAAACGTGAGAATTGTATGATGTTATATTAAAATAAATTTCTTACACATATCTTACAAAATCCACTCTGTATGTAGTATCGTATACAACCAGGAGAACTACATCGCTAGCCAACGTTGCGCACTTTTTCATTACATACAGCCTAGATGCTAAAAATACACTTATTTATTTGATTTACAATATTCTCGAAATCTCGTTATCACGAAATTGTGGACGCGAAGCCGTATAGTAAGGTAAGTTTACTTATAAAGTGAAATCGTGGACGCGTAGCCGTATAGTAAGGTAAGTTTACTTATAAAATGAAATTCCTACTTGCGTTACTGTATCCCGTTACTATAGTAAGTTTACTTATAAAAGGAAATTGTGGACGCGAAGCCGTATAGTAAGGTAATTTTAATTAAAAAATGAAATTGTGGACGTAAAGCTGTAAAGTAAGGTGAGTTTACTTATAAAATGAAATTGTGGACGCGAAGCCGTATAGTAAGGTAAGTTTAATTATAAAATGAAATTGTGGACGCGAAGCCGTATAGTAAGGTAAGTTTACTTACAAAATGAAACTGTGGACGCGAAGCCGTATTGTAAGGTAAGTTTAAATATAAAATGAAATTCCTACCTGCGTTACTGTATTTCGCTATTTGTCATCTAGGCATGACAACAATAAAAAACCGGCTTGAATTAGCTATCTACTTTGACATCCGCAATATTCTACGTAATTAGTAGGACATGCATTCATGTAATTCCAATTTACGACAGTGACATTTTTCCTGGATTCACCTGCCTATCATTACATTGAATGAAATATTTAACTTCACGTGACGTTTGCAGAATTTTAAATAAATGTAACCTCATCGAAAGGTCAGTTGTTCGGTGGATACCACCGAAGACAAAAAAACAGGTAGAAGCGTGTCTCCGTGCGTCAGAAGTGAGAAAATATTTTCATTCATTCTGAGGAAAAAGATTATAAAATGTCAACGAATTTCTTTGGCAAGTCCGGATTCTTGTCGATAGGTTTCATGCGGTCTCATGTAAATTTAAAAAAAAACTTTTCTTTAATTTCGGTAAAGATTACACTTCTAGGGATTATTTTTACAGTGTTGGATAGACTTCATGTCTGGTAGATGCACCCGGTAGTCGATTTAACTGAATTATTTATGCAGAAAGCAGTTAAACAACAATAAATCGATTTGCGCCATTTATGAGCACACAGCCTTCTTTAACCGTCTTACGGTAAGGCAAACGTAGGATGACATAATAATCACTTAATTGCATACCAAAGAAAATCAATAATGTCAACATTGCATCCTAAAGAGGACAATAATTTTCTCGAAACACGCTGATGTCATCAATAATATTTGATTAATTATTTATGGTGGTAAAAGTTAAATGTAATTTTTTTATTATTAGTTGTAATGTTCATGAACATGAAAATGGGCCCATTTTAATTAAAAGAGGAATTTTAATTAAAACATTCGAAGGAATATTTATAGCTGAGTTTGTTTTTCAGGTATTTCAATGGAGCATAATTGAAAGAACTAGCAGCGATCGTGAATTTTTCCACGAATTTAAAGTTTAACAATTAAATAGAATCTTTAAAAAGATGCATCACTTCAAATCCACAAAGACAAGCTGATAATAGTCATTGAGCACCAGACAAAGCAAGTTTGCAGATTTAAAATAATAAGTATTGTTATTGGACGGTTGGTATTTAATACTTTCTATTTTTCTTAACCCTTCAGGCCTCGGAAGAACATTACTAGCCACAGACATTATATTCCATTATGGCCTCTCAAGGACAGATCTGACATGATACATTATTAAAGTATTTTTATCTTTTTTTCTATAATACGTAGATATGTGATATGTTCGTCATTGGAAAGATAAATATTTTTTCTTCACAGTTTGTATCAAATATTTTTACATTATTACATGGATAAAATATAAAACAATTGTCAAAGAATACGAATTTCGGCATTTTTTCATCGACAGTTGAAAGATAAAAAAAATATTTATGTATTTTTATTGTATAAACGGTGTTGTAGGGTAAATTATAGGGAGTTTACATCTCCCGAAAATAATAACAACATTACTTTTACCCACATTTATGTGAGATTGGTATCACTGTAAACCTGCGCGCGATACCTCGCGCGGCAAATATTTCATTCTCTCTCCAGTGGTCTAGCCGCCGGTTTAGCCCTAAATCTCCTCTAACGTACGCGATCTGTTCTGTTCATAAAATTATTGTAACGTGAGTTTTGTTAAAATAAAAACTAAATTAAAAATATTCGTATTCTCTTTTTTACACACCCAGAGTAATGATTGGAGAACCACAGAATCTTTCAGCCAACAACCCATTAAACTTGGTGATAATTACAATCCTCCAAAGTATAAAAATTGAAGTGACAGTTTTTTTACTTATTACTTATACAAAGGGAATATGTTTTATAAATAAGTTAAATTTTATAAGAATTCTTTCAAAATTATGGACGTTCTAAGTCAAAATGTCCTGGTGAGTTTTTTTCATGTTAACAAAAAATTATATTTTTTAGAACGATCAATGTTTTTTTCAAATGCAAATATTTCAAAGATAATTTAATCTAGTTTCTAAAGAAGTTTTTCTTTTAACGACAACTTCAAAAATTAGTTATATGTAGCACATTTTAGATTCCTCCGGTGCATTTCGAAATTCCAAGAAAATTCAACATGTCGTTGGGAGTTGTTGGTAAAAATATTTTAAAACCTGAAGGGTTAATATTAACCCTCTATCTGCTGCACACATACTGATGATTTTACTTACTTCTATCAATATGTATTATTTTTTATCACAGTAAAAAAATTTTAAAAAATTAATAATGGTGGAACATCAGTTCATAGTTGTAGTTGCCGGTTTTATGAGAAGGGTGGTTTTTGCTTTTGTATTGTGTTTAGACGGCAGGGGTGTGAATGAGGCATTGAACGGCGGTCTTATATCTCTCATTTAATCCGGGTTTCTTAAAAATCCGAATGAACAACCTTTCTCTACAGCCTCTTCCTAAACCCGCATCAAAGCGTCACCGAAGTGAGCTACAAAAATTTCATTGGGAACCTAGTGAATAAGTTGGTGTCGAGTAAATTTACACCTTGATACACGTCGAAAATACTTTAGAAGATTATTTAAGAAATTTATCAACACGTTTATTTTAGACTAGCGATCCGAAGGTCGCGGGTTCAAATCACGATGCGCGCAAGTAAATTAAAGACCGGTCAGAAGCCGAGTTGACACTGCGTTTGGGTCCCAGCCAGGCGTAGTGTGTTCAATACCTCGGCTGGCTAAGTCCTCCATCACAACACAAGCAACATTTTCTGTTTACTGTGGTGGTAGTAGGAAATTTTCAAATATTGTCAGGTTATTCGTAACCCGGGAATGTTTTGTCTTTCTTTAAATATGTTTTACATATAAGTATTATTGAGAAGTTACGTGACCAGATCTGAACAGCCAGTTAATTCCCCTACAATCTTTTTCCCATTTCCTTCCTCTCCCCACTATTTTCAGCCTCACAACTTACCCCAATTGTGGATGTAATAGACTCACTGGCTCCACATGGTTGGGAGCAATTGGGATTCTTGTGCGGTATTAACAGTAAAAAAATTTAAGGTTCCAGATATATATTATTTTCATATCTTTGCAATGTTGGCAAAGTTCATCTGATCAGGAGTTCCATGTAATCACAAAACTATAACCTTTTTACAAACCCGTTCAACGTTGGTGTGGTAAAGCCGGCCTTGAGCTTGGTTTAAGACCGTTTATACAAAACAAACGCCACTGTAATAAGTCAAGTTTTTCACAATTTACGCGCCGCGTAATATTTACAAAACGTTTTTAAGTAATGCTGTAAATCCATAAATCACGAAAGTATTCAGATATTGATTTTGAATTTCTAAAATAAATATTTCCTTAAAGAGTGTGTTTATCACAATTTAATTTTATTGTAAAATTTAAAAATAATCGAATCAACAATCAGGAACATTTTTTCATTCTTGTAAAAATATTTCCACGAAGATTTTCTTATAAAACAAAATAGGTAGTTGATTTCGTGGCCCTGCGGTGTAAAATTTATTTGGCGGAACATCGGTAGTCAAAGTTAATTAAGACAGCGTAAGGTCAAAATAGATGGTTATCGCTGTGTTCATTTTCGAAAGATCGGTTTATTAGGTTTTACCGCTAATTGATTTAAAACAATTTTATTCACAGTAATATTTTTGTACTATTTTGCTACAGGATTTAGAAAAATGGAACATAAAAAGGAGAAAAACCCAAGAAATAACATCAAACACGTACAATTGAAACACTAGATCTCATGGTCAAAAACTTATCCAACAAATAATTACTAATACAACTTTTGGGCAAAAAAGCTTCTTATATCTTAGTATTAAACTCTACAATAAAATACCACTCTCACTCAAAAACCTCAACATTTTAACATTTAAATCACAAATAAAAAGCTGGATACTTAACATAGGGAGATCTGAAATAGAAAATTTACTAATAACAAACACAGACTAAAACAGAATCAACTGAACCATACCAAAAAACACTATCTTACTTATTTTAAAATTATTTAAAAAAAAAAAATTATACTGCATGATATATTGTTCATAATTAAATTCATATATAACTTTGTTGTTATATTAATTTTCTTATAATTAAATTATACATAATAGGTAAATGAAATCGTCAGCACGGGAGATCCCAGTGAGGATATCATTATATCTATTTGTTACAAAAAAAGTTAATAAAACACTTTTTTTTTATGCTTCCGATTTTTTTGTCCGGGTTAAATCTTCCCCATAGGAAAAACTAAACCCTTCCACTCACTTTTCCACAAATGATCATCTAGTCAATCCACATCATGCAAGTGCATTATATAAGCAAAATAAATACAAAACAATACAAGAACAACACGCCAACTCACCAGAGATCAAATGGGAAAATAATTCACCGACTCCAGATATTTTCATATCAGAGGGTTCGGCTCGGTAGAACTTCTAACAGGGTCTATAAATCCTACTGATCCCTCAACATAAATATTTAAAAAATCTTTCGTTATCCTACATGTATTAAAAATGACCGACTATTGCATCTTTATATATAAATTTAATCTAACACGTCTAAATTTTTAATGGGAGAGCTAGATATAATGCCAGTAGCCGAAATAACGAATGGTAATATTTTTATAGTTTGAGAATGCCAAATTCTTTTTATTTCATTTTCTAAATCTGTGTATTTTCTTATTTTTTAATTAGCAGATTTTTGAATATTACAGGAATTTGGAATAGCGACATCAATGGTATAAAGTGTCGTCACTTTTGAATAGTGCTAAACAGTTTGCGGGAAACAGGCGTTTGTGTATAAACTAATTACGAATAAAGTTAACATATTTTTAACTCTTTTTAAATAAATTTTAATATGGATTTAAACGAGAACTCTCTTAACTATATGACCAAGGCCAAGGATCTACTCTGTTCGCTGATAAAAATTATTAATGACCCCGGCAACAAATTTACGAAGGAGCAAATGGGTAAAATTACCCCGATAACAACGGATCTGTTAGGAACCACAGGATTGATGGCTGTTCGTATGGGAATGTTGGAAGGAGAATTGTCAACATTAAAAAGTGTAACGGATACTCAGTCTATTGTTACTAACCCGACAAATACTTCATCTTCAATAAATGATTTGCTCGCAGAGGCCGAGGAAAGAAAAACCCGGTCAAAGAACATTATTTTATTTAATGTTCCCGAAAGTATTTCAGAATCAACAACAACAATTATTAAAATGGACAGCGATAAAGTAGTTTCAGCGATTAGTGATATAAATAATGAATTAATACCGAGTGTGGTTAAGTCGTACAGACTTGGTGTAAAAAAGTCCAACAAAATTAGACCGATTAAGGTCGAATTCAATGACTCTGTCTCGGCTCGTGAGGTTTTGACCAGGAACGCAAAACTGAAAAACGGTATAAAGGCCAGTAACGACCAAACACCATTGCAGAGGACTCAACTTCTAGATTTACGCCAACAACTCGAGACGAGGAAGAACAACGGTGAAACCAATATAACTATCAAATATGTGAACTCTGTACCTAAAATTATTGAATGTGCGCCAAAAAACTGAAACAACAAAAAATAAAATGCTACTACCAAAATGTGAGAGGGATCCGCACTAAACTTCCCATGTTGCTGACTTCGGCGGCAACTATCAGCAGTGATATCTTCATTTTAACCGAAACATGGCTCGACTCAGGAATCAATTCTGCCGAATTAGGCTTCCCTAATTTCAACATCTACCGTATGGATAGGAATTCTAAAACAAGTGCCAAAACGAGAGGAGGTGGTGTAGCCATTGCTATCTCAAAAAATCTCAGTTCTTCAAAAATATCCACAAAAAACACATCCATCGAGCAACTATTTGTCAATGTGAACACTTCTAGAGGTAAAATAATAGTGGGATGTGCATACTTACCTCCGAATTCTGATGTCCAAAGCTACAGCAATCACTGCGACGAGGTTGAATCAATTTGTGCTAAATATCCTAATACTAAACTACTTCTAGTTGGTGATTACAATCTGCCACATTATGATTGGTGTAATATGAATTCTGTCAATTCTTGTTCTAATGTTAATATTCGTGTTATTAGAGATATGGCACTGTTCTTAGGTCTAACACAGTGTAATAATGTTCATAATATAGGAGGTCGTACGTTGGATTTGGCACTGTCAAATGTGTCTGACATCTGTGTTGTGAGAAGTACCGAAATTCTATTACCTGTCGATGTTTACCATCCACCACTAGAAATATGCATGTCTAATCTTAAACCAATTCCTATCGTAATAAAGGTAGTAGAAACTCGAAATTTCAAAAAAGCTGACTATGTTAAAATTTCAAATTTCCTTAAACAGACTGACTGGTCATTCTTTGATAGCGACGATGATATTAATGTACACCTTAAAAAATTTTACTTCATCGTTAATTCTGCAATTGAACATTTTGTTCCTTTAACGACTTACAGAGAAACTCTATACCCAAAATGGTTCTCAAAAGACCTGATAGACTTAATTTACCTTAAAAAATTATCTCATAAGAGATTCAAACAAAGTCGCCTGGCCATCGATTATACTGCGTTTCAAAAATTGAGGGCAGAGTGCAATAAGCTCTCCGCAAAATGTTACAAAAATTACATTAGTGATGTCGAAGGCTCTATCATGGACGACTCAAATTTCTTTTGGAAATATGTTAAATCCCAAAAAGAAAATGGTACTTACATACCTAGTAGTGTGTCATTCGATTCTAAATTATCCCAAAATCTTCAGGAAACTGTTAATCTTTTTGCTGATTTTTTTAGCGGCGTTTACATTAATGCAAGTGAAGACAGCAATATTTCGTGCTTTGATTTGGTTGAAACTCTTGATATATCTGACTGTAATGTAACCATAGACGATATTATATCTAAGCTGAAGAGTCTTGATTCCCGAAAATCCGCAGGACCTGATAATGTTTCGCCCAGGTTTTTAGTAAATTGTATGCATACATTGTCATATCCTATTCATAAGTTATTTACAAAGTCACTCTCATCAGGTGTATTCCCGGACCTTTGGAAGTTTAGTCTTTTAACGCCCATTTTCAAAAAAGGTAATAAGAGCGAAGTAACAAATTATAGGCCAATATGTATAATGTCTACTTTACCCAAACTTTTTGAAAGCCTAGTACTAGATAAGTTGATATCCCGAATCAATCGAACCATCTCTCCCCTTCAACATGGATTCATTAAAGGTAGATCTACTCTTACCAATTTGATATTGTACACGAATGATATTGTTAATGCCCTTAATGCATCACATCAAACTGATTCCATATATACTGACTTCAGTAAGGCATTTGATAAAGTAAACCACAAAATATTATTACGTAAACTAAAATTGTTGGGAATAAGAGGGAGTATGTTGGAATGGTTTAAGAGTTATCTATTAGGAAGGTACTTAGCAGTCAAGATAGATTCGTTTACTTCTTATACATTTGCTGCCTCGAGCGGAGTACCACAGGGATCTCACTTGGGCCCAATATTATTTTGTTTGTTTATCAATGATATTGTTAATATTTTTACTAATGTTAAAGTCCTGTTATTTGCCGAAGATCTGAAGATATACAGAATAATCAAAGACGATGACGATCGCGCAATTTTGCAGTTGAACCTTAATAAACTATGTGCGTGGTGTTCTGTCAATGATTTGCAACTAAATTTAGGTAAATGCCAGATTATCAGTTTTTACAAAGGCAAAAATCCACTTAATTTTTCCTATTTTATGAATGGTGCTAATCTTCTTCGTGTATCACAGATTCGTGATCTTGGTGTTATATTCCACGAGAGTCTACAGTTTAACGAACACATCGATGAAATAACAAGCGATGCGATGAGAATACTAGGTTTTATTTTGAGAATGGGAGCAAATTTTAAAAGTATGTCAACATTAAAACATCTGTATTGCTCGTTAGTACGAAGCAAATTAGAATACAATTCCACCGTATGGTCACCGTACTACAAGGTCCATTCTCAATCATTAGAAAAGGTACAAAATAAATTCCTTCGGTACATTAATTTTAAAATGAAAATTCCAATCGAATTTATAAATTACAATAACTTGCTTGCTGAAACTAAACTTCTTAAATTATCTGATAGAAGAGTGTTAATTGATTTGCTATTTTTATTCAAAATTATTAAATCTTTAATCGACAGCCCTAATTTGTTGGAACTTATTTGCATTAATGTTCCTGCTAGGCAAACTCGCAGTAAAGATACTTTTAAATTTAACAAGAACCTCAACACTAATTATTCTATTTTTTCACCAATTCCTAGAATTCACAACCTTGCGAATAAATACTGTGAACTTATAGATATATTTGGTTTTGACAATTTTGTGAGCTTTAAAAGGCAACTTATTTCGATTCTATCGGCTAATAATTAACTTTTATAGCTTTAATAATTTTATTACATCTTCTCCCATTCGAAACCTTTCAAGTAAATTATATCCATATTTGTTTGTTTTTTATTTGCTCTACTATACACTTATAATTGTATGCTTATACCTACTAACTACTTTTTATACATAACACTATGTTCCATCTCAGATCTTATTATTTCTTATTCATGTCGATATTGCTAAATTCTATTAGTTTTTGCTTTTTACAGGTGCAACTCTTATTTTGTTATTTTTTTTTTTTAAATCTCTGTTATAATGTTCTTTACCTCACGAGTAAGTTACACTCTAATTTATATTGGTTTATCGATTTGTTAAACACACAATTAATACTGGGTTTAAACACACCCACTTACTTACTTTTTATGTTGAACTTTCTTTTACTTACTATTTCATGCTTGGGTATATTTTATATTGAATCCATCTTATTAGTGTTTTGCTAATTTGCACAAAATTTTATTATATGTGTTGCTTTCTTACAATTAACTCCATTTATCTTCTTATGTTCAATTATTGTAATCAATGTAAATGTATATTTTCATGTAAAAGCCCATTAGGGCGTAAATAAAATAATAAATAAATAAATAAATAAATAAGTTATTTTTTTTATTAGCATTTTTATGTAAA
This sequence comes from Hesperophylax magnus, assembly GCA_026573805.1. NCBI lineage: Eukaryota > Metazoa > Arthropoda > Insecta > Trichoptera > Limnephilidae > Hesperophylax > Hesperophylax magnus. Next base: position 3,428,074 of record JAIUSX010000016.1, read on the forward strand.
GGTTTTCACTTTAATTGACTGAGAGTGGCGAAGATCTGTTTTAACTCGATCGTTTTGTATTTCTTCTGTCTATAAATTTGTTTAAACGTTTCGTTTCAAATTCAAAATGGTGGCCATGTTAAAGGTTCAGTAAAGTTTCGTTTTTCAAATATGAAATCGTCGATTTTTTTTTTACTTTCTTATTTGCATTTTTTTCAATAAGTTCATAATTTCACATGTTTTGACACCTTTTTTATGTTTCAAAAGTCCCAACTGCTCATAAACGTCTGAAGTCGAGTGAGAATTCCTAATTGAAGCATGTTGTGAGGCTGAAGGTTGGGAGGAGGGGAATGAGATGCGAAAGAGGAAGGTGGGAAAGTACCTGTCTATTAAAATCTGCTAACCGAACACGGCCAAAGCCATTCCAAGCGACATTTCAATTCTAAATGGTGGTCTGAATAACTCTTTTACTACTTTTTTCTAATTAAGTATGCATTTTTTTCGTTTACATTGGTAAATACAGTTCCAAACAAAAACCGTCGGTTATCCATTCGAAAAACTTTAGCCATGTTTGCGTTAAAAATTAAAATATTTTGAACCATCATGACATATTCGATTGTAAAAATAAACTCTTAATAGAGCTGCTTGCAGAAAAGTATTTATTTTTGGGATATGTACAAAAACGTACGTAAAATTATGCACGTTAAATGTATGTATATGATACGTACGTTAAATTGTTGTACAAAAACAGCGAATCTATTTGAAATTAAATGTGAAGAAGGAATATTAGTGTTATGATATTATTTTATCTAAGCTTGATCGCCGAAACAACTTTCACGATAAATCATTTGAACAGTCTAGCAGACCTTAATAAATATAATTAATTTGAACACAAAAACAAAATATTTTTTAAAGCACAATATACAGTTACGATAAAAAAATTGATATTATTAGTAACCGGTGTAACGTTTTGGCTGACTCGCATAAAATTCAATGATAAAATCAAAAGTGCCTTTTTAGCGAATTGTTAAAATCAAAATGTTAAAAACGACCTTCACAAAGTTCTGTTTGATAAAAGCCTAATTTCCAGTGTGTTCACGAGTGTTACGACATGGATTTTCAATTTGGTTGCCGGAAGTATGCTCCAGAAGGCACTGGAACTGAAAACTTAAACATTTCAATTTTAAAGGTTTATTTTTAAATGGATCATATGGCGCAAATGTTTTCAATGTTTTATTTAAAAATGAAAACGCATAACTTTATACAGTTGATGCACGTTAAATTGTTTGGTAAAATCATTATTTTATTATGTCAGTAAAACGCTGTTGCGTTGTGGCCTGCCATAATCAGAATAAATTTAAAAAAAAACACATTTTGTTTAGAACCATCACATCAATGTGTATCCATCAGGTTTTGGAAAAAAAATATATGAAAAGCGATGAAAGCCGAAGTAGAATGGTTTAAAGTATAGAGCAATTATTGTGTTTTCATTTATGAAAACGCCATAGTATATTTATAACTTACGTCATGCTATTTTCACCTAGAATTAGATATAGATTGCTATACAGCACAATGTTAGCACACGTTTCGTGCTTCATTAGATTTATCCATGCATGAATCATAACAAGATGCAGTCTAAACTGGCGTATTTGAATCCCTCGGGCCATATCTTCCCGGAATGCCGCAGACTTATTTTGCCATCCACTTACGCGACATATTTTCTTCTTTTGTTGCTATGTACGATACATATACAGACCATCTGAAGATTTCTATTCTGTACACATGCATCAGTCTTTCATTCCAATAAATATCTATTAGAATGTAGCATCACTCAAGGTTTTAACAAACAGGCTCCTCAGGATTTTCAACTTTTGTAGTTAAACTAAATCCGTTTTATTTATGAAAATTCTGTGTATGATTTTGCAAGAATTTTAATTTTACACATTATTTTAAAGCCTACTCTATCTTTTAATGGAGAAGCTATCAAAAGTAGTTTTAGTTACAGTTAGCCTTGTTTCATTGTTAATGTGACTATACTCTGGTAAATTTAATCAATCCTTATTTTATTGTTAATGTCACTATACTCTGGTAAATTTAATTGAGCCTTATTTGATTGTTATTGTGACGAAACTCTAGTCATTTTATTGTTAATGTAACCATACTATGGTAATTTTAATAAATGCTTATTTTACTGTCCATAGTCTGGTAAATTTGTTTTTATTTCTTATCAAGAATTTTATTTCTTGCATTAAGTTTCCGCTTACAAAAATAAAACGAATAAATAATATGTACGTTCTTACATAAATAATTGGTTATTACTACAATTTTTAATTAATATTTATTATAACTATATTTATGCAAAAAGATCACCTCAATTGCGCCAAAAACGCTAGATTAAAATTAGGTAGGTGCATTACCAAACTTTTGGCAAACCATATTGTGCTAAATATATGGAACTTATAAATCTAGGATAAACGGTAAAACCTAGGTTGATTAATTGGCTTATAGCAGTAAGCAGCTTCATATGTATATTTAATAATATTTTGAAAAATTATGATAATTAAATAATCTGATAAATGTGTATATATATATATGGTTCCTTTTAAACAAAATTTCGTATAGGCAAATAAGTACAGATTGCCAAAATACTATAATGAAAGGTGATTAATTAGATATTATTATAAAAAATTACAAAGTTGTTTCAAAATTTCAAAGCAATTGGTGAAAAATTTTCGGATGCTTAAGATTTCGAACAAAAGAAGATTATATAATAGAAATGAAATTATCATAAAACAGTCAATTTCGACAGGTATATATAAAGTGTTTTTATTTTTTAAATATGTATACAGCATTTATACGTATTTAAAAAATGCTATATACATCGTTTTCAAAATCAGACCTAGACAATAGTTTATTTTCCTCTTATTTTGAAAGTCTAATGTGAGAAATTTCATCAGGGCGTATTAAAATTCTGCTTTAATGATAGAGATGATTTTTCTAAATCTTATAAACTCCTTTCTCTTATTTTGATGGTCAAATGTGTAAAATTTCATCAATCGCGGAATAAAACTGCCAAAAAACTGACACCACTATTTATGGGCCTAATAATAAACGCACACACAAAGCACTCTTTTCAGGGTGAAATGCCTAAAACCAAAAAAATAAAAATAAACGCGTTTTAAACTTTAGAAGATAGAAACGTAGTTTTAATAAATTTGGATTCGGAGTTACTCATGTATAATTCAACTATTAAAAAACTGTGTATTTTGTATTTATTTCTTTCGTTCACATTTAAATAGCTTTGCGCTACAAGCTTTGTGAGAGGAATATCTTGATTAGAACAAAATTGAATTTATGTTAATCTTCCAGCGAATTTTCCATTTTTATCAAAATTGGATAAATACATCAGATAATCTACCTTTACTTGCATATTGGTTTTAATTTGAAAATAAACAAACTTTAAAATGAACTACCTGGCAAGGGAGACATTCTAACCATTTTATAATTGAATTCTCAAATTTTTTTGCAAAGTAGTCAGATATTTTGAAAGGAAACTGTTTTCTGTGTAGGTTACGCCATTTTAATCGAGTTTTATCATATAATATTTTATCAAAATTCAAGCTAAACAACAATATTTTCATTCGGTAGTTGATGTGAACGCAAAATTTCTTGTTTTCAACATTACCAATTAGATGCGCAAATCTTTCGCTCGCAATTGTGCAGAGGTGCGGGGGAGAGGAGGCTGGGTGCGGTAAAGAACTTATCAAAGTAACAAACGAATTGAAGTTGCCGTATATATTGTTTAAAGAAGAGAAAAGATTGGGAAAGGCCAAAAGACTTACCCTTCGATCCGGTTTTAATTTTTTTTTTTAAGTTTGAATGGCTCATCTTACGTTTTTTCCAACTAAATACTGATAACAAAAAAAACAGATATTTTATTGAACTATAAACATTATTGTGACCTTACTTTTTGTGGTTTCATAAATTTAAATGTTGCTTTCACAGAGTTGCAAATTTTAATTATTCTTTGGTTAACTTCTAGATTTTCACATAAAGCGTGTTGTTTTCTGTCTTTGACGCCATTTAGATCATATTTATTCCCATAATGTTAAGGGAGATACAACAATTTCTACGAGACCTATGTGAGCTTTTCTCAAAAGCAAACAAATAAGCCCGAGGGGTTAAACAGAAAAAGTTTTTTTCCGAGACCCTTGAGGCTTACGATTATCTACGATTTCACCTGTTTACAAATCTTTACATTGTATCTTTTTTTTTCGTTAGAATTTTTAGCCTTACTAGACTATGTTGAGTGTGCTAGCCTGTGTTGAGTGTGATTTTTAATTAAAGTGACAAATTCTGTCTCAAAAGTATTAATAACTCTAAAGTCTGAATATTAATATTCGTCTGTAAAAAAACGTACTTTATCAATTGACTGGATACACTCTGTTTAAGAGAGCTTTCAATGCGTGAAAGAGATGTAGTTCAATGACTGCTTAGCACTAGAAAGAAACGCAACCAAACACCTAAACCAGGTCTCCTTATTAATGTAACTACGCTTCGTAAAGGTTCGGGACACATTGTTGCGGCGGGCAAAGAATTTCATAGGGGTTGCTACCCAACGCAATAAATCTGATGTTCTGTGTGTCCGAGCTTTTTGTTGATAAGCGATGACTGCGTGCGATCTAGTTTCAACACAAGATCAGACACGTTCTTTGTGCCCGAGCTTTTAGTACAACGAAAGCAGTTATTTTCTGTCACGCTTAAGTATTACGCTCATTACTACTAATTACTAAACCGATTTCGCTGATAATTTCATGATATGACACGAAGTGAATGGTGAAAAAACGACATGAATCACACAGTTATTTTTGATAAAATGAAGCGTACATAATGAACAAAGAAAGATGTTTGATTATAATTAAGTTAGAAGTCAAAGATGTCCGTGGAAGTCATGGTACGAAACTCAAGTGTTTACAATAATGTTATTTCCATCTTAAAAACGTACTCAATTTTCAGGTACATTAGAACTCACAACCTCAAAACTTTATTCCAAACGCCAAACGTCATGTTTAAAATAAATTCTTAATAAATCTTAATAGTTTAATAATTTTAATATCTAATAATCATGTTATAGAATCTAGCGACAGTAGATTATGACTATACCTATTGGAATGAAAAATATTAGCAATTTTTTTATTCAACTCAATTTAAAAAAAAAACCAACAACCTTCTTGATTTTATTGCAAAGTTCATAAGGTCAAAAAAAATATTGACGATAAACTGATGGCATTGATTGAACTGGAATTTTGTTCAAATCATACGTAATTTGGGTTTTGTGGACCTGGAAATTAAAACAATACAATTATACTGTCTTTCAATTTTCTGCTCCGGGTAAAAATTCATTCCCGTTTTTAGAACATAATTCTATTGGTTTTATGGCGGCGACCTTATCGAGTTAATTTTACATCAATGTTTTTAAAAATAAACTGAGGTAATGAAACGAGACGATTTTTTTTTTAATTGCCACCTACTTTCTGTTATAGGGGTTAAGTTGAAAAAAAAAAATTAAATAAAATTGTCGATCAATTTATTTTTACATGGGAATTGTTCGACTTAATCATATATTTTATTTAATACATGGGATTTAATTGACATTTACAAGACATTGACACATTTTATTTTTTTTTATTTTTTTTTATTTTTTTTTTTTTATTTAGTAAAAGATTATACATTTAAATACATTATTTAAGAAATGTTTTGACTGCCCAACTAGGAGGATTCCCGTTTTAGGACAGTCAAATTAGTATGAGTATTAACATTTTGATAAGTTGTTTGATAAGTATAGTATTACAATAATAATGAAATAATAGGTATTTGTACTTTGAATCATCATACTAGGTAACTGCCTGTTTCGCGGTGACCAATACATTTTAGTTTTTTGTATAAAGTGTAAACTGTTTGATTTTACAAATACAATTAATAGTATAATAATAAATTGAAAGAAATAATACCTACTGTAAGAAGTAAAACTTTAATAAATAATACTGTAAGAAGTAATGGTTTAAGAAGTAATACTGTTAGAAGTAATACTGTAAGAATTAATACTTTAACCAGTAATATTGTAAGAAGTTATATGCACGTACATATTGAAAACCACATTATGGCGTCGAATGTTGGTCGATGCATCGAATTCGATATTGCCAATCTATGTCTCCTATTAAATGATAATGGCACGAAAAAAGTTTCTGGTTAAATTGATAACAGCGCATTAATTTTTATGGCGGTCCAGTGTATAATTTGGGGTCGCAGTAATAAATTTAAACCAATTATTAATTACAGATTGAATATGTCAAAATTGAAAATTTCGATCATTAAATAATTATTAACTTATCCATCTTTTATGTAAATTGGTATGGTCACTCCAAATAATGGAATATGACCATACTAATGTGAATAAGTTCATTTGGCTCTCAAACTATAGAGCGCTAATGAAATCGTTTATATGTCCAAGAAAATGTTTGATCAATTACAATTGAATTAAGATGAAATTGACCTAACTTCGGGCACACGAACATAACACACTTCTATCGGTTTATCATTTCAGTGTGTATAAACAAATACCCTTTAATATTAATAAGACGTCCAACTCTAGTAAAATATTGGCAGTATCAACAACCCTGGCGGCCAGAGGTGCTAGTGTAACATATTGACGTTGAAATTCCTTTCAATGATCGTAAATTGAATTTTATATTTTTATTTTTGGAATAACGTAATGAATAATACCTTAAAATTGTAATATTTATTTATCGAAGGAGCAGATCAATAGATGTCGCAAATTAAAATATAAAAAGGATAAATTTATCCAAGCCACTGTCTACATTGCGTTTAGTTGAATCTTGCGATCATACAAAAAGATAGCAGCCAATAAAAATGTGCGGTGAGAAAATGAATATAATTTTGATAGTTCTTATTCGAAGTACGGTACAATTAAATATGACACAAGAAGAAAGGGCTCCATTACGCCTTTGTGAGGAAAATGAGTAATGCTGATTTATTAAAAATATTATCAAATTATTTGTAATCCAGTTCAAAACGGGACAGCTTCCTGATAAAGTGAATCATAATAATAATATCAGAACACATGTTCATCCATCTACGTTTGTCTTAATATTATACATCATGACAAAATGCAAACATTTTAAGATTTTTATGAACACGTGTTCGTGCATCGTGACAAAACATTGGTATTTTACTAAATCAATTCATTCGTTAATGGCATACAATCCCGTTTCTTAGCAGGAAAACGAATAATTTGAAGAGTTTCTTAATAAATTATCAATATTTTTTATGAGGAATTTTCTCCGGGTAGGTATTATTAATATAATTGGGTATTTGGTGTAACTGATTCAAAAATAACAACGTATTAATAGCAATATAATTATATAAATTTGCTGTAAAATATTAATGAACCTTATAAAGCACGGTTGTAGCGATAAGCTAATTTAGAGTCGAAATTCAAAGCAAGCAGAGATCGAATATTATGTGCTTAATAAATCTAATATGCAAATTAATTGAAGTTTGTTATTTGTTTTTAAAGTTAATGTGATAAATCGTCAAAGGGGGTTAGCGTCAAAGCATTACGGTGTTTTTGAGTTTCGGAAATGGGTCGTTATCAGGAAAAAACTGTTTTACAAAAAAAAAACTTAATGTAAAAAGTTTTTGTAATCAAATGTCAAAATCTGGAAAAACTTTCAAGAATCGTAATTTTATTTTAAGTTCATCCAGGTCACAGGTTACTTATTTCTTTTATGGAAAAGTTTATGTTTAAGTAAATCTGAAGTTTTTTGATAAATTTAAGGCAGTGCAGCGTTTTTTCGAATTTTAAATTTAAATGCAAAAGTTTTTTTTCATATGAATACAGCACAAGAGTTCTCACTGCTCCCAACCGTCTGAAGCCAGTGAGACTATGACTTCCCCAATAAGAGTATGTTGTACGTCTGAAGGTAGCGGGGAGAAAAAGAGATTCAGGCAGACGAAGTTGGGGAAGTACCTGGCTACTCAGATCTATTCATCAAACACGTCTAAAATCATTTATAGCAACGTTTGCTTAAATTACTTGCTTACCCCTATCACCATATTACCTCGTTAAAGTATTAACATAAGTTATTTGTATTTATAGTTTGCGTATCAAATGTTAATACAGTTCAAAGGTATATTAAAAAGTTTTTTTCTAGATAAAACTTTAAAGTTAAATAACTAAAGTGGTTTTGCAGATTTTATCGAATTATTAAAATAATGTCTTTCAAGTTTTTTATAACAAAATAATAATTGATAAAAAAGAAAGTTACCAAAATTTAAACGTCGCAAAAAATTTAAACGTCGCGTTTTATTTTTGTGGAATTTTAAACTGAAAAATATATTTAAAAAATTCAGTTACCTATATAAAAATAAAATTTGGAATCAATGTGGTTTCTTCACAAATCAAAACTGTAAAATTTTACCAACTTGCTGAAGATGCTTAAATTTAACTTACTTTTTATCTAGGCGATACCGTCGTTTGGTACCTATAATTTAAGTTATAACCAGAGATCAAAGTATGTTAATAACGGAATTGAGGTTAGGAAATATTTGGGAAACGTAAATGTGCCTTTGAATTCAAATATTTACAAAAAAAACTTATAGCCAAAAGGCTCTCGACTAGCAAGCTGGAGGTCGCGGGTTCAAATCCCGGCGTGAGCAAGTAAGTTTTATTTAATTAAATTTGTATTATTTTACAATTTACTTATTAAAAATAATATATAGTATACTCACGGCACATTCCAGAGTGGAAGATACTTTCAGATCGCCCTGGTGTAAGACCAACATTCAGAATTGAATAGTTGCTTGAAATGGCTTTGGTCGTGTTTGGTGACCAGTTCTCAGTATTCAAGTAACTCTCCACCTTCTTCTTCCCCATTTCCTACCCCTCTCCCTAACCTTCCGCCTCAACAGCTACCCCAGTTGGGGATGCCTTAGCCCCACTGGCTCCAGACGGTTGGAAGCAACTGGGACCTTTTCTCACGAATTTTCTCCAACTGATTTAAATTCCGTAATATTTTCCGGCACATAAAATCTATTATTATTAAATAAAAGTCAGTTATCTGAAGAAGTAAAATCTCTCGAACGGTGTATTTAGCTTCCTATCTTTTTTCTTATTTCTAGGTTAACGCAAATGTTTTCAATTGGCAATATCACTTTAACAGTGAGGTCTTTATTGGATCATGAATTTTTAAATACTATTTGATCCATTTTATTCAATTATTATTACTGCGCCATGTAAAAAAAACACATTGAATCTCGGGCATTTTGATGAATCTGAGCAGAAGTAGTATTAATAAAAAAAAATTGGATAGCTGATAAAGAACAAACTTAGAATTAAAATATAAAGGTCCCACACCGGAGTGAAAACGATATCTTCTGAGCACACAGTAAAAGTAATTTACTGCTCTGCCACGGATGTTTCAGAAAAAAACCGGAATAGCAATAATATAATGGCTGTAAGACAGCTACTAGAAATGTTACTTAATGAATAGTTCTAGTTTGTTTTAAATAAATTTTACTTTTTTTACAATAATGTAACAATACAGTTTCTATTCCGCGCAGATATGGCCTGAATGGGACTAATGTGTTTTCTCTATGAATAATATTTGTTTGTGTTTGTTTTTTAAAGTGATTTCATATTATCTATTCAGATCTATCCCGATTTACGTGCTGGGCTGAAGTTTTTGTCACATAAGGAATGATTTATTTAATGTGGACTATAACAGTACTAGATTCTTTTAATATAGATATTGGCATAGGAAACCCACGAAGAGGAAGAATGAAGACCATATCGTATCACACGAATAACATATTCCCAGTTTCTGAATATTCTAGGAAATATGTGTTTAAAATTTGAAATCATTTATCGCAAGTGCGAATTCATCCGGTGCGATTCGAGCGAAGTTATGTGTCGTATGGTGCGGGCAAAAATGGTCTCTGGTCAAATATTAAAATCAGATCTTTGAATTATTTTATTAAAATACTTATGAATAATTATTGAATTTATCTTCGTTTCATTAAAATTGTAAGTGGATTTTTTAGTTTGCTTTCTGCAATAATAAATGTACCCATGCTAAAATTTAAAAAAAAAACGCAGATATGCTACACAAGTTCTTCTGTTTATGGACCGTTTTCGGTATTTTTATATTATTAAGAGGGCAATCAAACAAATCACGCAATCACTTATTATTGTACGCTTGTAGTGATTTATAAGAGGTTGAAGAAAAATATTCATCCGGAGAAAGGGTAATCACAAAAGCTTTGAAAAATTATTTAAATTCAGCCATTGGATAGTTGATGTCTCGATACCGTTCAAAATTTTATAATTACATTTTATGATTGTAATTATTAATTCGGCACATTCGTCTACTTGTCCATTTAAACATAAAACTAAGCTCATTATTATGGTTTAATTCTAATTTAAGCTGTGAATTTCCTGATCCTTCGTAATTTCACAATAATACGTTGTAGTTACTACATTTGCTTCATTAGTTACTACTACATTTTATCTTTTGATTCTTTGGAAGATCAGAACATTAAATACACAAACATTTGCATGTTAATCAGAGATAATTTATCAACATAGTGTGAAAGCAGTTTAATCTAGGCGAATTGGTAAAATGAAGAATAAAAAATTTGATATAATTTCAGACCGTCAAAGTTAGTTTTCTAAAGATGTTTTTTTGCAAAACCCTGAGCCATTTTTAAGAAAGCATCATTTTGTTTTGTGGATAACTTTTGTCGAAATCTAACTTACGAAAAGTGAGCTTAGATTCAACGAGCGCAAAACATATTCAGTTATATCTGCGTATATTATCTGTGGGGAAGTTCTTCCCTGGAGATTACGATTGGAGATTGTAAATGGCCTGCTATACAAATACCGAAATATTCCGATCGCGTTGAGACTTGTTTTTTTCAGTAAATATGGTCTCTGTCTGTTTTACACAGAATTCAGCAACCATATGACAAATGCCATGTACGTTTAACATTTCTTTGAATTGATTATCCGCCCTTTTAAGCGCATTATAATAATTACATGTTATTAAATAACTAGCGAAGACCTTCGAAATATCACAGAATTGTCCGTTTCTTAATAAAATGTTTTATTTTGAAAATGGCAGTGAAAATAATTCTTTGTTGAAATATTATACTATGGGTATGTTGTACTTAATCGCTTGTTTGAAATCTGAATACATTCAGATCTCATTTAGAAAAATACAAATTGATAAATTCTAAGCAAAAAACATTGAAACTAGACTTCAAGCAGGACTAAAATGCAGCACAGACAACCGAAAATAATATGCTTAATGTGTTTTATAATAACTACTAAAATTTATTTAATTTAATTAGGTTGAAAGATCATCGGTTTCGGAGAGATCAAGTTAAAAAAAAATTGAAATTGAAACTAATCCAATTTGTATAGTTAAATATGTTATTAATTTGTACCTAGCAGTTTGGTTTTAAGTAATGAAAATTATTTGTTAGGTAAAATGAGATATTTGCATAAAAAACAGTTATTTGGTGTGAAAAATTTAATGATCGATTTGATAAATGAGTGACGAACTTATGATAAACTTTACAGCGGAAGTAAAAACAATCATAATATGATCAAAATAAAATATGTTGAATTTATTTATACTACACAGATTAACTTTTATTTAATTAATCATATACATTTCATGTGGTTAGATTGTTCAAAAAATTTCTTAAAGATGTTATTTACAAAATTTTATAGTTGAAAAAATATATTCCATATTGGGAGATCAAATTCGTTCTAGGTGCCCCAAAGATAAAAAGAACCTCGAATATTTTTAATATCAGTGCATTTAAAGAAACTTAAAACACTGTAGAGTCCTTACAAAATAATGTTATGCATTAATATTGAGGTCGGTTATTTTGTCTAATGGAATGTTTGTTTTTTGAATTGCTGAGTTAAAAACGTTGAGTACTTGTTTTATTGCGATATTTCACAAAAATGGAGTCACAAAATATTAATTTATTAAAGTAAGTGTGTAATGTTAAAGCTTAATAATATTTCAAGGAAAAGCTTTTTAATTACGTTGTAAAACCAGCAGAATGTTTGTTTCCTATATGCTTAATTAGTATAATATTTTAACAGTCTAGTACGAATTTTGTAAAAATAATTGCTAAATACAGTACATTTAACAAAATATCTTTTCATTGGAGTTGATGATTAATGAATTTAAAAATATTATTTTTACATTATGTATAGTTTTATGTCGTCGAAAGTAAAATTTTCTTGGGTTGATTGTTTATTGCTTAGTTTTTAAATAAATCACATTTGTAATAAAAAGCGTTAATCTCACATTATGTTAGTTATTATTTATTAACACTTGCACCTGAAAAATCAAGGGATAGTCGGAATTCTTGAAAATGCTGTTCGAATATTGAAAATGACCCCTAAATCCAGAGCATATCTGAGTTCGTTGAACCAGATTTCACGCAGGACTAACGCACAAAACAGAAAAAAGAATTAAATTCCTTTGACGATAATGTCTTGATTAAAAAAAACTTAATTAAATATTATAAAAAAAAATTAAAAAAATGCAACTTCTCGAAAAAGTATGATGAACGAAAAATTTTAGTAGAAAAATCATTATTTTACGGTAGAATATAAAAAAATATAACTGATATACTCCTTTCAAAATGGAAAAAGTAGGTCGCATAAAACTTTTTGTCAACAACTTTTAATGTTCAACCCTTACTTTTAAATAATGGAAGAAGAATAACTTCTTTTCCGTTACATTGATAAGATCGCTGAATAATTTATTTCGCTAAAACTTTTTTCTTGAAGTAGCAAAATCCTATTAAGTCCCTAGATAAGTTGTCTTTGTAGACCCAGGACGGATAACATTATCTAATTGTTCAGTACTCTTTTCTGTTGCATATTAGACATACATTATGCAGTCGTTAAAAAGAGATTATGCAAAAAAATGGTTGATTGAAATTAAGGGAGGATTCGAGGTTGTAGTCTTTAGTGTAACTTTTTCAAATGTGTTGTAATAAGTAATTAAAAAAACCTACCTTAGTTGTTGAGCGATGTGAAGTTGGTGCCGAAAAGAGCGTGGAAAATTTCGAAACAGAAATTTAAAATTTGTAGTATTCAAATCTCGCGAACTTTCAGCAATTCCTCTCTTGAAGGGTTGTTCTTTGGGTTGGTTGATGGGTAGTGTTGGGTGGTGTTGCCGGCGCGAGGGAGGTTATACCACTGAGGTCTGTCGGCCGAGGCGGCCTACTTATACCCCCGAATGATGGGGAGGGTGTAGGGGGGGCGGGGCGAGTTGTTGCGCCGCTCTCCCATTGGTCCAGGGGGTGGCGGCCAATTTCCCGCAAAAAGTGCAATTAGTCCAGACTTTAAGTGAAATACATAGTTTCCCGATATTTGCATTGTTTTCGACTGGGATGAAACTGCTTTTTATTGAGTTAATCAGAAAATGGGTTCAAATTGAATTTGCTATCATAAAAAGCTGTGATACAGATATAAGAAGATTTTACAGTTGAAAAAATATTTGAAAACAGGGGACCTTTTAATTAAAATACAAGGCCTATCTATGCCTACAATATCTGCTTGTACGAAACAGCAAAATCTCTCGGACGGTTTACTACGATTTCATGACACTTACAAAAGTTTCTCTGTCTTGATATATTTTCAGCTGAATAGGTCATTTCAGGTTTCAGCAATTAATAAGTCAATTTTGTACTTTCTACAGTTATTTTATAACACACTGGATTAAAAACTCTATTAATTTATGGATTAATCTTTATGATTCAGTCAGAAAATTGTACAAATGAATATTTTTTTCGATTTTTATAATTTATAAAATAAATAGACTGTGAGACTCGATGTTACTTACAAATAGGCATTAATTAAATCTAGCCCAAAATAATCTGAAAGGCTATTTATTTAACACTAAATATAAATTCATATTTCAAAACTGTCTCCCCCAACAAAACCCTTTGAAATTGAGTAATTCTCCAAAATTAATAAAAAAAACTTGTTGAACAAAGACAGGCCTAGTAGTTATCACTACCTTTATTTGAAAATTAATTGAGAAAATGGTAAAAACATGCAGTCAGCTGTCTCTGAAGTTATAATGAGTTAGGTAGAAATTAATATTGGAAGAGGTTTACAATTATATGAACAAATCTGTATAAGGAGCCGTTTGGAAGTATTTAAATTAATTAATTTTCTTAAAACACCTTGGAAGTGCGTTTGTAAAGAAAATTGTAAGAATTCTCATCTCGGACATGTTTCTGACAACAATTTTTAGTACAGAAAGTGAATTACTGCGTTTTAAATACTGCCAAAAACTAAGTAAATACCCCACACAATTTTTCTATCTTTTTTAATGGGTGATTAAAAATTCAAGAGCTTGACCGTTTTTTGAAGTTACAGGACCGTTTTGACGTTTTTTGACGTTTTTTGACGTTTTTCACAAGTTTTGAAGTTACAGGACAGTTTTGAAGTTTTTCACATGTTTTGGAGTTACAGGACCGTTTTGACGTTTTTCTCAAGTTTTGAAGTTACAGGACAGTTTTGACGTTTTTCACATGTTTTGAAGTTACAGGACCGTTTTGACGTTTTTTGATGTTTTGATTTTATAAGACCGTGGTTGGCGTTTTTCACATGTTTTAAAGTTACAGGACAGTTTTGACGTTTTTTGATGTTTTGAAGTTACAGGACAGTTTTGACGTTTTTTATGTTTTTCACATTTATTGAAGTTAAAAGACCGTGTTTGACGTTTTTTGATGTTTTTTGCTGTTTTTTACATGTTTTGAAGTAACCAGACCGTGTTTGACGTTTTTTGATGTTTTTCACATATTTTAAAGTTACAGGACCGTTTTTGACGTTTTCTTTTACATTTTTCACATGTTTCAGGACCACGATTAAGAATTAATTAATTGTTGTTGTCTTTAACTGCGTTTTGAGATCAGATACTAAATACTATAGAACCCCCTAACTTGCCTCTTCCATGCATCATCTTTCTCTCTGCTTCTTCCTGCCACCCAACAGATTCCTAGTTCCAGTGCCTCGGGGTAGTTGTGACTCTTGTGCGATACTCACTTAAACAAAGTTCAAATCAAATAAATATTGTTTTATAACTATGCGTAACCACGTGGTAACTACTAGCAATGCATTAGAATATTATTTTATACGGAGTGTTGTAAGAACAGTGGAACCTATGTTGAACAAACTACAGAGCTTTAAGAAAGGAGCATTCTTTCTTGCACTCTTCGTAATTTCCTGAGGGCTCGTATTTTTCTTTCTCGCTGAAATTTTTTGAAGGCGTCCGCCCACATGAATATAACGTGAATAGGGATACAGTCTAAAACTTGAAAAAAGACTCGGTTAATATTCCAAATGTCCTGTCTGAAATATAATCGTGTTACCACAGTAAAAACTTGACGAACAATACGTGATAATTACTATGTATGTAAGTATGCAAAGAAAGCAAAATTTTCTCTATTTTATACACCATTTTTTTATTTCATACGATTTGTCCAAAGAAATGTCACCGTCTCAATGACAATTCTTTATTCAAACGTTCTTTGGACAGATGAAATGCCAAAAGGTTGAGTTAATACCGGACACTAAGCTCAGTCAACTAACGCCATTCTGGTGATATTTCTAAAAAATGGGATATATTATGGATTATCCAAGATGTTTGCCACGGGACCACCCTCTCGCCACAGACATTCTTCATAAGTAGATAGATGGATGATGAGTATTTTAAACAATTGCAAAGTGATTCCGAAAAAAATTACCCACTTAGGAATAAACCTACTTAAGACATTTTCTTCGAAAGACATCCACGTTTCTTATTTAATTAATTAATAATATTACTCAACGTTTTTTCTTGTAGGAATGTGAATATAATGGAGATGTTATATAATCTATCTAATTTAGTATTTCAGAGATTCTAAAAGAGACTTACATCCCAACAAGAATGTTATGAATTCTTTTTTTTTCTTTAAAACATTAATAGGAACTTGAAAATTAAATTAATGACTGCGGAGGAACAATTAATTTATCTGCTTGTTATTTTGAGACCAGCTAAAATTTAAGATAATTGTATAAAAAATGTTAAACGTTAAACGTGTGTTCTTTAACGGATGCGAATTAAGATATTCGCATATTCCGTCAGTTATTTTTTAAAATTTAATTAAATATCAAAATACCGAAAAAAATCTTTTAGTTTTTTTAAGAATGAACCAAATTATTAAATTAATATTAAAAAACGCTAACGAAATTAAACATTCTTTGGAACCTAAATAAAAAAAAATATTTTTTTTTCGCGCTATTAAAAACCAGGGTGCAGGGAACGTACCTAACATACATTAAACAGTGTTTTCTGAGCTTATTCGGAGTAAACAATGTAGATGAAATCTGGGTCTCCTGTGACTGTTTTCTTTTTTTAATAAAAATGGAAAAACAGCAAAAAGTGTTAATGCTATTTTTTAATGTTTCGAATCATCGAGAATCACTTGATAATTACGTCCCTTAACACTATGTATATTAATTCACAAATTTATCAAGTAAAAAATCTTGGCTGAGAACTATAAAGTGCAAACGGTTAATTTTTAGAATACCAAGTTTGTGAAATATTTTCCCTTTCTTAAGAAGCTTGAAAATACTTCTAAATTTTCAACTAATATTGATATCATTTGCAAAATTAATTGGAATTATCTTTTTTTTATGAACATGGATACGAAAATAATACAAGTATTTTTCATCGAGCTAATCCATCAACATATGCTGGAGAAATTCTACTGTAAATATAAGTCAGTGGGCACACAGAACTTTTAATTACTAAATTATTTTAATTTAATAATGTGGTATTATTATTTTTAAATTCATATTTTACGTGATTTTGTTGTGCAATTTTTTTTTGTATCATTTTAGTCTTTCTTGATGTAAGCTGGTGCTTGTGTTTTAGGAAAGGAGTGCTCGTTAATATGGAAAAAATATCTGTACTTCAGCGATAATAAAATATGAAAAAAAGGTTAAATAAAGTGTTATAAAAAAATAAATATAAGTAAACATGAACACGAATAACATATTTAAAAATTCAAAATTCACCTACATAATAAAATAAGTGTGTTGTTAGCACTATTTATATGCACGATATAAAATACCTCAATTGAAATCTTACGTGCATAGTTATATTTCGTCTGTGCATGAAGTATAATATATTAATTATGATTAGGTATAAAACCAGCTAAAAATAATAGTTATGTCTCACATTTCAACAAAGTATAGCATAGATATGATTTGAGATTTTCACATCTCACGTCTGCCCCGATCATGGACACTGTAATGCTGTCCGAAACGTTGGCTAAAGAAGGATGTAGCGCAAAAGGGGGAAGTACAATTCAATGAATTCGGTTGGGTTTTTTTAACAATATTTTAAGTTTTTTATTGGTTTTTTTTCTGTTAATCGGTCCATAGGAAGATCATTGAACAATTTTATACTTTTACATACAACATGATGTTGGATTGCTGCTGTACGTAAATCAAAGGCATTGTACATATGGCTTCGTATTGCTGATCGACGAATCGGTGGATGATATCTGTTAGCCATAAATTGATAATAGATTGACTAGTCTATACTTAGTAATAATTGTAGAAATGTGTCATATGTTTGTACAGCGCGTGAGGTGATTTTACACAAAAACGGCGCCATACAATCCATCAAAATATTATTATTAAATGTGGTACCGTCTGTCCTCCTCTGGTGTTACTTCTACCATTAGTATGAAGTTCTGAGCAGTATATTCTTTATTATATTGTTACTGAGATCTTTATGTATCTGTAGTAAAGCTATATTGTTATATACATTTGCTAGCTAACTGAGAAAGCTTATGGAAAAGTTCTCTATTACCTCCCAAATTCTGAAACATTTCTGAATTGAATATTCATCCGTTTCAAATGCACTTCAATAATTACAAAGGAAATTCGCAAGAGAATAACTAGCTTGCCCGAGGGTTTTTTTAAATACGTTGTATTTTTTATTTTATTTATTATTTTTTTATTAAAATTTACATAGTAATAATAATATTATTTTAATTCAAGTTATCCTTATTGGCACTATAACAATCAATATAATATAAAAAGTAAGAGAGGAATAAATTAATTAATATAATACTGGTTCAACAAGTTAAAAAAGAGAAAAATATAAGAAATACAAAGCTTGTAAATAGGAAAAATCAACATTAAAACAAGTTAAAAGGCGTAAAAATTGACGTATAAAGTGAGTAACCTACACATTATACAGGATGTCTGGGGGTAAAGCTAACTCCTGGAGGTGATTCTACATGATGGTAGAAGTTAAAAAAATCGAAATCTTCATTTTCCCATACAACATTCCTTTTCCATAAAAGAATATTTGAATATTTATTGTTCCCTTCAAACAATTCAATTTTTTTACCTAAAAACTAACTTACAACATTAGAATTTTCATTAAAAAGTTATTTTTATTTTTTACTTCTTAAATCATGTAGAATCACTCATCAAAATTACCGCACTTTATCCCCGGACACTGTATACCTGTATATATCATCTTCTGCGGTGATTATTACTTTGGTTCAAAAAACTTGGATTTAAAAAATATAATTGGTTTTCAAAATCTGAACTGATTGTGTCGAGAATTCAGATGAACAAATTGTTTAAGTGATTCAATCCAATATTGCGTTTGTATGCTTGTCTTGAAAGAATTGAGTTTTTATACGGCCAAAACTATTTAAACTATATTGCGCATGTACGGGCGCAAACAAATAATTCGTCTTAACATTTTAAAGCAAAAAATGTGTTTTTATGAAATAATTAAATTTACCTATATGAACACATCTTTAATTATCATATTAAAAACCGGAACTAATGTGTCAAGAATTTAGACATATTTTGATAACTCGAGAAAAATAATTCAAGAAAAATATTAACCAAAATTTATTTTATTAAGGACCCGCTGCTGTAAATATTTTTTTGATAATTCTGCAGCAATTTGCCTTATTCTGATGTCTTTTTTACATAAAGTTTAAGCTGAACAAATCCTACAATATAATTTCCCGCGATTTTGACTTGTGCTACTTTAATTTTGATAAATAAACTTTGTTTGATATATTATAATAGTGAAACAAAATTTATGAAATTTAATGATGTTTATCATTTGTAAATTCATTCAGACTTTTAAAATGATTTTTTTTTTATGTAATGATCACAGTTGGGATGCAGTGCTGATATTTGAAGGATGAGAAGCTGAAGACTGGTGATGAAATTGGGGGAAGGGATGCAGAAGAAAAAAGGTTGGGAGACCTTAGTTATTTGGAGCTGGTTCTGTATGAATGGAATTTAAAGCAATATTCTGAATGAAGATGTTTTACCAGAGAACTTTTTTTGGAAAAATCGTATTATTTATCGTGATACATTTTTGTGTTATATATATATATCAGTCGACGGTTGAGTTGACATCGCGTTTGGACCCATCCAGGCGTAGTGTATTTAATTCTTCCGGTGATTAAGTCCTCCATCACAACACAAGCAATATTTTCCGCTTACTGTGGTGATAGTACTAGGTGATTTTAAAATATTGTCAGAATATTCGTAACCCGGGAATGTTTGTCTTTCTTTAAAAAAAATATTGAGTTATTTGGGTGTATTACGCGTTCGTCTTCTTCCTTCACTAGCCAACGTTTCGGAGATCTTTACATCACGCAATTTTATTGACCTTAAACTTTTAAAATCAGTGTATTACTCACTATGCCAATCACACATAGAATACGGAATTCTAGCTTGGGGTAATGCTTCTTCTAGTGCCCTCGACCCCATTATAAAAGCACAAAAATTAATCATTAAAATAATCCTTAAGGTTCCTCTTTCTACCAGCACTGATACGATCTTCAATACTATCAATGTTATGGACATAAAACAGCTGTATGCAAGATCCATCTTGGTCAACTTACACCAGAACAATAAATCACTGTACAAACCAACACAAACTATTCACAATACCCGAGCCAAAAACAAAGAACTTCTTCAAAATCCTTTTGCTAAAACCTCATTCGGACAAAGACATTTTAAAAACATAGATTGCAAACTATACAATACACTACCAACTACGATCAGACAATTAGAAACAATGACAAAATTTAAACACGAAATAAAGAAATGGATTGCAATCACAGGGCGTCCCACTATTGCAAGCATATGTAAATCAAATTGCACATAGACAACAAGTACTATTTACACACGACCAAATTCAAACTTAATTAAAATGATCTATTTATATTTTCCCACATTTGTAATGAACACAATCTTAACAGGATTAACCCAACCGTTCTTTTGATTGTATTAAAATTATTTTGTATTATTTTTATACTTTGTATTTACCCTTATTGATATTCACTTAACTATATGTATATACATCGATGTACTCTATGTCTGTCTCGACACAGGTTTACCCTAGTGAGACAGGCATCAAAAAACCACTTGTAAAAAACTTTATATAGATAAATAAAAAATCATCAGGGTAGAAGTTTTTACTCCTATTATGGTAGAGGTAAAGTTAATAGTTTCTAAAATAGTTAATAACTCGAAAATAAAAAAGATTTTTTTTTTGGCCGTCAGAAATTATATGTTGAATATTTGAAGTCTTAATACCATTAACTCTGATGTAATGAGCTCATCGCTCTGTCGCTTCAAAGACCATTATCATTATAAAAGAAAAAAAAATACTAATCGATGATGGATTATGTTATATTAAGTAGGTATAAAATTTCTAAATTAAAAATTATTTTACACAATGATTTAAGAAAGATACAGACTTTCTGTTGTAAAATCTACTTCCCGAGATCCGTTTAAAAATTATTTTTCTATTTTTAATTAGTACATATTCAGCATTTTCCAAGTTAATGTAATCGGAGACCGGAAATTTCATAAAAATGATAATTAAACACACCTTTTAAAAGTGATATAAAGTCATGAAAAGTGATGAAACAAAAACTAAGTTTAATAGGTTACGTGGGTTAGATTTATAGGTTAGTTTTTAATCGCTTTATAAAATATCAAGGCACTTATCCTAAATCTGACCTTCAGATTATAATGAAGATCTTTTATCCTTTATATCCATAGTAATCTTTGGACCAGCAAGATACAGTCGCCTGTAACCGCCAAGGGACAAAACCTTCAAAATAGACTGGTAATGTTCGGTTTGTAAGGTCTACCCTCGATTAAGAGATTCCTTGGAATGTGAAGGATGTTACACTTCCATAACTTTACCATAATCTATCTACACCTACATGTCCCAAAATGTGTTGTAGGACTTGTAGGTAAAGTATTGTACCTATAGACGCTTGTACCTCTGGAAACTAATGATTTCTATGACAAGACATCATTACAAATTAATTTTAAAAATAGTAGAGATGAAAAAAAAAACAGTTTATGTTGTCGTGGAGATGTTATTAGGTTTTCTACTAAATGCGTTAATGTAATATGAAGCTCATAAGTTTTCTTGTAGGAATAGCTTTGTACTTTGTAAAGCCATGGGTTATTGGACCTATGGAGAGCGCCTTGCGTGCACCTTTGGACGCCTTCAAAGGTACACGCAAATTAGAATACTACTATAAGACTGGAAAAATATTGTAGGGTAAATTATAAAAAGTTTACATCTCCCGAAAATAATAATAACGTTTACTTTTCCCTACATTTATGTGAGACTGGTATCATTGTAAACGTGCAGCAAATATTTCATTCTCTCTCCAGTGGTCTCAGCCGCCGGTTTAGTCCTAAATCCCCTCTAACGTACGCGATCTACTTTGATTCATAAAATTATTGTAACGTGAATTTGTTAAAAGGCAACTAAATTTAAAATATCAGAATTTTAATTTTACACACGGAGAGTAACCACTCAACCTTGGGTTCTGCGGATTGGAGAACCACAGAATCATCCAGCCAACAATCCATTTAAATTAGCGTTATTTCACAATCCTCCAAATATCAACCTACCAGATACATTGACATTAGCACTCTATCGAAATCATCAACTGTGTAGAAGTCTTGAATTGATCCTCCCCATCCCTAAAGACCTGAAATTAAAATAACTAACCACGGAAGGAGAATGGGAAAAACAAGGATTTTGATAGATGCGCGCAATAAAAATAGAATTGACGAAAAGTTTCAAATCAAAGGAGAGTTCCAATTAAAGCTGTCATCAAAAATGAAATTGCTTGGAGTACTTCTTAAAAGACAAACATTATCTCAAACGAACCGGTAATAAATTGCTTAAGTATCTATGAATTAATTTAAAATAAGGACCGGGCATTTTGGGTGATTACTGCAAGAAATACTTTCACAAATGGAGCACATCCAAAAGTGATGCCAAAATGATACCGAGACGACAACAATTATATCTATCAATCTATTAACTTTGAAGACTAATATACTTCTGGTTTCTTGTTTGTTGCCTCAATTTAGTCAGTATTGGGCACGAATCTTGGATAAGTTCCATGCATGCTGTCTATAATCTATAACTAAGGATTTTTTCTAGATTTATTCAATAATACTTACATATTTAGTTCGATGCGGAGTCCATACATCACTAGAAGACTTCAGCTTGCTTTTTATAACGCCATTGAAAGTGGCTATCACTGCAATATATAATATTAATGTTTTCAATGGGCTAATGTTATTAGGGACAATTTTTTCTTCAACTTATTTTGAAGGTAAGATGGTAATGTTAATTCTGATTTTTTTAATGTGATATCGAAAAATATGACGTTTAATAAATAGGTCCCAATGGTCGATTGGCTTAAAACTAGATCCTTGGTTCGATTCCTAGTTGTGACCGTTATTTTTTTCTATTTTTCTGTGTCTTCATTAGTATTATCTTATTTTTAATGAAAAAGTTATTTAAAAAATATTATTTAATAATCTAATATGAAGGAACTAAGGGATGATACAATATTTAAAGCGGAAGAGATATCACAAAAGATAAAGACAAAAATGATTATTTTTATGACCCATGAATTTGGTTACTACGAGTACTTTAAGTAATACAATAAAAACAATGGAGAATGAAAAGAATTTGATTTTTTGAAAAAATAATATAATGGAAGGAATTTAAAATTTTCGTGTGAATTGAAGAAGAATAAAATCGAATTCTACCTCATTTCCACCAAATTTCTTTCACTATCAGAAGAAGAATCAATCAAATAATTTTAATATGACCACATTTTTATCAAGTTTAAATTTTTTTTTTGTTTTCACATAATTAATACTTTTGTAGTGGTACGCCACTACTTGATTCGAACGGCATTCTAGAAGTTTCGGTTTTTTCCAAACAAGCTTGTTGGATGTTCTTTTATTTTTTTAAATTTTAGTTT
Source organism: Hesperophylax magnus (assembly GCA_026573805.1). Lineage (NCBI taxonomy): Eukaryota > Metazoa > Arthropoda > Insecta > Trichoptera > Limnephilidae > Hesperophylax > Hesperophylax magnus. Next base: position 3,451,531 of record JAIUSX010000016.1, read on the forward strand.
GGCAATATCTACATAGCAACCAAAATGTTTGAGAAGCTTCTTCACCTTACAAAAGCGACAGCATGAAGGATCTCGTCAGTCATCAGTTAGCCGTCAGTTTACAAGTCTCGTGAGTGTTAAGCCGCGCACCTTTGCGCGAAGGGCAATATTCCCGGCTCCGCCCGGTTTTCAACTATGGACTCCATCGGGACATCATCCTAGCGCCTTGGCCCCGGCCGCCGTCCCTGGCCAGCGCTACAACGGATTACAGCGCCCTGGTTCCAGCGCCTCTGACCAGCGCTTCATCCACGCACCATGACCACCACGAGGACACGCAGCATCCTCACTGGTCTACGCAGCTCCCGCTCAACCGCCTACAAGGTCCACCGCACCTTCGGCCTTCCCGTCAGCACTGGAGTACTGATTGCCAAGATCGCCAGTGCCTGACAGTCAACGAGTCCGGTCACCAGCGCCCGGCGTCGACTCACTGACCCGCGCTTGACCAGCCATCACAGCCTGCATCCGGAGAATACTACATCTGTCCTACGTCATCTCTTCATCACGGCAAACTGACTCAATAAACACTGTGACCTTCACGACACGTCTTTCATTTCGTGCCTCTCGCCAGATCCCCAAACTTTAAATAAATTAACACTAGACTAGGATCCGTGAAAAATTATTAAAATTGATATTAAAATTTTACGTTTGATAATTTATTGCATGTTAGTAAAAAAGTGCAGACCATTGAAAAATAACGAATTTAACTTTATTTGTCAAGATTTAACCTAAAAAGAATAATATAAAGTAATACACATTTAAGTAATTATTATACTAATTATATGAAATCACTTTTACATACATAAATACATACTTTACCACAGTCAACACATCTGCCCTGATGATGGACTATGTTATGTTGTCCGAAAAGTTGGCTAAAGAAAGCGGAAGCGCGACGTGCCATAATAATCCAAAAAATAATCACGGTAATTACGGGGTTTGTTAAGGGTTGTTCACTTAGACCTAATGACGTCACGAGTAGATACGTCACGCCCACGCGAATATTTCCACGCGAGCTATAATACGCCGGACGTGGTCTATAATTACAATCTGTTACCAGTTACCACATGGCCCGGGTATTTTAGGCTCGTGGGTCTATATAGAGATTTGTGCAGTTTTAGAACCTTGACCCCCTAATTATAAATACATCCGGAGGGTGTAACCCTGGGAATGCTAGGAGTAAAATTACATTCACCCGCCGTACTCCATCTATTTTTTATGTTTTTCAAAATTGTACCGTCTTCATATAATATTGTGTTTACATATTTATATATCTATCCTGTGTAATTTATAATTAAATAATTTTTTTTTTCACTTTAATGGTATAAAATAAAATATTTTATAATGAAGACTTAAACATTATTATTGATTTTTCTAGATAAATACGCAATCTTAAATAAAAATAAGTCATATTAGGATTTCCTGAACATTATTACAGTACTGTGATTTTTGAAATTCGAAATATTGATATTTAGTACGGAATTTTGCGATGCACTTTTTCAGAGATAAAATAAACATGTTTGCAAGTGACTAAACGATAAATTAAAATAAGATTATGATACATTCTAGCTAAGGGAATAAAATACATTTATTATGCGAGGAGCATCTTTTAAGGTTCAAAATAATGTAAGCTCGAGGCAAGCGCTTGGCGTCACTTTTGTGTCTGACATTCTGATATCAATGCTAGGAACAAAACAGTCAACAAAGAATGAAACTAAAGCAAGCATTTGGTTGTAACTAACGTTATTAAAGAAATCTAGTTTGAACGTTTCGAGAATAAGATGCGGTTCTCGTGATTTCAGAAGAGATATGCACGGACTGCGCGTGACAAGTTGTTTGCGACCCGAGTATACAACGTGAATATCGGCTACTTGCATATCCTTATGCCTGGTAGTATGCAATTGTTCAATATATATTAGAGTATGTTATTATTGGCTGGGAAGGAACGTACGATAATATTTTAAATCCACAATGATAAATAAGGTAATCTTGAAAAAAACATCAAAATTTTCTACTGATTCATTATTCAATATTCTGATGATTCTATGATTTTCAATACTCAATGAACCTACAATACACAAAATGTATAAATAAATAAACAAAAATACAATTTTTTAAGGCAATACAGTTAAATAAATTACAATTTAATAAATCAGCAAGAAATCAAATAATATTAAAAATCCCTAAATTAATACCAAACAGTCTAAAATACCTATCTCTCTCTCTCTATCTAGGTATAACTTACTTAAATAACCTCCCATTAAATCTAGAATACCTATCTCTCTCTCTATCTAGATATAACTTACTTAAATAACCTCCCATTAAATCTAGAATACCTATCTCTCTCTCTCTCTATCTAGATATAACTTACTTAAATAACCTCCCATTAAATCTAGAATACCTATCTCTCTCTCTATCTAGATATAACTTACTTAAATAACCTCCCATTAAATCTAGAATACCTATCTCTCTCTCTATCTAGATATAACTTACTTAGATAACCTCCCATTAAATCTAGAATACCTATCTCTCTCTCTATCTAGGTATAACTTAGATAAATAACCTCCCATTAAATCTCAAATACCTATCTCTATCTAGGTATAACTTACTTTAACAAACTCCTATTAAATCTCAAGTACCTCTCTCTATCTCAATCTCTATATTTTTTTTTATAGTGAATACCTCACAAGAGTCCCAACTGCTCCCATCTGGAGCCAGTGAGACTATGGCATCCCCAATTGGGGGATGTTGTGAGGCTGAAGGTAAGTGGGGAAGGGAAAGAGGAAGGTGGGGAAGTACCTGGCTATTCAGATCTAGTCACTAAACACGGCTAAAGCCATTTGGAGCAACGTTTCAATTCTGAATGGTGGTCTTACACCAGGGCGATAATGGTAGTATCTTCCACTCTCGATATATAGGTATAACATACAACATCTTATTAAATGTCAAATATCTATCTCTATCTAGGTGAAACTTACTTTAAAAACTTCCCATTAAATCTAAAAATATCGAAAATGTTCTTGAATTTCAGAAGAAATTGAAAAATTATCTAAAACTTAGTATAGGAGAGGAAAAAATATTATTATTGATATATCATGAATTTTTCTAACTTACCTCTATTATATTTAAAATATTTTTTAACTTATATAATTGAGCAAAAATTCCCTCAACAAACACAAGAGCCTTGTCACTTTATAGTGAGGAAATGCTATTTTCATTTTCCTTTGTGTTTATGAAAAAATGTAAAAATTTTAAATTTTTGTAAAAATTCCATAAAAAATGGATGAACATATAATTTTCCTTTACAATATCTGTTTGAGTTTTACATATTTTGAGCAAATGTGTTACAAATAAGTCGTATCTACTCGTTCCAATGGTCAGAAAAAGATATTATATTCTCCATCCAGTTCTGGAATAACGACTGAAAATGCAACCGGACAATATCAAGAGTCCGTCTTTTCAAACAGTAAAATGGGGTGGATGAATATACAATCGAAAATAATCATTCTTCTTTAGTCAGCATTTCGCACAACCTTGCAGTGTCTAATGTTACGTATACATACGCAAGCCGAATTGACGAACTGAACCTCAACTTATGGGAAAAGACCAAGGCAACCGCAATAACTCGAAACACAGCTTGCAGTTGCTTCGTTTCTCGTAATTCGTGGCTTGGTTCGCGTTTCGGTTCGCAAACGTATACGTACCATAACATCGACAAACAGCTGACATCTGATCATGAGAATCTTAAATATTGTTTATTGTACTCACAAACTTTGATTAATTTTATTTGCACAATGTTATTATGAATGAAATTTCAGAAAATTATAATTTTCTGTCCTTTTTGAACTGGGAAAATAAATTATTAACACAATTCCTGCTTCAACAGACTATAATTTCAAAGCGGACATATTAAATTTCGAGCTGAATAAATATAATAAGTTCATAAAATGGCGTTTTTCTGACATGTCATGAGTAGGTTTTGTGATGTTGTTTTCGGTTATGAATTTAATTTGTTTTACTTCCTGGCTGTTTATTATATTATAATAATTATTACGTTTTTTGATTTACTTTTACATAATTTTGTTTTGTTAGTTCTATCCATTTATCCACCAGAAGGAGGAAATGATTATTTTTTTGACAATTCATCGTGTTTTTTTTAAATGTAAAAAAATATATAAAATTTAACAGTTGATTTCCTAAAGATTAATAAATAAAGACGAGCCCTGACTTCTTTTATCGGAGGTTGGCTCTTATTAGGGCACTATTCCCCGTGCAGACTGCAGAACTGATGATCCCTTATTTACAGTGGTGATAAAATTTTACTATAATGCAAAGCACAACGAAGTAACGCAAACCAAAAACTTAATTTTTTTGTTGGAAAATTTGTTTACAAATATTGTAGGTGCTTTAATAAGGTACTGCGAGTAGAATGCATAGTGCCTGTGATTTTTTTGATTCGTATTTTTATGAGTCTTGAAAAAATACAGGTTAATGTTCAAAATCTCCTTCTTAGGAATCCCTTTTGAGATATATTTTTTTTATAATGTGGCTAATTAAATTCTTTAGAAAATGATGGTTCAACATAAAGATGACTGAACTTAGCAAAATCAAAGTTCAAAAATCAAAACTGGCGGTTGGTGTTAAACAGAAATTTAAACCTTATAGCCGTCTACGTAATGAGTGCTATTGTTAACGACGCGATTCCAAATGTTAGACGACGTGGTGCATCGTCTTTTTGAGCGTCCGCTTTGATGGTGTTGGAAACAGACCTTCTTTCTGAAGGTTACATTTGAGAGGGTAACCATAATTTTCAAAGATCACATTTCTTGTTAGTATCTCTACTCAGTGGGGTGAGTTTTATTTATTTATTAATTTTTTACAGGACAAAGTTTTTTTGATACAAAATAACATAAAATATAAGACAGTAATAAAAAAATCCCAGAAACGCGAATCCTGTTCAAGGGTATTATGGTACATGTAGGTATATAAAACAGTGGTGGTTAATTCAAAAAACACAGTGCCTATAAATAGATTAATGTGATGTAATGATTTTAGAGGAGTTTTGTGTTATTTTTTAAAAAAAAGAGATAGAAGGAAGAGGAAGAGAGGAAAAGGATGAAGACTCATATTTAATTATTAACGTAGTTTACAATATAGGAGTAGAGATGAGTAAATTTTCGGTACAGCACGTATGAATTATTTAATTACTCTCCTGCATCACATTTTTTTCAGTTCTTTTAAAACAATTAACAAAAATATCTAAAAAAATATTTTAAATCATCTACATCTTTTATCGAAAACTGATGCTGTAACGTGAATTTTAACGTATTACACATTAAAATGAACTGTAAATAAAATTTATATTAAAAAACGACAGTAGAGAGTCATTCAATTGGTTCTGAATAAATCACGGGAAAAGTGGAATGAAGGAAACAGCCTACCTGGAATTCCCATGAATCCGGGCAATAGGGCTCTCGATGCACTTGCATTGTTCGGGTGTCATTTCCTCCACAACGAGATAAACTAGAAAAACGAGAGAATTTTGATATTTGTATGTGAATAATACAACGACGATACTAAGATGGCACCTTCTTGTTATACGACACGAATTCGACTGACTTGCGACGATTTACAGTGCAACATAAATCTTCATAATTTCTCCAATGTGGGTAAGGCTGTTTTTAGGGAAAGAGATGGATAGTATATGATGGGAAAAATGGTAGGTATGATCCAAAAAACTGTTTCAATACTAAACAGATGCTGTTTAATTACATAAGACCTTGTAAATTCTAGACCTCGGACAGGCCTGGAAAATTGATTACTTTTAAAAAATATTTACGATTTTAACTTTTTTATTAATTTTGCTTGCGGATTGTAACGTTGACACCAAAGACCAGAATTTCATAAAAAACCTGTATTGGTTCCAAACAGCAGAAATAAGACATGGGAATGAGAGATCTAATGCAATTGCCATTCAGCGTGGAGTACGACAAGGCTGTATCCTGTCGCCACTATTGTTTAATCTCTATTCCAACTATGTCTTTAAAAGAGCCCTAAGTAATACTGAGAAGGGTCTTAAGATCAACGGAGTTGTCATTAATAACATAAGATACGCAGATGATACTGTATTACTAGCTGACTGTATCGATGACCTCCAAGACCTATTAAATCTTGTTAATAATGCTGGTGAGCAACTGGGCCTAACAATCAACGTCAATAAAACAAAATGGATGACATTTGGACGACTAGATCACTCTGAATCAGTGATACAGTTAAATGGTTGCAATGTCGAAAAGGTCGAAAGATTTAGATACCTCGGCAGTATTCTCACGGAGACTCTTGACCCAGATGTAGAGGTTAGGTGCAGAATTGAAGCAGCAAGAACTGCGTTCATTAAAATGAAATCCCTCTTCTGCAATGACAATATCAGCTTAAAACTAAGGCAGAGAATGCTAAAATGTTATGTGTGGTCGGTCTTGTTGTATGGATGTGAAACATGGACCTTGAAAGTAAATACCATGAACAGGTTAGAGGCTTTTGAAATGTGGCTTCACCGGAGAATACTCAAAGTCTCATGGACCGACATGATCACCAACACAGAAATTCTCAGGCGGGCTAGAGCAGAGAGAGAACTGCTTAGATTAATAAAAATCAGGAAAATTTCATATCTGGGTCATGTACTTCGAGGGGAGAATTATCACTTGCTCCAGTTAATATTGAAAGGCAAGATAGAGGGTCGCAGAGGGCCGGGTAGGAGACAAATGTCTTGGCTGCGAAATATACGAGAGTGGACCGGCATTAGAAGTGTGGAGGAGCTATTCCGGGCAGCGCAAGACAAAGAGACATTTTCTAGAGTGATCGCCAACGTCGGGGGGACCTGATACGGCACATAAAGAAGAAGATTAATTTTCACCTGAAGTTAGAGCAAAATAATTTACTTTTGGCCCATAGGCACACCAAGAAGTTAAAAAAATCAAATGTAAAAATAATTTTATTTTAGTTTTTTAATGATAAACTAACGTTTATAAGACAAGGTTTTATGCATAGCATAAAGGATAACAAATAATTATAAGCAATATATAATATATGATTATATGCTATGCATAAAACCTTGTCTTATAAACGTTAGTTTATCATTAAAAAAATAATAATGTTTGACAAGTCAAAAATATTTCACCAATAAATGAAGATATCATATGTCTCGACGCCATCTAGTGAGAAATTTAGCACTAACAAAGCCTTTCCTACAAAAATAAAGTTGGTTGTTTACAGGTGAAAAAATATTACTAGCAGTAATTGTTGATTGAGGTACTAGTACATTTTGCATCATTTGGCGGGTTGGAAATAAGCCGACATAGCTCAGTGGATACAGAGCATCTGACCGGACATCAGAAGGCACGGGTTCAATTCCCGTTGGCGGCATTTATTTTTACTCGGGAGATATTTTCAATTTGTACTGATATTTCGGATGACTAATTATAGCTTATAATTATTTGTTATAATTTTATTTGTTTGTAGTCTCCCCACTCTGCCGGAACTTAAATGCAGTCAAATGCATTGCGTCATGATTTATGTTCTCCGGTCTGTTCGTCTTTGTTCAAAAGCTGCGGTGGTCACGTGATATTATTATCTCCGCACTAAATCTCTCTAGTCTAAAAGTCTTCTTTCAGTTCTCAGCAAATTTCAGCCAATTTCAGCTGCGTTTGGGATATTTGATTGCTCCAAATTAAAAAGACGCTAGCTGTCCGGGAATAATTGGACACATTCTATTGACAATAATATTTTTAACATTGTAAACCAAAATTATCTTTTTGAATTTCTGTTTTGTTTACTTGAAGCAATGAATAAATTATGACAAATCAATGAATTAACGAAGTTTAATTCATGAATTAATTGATTCATTAATCAATCCTTAGTCATACTATTTTATAAGTTCACACCAGCCAAGAGCCAGTCCCTGGGAAGGAAGGTTCAATCCTCCGTTAGAAAATTTTAAAAGTTCACACAAGTTGGGAGTCAGTCCATGGGGAGGAAGGTTAAATCCTCAGTCAGACCATTTTAAAAGTTCACACAATTTGGGAGTCAGTCCATGGGGAGGAAGGTTATTCCTCAGTCAGACCATTTTAAAAGTTCACACAAGCTGGGAGTCAGTCCATGGGGAGGAAGGATATTCCTCAGTCAGACCATTTTAAAAGTTCACACAAGTTTGGAGTCAGTCCATGGGGAGGAAGGTTATTCCTCAGTCAGACCATATTAAAAGTTCACACAAGTTGGGAGTCAGTCCATTCTGAGGAAGGTTATTCCTCAGTCAGACCATTTTAAAAGTTCACACAAGTTGAGAGTCAGTCCATGGGGAGGAAGGTTATTCCTCAGTCAAACCATTTTAAAAGTTCACACAAGTTGGGAGTCAGTCCAAGGGGAGGGAGGTTAAATCCTCAGTCAGGCCATTTTAAAAGTTCACACAAGTTGGGAGTCAGTCCATGGGGAGGGAGGTTAAATCCTCAGTTAGGCCATTTTAAAAGTTCACACAAGTGGGGAGTCAGTCCATGGGGAGGGAGGTTAAATCCTCAGAAAGGCCATTTTAAAAGTTCACACAAGTTGGGAGTCAGTCCATGGGGAGGGAGGATAAATCCTCAGTCAAGCCATTTTAAAAATTCACACAAGTTGGGAGTCAGTCCATGGGGAGGAAGGTTAAATCCTCAGTCAGGCCATTTTAAAAGTTCACACAAGTTGGGAGTCAGTCCATGGGGAGGGAGGTTAAATCCTCAGTCAGGCCATTTTAAAAGTTCACACAAGTTGGGAGTCAGTCCATGGGGAGAGAGGTTAAATCCTCAGTCAGGCCATTTTAAAAGTTCACACAAGTTGGGAGTCAGTCCATGGGGAGGGAGGTTAAATCCTCAGTCAGGCCATTTTAAAAGTTCACACAAGTTGGGAGTCAGTCCATGGGGAGGGAGGTTAAATCCTCAGTCAGGCCATTTTAAAAGTTCACACAAGTTGGGAGTCATTCCATGGGGAGGAAGGTTAAATCCTCAGTCAGGCCATTTTAAAAGTTCGCAAAAGTTGGTAGTCAGTCCATGGGAGGGAGGTTAAATCCTCAGTCAGGCCATTTTAAAAGTTCACACAAGTTGGGAGTCAGTCCATGGGGAGGATGTTAAATCCTCAGTCAGGCCATTTTAAAAGTTCACACAAGTTGGGAGTCAGTCCATGGGGAGGGAGGTTAAATCCTCAGTCAGGCCATTTTAAAAGTTCACACAAGTTGGGAGTCAGTCCATGGGGAGGGAGGTTAAATCCTCAGTCAGGCCATTTTAAAAGTTCACACAAGTTGGGAGTCAGTCCATGGGGAGGAAGGATATTCCTCATTCAGAATTTTAAAAGTTCACACAAGTTGGGAGTCAGTCCATGGGGAGGAAGGTTATTCCTCAGTCAGACCATTTTTAAAGTTCACACAAGTTTGGAGTCAGTCCATGGGGAGGAAGGTTATTCCTCAGTCAGACCATTTTAAAAGTTCACAAAAGTTGGGAGTCAGTCCATTCTGAGGAAGGTTATTCCTCAGTCAGACCATTTTAAAAGTTCACACAAGTTTGGAGTCAGTCCATGGGGAGGAAGGATATTCCTCAGTCAGACCATTTTAAAAGTTCACCCAAGTTGGGAGTCAGTCCATGGGGAGGAAGGTTATTCCTCAATCAGACCATTTTAAAAGTTCATACAAGTTTGGATTCAGTCCATGGGGAGGAAGGTTATTCCTCGGTCAGACCCAAAGATATTAGAAGAACGAGATGTGCTATGCGCAGTTCGTACTGAGTGGAATTGTTTTGCCGAGTGTCGCCGGTTTTGTTCACCAATACTACTGCACACCTTCGCTTACGCTAAGGCATCGCTAAGGTATCCGCACTAATACATAGAACAGATTTCTGTGCGTACACGTCCCGATACCGTTCAAAGTACCCTAATTAGGTAGTACTCCGGCTACGTTCCGGCGGCCAACATAGCATATCTCGTTCTTCTAATATCTTTGGTCAGACCATTTTAAAATTTCACACCAGTTAAGAGCCAGTCCCTGGGGAGGAAAGTTCAATTCTCAGTAAAACAAAAAAAAAATTATAAAAAGAATATAAAAATATGTGTCATATATAGTTAAAATCACTTATTTTATACGGGTTGATTTTTTTAATACTTTAATTTTCTTTATTTCCTATAAAGCTTTTGTAGTTCCAACTTAACATAACACAATGTTGTCACATATTGCATATTCATTTCATATAATATTCTCAACAAATTGTTTCAAATCGTCAATATAAAAAATTAATCAATATAAAAATTGTTTCAAATCGTCAATATACACATATTTACAGTCATCAAGTTTAGTTTGTAGAACACCATTTTAATTTAATTTTTTTTACATATTATTCAATTATATTATAATTCAATTTGTAAAAAAACAGTTTATTTATAAACGTGTTCTCCTGTGTAATTATCACTACGCATGACAGCATTTTCGCTTTCTGAAAGAATTGTGGAGAAGCTACTTGCAAATAATATTAATATAAGAAGGTTTCAGAAGGCAAAACAGCTGTCAAGCGTTATAATAATTAATTATCTGAACCTGTATATAAAGTTTATTATAAATTGACTACTAAGATTATTGAATATATAAAATAAAATTTACCATTCCTGAGAGAAAGTCCAATTATATCCAATTTTCCAATTATGTCCTAAATCATGTATCTAAATTTCGCTAATAAACAATTAGTTAATGTTAATTAAGTGTTAATCTTAAATGATCTACCAGGTAAGTATGGTACTGTATATCATATTCATATATAGGTAGTAATAACCTACCTAGCAACCACCCTGTAAATTGCGATCTCAACACAGGTGTTTCACACCTAGTGAGATGGGCAATAAGTGATTTCTGTAACTTAATGTAATATTAAAATAATGAAATAAAAAAATACACATATTATATAATTGTACAGCGCCCTTGAGGTGATTTTGCACAAAAATGGCGCTATACAAATCATCCAAATATTATTATTATTATCATAAACTAAATATACATATTGATCACTTTACCTACTATTTGTTATTGCTGCGACTTGTTTATGTTAAAATATTTCTAATTTAATGCGTGTACATTTTTCCTTTACGTGTTTTAAATTTATAATCTTCTCTGTAACGTATTGATGTGTATATTCATGGGGTTACTGCCAAATGTTGGTTACTTACAAAAAAATGCTTTGGAATAAAATCAATGTTAATGTTTGATCTTCATTATTATAAAGAGGTATATATGGCTTTCGGGAAATAATATTAATGTCATTTAAAAAAAAATCATTAGAATTTTGTTTTTAAGCAAACCTGTTTATTTTTCTAAGTGCTTTTACAATATTTTTCTTGCGTATTAATTATAAAATAATGAATTCACAAAGCTTAAAAAAAAACAGTAGCTAAAACATACTAAGAGGTGACCCAAATTAATTGCAGACACAGATAATACAACATAAACATTAAAATCATCGCTAACCCAAAAACCAAAAAATGTAGCTACCTACTTTTGGCAGTAACCCCACGTTATGTTTTATTGAGAATATGAAAAAAGATATATCTACTACATAAAAATACTTCCATAATATGTATGATTTCACAATTTAAAAAAAATCTACTTTTTTTTAATCGACGACTACCTACTTGTTTTTATTTTCAAAAAAATGTGTAAATTTAATAAAGCCTAAACTAATCCATCCGCAACTTTATACAGGATTTTCCAATAAGAGGTGTTATTTTGATATTTAATCGTAAAAGATCAATGGTTTTGTTGCTTGTCTGGCACGTAGCGCCGTCTGGTTGAAAGTAAACGTTGTCCAGATCAATACCATCCAATTTTGGCCATAAAAAATCATTAATCATCTCTCGATAGCAATCCATTCACCGTAACTTTTGCTTCAGCCTCATTTTAGAAAAAGTAAAGTCGAATGACTCCGCCGGACCATAAACCGCACCAAACAGTCACATGTTGAGGATAGAGAGGCTTTTCAACAATAACTCCTGGGTTTTCCGAGCCCCAGATGCGACAATTTTGCTTGTTGACGAAGCCACCGAGGTGGAAATGGGCTTCATCACTCAAGATGATTTGCATTTGATTCACTCAAGTGAATTTTAATAATTTCAATGCGTTGTTGAAGCGTGTATCGTTTTCATTAATGGCGTAGTTTTTACTAGTCAAATGTCAAAAAATGACAGCTTTAAAAGTAACATCTACCGAAATAGCGGGCTATTCAAAATAACACCTCTTATTGGAAAACCCTGTACTTGGAATAGCTGAGTAGGCATCTCAACTTGGCGTTAACAATTCAGGGTTGTCAGCGATTCATCCATTAATGAAAACGATACACGCTTCAACAACGCATTGAAATTATTAAAATTCACTTGAGTGAATCAAATGCAAATCATCTTGAGTGATGAGGCCCATTTCCACTTCGGTGGCTTCGTCAACAAGCAAAATTGTCGCATCTGGGGCTCGGAAAACCCAAGTATTATTGTTGAAAAGCCTCTCTATCCTCAATGTGTGATTGTTTGGGCCGGTTTATGGTCTGGCGGAGTCATTGGACCCTACTTTTTCTAAAATGAGGCTGGAGCAACAGTTACGGTGAATGGATTGCGCTATCGAGAGATGATTAATGATTTTTTTATGGCCGGAATTGGATGGTATTGATGTGGAAAACGTTTACTTTCAACAAGACGGCGCTACGTGCCACACAAGCAACGAAACCATTGATCTTTTACGATTGAATATCAAAATAACACCTCTTTTTGGAAAACCCTGTACAATTAATTTTGTGGTTAACAATAAACTCACTACTGACTATTATTATAGACACCTCACACTTCGACTTATGACAGGTCTTATACAAGCCTAGTACAAATTAGTTAAAATATTGTTACACTGGTATATATTTCTTTTGAATTATGCATTGTCTTACTGCACTTATATTAACAACTGCATCACTTGCAAAAGTGTTTTTGTGTATACATTAATTGTTTTTAATTTATTGCTATTATTATCCTGTTTACCACTGTACGCTTGTAATTTGATTATCACTGTATTGTAAAAGCCATTGTATGGCGTTTGAAGAAATAAATAAATAAGTTAAGCTTATGTTAATTCAACAAACACAAACTAACAGATCCAATTATGTAAATTGTAGGAAGTCGGGGAGTTTTTACCTTGCAGTTATAACCATTACTGTCGTAGCTTTGTATGATTTTCTCATGCGTTTTATAAAATTGCTGTAATATTTTTCCCCATTGTACGGCCAAAGTGTTGGACTGGGCTTCCTATTCGTAATGACTTCCCGTTCTTTCTTCATGCCCTGCAGTATATCTTTTAATCCCGATTTGGTAAAATTTTACTATTCTGCTTTATTTGTAATACCCTTAAATTGTTGAATTAACTCTTATTTATTTCGGGGGAAAATATAAAAATATGGTAATTAATTATTAGATTATTAAGTTGAGATATGGGATGCAAAAAAATACGGAATTCAGTGGTTAGAACTTTGTATCGGTAAGACAGAGGTTGTTCGATCCCCAATTGCGACCATTATCTTTTCTTTTCTGTGTCTTGTCTTATTTTATGTTTCGCCTAGATTTAGTTTAAAATAATACATAATGATTAAATAATACGTTGATATGTATAATGTATAATCTTCAACAGTTATTCCAATAAATTGATAATTCAAATATCTAGAAACAACTCAACTTAATAAATTATCTACATTCTAAAATAACTAACTATCCATCATGCCCGAAGCGGTAGATAGAGAGAATGGTCTTCCAAACAACTCGGTCTTGGCACACACTCCTTGCATAATTCACATTTATACATCGTCTCATACATACCTTCTATTATTCTGACTCTTGACATGGCCCGACTCGAGTATCTGATTCTCTTGATCGTTCCATGTCTTTCTCGTGCGTCCACAACTTCTGTATTATTCGACCATTCACATTTGCGTCATATATTTTCTTTACATTGCTTTCTTTGTCTCTATTGGCTCTACACGCCCAAACCATCTAAGCATCTCTTTCTTAATCTTAATCATTACGCTTACATCAACCTTACACACACATACGCTTCAAGGATCTCATTTCTACAGCATTCAGTTTATTTTCATTCTTTCTCTGACAGTTCCATCGTTACATGAATCACTACCATACTTAAGAGTAGGTACCAGCACTCCATTGTGGACTGCTAGCTTTGCTCCTTTGGACATTTTTTGCTAGAGCCAACCGTGTTCGGTCTTCTGTTAGTATAATTACCTGCATTTAACCTTCTTTCAATATCTCCGTCAGCCTTCCCAACTCCCGTAAAAAATCTTCCCGAGTATACAAACTCATCCTCCTGCTCCAATTATTCATCATTCACTATTATATATAACACTGTTTTCGTACTCTCTCTTTCAAACACCATGACATTAGACTTACTTACATTCATAATTACACTTACACAAAATGATTATTGAAACGAAAGAAGCCCCCAAAGCCCACGTTAGAAAGCAAAGATTTTACGAGTTTGCTTAGCTAAACTTAGACTTAAATCAAAACGAAAATTGGTTCTGGTTCAGTCAACGGGAAAGTTTTTTAATCTTCTCTTTGATGAACTTTCATATTCATGTCTCCTTTGCCGGACTATTTACCTTTCAACTAGCATCGAATAAGTTTCGTTTTAATATCACATATTTGCTGCATAAAGTAAAATATGTCACTAAGGATGAGACATTACTTACTACATGTCTTAGTACGAGCATTGCATGTTTGAACAAATACCTTGCTACGGCGGAACGGATTAATACTAAATAAAATTGCTACGGTGGAATGTAATGGTTGCTATGCGAATCTTTACTATGTGGGTAGGTAATATAAGATATGTATGATACATACATTGAATCAATTTGCACAGTGAACAGCTTCATTTCCTGTTAAGGAAACTTGGACGCCAAACTATGCCAGTGAAGACAAAGTATGCTGAACTCTGCGGTAGAGATTGAGAATAATCATCAGGGATGGGCACTGTTTTTTACATTAATTAGAGCTTTGGAATCATACTAAATAAAATAGATGTGGATTAATATTAAAGATTTATTAATTAATATACTTGGGTTTAAACACATACCTGTGGACCAATTCTACACCTGAGCTATCTATCTAGTACCTAAGATCACTCGATGCGACGATTCGGGTTCCTAGAACGGGATGGAGACTCCACGGGCCTGAGGAGCCCTCCATCTCCCTCCTCATGGCATCAGCGTCTGGTCTTGTAGCTCTTTCCTCCCTCTGGCTGGAGTGCGCGTGGACCCTCGACATGAGATCGGTGGAATCCCCAAATTCCACAAATAAGCGGACACGAAGATACGGTAGTGTGATGTGTCGACTATTCAGCCGCTGTGCAGCTCGAACGTAGTCGGATGATTTAAATATCCAGCGGATATGAATGTTACATGGACGGTAACACCGCCCGCCATTATAACCGGAATTCCGAACTTGAGTTTCCCGATAAGACAATTAAATCAGCGCGGTCGCTCCTCGACCGGCTGTAAACTTAACGATCACATGATACTGTTAAATAGCACACCGATCCGTTACACTTTATTAATACATAATCCACATTTTGGTGACCAGTCGGTAACGTGCCGTGGCCTGTCGGCGCGTTCCCAAAAAGTGACCCGAACGACCAATAACCCTCTGGAGTTCAAATCTTAAACTATTCCCGGAGAAAAGATGAAATTATACATAGCCAGTCGATTATAATGAACCGACTGCAATTTACCCGGGGTAATATGAAACATTACTAACTTTAGTTAGGAAAATAATTATTTATAAAACAAAAGTACTTATTTTCATAACAACGTTCTAGGCTAACGTTAAAATTTTATGTGTATACAGTGGCTGTACATGATACGAAACATTTAAGGAAATGTTGGAAGAGAGATTTACAAGCCGACAAATTCAAATAAAATGATTGTTTTCTTTATGTATTAATCTCGATCTGCACAAGCGGAACACCCGTTCAAAATTGACGTTGGCTTCATGAAAACAGGTAGTTTCTTCAAATAGTTTTATTTTGTGTAAGTCGGCTTGTATGTGGAACGAGCTACAATCATCGGTTTTTCTCTTTCATCTAATCCCTTTACGCATCCAACATAGTTCCTGTAAGTTCACGTAAAAGAGACCTCCATCATTGCAAAAGAACCATTTTACAGTTATAATGACCGTAGGAGTATTTCACAATTATAATTTATTAATTATAATAGTAATATAATATTAATTAAAATGTATCCAGATATTTTCATATCAGAAAATTCGGCTCGGTAGAACTCCTAACTGGACCGATAAATCCTACTGATCCCTCAATATAAATATTTAAAAAATCTTTCGTAATCCAACATGTATTTAAAATAATTTTTCAATCGAAGAATGTTTGTTTTCCCATACAAACAATATATCTCTCATGACTAAAACTAACTTCAAACGTTGGATTTTCAAAGAAAGTTTATGATCTTTTTATTTGCACTATCCGCTATCTCTACTCCCGTACATCCTGTGTATTATTTTTAATAAGTAATGTGTGAAATAACACAAATTAATCAAATAAAATATACATGCGCACGCCGGGATTTTAACCCGCGACCTCCAGTTTACTATTCGAGAGCATTATCCCTCGACTACTGAGGCCGTTTAGCTTAGTCCGAAGTTTTCATTTTTGATGACCTCGCCTATAAATGGCTTATACAAAATTCTAAGGTAAGTATGTAGGTGCTTACCTATTGTGTATCATGTAGGTATGCATAAACTAGAAGAAGATGAAAAACATCACCAACTCGGTAAGCGGACTGGTGCCAATTGAATATCCCAAACGGGACATTTCTCTTCCGCAGAAATTTTGGTTAGATTTTCCGGTACTTATCTTCCATTACTTCATTAAACATTTCGCATCAAATACCATTTACTGTGTAGAGCACAATTCAATGATGTTCCAATCCGTTTACGCATTATTTTAATAGCTTTATCTGTAGTTAGTGAAACACTAACTTAGATTACTTAATACGGAGTTAATCTCTTCTTTCGAATTGCTTCGCCAGTTGGTGTCTATTTAACAATAATAAATGATAATTTCCAGGAATTTAGTTTACTAGAGTCGAATAACAATTTATTAATATTGAGTCTGATAATTTCTCTTATATGGGCTCTATTAAGGCAAGCTGTGCAGTGTCAACGTTTTGAGTAACCCTTGGAGCGTATTACTATCGAGTCTGCTAAAAGAACATGGAAAGTTTACATATGTGCTCTCACAAGATGGTTTCCATAAAACTACGGGTAAGTCAGTTCCCAATTGTAACTCAATATTAACGTACTTCCCAAATAGTTTTGTCAACTTGAAAGGTTTCCAAAACATATTGATTACAGTCCACACGATGGATTCCCCCGCGCTGTGCGGCTACAAAGTCCATTTTCTGTTAAAATATTAGTCATTCAAAAAGATTGAGAACACGTGTTCTTTTCCTAATAAATTCCGTGACAGAATGCGACAAGATCAGTATATCAATATCGATCGCCGTCCTTATAAAACATTCGCTTTTAACTGATACTTTGTTATGAAATCTGTCAATTCATTCGTCAAAGGCCAGCAGTGCCCTATTTAACCCATTGGCTTATCCGCCTCCGTCAAGATTGGGAGGCTTCACCTCCTTCGGCATACTACCCGCCCTCTTATATCTAAATCTATATAAAAGCACAAAGTGTTTCATTTGGGATCCTTCTCAAGTATCAACAGATGATGTCACAAATAAAAATTAGTACGTCGATGGGTTAAAAGGAAAACGAATAATTATTATCAGTATGATTGACTAACCTACTTTGTTGCAACTCATCCCTTTTAATATCCCTTCCCGTAGACTCAGAAATAATTATTTGCTTTTCCACAATCAACACTCCACAAATTATGAATACCATTCACCAATGTCCAGAATGTTCGGACTTGTCAACTCAATTCAGTCATTACGCAAGTCATATTTTGTATTTATATGGTTGAAGTCGCGAACTCCATCAAAACCTTGATCCTGGCTTGACTTTATATTATCTATTGTTTGTTTACCCTATTTTATAATACCTTTGGTCATAGCATCTTTTATTGCAACTTTTTTGTTGTGTTAACTTCTTGTTATATGTAATGTGTTAATTGGATTTTGTCCGTTAGTAAATAGATATTTTTAACAGATTTTTATCAGTAAGTTTTCTCCGTGTATAATAATCATATCACTTTATTTTTAAAGCGTGTATTTACACAGTAAATAATCATTACATAACGTTTATTAGCTAAGTTGGTTTTAGACGAAGGGTCTTTTAGACCGTGATCATTTTACCCAGAGGAATTACTAATGGTAGATTAGGTTTGCATCTCGGAACAATGAATTATTATCTGTACCCACGCTCACCAGGAACATTATCTGGAGTATACTGAAATTTTGGTGCTTCCGAATATTACTAGGAAAAGTTAATATTCGAATTGATTTTTCCAATAAACGTAATACTATAATGGCATTAAATCAAAACAAAGAAAGAAACTACAAGAGAAGTACGGTTCATAAAGGGAAATGTATGATCATGAAGATTAAAATCATTTATTTTTAAATTTTTTTTATTTTTTTATTTAACGACAATATAAAGTAAAGTAAAAAGATACAATATTAAGAAAAATAAAAATATAAAGTGATGTAGTTTGTTAACAGTCCTCCTCACTAGGTATTCCTATTCCGAGGCGGACTGCAGGTTGTTGTATGTGTGTTGATCATGATTACCTCATCTTCTAATTTATAGCTCTGGAAATATCCTCACTATGGAAGCCCGCCTCACTCCATCCTCCAGCATTGACGCACACTGGAGAAAAATACTAGCTCCTAATATAGTCACGGCTCCCTAAAGGCTTCAACTTTCTATTATTCTATTTATTTTATCATTTTATTTTATTTTATTTTCAATTTATTGTTTTTTTTTTTCTGTTCTATCTTTTTGTTTTTGATTATATATTTTTTGTATCTCTATATGGAATGTGTGGGACTGCATTAACCTCCCCATATACCGAAATAAACACTTTTATTATAATATTATTATTATTATAATTTGTTGGTTCCCACAAAATATAAAATAAAAAGCAAAAAGTATTTATGTTTGTTGTCTGTAGGTTGCGTTGGGGTTACTTCATAAATGTAATGATTTTCTCATCTCCATGTTTAGTTAGCCATAATTTTATGTATTTTTTGAACTTAAAATCCATGGTGTTTTTAATTATAATAGGAAGGGCATTATATAATTTTATAGCATGGAAATAGTGTTTTTTCTGGCCAAAAGATGTATTTAATTTTGGAATGTTTTGTAGATTTGAGGATTTCGTCCTTGTAGTGTAGGTGTGTTATTTAGCAAGGTAGTCATATTTTTCTTACAAAAAAAAAACAAACAAACTAGTACAGCACTTTGTGAGAGTAATTTATAGAAAAGGCGTTGATGATTTGATAAGTAGGTACTGTACGGCAGCCTATTATTTTAGTCATAAAAAAATAATGCTAACAATTTTAAATATTTTTATAGTAAAATAACTTATTGAGTAAAACCTCTCCACCGGTTAAGGCTGGGGTCCTGGGTTCAATACCTAAATTCGACCGAATGATTAATATATATTTTTTAATATTTTTATTTAGTTATAGAAATAATTTTTTTATATACAGTGTAAACCTTTATAATTACTAATAATTAACAACATATTTGTATGAAATTTAGGCTCACTTTACAGTACATCTAAAAATTATTATTTATAATAATAATATTTTTTTATTCCAGAATGTGGGGAGGTTACTGCAATCCCACACGGTCTTGAGTGCGCTTATGCCCAGCGCTCACTCAGGAGTGGCGCTTGGTGCTGGTAGGCTGCGGTTACCAACTTGTTGGCGGAGGCCATTAGCCGCATCCTGGCTCCAGTGACCCGGTGTCTCATCAGGCCGGCAAAGCCATTTAGTCCTAATTCCGTGAACATTGTCGATGCGCTGCTGTATTTTCGGTATCCAAATAGGATTCTACAGGCGTCATTATATTGAATTCTGAGTCGTTCCATCGGCATTATAGCCATATAGCATTCGGCATAACCAATTTAGGTATCTGTTTCACGTTTTTTGTTTGAGAGGTGTTCATATTACAACGTATCTTCAATGATTAAATTTTACAATGTGAGGTTTTACTCAATAAGTTATTCCACTAAAAAAATATTTAATATTCATCCCAGACTGGTGAGAAATATGATAGTGGTGGCATATTAAAAATAAGAGAAATTTAATGTTTTTATCCAAGACACTGTCTAGATTGCAATTAAATTAGGATAAAATCTTGCAATGACGTATAAAGATGGCTGCCAAAAAACATGTTTTTAGAAAAATTATTTTTTATTTTTATTTTATTAATACAAGACTTAGAGGGTACATATAGTTTTTGTGATATTTCACCCTCCATGCTAGGGATGACCCTGTGTTATGGAGGGTGAATTTTACAGTTCTTGAGATGAAGATAATGTTAG
Source organism: Hesperophylax magnus (assembly GCA_026573805.1). Taxonomy (NCBI): domain Eukaryota; kingdom Metazoa; phylum Arthropoda; class Insecta; order Trichoptera; family Limnephilidae; genus Hesperophylax; species Hesperophylax magnus. The sequence goes on from JAIUSX010000016.1 coordinate 3,472,184, forward strand.
TAGTTCTTATTCGAAGTATGATACAGTCAAATAAATATGACCAAAGGGGATAGGGTCGGATTAGCTCAGCGTAAGAGTAAAGCCCCGGCACGGATGAGGTCCTGGGCTCAGGTCCTAGATGCGACTGAATCATTTTCTGTTTTTTATTCACGAGTTTCGTTTGAGAGTTGTTGATATTATCTTTAATGATTAAATAATAATTGTCTAATTCTGGAACGTGTGGAGGTTTGAGCAATCTTACAAATTCAATGAAGAGTGTAAATAAATTCATGTATGCAAGTATTATCATGAATTTAATTAGAAAAAAAAATGGAAAAGAGAGTACCTACATATAAAAAAAATAATAAATGAGAATATCTTTTCGTTAGTAGATGCAAAATTACTTTGTGGCATCATTTTAATTATATAAAAATGTAATACTTTGTTTAGTCCACTTTTGATAAATAATATTCTACATGTTTCAAAGCCAATGGCTTCTTCGTCAGGATAATGCTCATGACGAATTTAAAAATTGACAAATAAATACAAATAGACAAAAAATATTATGATAGGTGATTAATTATTTATTAAAATAAATTATCATAAAAAAAGTATGCATAAATCAAAAACTTCCATAATTCAACATTAAATAATCATGGAGTAACTAAAATGAATACATAAAAATACAAAATTAAATTAAATTTATAAGATAGCCATTTTAAAAAAAAATAAAGATAGCTATTTAAAAATAATACTATTAAAAGATAGGTATTTAAAAAAAAATAATTTAAAAGATAGCTATTTAAAAAAAAAAATTGGTTATCAATAATATTTACTTGACTATTAACACTTTTTGAAATTTCAAAGTTATCTAATTTTAAACCTATTGTATTCTTTTGATTTTTTTTTTAAATTTATTAACTGTGTCAGTTTAATAATGCCTTCAGAAGTAATAATTACACAGCAGAACTTGTTTATAAACTAATACTTGAAAATTTAATAATAATATTATTGATAATATTATACCTAGCTCTCTCATTAAAAATTTAGGCGTATTAGATCTATCAAAAAAATTATTTTAAAAAATGCAAAAATCAGTCATTTTAAATACATGTAGGATTACGAAAGATTTTTTAAATATTTATGTTGAGGGATCAGTAGGATTTATAGGCCCTGTTAGGAGTTCTACCGAGCCGAACCCTCTGATATGAAAATATCTGGAGTCTGTGAAATATTTTCCCATTTGATCTCTGGTGAGTTGACGTGTTGTTCTTGTATTGTTTTGTTTTTATTTTGCTTATATAATGCACTTGCATAATGTTGATTGACTAGATGATCATTTGTGGAAGGGTTTAGTTTTTCCTATGGGGAAGATTTAACCCGGACATAAAATATAAAAGAAAAACCAATAATCATAATGGAGTCCTACAAATTAAATGTGATAACAATAAATAGGCTACACAAATAATTGCATGAATTTTTATTTGCATTACGAAAATTATCTTTAAAATTTCAGATAAGCGGTGGGATTGGTGACTTGGATTTTGTAAGAGGTTTGTGTAATCTTGTGCGATATCGGAAATTCTAATCAAGTTTGTGAAGGTCAGTCATAAGAATTTGATGGAATACACGCACTCGTACTCGTAGATCCCAGGATAGTAAAAAAATACAATTTGGACAATATATTTGACTATATTTGAATGTGAATAATTAGTAAGTCGTATTGTTGAGAAAACCTGACATGTCTGACTATGAATTATAAATGCTATGAAAGACAAAGCATGCTGAGAAAACCAATAAAGCTGTTAATTTTAAAGTAGCTTTATGATTAAGCCCTTCCTTTTGAAGTCATAATCTTATTCATAGATTTTCAGCGCACATTTTTTGCAGGAAAAATACTTAGCTGAAAGTTTCACGAAGATTGTCTAATAACTTCTCTAAAATCGCATGTGGTTACAAAATCTATGCATTTTTATTAGGTCATTGAAAAATTATAGAGTTCGGAGATTAATTTGTTTCAAGTGTCACAAAATATTTTATGGATAAAACTGAAGATCTTCTCCTCATATTTTTAAACTAGAAGTACTTAAGAAGTAGGTACTTTAATAAGTGCTGATTAAAAATGATAATTAAAATACGTAATATATTCGGCATTTCAATCAAAAACACATCTTTTTTTAACCTTCTATTCGGAAACACCATATTACAAGGATTATAATGGCCTTAATTGATTTACTGCTCTATCGGCAGAAATAAAACAGATTATATCTTTTGTTATCAGTTCTTTGAAAATATCAATAAGTTCGATAAAAGTAATTATTAGAAAGTGTATTTTATTCCTAAACATAAATGGCTTTGATAAGAATCAGTCGCTCAGCGCGTGTGAAAATCACTGAGACGTGTAATCTTTTACGTAATAGTTTCGCTCGAAGAAAATAGTTTTTATTAGGAGTGGTCATAACAAAATATCTTAAAAAAATTATTTTTATACCTCCGTCAAAAATAGGTAAGTTTTTAAATATTTTTATTTATTTGAAAATCGTACAATAGTCCCAACTGTGGGACTGGCATTTCCAGTTGGGGTATGTTGTGGGGCTGAAGGTAGTGGGAGTAGAAGGAGGCAGGAAAGAGGAAGGTGGGAAATTACCTTGCTATTCACTACCATTATCATCTTTAAACACCTATGGCACCACTTACTCAAATAATTCCTATCATTTTAACAGGTTCATTCATAAATACAAAAACATCATAGCTATAGCCACAAGTGAAACTAACCCCTCACACATCAGTGCTCATTACCACAACAAGTCATATGTACACCAATCACCCTCAACACCAACGCTTACGTTCCTTACTTGCGTAACTCTGATTATACATGTAATCCATTCCACCATTATAATTATCTACATAGTTATAATCAAACAAATAAATCTCATACTTTCATTGCATTTAATAACCATTACGATTGTAGATCTACTATGTATACTTACTTGTTTAATTAATGTTATTCTCTCAAGAACTGTAAAATTCACCCTCCATAACACAGGGTCATCCCTAGCATGGAGAGTGAAATATCACAAAAACCATATGTACCCTCTAAGTCTTGTATTAATAAAATAAATAAATAAATATTCAGAACTGGTCACCAAATACTGCTAAAGCAATTTCAAGCAACGTTTTAATTCTGAATGGGAGTCTTACACCAGGGATATATTCAGAGTATCTTCCACTCTGTAACGTGTCCAAAATGTATTATTTTAAAAGTTGTGCCATAACATAAATTAATTAAATCTAATTTACTTGCGCACGCCCGGATTTGAACTCTGGACATCCGGATCGCTAGTCGAAAGCTTTACCCCACGACCAAGAACGCCGTCATGTTTTTTTTTATGGTAGATATTTTAGAGAAGATTAGTTAAAAATGTAAGATGTTATTCAAGAAAAAGATTTATGTATGTAACGGTGGCAAATAATATGCAATTTCGAGTTTTTGCAATGATAATGACGATATTTTTTTTCCTCTCTTAAATTCTCCATGCATTAAAAACAAAAAGTTTAAAATGTACTAGCGCAGATCAGTGAAAAATCACAGGATATTATAATTGTAGGATTTGTGAAGCTGAAAGTAATTATAAAAAAATATTTGACTCAGGATCACATCCTTTTAAAAGATGACCAGAAATTTAACTTTTTACTTTCAAATTTGAAAAATTTCAACATCTGTCAAAAATTTAAACAAATAAATTACGCATTTCAAATACGTATGGATTTATTAATTAACAGTAATGCTGTTCAAAGCGGTGCCTAAAGAAAAATGACGTAATAACCGAAAAATAACCACGATAATACTTGGTTGCGCCAATGCGCAATAGACATTAACTTATACATACATCTCATGCACACATACACACATACCTGCGACCACTGTACTGAGATAGTATTATTGTCCTTTGTCCTACCTTCCTTTCCATTCCTGCTCATTGTATGTGCCCTTTGGTAATCAGTATGTTGCAATAACCCGAACCGCTCACAATAAAACCGCATCCGCGCGAGATCTCATCTCCCTTACCTTATGACATTATCAGTCACGCCGATATCGTGCAAGCCGCTTCATGTTAAGTGACATTGTTGTGAGGTGAAAAAACAGGAAGAAACGAGTGCCCTTTCCTAATGGTGAGTCCTTCCTTTATCCGTACAACAAATATTGTCTTATGTGCAGTGGTCATTGCTCAATCATCCAAGGTCCTTCGACAATTATTTCTTACACTATCATAAAAACAACTTCATAACTATATGATTTAAGATTTTCACGGCCAAAAGTATTTTTGTTATTTGTTTTTGGGGTATTATGCCGTGTTGCGCTAACTCCTTCTTTAGCCAACGTTTCGGACAACATTGCAGTGTCCATCATCAGGGCAGATGTGTTATTTAACACATCTGCCCTGATGATGGACACTGCAATGTTGTCCGAAACGTTGGCTAAAGAAGGAGTTAGCGCAACACGGCATAATACCCCAAAAACAAATAACAAAAAAAAAAACTTCATAACTTCTTAAACACCAATACTGTTGGACGTAAAAATCTTTAATCATATCCATGTAATAACGAAATCACTCGTATTTGATGACTATTGTCAATAAATACGTGTTAAAAATATATTACATGTGATAATATAGATGTTCGATATATTTTCTATTAAGAAAAAATGTACAGATCAACATTTGGGATAAGGCGATTTGTTACTTATAGTAAATTATTATTGGTTATCACGTTATCAGTGATCCACATATTGGCACGTACCGGAGGGTACCCACAACTAGCGGATAGGTTACGCGTGACGCTGACGGGAGATATGAGGTATGAGGACGAAGATAAATTCGGCTTGATTAGCTTATCAGATTCGGAAACCCCAGTCATAAAAAACCAGACTGTTTAGTGACAATAATTTTCCACTTAAACTGACAGATGCAAAAGCGCAAAATAACTCTTTTTCTGTTTGCTTGGTAACTAAGGTTTTCAATCCCACAATTTTTTTGAGAGATTTTCATGTGCAGGATTTGTGGGATTGAAAAAAATACTAAAAATATGCTGTGTTAACAGTTCAGCCAACTACAGGGTTTTCCAATAAGAGGTGTTATTTTGATATTCCATCGTAAAAGATCAATGGTTTCGTTGCTTGTGTGGCACGTAGCGCCGTCTTGTTGAAAGTAAACGTTGTCCAGATCAATACCATCCAATTCCGGCCATAAAAAATCATTAATCATCTCTCGATAGCGCAATCCATTCACCGTAACTCTTGGGTTTTCCGAGCCCCAGATGCGACAATTTTGCTTTTTGACGAAGCCACCGAAGTGGAAATGGGCCTCATCACTGAAGATGATTTGCATTTGATTCACTCAAGTGAATTTTTATAATTTCAATGCGTTGTTAAAGCGTGTATCGTACAATTTTTATTAATGGCGTAGTTTCTACTTGTCAAATGTCAAAAAATGATAGCTTCAAAAGTAACATCTACCGAAATAGCGGGCTATTCAAAATAACACCTCTTATTGGAAAACCCTGTAGTAAGTGTGGAAGCAGAGAACGCGTTTTATGTATGAGTATGAGTGATAGGACTCCTCATAGTCTATGTTTTTTGGGATCTTATTTATTTATCAAATTATTCTTAAAATACTTATAACATTACGTTTCTCGTGTATTTTTTTAATGAAAAAAATAATTCGTGTTTCGTAAAGTTTATCAAGATTTCTTACTTTGTAAATACTCGTATATGTTTCATGGAAAATTTACAATACTTATTTAATCTTGTTTATTGTTTTAATGTGAATACCGCACAAGGGTCCCAACTGGTTCCAATCATCTGGAGCGAGTTAGACTTTGGCATCCCCAATTGGGTATGTTGTGTGGTTTAAGGTAGCGGAGAGAGGATGAAGATGGAGAAGAGAAAGAGGAAGGTGGGGCAGTACCTGGCTATTTAGGTCTGGACACCAAACACCGCAATTTCCAGCAACGTTTCAATTCTCAATGGTGGTCATAGTACATTCAAACCTATCTTATCTCTGCTGTATCTGGGGCTTGGCTTCAAAGAAACTGATATCTGACGATCTGATGTAGGTATATACAAAAACGAAAATACTCAATTCTTGTCGTGTTTTGTTTTGTCTTGTTTCTTATTCTTTCCTTTTATATTCCCTGTATCTGTAATCGAGCATAATCTATTTTTATTAATGTATTAGTGGATAGTACCTACCCCTTTGTAAATTCCTACCTTGGCTTTGTTCTTATGTGTATATCCCTGTTTGTTTCCCTTTCGTTTGTTCTACTTAACCTCCCTTTCTATTTTGTATGTTATTACCGTTTTGTATGTGAAACTTATAATTTTGATATCAAAATACCAATGTAAAATTGTACCTATTAACTCCCACCTATGTATTGTAAGTTCCTCCCGTCCTACGATAAGTTTTGTAACTCATCTGGATTGCTATAGCGAGAAATAAAAATTAATAAAAATTTCTTTTAATCAATTTATGGTTGATATTGTGGATGATAAAATACAATGTAAAATTGTACCTTTTAACTCCCACCTATGTATTGTAAGTTCCTTCCGTCCTACAATAAGTTTTGTAACTCATCTAGATTGCTCTAGCGAGAAATAAAAAATTATAAAAATTTATTTTAATCAATTTATGGTTGATATTGTGGAAGATAAAATACAATGTAAAATTGTACCTATTAACTCCCACCTATGTATTGTAAGTTCCTCCCGTCCTACAATAAGTTTTGTAACTCATCAATAAAAACTAATAAAAATTTCTTTTAATCAATTTATGGTTGATATTGTGGAAAATAAGGACGCCATCTAAATTACTAATTATTAACACACGTAATTTAACATTAATATTTGAACGGGAAGGTGGTGAGCGAACGTGAAAGCACCTCGCGGTGTGTGGTAACAACGTTAGTCTGGAACAGAATCAATCGATTCGGGCTCGCTCGTCCTGTCGTGGTGCTGGAAACCATGGTAGTCATCACGTCCGCTATTGGTGGACGAGTCACCAAGAGAAGGTACTCCATTGAGAGTTTGCCAGCCACGAAATTGTTATGCTCAATTATGAGATTTTTTTCCAAAACTGTATATAAGAATCTATCTAAAAGACAACCATAAATCCTTTAAAATTCTCCTTCGTCTCAACGTCTTTCGGTTAAACGTTGAAATATTACTTTAGTAGGTACACGGAGAAAAAGACTATTGCTAATTTATTGAATCTAATAATAGTAATAATATAATGTTTTCTCGGAAGATTTTTTCAATTTGTATAGGTGTTTCAGGCTAATAATTATTGCTTGAAATAATTTGTTATCCTTTGTGCTATGCATAAATACCTCATCTATAAACATTAGTTTATAATTAAAATAAAATAATATTAAGAATCTCTTCACATCATTTGTAATTCCGGTTAAAAACGGTATTGCAAGCCTTACGAATTTTTTTTGAACATTATGAATATAAAATCATGTTCACAAAAAATTTCCACGATAAAGGCAAATCGATAATTTATTCTTAAATGGATATGATAAGGCATTTCAGTGCACGTTTAAATGTTATGTTATTTGTACTTAGATTATAACTTTTATTCTAGATACCTTTTATATGATTCTTTTAACTTATCTTTTCAATTAAGCTAATCAGTCAAGTTAAAACTCATTACGAATTATAATTTAATAAGTTTAAATCAAATGTGTCGAACGAAGTTTATATGAAGAATGAGTTAATGATGAATTTAATTAAATCTAAAGTCGTTGTGTTAAAAAGACAGAGTACGAAAACAGCGTACAATATAGTTGTGAATGAGGAATACTTGGAGCAGGTGGATTTGGGGATCTGGTAAGAGGTACGGAATGAAAGTCGGTCGTGAAGGTCACTGTGTTTATTTATGAGTCAGATAGCCGTGATGAGAGTTGACGCTGGACAGATGTATTCACCGGATGCTGGCTGTGTTGGCAGGTCAAGCGCGGGTCAGTGAGTCGACGCCGGGTGCTGGTGACCGGGACTCGTTGACTGTCAGACACTGGCAATCTGGGGAATCAATACTCCAGTGCTGACGGGAAGGCCGAAGGTGCGAATGACCTTGTAGGTGGTTGAGCGGGAGCTGCGTAGACTATTGAGGATGCTGCGTGTCCTCGTGGTGGTCATGATGCGTGGATGAAGCGCTGGTCAGAGACGCTGGAACCAGGGCGCTGTAATCCGTGTAGTGCTGGCCAGGGACGTGGCCAAGGCGCTAAGATGATGTCCCGATGGATTCCATGATTGTACGGGCGAAGCCGGGTGTATTGTCCTTCGCGGGGGGCGCGGGGCGCATCCGATTGTCATTCGCGAGATTTGTCCACTGACGGCAGATTGATGACTGACGGACTGACTGCTCACTGCGTCAGGCTTATTTATACTGTACGGCCGGTGGCAATAGTAGGTAGATGAATTGCAACTAAATCCAAGGCACTCGCACAGTCTGGGTGTTCTTCGACAGCGCGGCAATTATGCATAGGCGGTAGACTCGAATCTTCTGGCGAGTTGTCGTAATGTATCTGGTACGCGTCTGGTATGCGATCGTATTGTCACCGGTAGGCGAGTAAATACTTGAAGCAGGTAGGTTGCTTTGTTTTGTTTACGATTTCGTTGTACGTACCTGCAAGTACGTACCTAAGTAGATCGAGCTGCCTATTATTAATGAGTTAATCTGGATTCTTCTTGACGCTAACAAAATGATGTGTGGCAGTGAGGCATGGAACTGGCTGAGGAAGGATAAAAGTAGACTGAATGCTATAGAAATAAGATCCCTGAGGCGTATATGTGGTAAAACCATGTGTGATCGTAAGGCTAATGTAAGCTAAATGATTAACATTAAGAAAGAGACGCCTAGATGGTTTGGGTGGTAACCGGATAAATCATCACAATGATAATTCATCACATCTATAAAAAGTTATATAAAGTCATGGGGAGTGATGAAACAAAAACTTTATTAACTGGGTTAAGTAGGTTAGGTCAGGTTAAAAAAAAAATCAATGTCTTTATATCACTTTTTAAAAGTGTGTTGAATTGTCACTGTGTTATCATGGAACCGGTTTGGGCGTGTAAAGCGAATGAACGAAGAAAGGAGTCTAAGGAAAATGTATGACTTAATGTGAATGATACCAGAAATTGGGGACGAGTAAGACATGGCACGATCAAGTAAATCAGAGACTTGAGTCGGGCATTGTAAAGAGTCAGAATAATAGAAGAGTATGTATGAGACGGTGTATGAATGTGGATGGCAACGAGTGTGTGCCAAGACTGACTCTCTGCCTACCCCTGCGAGGAAACGGCGTGATGGTTAATCAGTTATTTGAGCTTAAATCAATAATTAGTTTAACACTTGACTAGGCCTGCTGACTCTTAACGCGTCATTGATGGCAAGTGATAAGAATATAATGTGATAAGTGAATATTAGTCTAGTTCTCCTCAATGATCACTCATTGTCAATCTGTACCAATCAGTAGGTGCTTGTATGCTCACGGGAATCTCAAATCAATTATTGATTATATTTATTAGATTTATTTTGTGACAGTTATTCCGACACGAAAAGTACTGAACAGTGAAGTGATTGTGTCAGTGGATTTTGAATAAAAGAAATTATTTCATAGAGGTAATATTTTTTTAACAATTTTTTTTATTTATCAACATTCTGAAATAAATATGTCATGGTATATAAATATGTATAAAAAATACATATATATTAGTTTAAACAACGATCCATCTATGGGAAAGAATCTTAACGTGGTGTCAGAATGACATTTTTCAAGTTATTAATTAATGTACTGCACACTTCTTTTACAACCACAAGCTTACGCTTTCTTGAAAAAGCAGTATTAAAATCTTATTATTTATAAAACACAACGTAAATAATTACAATCTTATATGTACTTACCTTATTTCTTTAATAAATCTTATAAATAAAAATATTTTTTAAAAAACTATCCTTAACACTTTGCCAAAAAAACCTCAATTTATTAAGGCGAAGCTTAATGCAAATCACTATTTTGATTAATCTTTATAACAAATTAGTGTACATTATGAATACCAAAAAATATGCATTAGATACATTGAAGGTTTTCCTATCGCTTCGCTTGGGTAGAATATAAATAAAAAAATAAATTACTCGATAAAAAATATAAATGTAAACTACTAAAAAAAAAATTTTTCCAATAAAAATGTATGAACACTTAAAGGAAACAACTTTAAAAAACACAGTATTATATCTAAGATTATCTGTGACAGTTTAACTTGATTAACTTTTTTGTTTTCTTTTAAAATTATTTACAAAATAAATAAAACCAGTTTTGTGCTTGAAATCGAACGTTTCTAGACTCCTTTTGTCAAGCTATTTTAATGTTTATTACCTACAATATAAGGTATACCAAGAATATACACATTTTTGGCTTGTAGCTTCCTCTTAATAGTGCAACCATGCTGTATACATTTAACTAGAGGAATTGCCCGCGCTTTACGCTAATTATAATTGTGCAAATTTCATTAAGAAGCGGTTTTTAGAATGTAACATAAACCATGACCTTACTCCCGTTTTAAAGTTGCAGAAAATCATTTATCTCTGAATTAAACTGTAGATTTGACAAATATATGAAAACCAAATGACAATCTCTATTTTTTTATGTCTCTAAATACTATGCAACAATGTTGCTATCCGCGTCTGTCTGTTTGTGCGCTTAGTACTTCTTAGCTACGCAAATTATTTTGGTATAGTTTTCACTATCATTTAGAATTTTTTTACCTGAAGGTTTATATATATTACACTTGCATTTTATATTTATAGAAAGTAGAGAAAATCGAGCAACGCCGGGTACACGTCAGCTTGTATATTATATTATATAGAGAGAGATCTCATGTTTTTTGAAACTTTTAGTTCACCTTTAATTTATCAAAAACCTACCTACATAAAAATAATTGATTTTTTTAAAAGGTGGGCACGCCAGCGCGATTTGGAAAAATCGTGGGTAAGTTATGCTCTGAAAGAAAGTGTGATTTTTTTTCTTCTGCTTTGTTTTTGCTTAGGGGCTTAACTATGTTAAGAAAGAAGGGGTAAATTTTATTTCTTTATAAACGGGTTGAATTTGAATCTTAAATCTTGTTCTTCTATTTAAGTAGTAATTCGTTATTTACTTCTTCATAAATAAATTGTTGTCAGCTGTAGTTATGAAAATTATAGTCACAATTCAAACCACTGATAAAGATCTTTAATGCATTTCCAACAACCAACGATAACGATATGACAAGAATTTCATGAATCGTTTTGCTTTCGGAATATAAAAGTATTCTCCATAATGATGACTTGCAACTCGCAATATCCTATCTGTTGGTGGTGACGGCGACAGTTTAGCGTTGAAATGTCAGACTCACGTTAGAAGTATTCTCAGAGTGACGTTTCACAGTTGCAGTAAGTTGGCAGCTGTTTGGTTTCCACGTGGACAGTACGTCTTAATCCCAGACGTCATTATTTCTGTTCTTTTTTTAAATCTGATGAAAAGTGTGCAATGCATAATGCATAATGTAAAATAATGAAATTTAATATATTTTTATTGAATAATAACCATAAAGCAGATAATCAATTTGCATATCGTTAAAGAAATAAATTATGACATAAGTACTCATCAAATTTCTATTGCTTTACAATAATGATTTTCAACCAATGTAATTATTTTCAATTATTTTACAAGCAATAATTATTCGCCTGAAACACTCATCCACATTGAAAAGTCTCCTGATAAAAGATACATGACGCCAACGGGACTCGAACCCGTGTCCCTTCGATTTCCGGTCGACAGCTCTGACCACTGAGCTATGGCGGCTTATCTCTTATCCGCGAAATAATTCAATATATACTAGTGTTTCTGTTGTAATCTTTTGTGTTTATTAAATTAAAACATATAACACTTTTTAATAACTGGTTTTATTGACGATGTACGTATTACAAAAAGGATGACAGCAGTGTACAGAGCATAGATAAAAGAAACGAAATCCAAAAGGGTTGCCATACACAAGATGTTGCCAACTTTTAAACTAACATTATTATTATAGAAAATAATGTATTACATTGTATGTTTTAACACCCCCACTCAATGTAACACATTCTTACATTATCTATATCTATAACTTTTAACCACCTATGTTATAACTGAGAGATTTTACATTAGGCCACATTGAGTAATAAATTTAAACAATAGGTTTTTGTTTAATGACTTAGTAAACATATCAGCTATTTGATCCTCAGTCTTAACATACACTAAACATATCTTACATTCCTTAATTAAATCTTTGACAAAATGATAACGTATATCAATATGTTTTAGTCTTTTAATATTATCAGTATTTGCAACCATTATGGCAGACTGGTTATCACAGTATATAGGTACAGGACAAACATTTATGTTATTAAAGTCTTTCAATAAACTTGACAGCCAACAAGATTCACTAGCAGCCATACTGACTGCAACATATTCTGCCTCGGTTGATGATAAGCTTACGGAACACTGTTTCTTAGAACACCACGATATAATACAATTGGAGAACTTGAAACAGTAGCCAGTGGTAGACTTTCTATCTCGTGTGTCACCACCCCAATCTGCATCACAATGCCCAACAAGTCCATCATCATTACATTTGAAAATCAGCTTATAATCTAGAGTATATTTTATATATCTTAAAATTCTTTTTAAATGAGTCAACAAAACATCACTTGCATTATTTTGGTACCTACTTAATATAGATACAGCTACACAGAGGTCTGGCCTAGTGCCTGAGACTGCATACATTAAACTTCCAATAATTTTCCTACAAGTATTTTCAATATCCTTGTCAGACTTACATTCTTTGGATTCTAAGATTTTTACATTAAAATTTTGATCAATAGGGGTATACATGGGTTTGCAATTATCCATGTTAAATCTTTTTAATACATTTTCTAAATAAGATCTTTGACATAATTCAGTTACACCATCTTTCAAATTCTGTTTAACACTGATACCAAGAAAATTTGAAATTAGTCCCAAATCTTTCATCTTAAACGCATTGTGTAATTTTAATTTAAGATCACTTAATTCCTGTTCATTATTACTAAACATCAAGAGGTCATCGACGTAAAGTAAGACATAAGTTTGGTTTTCTCCATTACATTTAGTAAACAAACAAGGATCATTCTTTGACTTTACATAGCCTGCTTTACTTATTACATGGTTAAATTTTTCATTCCAATATTTAGGGGATTTTTTTAGCCCATACAATGATTTATTTAGTTTTACAATATTATCACAACCATTATATGCCCCTTCCGGTAATTTAATAAACACAGTTTCCTTTATATCCCCATATAAAAAAGCCCCAGTGACATCCATCTGATGTATTGATAGTTTTAATTTTGTAGCAACTGAAACAAATAATCTAAATGTTGACAATTTGGCAACAGGTGAGTAAATTTCATATAAATCTTTTGTATCATTCTGTTCAAAACCTCTGGCAACCAATCTTGCTTTATATTGAATAATATTATCAACTTTCTTTATTTTGAATACCCACTTACTACTAATAATGTTTTGTTTTTCAGGTACAGCGCAAACTGTCCAAGTATTATTTTCTTTGAGAGTATCCAGTTCTTGTTTTACAGCTTCTTCCCACTGACAGGCATCACTCCTCTGCATAGCTTCCTTATAGGTGCCTGGTTCTGTCTCTGCAGTGTACACATTTTGGCAAGTATAGAATTGTGGCGCCTTTCTGACACGTTTGGTTTGACGAAGAGAAGCTGGCTGTAATTTACTATCACTATCGCGTTCACTATCTTCATCACTTGTTTCTTCAGGTTCATATAAGCTGTGCTGCTCATCATCTGACATCTGATTTGTAATGTTTGGATCACTCACAACATCTTCTACTAACTCTTGCTGGTTATTGTCAGTTTCATCGTTGTATTCTTCTGTTACAGACTCTAGGTTTAAGCTATTACATTTCCCAATAACAGGTTCCAGAAAAATGACATCCCTCTTTATTAGAACATCATTTTTATCAGGATAAAAAATTCTATACCCTTTCACATTTTCTCCGTACCCTACCAAGATTCCATTTTCTCCTTTAGAATCCCATTTTCTTTGTTTTTCTTTTGGAATATGAACAGCTACGGGCGTACCAAAGATATGTAGGTTACTGAGATCAAAATGTTTGTCTGTCCATAATTCATAGGGTGTTTTTCCTGGTTCATTACTTCTACTGGTTCTGTTGAGAACATAGGCTGCAGTGTTGACTGCTTCTGCCCATAATTTTTTTTGAAGGTTCTTGGCACACAGCATTGACCTTGCTGCTTCTGTTAAGGTTCTTATCTCCCGTTCCGCCTTGCCATTCTGTTGTGGCGTGTATGGTACAGAAGTTTGGTGTACTATACCCCGGTTTGAGAACAAAGTTGACACAGCCTTATTAATGAATTCTAAGCCGTTGTCACTTCTAAAAGTGATTATTTTGTTACCCGTAACATTTTCAGCTTTGTTTACAAAATCTTTAATATAATTAATCACTTCGTCCTTCTTTTTAATAAAATATACAGTTCTATAGCAAGAGTAATCATCTTTTAAAATCAAGAAGTACCTCGCCCCGCCGACAGATACTGCCTCCATCGGCCCGCAAACATCGGCATGTATCAGTTCACATGTTTTGACAGCTTTTGTCTCAGAGTTCATAAAGGGCAGCCGGTGTGATTTACCCTGTAAGCAGCCTTGACACTTCTGAAGAGAATTACTTGAGACTTTAATATTATTGTTCTCTAACACGTCTTTCACCTGCTGTATATTCTGGTGTACAAGTTTCTCATGCCACTCACTCAAACTTGATTTAACTGTAGTTACATTTGCAAAGCAGTTTTTATATTTATAACGAACATCCATAATATACATATTTCCAACACGATTTGCTACCGCACATACTTTATTATTCTTGGAAAATTTGCAAATGTTTTGATCTGTCAACATGACATAACCTTTGTCAGCCGCACAATTTACAGAGAACAAGTTTATTTTTAAGTCTGGCACACACAGTACATTATATATGGTTGTCTCGACCCACCGGTGTCCATTGAATACTTCTAGTTCCACTTGTCCGCAACCAATAACACTTATTTGAGTACCATCACCTATTATCACAGACTTTTGTGACACTTCTGGTGAAAATGTCGAAAATAGATTTTTGTCTTGACACATATGTTCGCTGGCTCCTGTGTCCACCAACCACTTAGACTGTTGATACAGTTCTTTAGGTATTTGTTGTACTACAAACGCATTTTTCTCCTTTCCTTTCTTATGCCAGCACTCACTCTTGATGTGCCCAATTTTGTTGCAATAAAAACACTTTTTTTCACTTTTGTTTGGAAAGTTACGATGGTTATTATTCACATGACTCATACACTCAGATTGATAATGTCCCATCTTATTACATTTGAAACACTTTATATTTCTTTTAATTGGAGCAGTTTTCTTTACCATAAACGCAGATGACGGCGATGCGAGTTCAGCCTTTTCCCTTACTCTCTCCTCTTCCACTAACAAACGAGCGACAAGGTTATCATAGGTTTGTTTGTTATCTGGCGCAGACTCCCATGCTGATATGAAGTGTTTGTAAATATCTGGCAATGACATCAATACCTTCGTAATTATGAATTTTTCCGAAATTTCTTCACCCATTTGTTTGAGTTGATTTTGTAACTCCTGTATTTTTGACAGGAAGACTGACATCTCCATTCCTTCTTCATATTTATATTGGAAGAATCTTTGCTGGATTATGTGAATACTTGTTTCACTTTTTTGTTCAAAAATGCTCGTTAACTTTCGCCACATCTCTGCAGCAGTAGTGCAAGATAATATATGTAACATCACTTCCTCGGTCATCCTGGTCACTAACATTGTTTGAGCCTTAGCATCTTGTGTCTCCCATGCTTTCTGTTCCTCGGAGCCTTGCCCTTTTACGCCTTCAACGACATTAATTAAATTTTGACCCCGTAACAACACCATTGTTTGAAACTTCCAAACATTCCAGTTTTTTATTCCTTCCAGTTTGATAACTGTATTATTTCCGTCCATCGTGTCTTTCGATTCCTTTCTTACTAGTATTTCCTTCCTTGCAGCCGAATGTAGCAAGTATTTTTCTCCTTCCCGGCAACTTAACCTCCAACGCCAACACGGTGTGAGGTTTATTTGCGTTTCTCCGGTAATTGTTTTCAACTAGTCACTTCACTGTACTTTTATTTTTGATAGGTATGTGGCCTGTGGTGATCTGGGCCCATAACCTGTTGTAATCTTTTGTGTTTATTAAATTAAAACATATAACACTTTTTAATAACTGGTTTTATTGACGATGTACGTATTACAAAAAGGATGACAGCAGTGTACAGAGCATAGATAAAAGAAACGAAATCCAAAAGGGTTGCCATACACAAGATGTTGCCAACTTTTAAACTAACATTATTATTATAGAAAATAATGTATTACATTGTATGTTTTAACAGTTTCATTCAACAATTACTGCTTGTTACATTTTTTCACCTTTTTCCTCCACATTTTTGTAAAATAATTTTTACCCTTTGTGCTATGCATAAAAAATCTTGTCTTAAACATTAGTTTACCAAAAAAAAATAAATTATTATTTTCAACTCGTAATGCAGTCTTCCTTAAAAATCACATGTTACATATTCAATACATTTATTATTATATTTTATTTTATTTGTCGTGCAACAGATAAGTCTTCCTTTAGGTATTATTTAATAACCAAAAATACATTAGATACAAGAAAATCGAAAACTGAGAACATCTTGATATAAAAAATATTCAGAATTGGCCATTAGTAAAGGGAAGGAACTATTTCAAAGAATGTATCGTGTCATTAAATTAAATTAACTGCTATTTTATTTAATTATATTCATATGTTTTCTTTTTATTTTTATCTCTTTTTTTCTTTCTCTTATATGTGTACATCTTAACATTGTAATCTAAAAAAATATGGCTACCGTAATTCGGGCATAAGCCTAGTATGGTGGCTGTAGACAACAAAAATCTGTAATCATTTATATGTTTATGAATAAAGAAACACCAATTAAAGAAAGTTACTTAGTTTCATAGTTAAAAATACATTTTAGTATAAACCCCTCCCCAGGTGTGTACACAGCCTGTTCCGAGGTGGAAGAAATTTAATTGTATTTTCGTATCTTTAATTGTAATGAAATTAGAAGGAAAAAAATATTGATTGGAAAAAAAAGAAACAAATTAAATTAATGAGAGAAATGAAATAATAAAGTAAGAAATGATTTAAATAAATTTAAATAAGAATACGAAAGAAGTGCAAAAGAAATGAGATAAAGGAGAAAAATATAAAATTATTTCTCTCGTCATGTTGTGCTAGAACGTCTGTTCTGCCGTGTAGTAACCTGAACTAGTCCTGGATACCTATGTAGCCTTGAAATATAATTTTACCGTTAATTTTAAGAACCTTATGAAAATATGAAGGCGACGCACACGGTACACAAAATACCTTTAACTTAGTACAGCCGTTCTACTGATGTTTTGTTTATTATTTTTAGGGGACATCTGCACTCAAAATTACAACTACTATTAATATATATATATATATTACTATCTTCTTGTACGATCCGATTATATGAAATTTATCTAATTTCCAATAATTGTGGCCTTGTGAAATATAAACATTGATAAAAAGCGTAGGGTGTATGTATTTGCTATAGTTATTTTATTAGTATTGCATCCATGTGAATAATAATAATTAGTAAAATGATTTTAATTTGAAAGCTTTCTGTAGCTTGGTTAAGGCTTTTGGTCCCTAAGTTGTGCGCTTTTTTCCAACAAACATACACAATACACAGGTATTGTATAAAAAGTATATATATTTTAAAGCGTTAATGATGCAAATAAATAAAATATAATTTTTTTCCAATATTTTTTTATATTGAAAATTTGTATTGTTGCGAACTCCTTAGCCTAGTCATTTTAAGAGTACCTGTTTGATACACTAGTCATAAGAACCCATTTCGATATCACCGCGTACAAAAATATGTAGTGTAGCAAACGAATATGCAATTATACGACATTTTTTAAATGACAAAATCGATTTAGAAAACATAAAAAACAAAAATTTTAAATCACCATAATGTAAGAAATTATTTTTTTGCAACCATTGTTTACTACTAAATCTTGTGTAAAAAATGTAAACATTTAATGAACCTCATGTAAAAGCCCCATGGGCGTATACTAGAGTCAATAAATAAATAAATGTATTCTGAAATGACGGATTTTTTTTACCAGCTAACTCCAACGGCAAAGTATAGACCATTCTATGAAAACTGAACGAGCTTAAGTCATTCCCTACAAAAAAAACAGTTCTTATTCAGCTGATATTTCTATCGAAAATGCTTCAAGGAACTAGCGTCATTGATACCTTCGGCACCGGTAAACATGTTAAACGCTTGCCCAACATCACACAGTTAACATTTGTCACATGAGAATGGGTAGTTTCTACGACTCGTTCTTGAGATAAACAGCTCGGATGTGGAATTATTTGCCGGTCTTCGCGTTTCCTCACGAAATATGACATAGGCTTTGAGAGAAATCATTTTATCCAGGGCCTCTCGTGTGTATTTAATTAATATATATCAAAGATATTTGTTAAAAAAAAGATAAAATAATACTATCATACATTTTATGTGTCACAATTGTTATACATCTGAAATGCATTAGTATTTATCTAATTTGTAGATAATGTTATCCACAATAATCCCCTGTAATAATGTTTGAAATTGAATGTCGGCTTTTTTCAAAAGAAATTACTCACATAGCTCATATTCTTACACATAAATATGGGAATGCTAAAACCTTGAAATCGGAAGTGAGTCAAACTCATCATATAATAATCAAATTGCCCTGTATTCGTGTAAAAAGGTGTTAATTGTCATGTTTTATAACATAATAACAGGAAAATATTTCCATCAGGGCCTAAGTCATCCTTGGCGATGCTGTGCGGGGGTCATTTTAGGAGCCGAAAGAGAGGATATTCTGGGAAAGAAAAGTGGATTAGAAATCAGGATTTAAGTTAATTAGGGGTTAGTAGGAATCTGGGGGTCAGTGTGTTCAGTATTACCAAAACCTCTTAGATTACAAGGCTGGGACACTCATTCAGAGCAGCCTCCTAACTTGTATGGGATTTTACAAAAAAACGTTGATTTAATTTTTTTTAAATTTATTCTTATTTATTTAAACATCTTAAAATGTTGTAGTTAGTTTAAAAAAATAATAAAAAATTTTTTTTTGAGGTTCTCATACAAGTTAGGAGGCTGGTTTGATTCAGTGTCTCGGCCTTGTGATCTAGGAGGTTTTGGTTTTACTAGAAAATATAAACAATATTTGATTTAATCTGACTTCCTCACTGTGATAAAAATGAATCTATTTTTACTTATTACATTATTGAAGAGAAATTAATCTTGAATAATGGAACGCAGATAATTTTTTTTAGATAACTAATACTTTCCATGAAAAATGTCGAGTAACGAGATGACTAGCATTTAAAATCTGGGAAAATATAATTATTAGTGTGAAGTTTTGAGGCATATTTTGCACATGTTCCATTTTAATCGAGGTTACTAGTTATTAATGCCAAGCACTAAATTGAAGCCGGCCATTACTTTGGATTTGATCCTAAACTCAAGGGAAGATCCAAAACGCATCGATCACTGAGGCAATTGAAGTCCACAAAAACCCAATTAAAAATAATATAGATGACCCGGTTAATCTTAAAAATTCTTGGTTTCCGGTACTTGACGGCTACGCTAACAGCTAAAATCCAGATTAATCAACTAATTATTATGAAATACCGGTCCAAAAGGGTTAATACAAAAATGGTATCACTTCTTCAACATAAATAATCTTTTTTTGAAATTTTAAATTTCGTTTACATTAACTTCTTCATAAAATGCTTTTATTTTATGAGGAAGTTAACATTAGGTACCTACTTATTATGTTTGATTTTTAAATTTTATTATTAGTTGTCAGTGTTTTTACTTTGCTCTTTAACGTAATAATTATCAAGTAATATGGCATATTGGGATTGTACTACCGCCCTAGTCTGTTGGATTAAAAACTTAAAATAAAATAAAAATATACTTCACGACCATTTAGACATCTGACACTGCAACGCGGTCCGAAACGTTGGCAAGAAAGAGGAAGCGTAAAACGTCATATTATTAATACTCCAAAAATAAATCACCCAAATACTTTGCCGTGAAAAACTTAAATCACATCGAAATTTAAAGCTTTAAAAAAATTAGAATTTGATTTGTTTCGACTAATAATATTAAAAATGATCACACACATGTGGCTGAAATGAATAGCTAAAATTAACCAACGTACGCGTATAAAGTTTGAAAATAAAATATTTTGCTTAGAATCCCGTTTTTTGTATGAAAAAAGTCAATGTTCGAATCATGTAACATTTTTGATATTATCTGCAGGGTTTTCCAATAAGAGGTGTTATTTTGATATTCAATCGTAAAAGATCAATGGTTTCGTTGCTTGTGTGGCACGTAGCGCTGTCTTGTTGAAAATTAACGTTGTCCAAATCAATACCATCCAATTACAGCCATAAAAAAATCATTAATCATCTCTCGATAGCGCAATTCATTCATCGTAACTGTTGCTTCAGCCACATTTTCGAAAAAGTAAGGTCCAATGACTCCGCCAGACCATAAACCGCACTAAACAATAACACGTTGAGAATAGAGAGGCTTTTCAACAATAACTCTTGGGTTTTCCGAGCCCCAGATGCGACAATTTTGCTTGTTGACGAAGCCACCGAGGTGGACATGGGCCTCATCACTCAAGATGATTTGCATTTGATTCACTTAAGTGAATTTTATTAATTTCAATGCATTTTTGAAGCGTGTATCTTTCCATTTTTATTAATGGCGTAGTTTCTACTTGTCAAATGTCAAAAAATGACAGTTTCAAAAGTAACATCTACCGAAATAGCGGGCTATTAAAAATAACACCTCTTATTGGAAACCCCTGTATTTCTTTAAAGATAAACGATGGCAGAAATTCCGGAATACACGCTGGCTGAGGTTTCCCTGAAGAATGGCAAGGATGGGAACCCCTTGTGGATAATCGTCAGGGATCAAGTCTACGACGTCACCAAATACGCTGATGAGGTAACATTATTTACTTTGCTAGGTCCGCTGATAAAATCCTGCATAAGACATTCATCAATTCGCAATCCTGGAAAACCTAACTTCATGCTTTAAGGAGAATGACTACACTATTTAACCACCTCTCTTCGGAGGTAGATATTTTAAAGTTATAATTCAGTGACTTCAAGATTGCAATAAACATAGATTTTCTAACGGAATACTGATTCTCAACTGGAATAATAAATGCGGGGCTTAGGATAATATGGACCTAACTACAAAAATTGCTTTTTTGACTTGGTTTCGGTAATAAATAAGATTAGACACGAAGCTTTGTCTCGTACATAGAGCCGTTTAACAAATACAGTTGGGCATATGAAAATTCTAATCTTTTTTTGCGTTTATCCCAAAACTATGTTAGATAGGCCCTGTGATCCCTAACCTCCGAATTTAATGTTATAAATTGTAAATCATTTGAAATATAACTGGATTTTTATGTTTTTTACTGAAAATAAATAAAATATCTCAGCATGAACAGATACCTCAATCATAAAATAGGATTAAATAATGATTATTAGATTTCATAAGAACAGATTTAAATCAAATTACAAAATTCATTCTTATCTACCATTCAATTATTGTCTGTATTTTTATCGTTGAACTCTGTATCAGTGACTTCTGATGGAAATACTATGAACTCTGAAATAAATTGATACCGAGAAAAAATTGTAATGATTTTAGTCTATTTTAAAAAAACCCATAATATCGTCAAATGGGCAGAAAAGCATAAACATATCTACATTCGATTTATTTACCCATATGAATCATCCTTACCATATTGTTTAATTTATTTATTATAATTACAATGGATCCACTTCATGTGGCATAATATTAAAAAAAATCATTCTAATATCTTCATTCATTATTTGTAATACTTAGTTTTGCATTTTATTTAATTTTGCTTAATCTAACTACATTTTAAATTTCACTGAAACTAATCTATACATTTTAAATTTTTCTGAAACTAAGCTTCACATTTTAAATTTCACTTTAACTTAGGACGGGTTGTTTCGGAGAATTTGAACAATTCATCAAATTTCAACGTTCATTTTCAAGTTCTGTGAAAGATTTTTTCAAGTTCTGTTTTTATTTCAATTTTGTCAAGCAACTAGCCTACAGTGATATAATAACAGAACTTGAATAGGACTTTCACAGAACCCGAAAATGAACGTTGAAATTTGATGAATTGTTCAAATTGTCCGAAACAACCCGACCTAAGCTATTCATTTTAAATTTCACTTAAACTAGGCTCTACATTTAAAATTTTACTAAAACTAATCTATAAATTTTTAATTTCTCTGAAACTAAGTTTCACATTTTAAATTTCACTGAAACTAAGCTATTAATTTAAAATTGCACTTAAACTAGGCTCTACATTTAAAATTTCACTGAAACTAATCTTTACATTTTAAATTTCACTGAAACTAATCTACATATTTTAAATTTCACTGAAACTAATATACACATTTTAAATTTCACTGAAACTAAGCTATACATTTTAAATTTCACTGAAACTAATATACACATTTTAAATTTCACTGAAACAAAGTTATGCATTTTAAATTTTACTGAAACTAAGCTATATATTGGGATGCAGTAAACAATTCTTTGTTTTTGTGTTCAATCATTTTAGTCTAATGTTTTCTTTCTGTTTTGCATGGTGTGTGTAGAAGTTTTTATTGTATTGTAGTCTGTATAATCTCTCAAGTAATTTGGCGTTAAATTGTTAAAAAAAACTTTGTAGATAAAAATTAAAACTATAGAATCATCATCATCAGATCTAATTATGATATTTATTAACCTCACGGGTAAACAACCCAGTGAGGCCAACATTACTGAATTAAAATATGAAATAATTGCAAAATAATGTATCAACAATAAAAAAAAAATTCATTGCGTATTTTCTGTTTTAATCTATATTTATTGCACTTGGTTATGTAAAACCTAAACTCTCTTTGTATGATATCACTGAGAGCAGCAAAAATATTTGTTTATTACTGAGGGAAAAACACGGATATACACAATAAACCCACAATATAATATAACATTCATTATAAAGATTTCGCCTATTCAACTATTTTTCTCAGATTCTCTTTTCAAGAACACACACATGTTTGTTCACATTATTGTAATAAATCTATTATATTGTCCATGCCTTTTATTTGAGTCCCGCTCAAGAGTCCCAACTGCTCTCAACCGTTTGGAGATATTGATACTATTTCATTCCCAATTGGGGTATGTTGTGAGGCTTAAGATTGTGGGGATGGTAAGAAAATGGGGAAGAGAAAAGTGGGAGAGTGCCTGGCTATTCAGATCTGGACACCAAACACAGCTAAAGCCATTTGAATCTGAATGGTGTTCTCACACCAGGGCGATACTGAGAGTATTTTCCACTCTGGAACGTGCCGCAAGCATACTATATATTATTTTTAATATGATTAATTGTGAAATAACCTAAAATCATCAAATAAAATTTAATTGCGCACGCCAATAATAGAACCCGCGACCTTCGGATAGTCTTAGTCGATAATCTTACCCCTCATCCACGAATGCCTAGTATTGCATCGTTGCTTTTACTTAGTAACCATTTCATGACATGCAATTGTTAACCTATTGTCAACCAGAAAGATTAAAAAATAATATTGTTTTAAATTAAATCTGTTTGTTCAAAACAGCAAAATAGCTCGGTTAAGTGTTTTCAAAAGTTCACTTCAAATGTCTACCTATGTTTAAAAGTTTACTTCAAATGTCTACCTATGTTTAAAAGTTCACTTCAAATATCTATATATGTTTAAAAGTTCACTTCAAATATCTATATATGTTTAAAAGTTCACTTCAAATGTCTACCTATGTTTAAAAGTTCCCTTCAAATGTCTCCCTATGTTTGAAAGTTCACTTTAAATGTCTGCCTATGTTTAAAAGTTTACTTCAAATATCTACATATGTTTAAAAGTTAATTTCAAATGTTTACCATGTTCCAAAAAAGTCGTTGTAAGTGTTTACGAAATATTCTCAGCATTAGCTTGAAAGACGGTGTATAAACATACTTTCACCTAATGTATACCTATTAGCCTAAACGTTTTTCCGGATAATATAATAAATAATAAGATTTACTTGATGTCTCTTTAGCACCCCGGTGGTAGAGAGCTGATTGAAGAGGTTGCGGGGAAGGAAGCCTCCAAAGCCTTCGAGGACGTCGGCCACTCTTCGGACGCCGTCTCCATCATGAAGAAGATGAAAATAGGACAACTGGTTGAGGTAAAAAGAACAAAAACCTCTCATTATATAAATATTTTTTCCCACATTTTACAAAATTATGTTTCCTTTGAATTTTGAGTGTCATTCTAACCTCGGATATTTAAATAAAGTTGTGAGTACAATGGGCCACACCAAAATCTTTACACTTCTGCCCCAATGATGGACATTTCAATGAATAACTTCGTTGACTAAAGAAGGAGATAGCGCAATATGTACAGTACTGTAATACCAGCTCACAGAGGGAGTCGCTATATGCACAGCGAATAATCGACAGGGGGCGTGGCCAACATATCCGAGCATACCCGAAGTGAAGTATAGGTATAAAAGGGACACTTTCTTTTGAATCACAAACCATATTTCACAAACCTAGCGTAGCCGCTAAACTAATTGAAAACTGGGATGTTTTTCTTGCCTTGACGCGAGCAGGCGGTATTAAGGGGACACTTTCTTTTGAATCACAAACCATGTTACACAAACCTAGCGTAGCCGCTAAACTAATTGAAAACTGGGATGTTTTTCTTGCCTTGACGCGAGCAGGCGGTATTAAGGTGACACTTTCTTTTGAATCACAAACCATGTTACACAAACCTAGCGTAGCCGCTAAACTAATTGAAAACTGGGATGTTTTTCTTGCCTTGACGTGAGCAGGCGGTATTAAGGGGACACTTTCTTTTGAATCACAAACCATGTTACACAAATCTACTATTTCTGACGTTTCGTTTCACTGATTTTGCAACTCGGAACAGCTCGGGTATGGTCGGATATGTTGGCCACGCCCCCTGTCGACTAGTCGCTGTGCATATAGCGACTCCCGCTCACAGAGGATTGAAGTTGGCAAAACTGTATCACATCATCATACACAAACACACACTTTGAGCAAGCAAAAACGTTGACTAAATAAGGAGGTAGCACAATACGGCATAATACCCTAAAAGCAAATCACTATAATTCTTTTAGTGGTGAAATTCTCATATCATAGGTTAATTATAAAATGTAAAGCACCAACATTAATATGAATATCCACTTTTTATTCATTCTAGATGAAATAAGTATTGTAAATATCCAACGAAATATATATTTGCAAGTAAGTAATCTTGATAAATGCTTTTACTTTTAATTAAAACTGCACTTAACACGTGTGTGCGCTAGGCCATCGAAATTATAAAGCAACAGTCACTTAAAATATAACATGTTCCTTATGATTCATATTAATTGTAATTAGTAATTAAGATATCGGGTTTATGTTATTAACCTAATTAGAAAATGTTCTTATGGAAAATACGCGGAAATGTTTTACGAGTAAAATAGTAATTTATTCCTTTGTTAGTTGGAGAGAGTTGATTGTCTCCACCCATTCTCCACTTGATACTATAAACTGTTAGCAATTTGTGTTGAACAGATATTATGGAGTAACTAATCCTACGTGAAGTTTTGTTACAGTATCGGGTTTTTCAAATGCCCATGTCCTTTGCATGTCAGTAGACGCCTAGGCAGGTGATCACTGTAATCAATAATATTAGGATGATTTTGACTTGAACGCTGTTTTTATGACAAATAATCTCTAGAGTGACGTGATAGGACTGTTAGGTGTTAGGAATTATCAGCGCATCGGCGCCTTGGAAATTCGGCGCCCGGAGCTGACTGCTCCAATGCGCCCGCATAGGGTCGGCCTTGTTAATAGTATTTACCAAAGTATCCAACTCATTTTTGCGCATTAAAACATAATTTATCAGGCTACTTTTTACTTTTAAAAAAAAAAAAGTAAAAAAAATAACACATTCTCAACTCGATATGAAAGGACACATAATCATAAGTTTAGTGGTTTTTGTTAAGTTCGTATTCATTTTCATTGATATACTTTGGTATTGTATCATCGGTATGGCCCGGTATATCGGATGATTTAAAGCTAGGCTTGGTTGAAATGTCGAGCTTAGCGCGGCTTGGAACATAATCCGTGGATAGATCGGAAGCCTAGATGTCAGTAATATTACACGTGTGGTCTTTGATTTTAATAGAGGAATGTGAATAATTTTTCTATGTATAACCAAAAAACTGTCTAAGCGAGTGGTATATCTGTGCTCACTTCTGTAATCGAGAGATTGAGAGCTTTCAAAATGTCAAATGTTTTAAACGGTATTCATTTGCAAGTTGATTTTCTAATAAAGTTCCCAACTTCAATCAGCCTGGTGCTAATTGAATTTTAAATAGTATTTGTTTACTGGAGTCGATGAAAAAAAAAATTCATAAAAATATGATAAGCAAACCGCAGAAAACACTATCAGAACTTATCAGAAAAATCCTTCTTAAAATACCTTACCAGACTATTAGTCTATTTTAGATTGATTATCAATTAATGACGATGAATATAATAGTCCATATTGATAAAATCAGGCAATTTACTTGTATTTCAGTGAGATGGAGTACGTAATTGTCATATTAGACATTTGTTACTTCTAGCGCATCGATGTCCAAAATAGGAACTGTTCTACGGCTTAAGGCTCAAGCGGCCAATTTAGTGTTAAGCTTAAATTTGAGCGAGGAATACGGACCGACTGATATACCGGGCCTATATAATAACAGTAGATTAGCCCTCTCATACCTAGTTTCAATCTGAGAGTAATTTCATAATACAACTCTCCATCGAATTCCGATGCCTCTCTTTGAAAGCCTACACATAAATAGAAGTTCCCTTCAATATAAAGTTATCGCTCAAATACAATGATGTAATATTTTTTTAAACAACCTTTTTACCTCATGGCATGGTTATTAATTCTGCTTTAGAACCAATCAAATGTGTATCATGTAGCCACTTTAATGATTTTTGGCATACTATGCCAAGTTTGCAAAATGTTTTGAGCAATCGCTTCCAATAAGGTGACAAATTTATATAACAAAAAAAAATCTGGAATAAACGGAGAAATCTGGGTGAATTTATTGGCTTTGTAAGTAGTGTTATATGTTTTCATATTAATATTTTGAGGAATGACTTTAAATAAATAATATGGTAAATGTGTATGTATTAAACCGGTCACTCGAGTGTATATACACAGATATTTTCACCAATACTGGAAGGAAGTGAAAGTCGAAGTGAACAATATTTTACCGAGTAGCTGACATTTTTTTACAAATTATAAATATACAATGTTTACATGTCACAAAAAATTATAATATAAATAATAGCCTTTCCTCTCTATAAATTTAATGTATCATTTTCCTAAACATAATATACAAAATAAAACAATCGAAAACAATAAAAATTCAAAAAAAATTAATTGAAGTGTAGTATAATTTAAAACAGAATGACTTGTAAACATTGTATATTTATTGTAAAAAAAACACAAATAATAAAATTAAAATAAATATTATATTTTGCACTTCGCCATTCAACTATAGAATATGGAATTATTGCTTGGGGAGGAGCAACAAACTCGACTATCGATTACATAGAAATCGCACAGAAAACGATCTTAAAGGTAATACTAAAAGAACATAGATTGACTGATACAGACCAAATATTCAACAGCTGTGACGTACTAGATATACGCCAATTATACTTTAAAACACTACTAAACTACATTTTTGACAAAAATAAATAAATTTCAACATACACAAAATAACACTAACAGACCAGTTAGACAAGCGTACAAAGAAAACATAAAAAATCGGACAGTAAATTCAAGCTTTGGACAAAGACACTACTATAAAAGCTGTCAACAGTGTAAAACATGAAAATAAAATTGAGGAAAGTAAAAATAAATTCAGACACAAAATTACAACATAATTAAAGAACAAAAAATACAATATTACCAAAATTTCATAACATAAAATAATAAAACATACACGTAACATACAAAACCTATATAAAATACACATCACTCACAAACACACAACATAAAATACGAATATACCGATTTTAACTTAATTTTTTTTTTTATGTAACTTTAATTTTAAATCTATATTTTTAGTTTAAATTTATCTTAATCATTACATTAACATTAACATTATATATATTTTCTTATGTTTATTTTTTTATATTATAAAATGGAGGCCTCAGCACGGGTTAGCCACCCAGTGAGGCCAACATTACTAGATTGTACTATGAAATGTAAAATATTGTACCCAAATAAAAAAAAAATGAAAGATAAAAAGAGCCAAGGTTCTTATGTTTGGTAAAGGAATTCTAGCTTAATTATACAAAATCATACAAGTTAATTACTTGTATAAACTTATTGCTATATAAAAAAAAAGATAATGAAAAAAACCAAAGATTTATCAATAGATTTTAGGACAAAAATAATAATAACAGATAAATATATAGACTATTATATTAGTCTAAAATAATTTTTCAATTTTAGCTTAAATTCATGAATATTTTCCATAATTTTTAGATTTAAAGGAAGGTTGTTTAAGTAAGTTATACCAGATAAAGATAGTTTTTTTTTATTTAGTAAAAGATTATACATTTATATACATTATTTAAGAAATGTTTTGACTGTCCAACTAGGAGGATTCCCGTTGTAGGACAGTCAAATTAGGATGAGTATTAACATTTTGATAAGTTGTTTTATAAGTATAGTATTTAAATAATAATAGGTATAAGTACTTTTAACTGGTTCCTAAGCCTACTAACATATTTTGTATAAATATGAATAACAAAGAGAAGAAATAGAATAAAATAAAATATCCAATTAAACATAAGATTAACTGCTGCTTGGGTAGCATTCTAATTTAAAAGTACTGGGTAGGTACATATATACACATTATGATAGAATAAATTAAATACCTACGTAGTTAAGTTCTTTTTAGACTCATAGCATAAATATATTATGACGCAGTTACGCGAATTAACAAATTTAAGCCTGAAAATAAAATTATTTTATAAGCAATAATTATTAGCCTGAAACACTCATCCACATTGAAAAAAACTCCTGATACCTGAAACAACCTACTTTATTTTATATGTAAAATGTAACAAGCAGTAATTATTGAATGAAACACTAGTATATATTGAATTATTTCGCGGATAAGAGATAAGCCGCCATAGCTCAGTGGTCAGAGCTGTCGATCGGAAAGGACACGGGTTCAAGTCCCGTTGGCGTCATGTATCTTTTATCAGGAGAATTTTCAATGTGATTGAGTGTTTCAGGCTAATAATTATTGCTTATAAAATAATTGTTACCCTTTGTGCTATGCATAAAAAAATCTTGTCTTAAACATTAGTTTACCAAAAAAATAATAACTGAAAATAAAATGTTAAGATTTCTCTGTTCTCCTCCTATATTGTTTTTAAATGAGGAAATATTCTTTCTCTTGTACAATGTATTAGTTGTGGGAGAAGTAATAAGCCAAATTGCCAAAAAATTCCCGTTGCTTTGCTGTCCTACAAATAGTTTACATAGTTGGCTGGCTTTATTATCTCGAACTCGATTGATATTGGGAAGAACGCAGAATGATTACACTATCGTGTATTAGCTACAGCCTAAACTTGTTATCTCGATATTGTAATATTCTCATTCTATAGAACATATTTGTACCTAATTAAAAATGTATTGATTAGATTAACCTGGATTAGATTGACCTTTAATCAAATTATATTTTCAATCCACAATATTTACGTAATATTTCACTGAAATAACTGAGCAGAAATTTAGCAATGCATAATTCATAATGCTCTTGAAAATTTTAATACCTTAAAGATTGTGGGTTTTATTTGGTTTATATTTTCGTAATATATTTTTTACGTTCATTTTTTACCTTACTAATACTAGTTTTAAAAAATTACATTACTGATAAACAGCCATTTAGGTATGATTTAATCATGTATATTGTTTGTTGGTTGCTAAAAATTAAAACAAGTTAACTTGTAAAGGCCCCTTATGTTTATGTTCGCTAAATGCCTATGAGTGAAATTCTCAACATTTAACAATAAGGTATTTAGTGAAAATAAATTATAAATGAAAACGTGGAAACCCATAGGAAATGTATTTACATGATAACAGAGATAAATTACATGGAACGGACCTTTGATTGAATTTTAAATTGCTTCATTCTTCTACATGAATTTATAGCTCAGATCTTTGTTTGAATCTTTAATTGCTCCAATTTTTTACAAGAATTTATAGGTCGGATCTTTGGTTGAATCTTAGATTTTCGAAATTTTTTTACAAGAATGCATAGGTTTGATTTTCGATTAAATCATAGATTGTGCAATTCTTTTACAAGCATGTAGATCTAATCTTCGATTGAATCTTAGTTTGTGCCATTCTTTACAAGAATTTATAGCTCAAATCTTTGATTCAATCATAAATTGCCCCATTCTTTTCCAAGAAATTATAGGTTGTATCTTAGATTGCACAATTCTTTTCCAAGAATGCATAGATTTGATCTTCGATTGAATCTTAGATCGTGCCATTCTTTTACAAGAATTTATCAGTCAGGTCTTTGATTGAATCTTAAATTGCGCCATCTTTTACCAAAATTTATGGTTCAGATCATCGATTTAATCTTCGCTTGAATCTTAGATTGTGTCATTATTTTACATGAATTTATATGTCAGATCTTCGATTAAATCTTAGATTGCGCCATTCTTTTACAAGAATTTATAGGTCTAATTTTCGAATATATCATAGATTGCGCCATTCTTTTAAAGGAATTTGAATTCATTAAAAAAATATTTTAACAGGTTTATCTAATCGGAAGTTTACTATTAGAAGTCATGTAGTTATTTTTCAATCTATTAAGTACTTATTACGAGTTCTTTTTTCGTATCTTCCGACTCTCAAATGTACCAGTGGGTCATCAATCAGTAAGATTCGACGGTACACAACTGACACTAATACAGAAGACACAAATCTAAAAACGACCCTGTGCATAAAGCCTTATTTTCTGAGATAGAGTTGACTGCATTTGAGATATCGCTTTGAAGTCGATGTCCTCGATTGGCTATAACAGCAATTAAATGTCTGTTGCAGTTTGGATTGTCTTATCTTTTCAAATTTTATTTTTCAGAGCTGATGGAAATGAAATCCAAGAAATGAGAGTGGTTACAGGTGGTAGTTGAGGAGTTACGTGTTTATCTAATTTAGAAACGCGTTTTAAAATATTTTTTCTAGAAATCAATTGCACCTTTCTCTTAACTAAAATATTTAAAAAAATATTGTTACCTACACTACGACCTCCTTTATTCATATTAATAAAATACATTTACTTTTTAAGAAACATTAATTTGGTGTACCGCGAAACAAATTCCAATCACCAGTGTGACGAGAAGCAAATTTTTTTGGCAGACACTGTTCTCGATCGATAAACTTTTATTGTATTAGATATTGATTCAAAATTTATACCTACACAATATATTACAAATTACAAAAAAAAAAATAATCTTAGTAATAAAAAATCATTTCACAACCGTTGAACTGTGTTTTTGTTACACATTGTACAAAGACTACACTTTTTATCACTAATAAAAAATGTCTCGCAATGTTGCATTTTTTCAGGCTTACGCGCATGCGCTACCTTTGTGCATGCGCGCCTTGCACATCAGTTTTCCCGCGAATGACGGTGTTTATTTGTCAGGTGTGATTAGAATAATTTTTTTAACAATAATTTCGAGTCTAATGACCAATTCACTATTATATTAGTATAATTCAATATATTTTCTATTATTTTGTTACTTTTTATCAGTTTTAATCCATCAATAATGTCATATTGTGAACAATATAGTTTCATTTAATAGTAAAAGTGAGGTTAAATCCTACTTATTATGTTTTACAAGACTTTTATCGCGTGAATTTAATAAAACTTGAATGAAAGTAATTTTGTTTAGTGACATAAATACCTTATACATGTGTATGTAAATATAAAGTTTAAAAAAATCAACGTTTATATTGTCAAATAAACACAGTTTTAGCATGATTATACTATTCAAAACAATAAAATAAACCACGGATAATGATAGTAAAATTTTCACATAATGAAAGTATTTTAAGTGGTCGATTTAGTGATTTGCGTTTCAAATGATTTAAAGATACAGTTGAATATGTCTACATATCTTAAGGCATTGTGAGTTTTACAGACAAGTCCTATTAAATAGTTTATACGTTTTAAAAGAGTATCATATTATTTCATAGATTAAAATATGAGGCATATAATAAAAAAACAACAAAAATGCATTTTGGACGTGTTTCAATATTCCAATATTTGCTCAATCGTAGCTTATGTTTTCAATACAGAACTGTGTTTACGAAATTCAAATGCGATAGATATCGACGATGTTAGGTTTAAGTGAGATAGAGCGCTGGGGTATTGGGCTTATGGAACATTTTTTTCCATTCAAATTTGTGAGGAAGGCACTTTTAGTTTTCATCTTTAATTTATTATTATATCCACTAACGATGAAATCAAATCGGACTAATTCAATAGTAAACAAATATGAACCTATTTTTTCACTTCATGTCTCATCTAATTATAATAAATCAATGTCGCCCGCCCGGTGACTACAACCAAAACCTCCTAGATCACAAGGCCGGGACACTGACTCAAATCAGCCTCCTAACATGTATGGGAACTTCAAAACGCATTTTTATTTATTTTTTTAAATTAACTACAACGTTTTAAGATGTTTCAATAAATAAGAATAATATTTAAAAAAATTAAAACGATTTTTTTTTTGTAAAACCCCTTACAAGTTAGAAGGCTGCTTTGAATGAGTGTCCCGGCCTTGTGATCTAGGAGGTTTTGCCACAACACGGCCTCTCACCACAATCTTGTTTACATAAATATTAAGATTTAATAGGGCATCTATTTGTTAAAAATATTTTATTTTGGTCAAACAACAAAAAATAAAAATTACTTGAAAAAAAAATTATAACTAGATTATCCGTATTTTTTCAGGCTGACAGAAAGGCAGGGAAGAAGAAGCCAGCAAAGAAAGTGGAAGAAGCGTCAGAAGGCAATCAGAAGAAATCATTTACAGCGGTCATCACATGCGGCCTGTGTGGATAAAGAAAGACATACATTAGGAAGATAGTACTCCAATAGAAATCTAATTCACATCCGTTTTTTTTAACATAACTGAAATTGGCAAAGTACATCTTACCTTGAAAATTAAACGATCGGTGAAAATGGAGGGTTTTACTACCCGCTGATATACATGGTGTCCGGAAACTCGTAGTACAAGCCGGAAACTGGAGAATGTATACCACACGGGGAACCCAAATAAACATAAAGTTTTTTGATTTGAGCATTTTTATAAAAAAAAAAAAAAACAAAAAAAAATGTATTTTTCGGCTATTTCAGGGTTCAAATTTTTTCGTCATTATTTGTTTTACTTTTAAATTTTTAAATAGTTTTAATTAGTTGGGTACTTTGATCTTCAGTAATAATTTATAAGAATTTGATCAAAAAAAAAATCAACTTCTGACTCGATTTACTCGAAAACGAAAGCTCAAATCAAAAAAAATTATACTACAAAATCGACTCCAAATGTGATGTAGATTCACCAGTTTCCCGCTTGTACTACGAGTTTCCGGACACCATGTATAATCAAACCTCAATTTGGCCTGTTCTTTTTCTTCAACTATAACCATATATTCTAGGCAACAGTTTTCAGTGCATTAAGCTATGGTTTCCTAAAAAAGCTGTTCTGTTATGTAGCGGCTGTAATGTAGCGGTAGATTCCGTTCCTAAAGCGTTGTCTATGCGAACCAAATGGCTTTAGTTTCCTAGGGAGCTTTGATTGTGAGTGGAATATCAAATAGCAGTAATTTGCACGACGATCGTCATGGCGGTGATAAACAGTTGTGGAATTTTTTTCCTCGCGTAGTAATGAAAATTTAACTTGATATCCTGGCAGCTAGATAACGGCACCGCTTTTCTTAGGAAACCATAGTTATAACTTTAGAGATTTAGCTGCCGGTTATTTGGCTGGCTCTTTCGGCAATATCAATGACTCTTCCTTCAACCAACTTCATAAACAAACGCGGCTTTTAACCTTTAAAGGTAGAAAGCTATCATTGCCGTTAAGTTTCCATTCTTTCAAAATTTTCCTGACCTGAACCAACATTCACCATTTAGGCTACTCCAGTGTAGTAAATTTTCCGCATCTGATCCAACATGCACCTTTTAGGCTACTCCAGTGTAGTAAATTTTCCGCATCTGAACCAACATGCACCTTTTAGGCTACTCCAGTGTAGTAAATGCAGCAGTTTCTTTGCAAAACAGAACATTGAAGAAAAGTGAAGAAGAAAAACATAACCTAACTTAACCTAACCTAACCTATCTTCAACTAGCCTAGCATTACAATAACCTAACATTACCTGTTGTTTTACTATCTACTGATGTGAACGTGATGAAAGTTCCAAGTGTTTATTAATCGCTAAATTTTGCACAAACTTTGTGATATTATGTTGACAAATGTATTTCTGCGGTATGGTTAACATGATACTTAATATTGCAAACTTAAGAAGAATGTAAGGTTCATTAGGATGACAGATTATTTTTAATATATGTGTTTATTTTACCTAAAATATTCAGGTACTGTGTATCTATTATTTAGGTTTATTGGGCGACTCGTATCTCGTAAAAATACATTAATATAATTATTTATTGTACTTATGAATAACTTAAAACATATCTAGGATTAAGAATAATTTATATTTTTTGTATAATACTAGGAACCTTATTGATTTTCAAGAAAATAAAATGTTTTTAAAAAATATAGTTTTTTAATTTTATTTATGTCTATTCTTGAATACACATTTTACAAATGATTACAGTGGTTTATATTGTAGTTCAGAGAAAAAAGTACAGAAAAAAGGTATAACAAATAAAGAACATAGGTTGATACCTATAGGTAAAACTATGTGTGGGTGATATTGTATGTTACGTGAACATCTCACTAGGAGAACCTGTGCTGAGGTGTTAACGTGTTTGTGATTAAGTGTGACAGGATGTGTTGTAGTAGAAAGTTTTTTTTTTTTTTTCACAGACATATATTGAAACATAAAAACACACATTTATATGTGAGTGTATGTATTTTTGGATAATTCTTGAAGAACGCTTATAATATTTAATTTTACTTATCATGTTTTGGTTATGTTTGGCTTGGAATTATAATCTTTTGAATAAAGTGAATATCTTGATTTTTTATCCAGGCTACGATATGTTTTTTGACAAAGTTTGTAGATGTATTTGTGGTCATTAATTGTTTCAAAGTAATGGGCATACTGTTAAAAAGTTTGGTTGCGTAGTATTGAAAGTGTCTTTGTCCGTGTGTGGTGTTTGTTATCATTATTATTTGTTATAGTTTTACAGGCCAGTTTCGGTTTTGTTACATAGAACACACTTTGTCTGTTTTGTAACATTGAAAATACTTTGTCTGTTTTGTAACATAGAACACACTTTGTCTGTTTTGTAACATAGAACACACTTTGTCTGTTTTGTAACATTGAAAACACTTTATCTGTTTTGTAACACAGAACACACTTTGGCTGTTTTGTAACATTGAAAACACTTTGTCTGTTTTGTAACATAGAAAAATCCCCAAAAATATTCTGAAAAGCTCCCTTAAGCTTCATTACTTCATCAATAAACCTAGTAGTCATTTCTCAGTATTTTAAAGCCATAAAGAAGTGTAATCAATTATCGGAGATTTTGTTATTATTGATCACTGATTGACGACTAACCATTTAACGGGTTATCATTGACAAATTGGTTTTCAGTCTGCAGATAAGACTCATTACACCCAACATTCAATACCGATTTTTTTAATAAATAAATTTTTGAAGACTATCTACCAAAACTTTCAAATTCTCTAGAAAGATTTTTGAGATATACATATCTTGATCAACAAGTGATTTGGGATTTGAGGAAGTTGCTTTTCTTTATTATTTTCTATTTGGAAGGCGGATATGGGTTCCGCCACCCAATACCTCTGCGATAGGTCAGCACAAGTTGTTCGCTACAATTGGTGACTTAGAAGGGGTGACCGGGTTCATAGGTGAGTATTATTTAGGTCTTAGCGGCGGATGCGTCTGCCCACCTACTGTGCGAGAGAGATCTTTTTATCTCTTCAGCAGGACTCCCTCGACTCATCGTTGTCTCGACCCATCGCAGTGGGAAGGATGAATTCAAACATCCGTCACTCCTGGGCTCACCAGATTCCTACCCACCCCTCATACATTTTTCCTTCCGAGATCTTCATCAGCTTACAAAAACCTCTACACAGCATTCCTAAATGTGACATAGACCGGAGGGAAATTATTTTCCTCAGGCTCATAGTAAGCACATATTTGGAGCTAATGTAAAAAAAATATATTTCAATGAAAAGAACAGTTTATTTTATTTTTCACGGCATTAAAAATTTTAATGTCGTGAAAAATAAAATTCAGTATGTTTATTCCAGACTAATGCCGATTGAAACAGATTAACCGGTTTTAATTATCAAGTAACCATTTGGCAGGAAACTATTCTTATAGATATAAACCTAGTTATTGCCAATGCATTTCTGTTTAGAACATGGATGTAAAAGTTCTAGATTATTCATGCAAATATTTTTTTTGTGCTTTACAGGATGCAAAAATACAAATCTAAACTGATTTTTGTCAAAAAGTATTATCTTTAAGTTATTTGTTTCCACCAATTTCGATTTTTTTACCATTGTTTTAAACTAAATTATTTTATAATTAAACAAAAAAGTATAACATTTAACACTTTCAAAATCCTTACCATATAAAATTCAACTAAAATTTGGGAGGTGGGTATGGGTACCGTCATCCCGGGAACCATTTATTTGATAGCCAACACCCCTGCTACAGGTCATCCAAGCGAGGCTACGTTTAGTAATCTTAGCAAGGATACCCAGGTACATGGGGTTAGGTTTTTTTAGTACTTGGCGGCGGATATGTCTGCCCACCTACTGCGTGGTGGATAGGATTGGAAGAGACTGGTCGAGGAGACCTTTTGATCTCTCCAGCTGGATTCTATCGAGCCATCGTTAATACCACAATGGGAGGGGTAGATTCGTAAGTCCGCAACTTTGGACACATTGACACACAGATTTCTAGCCACACTCATACCTTTTTCCTTTCCAGAATTTTAACCCTTTCCCTAGTAAAAACCCTCCACACAGGCCTTCCAATCCCATGACATAGTCCCTTATGGGTTTTTTTTTTTCTCAGGACATCCTGTGTAGAGTTAATGTAAAAAAAAACCTTCCTCAATCCAAGGCCACACCTGATGTTCCTTCAGTCTGAGGAACAGTTAAGGGTGAACTTGAAGTACATTAAATCTTTATAACGTGGCGTTTTATTGATATGACATTTCAAATTGATTAGCTCTAAAAAATAGGTAGTTAAAATAAGTAAGGAAAGTGTACTACAAAACATAAAAAATACATATGTGGGTAAAGAATTAAAAAGTATATATATCTACCGATAATGTTTTTAAAAAAAATAATACGTTACATTACGTAGGCATTCTGGAATAAGTTGACACTTCAGTGTTTATTTTGGATCGATTCTGAACTACCGTTTAAAGTCTATGAAAAGTTCGGTAAAGTATCGCAATTCGGGTGGAAATAATTTCCTTTAAGCACCCACCCGTTGTCATGGTGCTCCTTCAAACTTGCCTCGAATACACTGAAGAGATAAGCCGATAGAACTGTGTTGTGGGCGTTTCTGTTTTTGTCCGAAGAAAGCTTGATTTTCCCTTATTTCTGAAATTGATCAAATTCATTTTTGGGCATGGGTACCGTCGCCCAGGCAACCATTAATTGGATAACCAAAACCTCGAATGAGGTTTTTCCAGGTCTTTACGTGCTCGCCGTGAGAGACCAGTTGAAGGAGACCCTTTACACTCTCCAGCAGAGATTACAACTCAACCATGCCTTTCGCCGAGTAAGAGGGATTGATTCACATCACTCGTGGATTTTCGGAAACCCAAATTCCTGCCTACACTTCATACCCGTTTTCTTCCCAGAACATTATCTCCTTAAATTAGAGGCTCTGATAGAAATTATTTTCCTCCTGGCCTCCTATGACGAGTTAATGTTGAAATATTTATAGTTGATACCGAATTTCCATCTAAAAAATAAATTGTTCAAAATAATTAGTCATTGGCCTGCCTTGTGTAAAGGTATCGAATATATATATGTATTTTTTTTTTCATAATTGTATAGACTACACTTCTAGTGACCTTCTATTTAGTGTTAGAATATCTTTGTGAATCACCCTCTGAAGATACGATTGGTTGGACATTATTATTGAGGGAGAAGTTTCCTCAAAGTTTCGAAGGAAAAGTGGTTATGGTAATTTAATGTAATGTTTTATTATAGCCAATGATTTAACCCCTGGCTTTACTGATGGATAGCACTTTTTCTTAATAGAAGATGGATTGGAAATAATATAAAGTAAATTTTTATGTAAACTAGAATTTAAGAGCTCTGCCCGGAGTCTGAAACTATTGTATCCCAAAATTGAGTACATAACGAGGCTAAAGGTATTGAAATGAAAAATGAAATGGAAAGAGGAATATTGGGAAGTGTGTATTTATGACTATTAAGATAAGGTCACCTAAAATGGCTAAAGCCATTTCAAGCAGTTTTAATTTTGAATGGTGGTGTTTCACCAGGACTATACTAATATATTGGTTAAATTTTCCCTACTCATCTTAATACCCACAAATTATTATTATTTTTTGAAAATGTATTTATTAACCAAGATATAATGCACAAATACATTTTTTGGTATAAATTAACCACTTTAATAGGCTGAAACTGTTCTGAGGTGGCAGAAATTTTATCTTATTTTAAAATAATGGGAAATGAGAAGAAACAAATAAATACGAATTTTTTATTTATTTTTTTTTATTTTATTTTTTTTATTTTTTATTTATTGCACAACAGATAGAGATTATCCAATTACTGTACAATTCACAATTTGACAATCTTAACACCTATGAAGATAATTATTATACAAAAAAACTTTGGGCTATTTAAAGAAGAATTATATATATCTAGTGCTTCTGAGATTTCATTCAATAGCACCATTCCTCTTGTCATTCTATGTTGTGCTAGAATATCTGTTCTGCCGTATGGTATTTTGAATAAGTCGGGTCGACGACTACGGCTGAAGTTTTCGGGCACGTATAAACCATAGCATTCCAAGAGGAACGGGCTATCAATATAGTTATGGATTATGTTAAAACTAAGTATTGCAAGATTTGCATGACGTCTAGTTTCCAAGCTAAATCTATTTGTTGCCTCAAGTAAGTCCACATGGTGCATGAACCTTGGATAAGTTCCACGCATCCGCATATAGACATACCTGAGGAATTTTTTCTGGATTTGTTCCAGCATATTAATATACTTAGTTTGGTGCGGAGTCCACACACCACTAGCATACTCCAGCTTACTTCGTATGACGCCATCAAACATGGCTATCATTGCATCTGGGTCGTGAAATTGTTTACATTTCAATAAAAGGACATGAATAAAAACAAATAGTAGAAAAAATAAGATGAAAGAAAGGAAAAGAGAAGTAAGAAATATAAGAGAAATGAAGGAGGTAAATAAACATTAATGAGAAGAAAAAAAGCCAAATATTAATAAATAATTAAATACATATAATTATTGAAATGAAACTTGGTTTCAATTTGACCTTTTGTTCGCTTACCATCAAAAATCGTTTCACTGAATATAACTAGTCATTCTGGGGAAACTTCTTTTGGTAGATTATTCCTATTCTATTTTTATAAATAATAAAGCATTATCTGGTAAGACGGTATAATTTACAAAAACGACGGTTTTAACTATAACCTTCCGGAAGACATTCTCTAAATGATAGTTAAAACCCCATCAAACTCCGTTGTATAGTTTGGAAGAACCGGGACTCGTTTCTGAGTTTTAGTGCAATTACATTTGATTAGAACCGTGGGCAAAACCCGCTAAAAAAATAAAAACGATCTTAAATAATTTGTTCAATAATTATAATTCTAATCTAATCTTAAAAATTATCTGACCGCCTTTCAAAATGTTAAGATTTAGTTTTCCCATGGATCTGAAAAGATGAATCTTCACTTTTTAATTTTTATACCGAGTCTCTATTGTAGACAATAACTGAGATTAAAATAAAAACCAGCTTTACATTATTACTAACATGTGACAAATTATAGGTTTTTCACATATTATCTACGGTTCTGCACTAAATCTTTAATTTCCTCCCTATCAAAAATCGGTATCGTCGGTGACGTCGGTGACATCGGTGACGTCGGTGACGTCGGTAACGTCGATGACATCGGTGACGTCGGTGACATCGGTGACATCGGTGACGTCGGTGACATCGGTGACGTCGGTGACATCGGTGATATCGGTGACGTCGGTGACATCGGTGACGTCGGTGACGTCGGTGACGTCGGTGACATCGGTGACGTCGGTGACATCGGTGACGTTGGTGACATCGGTGACGTTGGTGACATCGGTGACGTTGGTGACATCGGTGACGTCGGTGAAATCGGTGACGTCGGTGTCGTCGGTGACATCGGAGACGTCGGTGACATCGGTGACGACGCTGACATCGGTGACGTCGGTGACATCGGTGACGTCGGTAACATCGGTGACGTCGGTGACATCGGTGACGTCGGTGACGCCGTTTGTTTAGGCTCGATTCTCAATGTTCTTTTCAATTGTGTTTCAATGCTCAGCGAGTGCCGAGTACAAAGCATCGATTCTATCTTGACTAACTGCATTTCTTAAGAAAGATTTAATTCTTTTTGCAGTTGAAAAATACCTTTCGCTCTCTACCAACGTCACAGGGATCGTACACATATTTTTTTAAACAATTTAACACACTCGAAAAAAACATTTAATTACATAGTTTTAAAATACACATTCACCCATCGGCATTTGTAAACAGTTCATTCCTAAACATTTTCAAAAAGGGCAGAAAATCGAGTCCAGGAAATTTTGTTCTATATTCAGGAAAATTATCACAAAAGAGTAACCTAGCTGCTGATAGGTGGTCTGTGAACTGAAATCCTGATTTTTTGTCTTTTGTTGTGTGCGCGTGTATGTGCGCATGTATGAGAAAAAGTCCCACTAAAGTTGATAAGATGCATTGTCATAGAAAACGAGTCTATCTGCCGAGTTGCTGCTTGATCAGATGTCGGGGAGTGGGTTAATTTCCGCTCCTAAAATCCCACTTCGTTCATTCGTTTATTTATTCATTTATTCAATCGTTTATTTATTCATTCATTCAGCCATTTATTTATTCACTCATTCAGACATTTATTTATTTCATTCATTCAGACATTTATTTATTTATCCATTCAGTTATTTATTTATTCCTTCATTCAGACATATATTTATTCATTTATTCAGCCATTTATTTATTCATTCAATAATTCATTTATTTATTCAGTTATTTATTATTTCATTCATTCAGTCATTTGTTTATTCATTCATTCAGTCATTTATCTATTCATTCAAGAAAAGAAAATTGGTATTCAAAAACACGTATTTAAAAGTGAACATTTTCACCATAAGTTTTTAGCTTATTTTAGATGAATTTAAAACTCAGCGCAACGAAAATTATTCACCCCTCCAGATAATGTTCCCTTTTGCAAAGTGTTAAAATGTGCTTTTCGTTTAGCATTAGCATTCTATTCTGTCCTGACGTGAAGGTTAACTTCGCTTGCGGTTCACGTATGAGTAGGCAGTGAAGAGGTGATTGCCTGTGACTTAATGTGAAAGAAAACCGATTGATTTTAATTATAATTATCGCTAGAGGCAGAGTGTGTTATTATTCATAGGTCCTTGTTTACTTGGCTTGTCACATCGTATAGGGAACGAGGCCCGGGGGAGGTCTCGAACAAACTGATTAACTGGGAACAGTGTGAATGGCTGAGTGTTGCAAATATACAGACCGGGCAAGAGTTGATTGACGTGGCGCCTCTCTGGTACTAATCTGGCCTAATGGACTTTAACGAAAGGGAAATATTTGATCGTAATAAATATCTTATAATTTAGTAAAAAATCTTATAATTTAGACATGTAGTAAAAATGTCTAATAATTTAGATTAGTTAATAATATAAAATGTCTTATAATTTAGATTAGTTAATCATATAACATGTCTTATAATTTAGATTAGTTAATAATATAAAATAGCTGTTTGTTCCTAAAACCGAACAAATTAGCGCGAGATGTTAAAATATTATATTACAGGTAATAACTTTATTACTTGTCTCATTTCTTGGAAAAATTTGTTATATTTATGAAAATGAATGAGTTAATTGAACCTCACCTATAATCCCTCTCAGACAGACCCACAGCAGAAATATCTCTTCTGCTGAATC
This sequence comes from Hesperophylax magnus, assembly GCA_026573805.1. Taxonomy (NCBI): domain Eukaryota; kingdom Metazoa; phylum Arthropoda; class Insecta; order Trichoptera; family Limnephilidae; genus Hesperophylax; species Hesperophylax magnus. The sequence goes on from JAIUSX010000016.1 coordinate 3,515,093, forward strand.
CATCAAGTCATTGCAAAATCCATGCAGCCTATAAATATAACTTTTTCTATTTAAACAAACATTATTCGAAGCGATAATTTGTTTATGGTCGAGGAAAGGTATCCGGTAATTAATATAAAGCAATGAGACGTAATAAATCTACGGCGTCTGTCTGCCATTAGCGATTTTAAAGAGACCTATAAAGTCACCCGTTGTCTATTTTCAAGAAAATAATATACATGAGTTAGGAGGAGCACTTCAATTAAAAACATATGTATAACGAAGCACCTCATTTCCACGATCTTAAAAACACTCGGGCTAAGTGCTATATTTGTCACCATATGAGACGTCCTCATGAAGCTCGTTACGTCTCCTTTTCTTTTATGTTCAAACATGTAATACAAACACATTTAGAAAGAGAGACAAAAAAGGTTTCTTTTTAAATTTAAAAGTTCACCATAAATGCTTCAGTTTAGTTATAAATAATTCTACTATAAAGGTTTGCCAATCTATAAAAATAAAAATGTAAATATTCGTTTGTTCAAATCTTAAATCTCCGAAAGATCTTCACCGCTTGCTTTGAAATTTTGACACAACGTTGCATTCTAATACGAGTGTGTTTTATATGTAATAATAATAACTTTGTGGCATCATTCTAATGCAAATAAAATAAATAACTTTGTGGCATCATTCTAATGCAAATAAAATAAATGACTTTGTGGCATCATTCTAATGCAAATAAAATAAATAACTTTGTAGCATCATTCCAATGCCAATAAAATAATATAATTTGTGGCATCATTCTAATGCCAATAAAATAATATCTTTGGAGTAATAAAATAATAATATAAAAACTTTGACAGTACAATATTAGGATTAATTTTTAGGTTTTAATTTTAGGTTTTAGGTTTAAAAGTTGAATTGTTTGCATGAAAAAATAATATTTTTCGAAGTAAAAAAAAAAAATATGCAAAAAACGATGGAAATTCAAAAAAACTTTTTTTTTTTTACTTTAATCATCATGCAGAATCACCTCCCGAAGTTGTACACTTTACCCATGTATTTAATGAAAAAAAAATGACATTTGAAGTGACAGTGAAGAGTGTTTATTTTAGTTTCGTATAAAGTGGAAACAAAGATTCTAAGAAAAAGTCAGTAAGCGATTTGTGTTTTTTCATTCATTTTTAAGTAAAAAAATAATAACATTTTTAATAGCATATATGTCAGTTCATCACATTAAAATCTGAAAAACTATTTCATCTGCTTTCAGAAATAGTATTTTATTTTGGGATACATCAAATAGCGAATCTATTTGAAATTGAATGTGAAGCAGGAATATATGATGACACGTTTTATCTAGACCCGATGGGTTACATAGAATAATGAATAACACAAGAAACTTTGTGGGCGTGTTTTGTGATCCAATTACTGCCTAATCGTGGAATGTATTCCAATACAAAACTGTGTTTACGAAATTCAAACGGGATTGAAATCTACGATGTCGCTGTATGGAAGGTCTTTTTAGGAAAGGAAGGGGAGGAAGTTATGGGAAGGAAAAAGGTATGAGAGTTGATAGGAATCTGGGGGTCAGTGTGTCCACGAGTGACGGATGCATGAATCCATCCCTTCAAGGTGATATTCTGAGAGTCCTGCTGGAGAGGTCATTAGGTTTCCCTCAACCATTCCCTCCCAATCAGACCAGCTACGCATATGTCGCCAAGGCCTGGACAAATCACACCTCATGAACACGGGCACCCCTACTAATTCACCTACTAACTAACCACTTGGAGTGACCTATGGCAGAGGTATTGGTTAGCCAGTAAATGGTTCCAGGGGTGGCTCGTACGCTCCTCCCAAATTTATAAAATTATCAACATTTGTTTCCGTTCAAATTTGCATGGAAGGCATTTCTAGTCTTACTCTATATTCTATGTTTGCATACTTATACCGCATTTTTTCATGGTAATTTGTTGAACAATATTATAATACGGAGAAAAAATATAGTTTTTTCACCTTTAAAATTTCATCAAGTATCAAACAGTGAAAAAATCTGAAATATCCATACAAACACCTTGTACTTTTCTATTTTGTTCTCATTCATTTTTTTGTATTTTCATTATTTCTTATGTTTTTTTTTATCTATCTAATTATTTATCGTTTCTAAATATCTCTTATTTATATCTTTGATTCTATGTAAATTCGCATTATCTAAAATTAGATCAAACTCCCGCCACCTCGGAACAGGCTCAGCCTAGTGAGGTGGATTTCACAAAAAAAAATGTATGTTTATTTATTGGTTAATAAATAATAAAAAAACACCTAAAATATACCTAAGCCGTAGATCGACCCTTTAGTTTTTAAAACTGTTCCGACCGCCGGTATTAAACTTTTCTTTTTCCTATCAATGAACCGCTTTAACAGATTCCCCTAAAGCCGCTGGATAAAGTCGCTCAGTTGAGCAACCAGAGAGTTCCTTTGATTTTACTCAGCAAGACGGGTTAGCTCCTCTGAGAGATGCCATAAAATAAAGCGGCAGGTTAACATCATCTTCAAAATACTGAAGAGTAAAATTGACAACATACGGACTTATGTATTATAAAATACAATACCTACGTAGTGTGAATGTAAGAGAAGAAATGTTTGAATACAAAAATATGCCTATACTTATCGAATATACCAAATTTGGTATGTTTGTATAACACAAAACTGGATGAATTGAGAATTTTTGGACGCCCCAGGAATTCATGGCACGAACAAGTCTTTTGATTATTGTGATACTAATTATATTAGTTTGAGTTGCTATTCACAGATGGTACTTGTACCTACATTCACATAAATAAAAATACGCGTACTACAAATAACATCATGCATAGCCAAATGAACGGAATGCATTAGAAAGAGATAGCCATTCAAAGAATATGTGTAAGGATGAAACGGCTATATTATTATGAACGCACCACTGTTTTTTTGCTTCCTCGCAACACCAGTTGCGAGCTTAAAGCGGCCCACTGACATATCCGCGGCAAGCACAATCACAGCGAGCGACGAACATTTTTGTCATGCTCAGACTGCTTGCCGCGCACATGCTGGCCCGCATTCATTACCAACAAACGAGCAAACAGAGTAGTAGAATACGACGTACTGTCGCTAGGTTGTCCTTCATACTCTCTCTTACTTTATTTTATTCGAAAAGCATTGTGAACAATTGTATTTATTGAAATAATAATTGATTTTTGATTTCATCACCTCCTGATTAAAGGCGCTGGCCTACTGGTTATCCAAGCACAACTGTAACTATCACAAATAAAAATCAACAGTGTACTGTTTGATTGAAGTGTGATTAGACACCGTGAGTCATAATAATACATAAAACCGGTGTAAGATTTATCAACGTTTTAGTTAGTGTAATGAGCATAACTCGGAGACTACGGAATAATTAAGAACGTATGTATTTGATGAATGTACAACGCGAACGTATAAAAGCCCGATACGCGTGTTCATTGTCCTCTTCCGATTTTGATCGTCTTACCACTTGTACTCTATAATAATATACTTGTCGTCTAGGAGTTATTAATTAATGTACGTTTCATTTAACAAACAAGACACATGATAGTTAGTTAAAATGTAACAAATAAGACACATGATAGTAAGTTAACATGTAACAAACAAGACACATGATAGTTGGTTAACATGTAACAAACAAGACACATGATAGTTAGTTAACATATAACAGACAAGACACATGATAGTTAGTTAACATGTAACAAACAAGACACATGATAGTTAGTTAACATTTATCAAACGAGAAGTTTTGAAAAAATGAGGGAAATAGCATAATGGTTAGTAAACATTCTCATTTTAAATCATCGATATTCCCAGATGCTCAAAGAAGTACCACAGTCAATCGAAATAAAAACACACTTTGTTGTGAAGGAAGTTACCTACTAGTATTTTACGAGTAGTTGGACAGGTACTTGAAGATGATGAAGCTGTTCAGGTGAAATTACTTTTTAGAAAGCAATTTAGCTTCAAAAGCCTTGTACAAAGTGTCCCTCTACAAAAACGACCGTGAAAAAAGATTATTTATTATTATTGTTATCGAATTCGCTCTGGCCGCCCACCCGTGTCCGTAGGAGTATATTAGAAAAATGATGCAGAATTTAGAAATATTAAATAATTTTTCAATTCATCGAAATAGTAAAAAAAAAAATTATTCACATCAATATAAGATTAAATTATTATGAAGGTTATAACCGTCAATACAATATATAATTAAAGTTAAGTAAAAATTTAATATTCATTTAGAAATAATTATAAGCAATAATTAGTTACCTGAAATATCAATATAAATTGAAAATAATAAGGTTGAAAGAAATAAGGTAGAAACCACAACCCCCCATCTACCAATCAATTTGGTAACGTTTTTATTTATTACCTACGCTACCGAGACTGCCACGATGAATAGCGATGATTTCAATATTACCTACTTCAGCTAATCTTTGTATATTTTTTAAGACGATTTTTCTATGAAAAGCTTTGAATTTCATATTCTTTATCTGCGTTTAATAAGACCACTAGTATGAGGCCTAGTAACAATGTAACATTCAACCAGGGTCGAATTAATCCAAGAGAAGAGCAGAAACATAGGGCCCATTGAATCTATGGCAGAGGTTTCCAACCTCATCTGGCTCATCAACCACTTTTCAATAATATTCCCTCTCCATTAAAAAAGTATGACACCATAAATATTTTAAAAGTGAAAATTACATATTTTGAACGGTACACATGCAATATTCTATAGTGTAGGTACCTATGACTCATTTGAGTTCATTAAGAAAATGTAATTTTTTAAATGCCTCTGACCGTCATCTTTCACCATCACCGCCCCCCTAAATCACTCCACCAATGCTCTCAGGGGAGTGATATCGCCCCCGTTAGGAATCACTGAATAAGGTCTTAAAATGTCACTGTAATTGTCTGATACTCCTTCCTTTTTTCCCTTGAGTCAAGAGTAGTCGAGTTTTTCGATAAAGCTCATATCTCCTTAGGTATGTCTCTTTCTCATAAATATGAATAATACGTGTTTTTAAAGGTGAATTTATCACAGGAAAGTCCGGGACTGAATCCGCACCATCTTATTCTAATATATTCGAGGAAAGGAGAGCAAACCATGAGACCCATAGAGCGCCTATATTGGAAATGGTATTGGAGTGGGTGAAAAGAGGTTCTGTTTGCTCTGCGGTGTTAATCAGTTAGACCAACAAACAATAGAGCGATGCTGGAACACTAATTGGGAAAATAATAAGAAAATCTCGGCTGAAACATTATTTGCTGAGTGTTAGAAATCACTCCAGACTTTGTATTATTCTAAAGAATTTTTTAAAACTCTACAGTAAAATTTGATTCGTTTTGTTTTTATTCGATAAACCACATGATCCAAGGTCGACAAACCAATATATTATTAAAGATAGGAAACTAAAAATAGAGAGAGAAAGCAATGTGTGTTTTTCAATAAATATTATAAGATATTATTTATTTGCGCGATTTTAGATTGGTACTGTTGTTATCCTAATATGTATCAACATACTCGTATTATAAAACTGATATTTATTTTCTGTATGTCCTTCATAAATATTACAAATCTCGGCAAATGTGTATATTATAAACACAACGATATAAATACAGTCAATCTAATGCAGTGATTTCCAACTTGAGCAATGTAACCTTGTTTAAAGTCGCTTGTCGGGCAGCAATGGTTAAAAAGGTTTTGGGATCGATTTAATTAAGATTGTGGGTGATGGGCATTCAAGCTCGCTTTGTTACTCGGCCGAGTAGAGATCGAGTGAAGCGCCAGTCGAGTATGCAGGTGAAGGGGGTAAATACTCGTCATTGGGATAGCCTCTATTCACTGTCTCGTCTGAATTACTCGCCAGCTACTAGGCCGAGTACTGACTATACTGATCACACCAGCCGAGCACTCGATCGAATGCACTGTCCCGGTCAAGCATTTGGCAGGTGTAATTCAGGCATTACTTTAGTTTAAACACCATGAATAAGAAGTTAGTGTGCAAAATATCATCACTTTCTAAATTGAAAATATAATAATACATATAAATAGATACAACATAATGGTAAAATGTGTAAAAATGCTGAATAATAAAGTGTTACAACAACGTGTTACAGTTTTTTCATGGTTTTTAAAGGTTCTCAGCAAAAATCCTTATGTTTTCATACTAATCTTTGTAATGTGATTTACGTGGTGTACAAGTTCTAGTTTTTCATCAACTATAACTCGGTGGTCTCTAATTTTAGTTGATATCTGCTCGTATATGGTTTGCCGCATAATCGAATAGCATTGGAGATTTGTTTCTACGTAAAGTTATTGATTTACATTTGTTAATATTTAGAAATTGATTTTTAGTTACACACCAAATATGCAATTGATTCAAGCCCTTGACAGTCATAAATATGGGTAATTTCTTTGTATTTTTTATGTCATCAGCAATGAGCATAATTTAAACGTTGAAGCAGGATGTTATGTCATTAATAAAGTGTAGGAATAGCACAGGACTATAATGGCTACCTTGTGATAGGCCGCTAGGTAAGTAAAATTTTTCAGATTTTGTCGTTTTCACTTTTATAAAGAGTTTTCTTTCACTCAGATAGTAAGCAAACCAAATAGGCAATTTTCCTTGTATTTCAAATATTTTAGTTTGTGAAAAATTAATTATGTAATATTTAATCAAATGCCTTGTTGAAATCTGTATATATTGTCGATTTTTTTATTGATTATTTATTGGTAACGTAATTTTGATATGTACATTTACAAATCTATGGTGTTTTTTCATCTATAATACTAACTATATAAGGGTATATTTGGTAGAGAACAAGCGATTGCAACAATGCACCCCGAACGATAGCTTGAAGTATCGGTGTCTACACCTTTTTAAAAAATATAAGTAATGTAATTTTCTCTCCATTTTGAGGGGAAATGTCCAGTTAACAGAAGTATATATTTTTAATAACAGTTTTGCAAAATTCATTTTGTTTTATATATGGCAACGTTGTGATAACTTTTTGCAGAAAAAATAGCGGAACCGTTGTTTTATTTGAATACTTTTTAAAACAATAACATAATGAATGATACATTTAAAAAATATATATAAAATGCGCCATTGATACAAACGCCATATATAATAAGGCACAGAAGGCCAGTGGTACCTACTCTACAAAGTACACACACTTGCAAAAAGAACAATCAAACCGCGAGTTTTGACTTTTGTGCCCTCGCGAATATGTGGTAGCTAAACCAACTAGGCCTGTGTTTGCCCGAAGCCCGACCTATATGAATGAAGCAAGTGAAAAATATTTTTATCATGAATGTTCTGCTAAATATTTAATTATTTTGAGCCTAACAAACCGAATGTTGCAATTTTTTCTTTTATGAAATGCCCCTAATTCAATGTTTTTCTTTTCAATGTTAAAATGTTCGGTAAAAATGGGTGGGCTCTGTTTGCTAGGGTAAATTCCGGTATGGTAGGCTGATTTAGTTTGCATCAGTGATTGTTTTGCTTACATTATTTCAATAATACATTCATCTACTAGCTAAGTTTGGATTCTTTCATATAGTACGAAATCATAACATGAAACTTCCTGAGTTGTTCTTTGTTTATTCGTCGAAATGTGACTAATTAATTGATTACCCCGGTTAAAAGACTATATAGGTTAGGAAATGAATCTTACAAAAAGGTTATTATAACATTGCACCTTACTTGTTCTTTTTAAACTTTTTACTACCTAATTTTAGAAATCTTGTATGTCTCTTTGTGCATAAATTCAATCTACAATATTCTATAGTTCTTTATGTTTCCTTATATTTTATGTAAATTTCGAGAATAATTTTTTAATTTCTTGTATTTCATATTTATTCCTAGTATTTGAATATTGGTTTCCTTTTGAAAATCTTTTATTGAACTGTACCCACACAAAATAAATTTATAAAATGTCTTAATTTGTATATAAAGCTACGTGACCCTATCACCGGGTATAAAGTATGCTAACTCATTTTTTGTATTGCTAAAAACCTTCGAAAAAATGAATACATATTGTAAACGAAACTTAAGAACGTTTTTAATGATTCTATATCACATTTCGAAGGTGTCTTAATCTGTAACTGTGTTGAATTACCATTAAACCATAAAATACATCTAAGCCAAGGAAATTTTAAACTTAAGAGAAGGATCTCTTAAGTTAAAACTCTATCATGCATCACGAGACAGTCTCCTGACCCCGAGTGAGTTAAAACTCGGTCATGCATCACGAGACAGTCCCCTGACCCCGAGTGAATTAAAACTCTGTCATGCATCACCGGACAGTCCCCTGACCCCGAGTGAGTTAAAACTCTGTCATGCATCACCAGACAGTCCCCTGACCCCGAGTGAGTTAAAACTCTGTCATACATCACGAGACAGTCTCCTGACCCCGAGTGAGTTAAAACTCGGTCATGCATCACGAGACAGTCCCCTGACCCCGAGTGAATTAAAACTCTGTCATGCATCACCAGACAGTCCCCTGACCCCGAGTGAGTTAAAACTCTGTCATGCATCACCAGACAGTCCCCTGACCCCGAGTGAGTTAAAACTCTGTCATGCATCACCAGACAGTCCCCTGACCCCGAGTGAGTTAAAACTCTGTCATGCATCACGAGACAATCCCCTGACCCTGAGTGAATTTTACAGCTCTATTCGGCTTAGAACATCCTATTTTCTACGAAGGTCTTGGCAACTTTACTAAATTAAGCACCCAATCGACAGGATATTCCTATTACTATGTATATTTCACGAATTCCTTATACTACCAACTATCTTTGCTATCTGGAGCCCAGAGGCAAGGTTGTCATCTTCCGCTTGATAACGCAAAGAAGGGCCAGGTAATCAAACTTGTGAAATGATCATTCTTTCTGCATGTACCCTATGATACACTTTATCGTACAGTTCAATAAAACCACTCTCTTTAACCAGTACAAAACTAGAAGGATCGCTAACGCTTTTTAAACGTAAAAACGAACTAATGCAAACAGCCTCAGTATGACTTGACGGAAGGACAATCGATATTAGTCATATAGCCAAATATCTTGGATACATTATTACACATGACCTGAAAGACATCGATGATATGGAAAGATAGAGAAAAGCGGTATATGTTAGAGCGGGTATGTTGTCAATGCGTTTGCAGAACAAATGTCAAAAGAATACTATTCAACGCTTTCTACAAATCGCTGTATACATCAGAATCGTAGATAGATTACAATGCATACCAATGGCCTTAGCTAAAAATCGCTTACAATAATGCTTATCGCCAACTATTCTGCCTATCAAAATACTGCAGAGCCACGGACGAGACTTTTTCAGAGTACACCTCTTGCAGAGCCACGGACGAGTGCACACTTTCAGAACACATCTCAGCCAGCGCATGTGAAGTTTATGGCGCAGACTACGCCAATTAAAGAATATTATCATCAATGCCATTTTTGCCTGGATGTAGTCCTCCCTGATGGTCTTCTGGAGAAGGGAAACTGTCAAACATCCTCCATAAACCTCCTGCATATTTTTTTGTATTTAACATTTGTCAATACTTTTCTGTTTTTATTCTATGTACTGCCATGTATTTTAATTTTGTCTAATTTATTTTATTGTTATTTCGAAATATGGAATGCATTACATTGTACAACCCCTGCATATATTGTGGAATAAACTGTTTTTATCTATATAAAAAAAATTTTAATATTAAATGAAAAAATACACTTTGTAAAATACCACTTTTATTTTGATTTAATATTAATAGCCAACCAGTTTTCGCTTAGCTCAAGCTTCGTCAGGGCTTATTATATCAACTTATATTTATTATATCAGTATTTTTTATTTTATTTATTTTTTTATTTTAGTATAAATCATATGGGTTACATTAATACATACATATTTTGCAAAATATAATATTAAGGTTCATAATTGGTCATGTATACCTTATCAGAAAAGAGGAGCTCTTGTGCCTGATAAGGGAGCCACGATTCTTACTTAGATTCAATGTTATAATATTATGTTATGTGTAAAATATATAATAATAATAATATTTTACATTTTTATATTTTTTTATTTTTTTTTTAATATAAGTTTTTTTGGAAAAAAAGTTTGATTTTATTTATTTGTTCTTGTTGGTTCGTAATACAGCGCAATTCGGAAGGGAGATTATTGTAGTTTTTTATGGCTTGGTAAATATAATGGTTTTGCATTTGAGTTGTTTTAAAGATTGGCGTAATAAATTGATTTCCATTTCTCATGAGTTTGTAAAATTCTTGATATTCTGTGTTATTTTTTTCTTTACACATTTTTATAATGGAAGTTTGCTTAAATATATCATCAATATTTGGTACTGGAAACAATTTAAAAAGCAATTTTGCTGGGAAAGTAGAGTTTTTTTTAAGTATTACTTTTATAATAATTTTTTGCGAGACTTTTACTGAGTTTAGGTTGTTTTTATAAGATCCTCCCCAACCTATGATTCCGTAAGTAAGCAGGGAGTGGACAAGAGCATAATATACATTTTTTAGTATTTTCACATTTAAAATATTTCTTAACCTAACAAATATATATATACATTTCATAATTCTCTTTACTAACTCCCTAATATGGCTTTTCCATTTCAGATTTTCATCGATGATCACACCAAGATATTTAATTTCAGAAGAAGAGTTGATTACAGTACAAATAGGATTAAGTAGTTTACAGTTGACATTGTCACAATTTTCATCATGGATTATGATATTTACTTTGTGTTTAGGTATTTTTTGTAGTGAAAATAATACATATGTTGTTTTTTTAGCATTAAGTGTGAGTAGGTTATTATCAAACCATGATTTTAAGATATTAATACATTCATTTTTGTTAACTAGTTCCCATGTTTGACCATTTATTAATAAACCAGTATCATCAGCATAAGAGATTAATTCACCTTTGATTTTCTGTTGGAAAATGTCATTTACATACATTAAAAATAGTAATGGTCCGAGGACCGTGCCTTGAGGAATGCCAAATGTACTTGTTAGTGGTGTACTAAAAGTTTGGTTTAATTTTACAATTTGAGGTCTCTCTGTTAAGTAGCTTTCTATCCATTTAAGGGCTAAGTAGTCAATGCCATTTTCTTTTAATTTTAGTATAAGTCTTTCATAGGAAATGCTGTCAAAAGCTTTCTTTAAGTCAATAAAAATTCCTATACATTTATTTGATTTGTCCAGGGTACTCTGAATACTAGATGAAATTTTTGCAATGGCATATTTGGTACTTTTTCCCTCTGTGAAACCGAATTGATTTTCATTTATAATCGAGTTTTTTTTTAAGAATGCAGTTAGTCTTTTTTTAGCAATTTTTTCAAAAATTTTCGATACCTATATTAGATAAGAGTGAAATGGGTCTATAATTCGAAATGTCCTCCGGGCTACCGGACTTAAATATTGGAGAGATTATGGTTTTCTTATACGTGCTCGGGAAAACTCCTGTTTTAAAGCTATTGTTTATAATATGAGAGATTGGTGTAGAAACATAATTCTTAATGATTTTTAGTGTTTTTACGGCGAGACCGTCAAATCCCGGAGCAGAACCACCTCGCATTTTTGATATAATTTGTACAATTTCAGACGGATTGGTTGGTTCGAAGAGTTCAAGTGTAGTTTCTATATTCGGAATATTTTCAATAAACATATTATTTATTTTTTTCACGGTAATTTTTTCTGCTAGACTCTTTCCGATATTTGCAAAGAAATCATTAAAAGCGTTTGCTCCTTTTTTAGGTTCTTCAATACAGTTAATTATGATATTATTTTGTATTACACTCTTAATAGTATTACTTTTGTTTTTTTGTTTATTTTCCATGATTTCATTGATTATATTCCAAACTTTCTAACTGTCATTTTCAGAATCATCAAGTTTATTTTTATAATAATTTTCTTTCGTGTTTTTTATGAGCGTGGTTAATTTATTTTTGTATTCTCTAAAATAAAAATTTAATTTAATTTCTAGTGGTATTTTTTTTGTTTATTTATAAAGCCATTATTTGTGTCTTATGGACACAACAAGCCCATGTGTTATCCACGGTTTGATTTTACGAAATTTTGCTGTATTTCCCTTTGGAATAATTTTTTTGAATCATTTATAAAGTTCGTTAATCTATTTTCAAATATTTTACAGCACTCGTTGACGTTATCACTTCGGAGAATATCTAACCATAATTCAGATGACAATTTATATTTCAAAGATTCGATATTAACAACAGATATTTCTTTCTTATTATTAGCAGTTTGTCCGCAATGTTGGTTTATCGCCTGAGGTATTATTGAATTGTAATGTAGCAAAGTCATGTAATGGTCGGTAATTGAGGTTTTTATAATTCCCGAGTTTAAATTATTTATATCCTTGATATTTGTGAAAATGTGATCAATGCATGATGGACGTTGTCCGTTGACGTTTCTGGTGTAAGAGTTAATATACGACACATAATTCAATTCCGCCATCATATTTAAGTAATTATCTTTATCGTTCGATGTATAATCGTGCGATATATTTAAATTAATGTCACCTAAAACTATTGTATTCGCGTTTCTGTAGTTTATATTATTATTATTATATATATTATATCAGTATCATACTTATTATATATTATATCAGTTGATATAATAAGCCCTGACGAAGCTTGAGCTAAGCGAAACCTGGTTGGCTGTTAATATTAATTCAAAATAAAAGTGGTGTTTTACAAAGTGTATTTTTTCATTTAATATATAATGACAGATCACCAAGTGTTTGCTTCCTTCGATAAAAAATGTAAATGTTCGTTTATTCAAAATCTTATATCTCCGAAAGTTCTTCACCGATTGCTTTGAGATTTTGACACAACGTTGCATTCGAATACGCGTGTGTTTTTTAATACCTATATTGTATAGTTGTCACCGTTTTTTTTAAACAGCGCCATCTGTTTGTTTCTCTATCTGCAGAGACAGGCTGAGTTACAGCAACGCGTTGTGGGGTAGAGCTAGTTATTATTAATATTCAAATAACGTCATTAAAGTGGTAATTTCAGTGGACGTATATATAGGTCTGTAGCGTAGGATTACTAATCAACGAGTTTATTGTATATTTTACCCAGGAACAATAGCCTTCCTACACTACCTTTCAAAAATTAATTTTAGGCACGAACTCAAATAAAGGATGCCAAAATATACACCCTGCTAATAAAAGGCCGCGTTTGAATAACCTTTGAATTTATTGGAGTTGTGAAATTTTGGATGAATGACGTTCTGAGATTTTTTTTCCTTTAAATGCGTAACAGCTTTGTTAAATCCAGTTATTTCGCACAACTTACCAACATTAACACTTATCCGTGAACGATATTTTTTATGATTTATTTTAATTCGTCAGCAAAAAAAAACTGTTTAAGGGTCTCCCGTGTGACATCGCGAAATAATATGAACATTTAGAAATTCCTTTCGCAGTAAGCGACTTTCCTTCTGACTTGTTCAATCAACAGAAAATATATTTTACAGGAAATAAATTTAAACAGTTACCAACGCCAAATTTTAGGATGTTAATTTCGTACCGATAGCTTTTGCACGCTTCAAAATTGGCTTTACGGAAACTGATTTTCAAAGATTTTCATTGTGGTATTTTAACTATTGGCCTCCGTGGTTTAGTGCTTCCTTAGCCATGAATCCAAAGGCAAGTAAATTTTATCAATTAATTTATAGTATTACACAATTCTACATAAATATATTGTATATTTGTCGCACGTTCTAGAGTGGTAGATGCTTTGAGTATCGATCTGGTAAATGACCAATATTCAGAATCGAAACTTTGTTTTGTATTTGGTGAGCAGATCCGAATAGCCAGTTACTTCCCCACCTTCCTCCCCTCCTGTCTTTCAGCCTCACAACATGCTCCTATTTGAATGCCATAGTCTCATTGGCTCTTACACTCAAGTTGACGATATCGCATTGCAAAAATGATGTCCATGTCATTTGAGAGCTCTTAATCTAATTATGTCATTATTTAAAAAAAACTACTTAGATATTATTTACTCAAGAACTCAAAATAAAAAATTGTTTAAAATTTGCTTGTTTCATAAGAAATATATGTTTTTTGGTCTTCCTGAAAAAGTGTGAAAATGTTAAGAAAAAATTGTATAAAAATGCTCAAATTATTTTGAATTAGGAACTGGTATGATCATTCATATAATATGATTAATTCGATGTTAAAGCGGTGATTCAAAATGACTAATTAACGGATAAAAAAATTCAACACAAATATCATAGAAAACCGTTCAAGTGAACAATATACTACTAATAATAATGATAATATTTAGATACTTACTGCGTATAGCGCGGTTTTTTATGTAAAATCACCAGAAGAACGCTGTACAGTTATGATTTCGTAGGTTAGATTTAATTTTATTATTTAAAAAAAAATCAAAATACTTTTCTGGACGGTGTGACGATAATACCCACAATTTAATTTCACTTTTTTTTTGCAAAAAGATAATCAGAACAATACATAACCATGAGAAGTAAGACCAATTCTGTTGTTATTTTAGCATCGCTATAGGACGACCGTACACGTTTTACTAAAACATTTGGTACAACGTAGTTGTCTCGCCTAACAGTTCAGCTTAGATCAGTGGCTGTTCGTGGCCTATCCATCTGCAGTTCAATCGGAGATTAAAAAAGGGATAAAAATTGCCCTTCTGTAAATCTTATGTTTGTCGTTTCAATAATTTTGTATATTTTTCTCTAGATATAAAGAATTTTCATCACATCACTGCCCAAAAGATTAGCTACTTTGTCATTAACTCCCCACAGGAGGCCCTGAGGAAATAATTCCCCTCGGGTCTGCTCTGTGGAGGGTCTTTTTAGAAAAGGAAGGGTAAGAAGGAAAAGATATGAGGGTTTGGTAGGAATCTGGGGGTCAGTGTGCCCAGGAGTAACGGATGTATGAATCCATTCCTAGCACTGCGGTGCAAAGCGATGTTCTGAGAGTCCTGCTCGAGAGATCATAAGGTCTCCCTCAACCAGTCTCTCCAGATCCGGCCTGCCTTGCAGTTGGTGGGCAGTTGCATGTGTCGCTAAGACCCGGACAAACCTCACCCCATGAACCCGTGTACCCCTGCTTAATTATCAAACGTAGCGAACCACTCGGGGTTACCTACTGTGTTGATTATCCAATAAATGTTCGCCGGGGCAGCGGTAGCCTTATTTGCCTCCCAAATTGAAATCGCAACATGATATAATTTGGTCATTATTCATAAACACGTCTGTGGTTCATAAATGTAATTCAGTACACGGAGAAAAATGAGTGTTGCCGATTTATTAAGCATATCTTTAAATTATTGGTAATCTGGTTAAAAACGAGACTGGATGCCGCTTCTCGATATATTTTATTAGTTAATTCTTATGTATTCACGCACCTGCGTTTGTCTTAATAATTACAATGACGAAATGCGAAAATGATTTTTATGAAAACTTATTCCGACATCTTGACAAAACATTGGAATTTAACTAAAAGTTTACCAGTAAACCTATCAATTCCTTCGTTAATGGCCTGCAAATCCGTTTTTAACCTGATTACGAGTAATTTTAGAATATTTTTAATAATTATGCAATATTTTTATCTGTAAGTTCTCTCCGAGAAGAAGTCATAGATTAAGATTTGTAATATATTGTAAAGTAAAACAATTGAAAAAATATATATATAAAAAGTTGATAAGAATTTCGTTTCTTATGTATATATATATATATACCTATGAAAAAATAACATATTCATTTATTACCTTATTTCAATAACAACCAAAAAGACGATAATCCCATACGTATGATTTCTTGCAAATATTCTGTTGACAAATCTCATAGTTGCTGCGCACCCGGGCAGCCAACAGTTTGCTAAGGTTTAAACGTTCTTCTAATATCTTTGGTTTAAACGCATGCCAGGTTTACCGTTGATGTGCCACTAGTAAGTTTTTTTTATGAACTATTTCTTAGAATATAAAGTCGCAGAAATAATGACGCATTAATGGACGGGTGGATTTTTTAGTACTGAATTCGAATTCCTGTTTAAAGTACGATAAAATCATATTACTAGCTTTTCTTATTTTTATTGGAGTTCTGGATAAAACCGCCACTGGCTTAAGGGCCCGCTTTCCGCGTAAAGAATTTAGATTTGGGCAACACTCAATATTTAGTGTTAAAAGAATCCGACAGAGGTGTCTGAATTCGTATTAGGAATAATTTTGGGGGTTATTTAATATTTTAAATAACGAAATTAAATTACCGACATCTATTGCAATTTTAGAAAAACAGACCCATTTTTAGTTAGCACCGAGCAAATCACACTGGCGTGAACTTCGCCCGCTCCAAAAAGTCGCTTTTGTTCGCTCCCGTTTACACAGTATGTTTTTAACAGAAATTGTTTGTCTCTGTTTTTTGTACGTTAATGGAACCGAGCTGAAAGGGAGAGCTTTATTTTGCGAGTATGTCAACGATTTGTACAAATATTAGTGCGGTCTCTAGTTATTATTACTCTACGAACGAAGTCGAAATGAAGATGGTTCTCAAAATATGGGTTTTATTACGGATTTAATTAATTAATTTTTTTTTTAAATTTTACAAAAAACATTTACGAAAGTTATTTGAATAGGTATACAAATTACTTTACTTTACTAAAATACTATTATCACTTTTATAAAAGTAATTTATAACTTTTATAAAATCAATAAATATATTTTTACATCAATAAGGTTTTTCTTATATGGTTATCTTTATAGGGTGTCCGGGGGTAAAGTGCTCAAACTTCAGGAGGTTATTCTAAATGCTAGAAGAAGTAAAAATGAAATGGAAATTATTCGAATTTCCAAATTTTTTCCACAAAAATTTATTTTCCGTAGAAGAAATTGTTTTTTTTTCTATACAAAAAATTAAACTTTTTTACTCGAAAACTATCTTAAAACGTTGGAATTCCAAAAAAAGTTTTTTTTCTTTTTTACTTGTACTATCAATTAGAATCACCTCCCGAAGTTTGTGCACTTTACCCCCGACATCTTGTATAATATGCGCAATATAATATTTATACACGTGTAATATCTACTTTTGTACATTTATATAAATTATATACACGTTTTCATTTTTATGCTCATCAAATTTATTATATTATAAAGATAGATAGAAAGATCCTTAGTGCTTCCTGAGGACTTACAAATCAGAAGACTTTTTTGTAATTATTTATTTATTCATTTAAACAATTCAATAATTATAAAGAGTAATAAAACATGTAAGCAACATAAAATTACATTCTAAAATGTGAAAGGGGCTCTATTTATTTACATTTTTATGAAATTACTACTTTTAATAGTTTAAGCTTTCAGTGAACTTTCAATTTTATTTTTAACTTCTCTAAATATTATTTGTTTAAATTGTCAAATATAATTTAATCACAAGCACAAGATTCACTCAAAATGAAAGATTGGTGGTTCTGAAATGTTCCCATAAATACGGTGAAAGAACCCTAAACTATGAACTTATTGCCCTAAACATGCTTCGAGCGAAATGCGGATCTGGAAACCTTATCGTCAATCTGAGCAAAACATACCATGAACGTCAATATAGCAACAGCCTTTGTTCTGCTGCAGTTTCATTAAATGCCGAGAGATCCGTTTACAGTCTCCAAAAAGCAATACTGGGGCACAACCCTAGAAGCCAAGCTAAATGATTGGAATACAGAAAGATAAAAACACACCATTGTCAAAAACATCTTGGCCGTAAATGATTAAATAAAATTAGATTTATTCAGGAAGGCAAGCATTACGGTGATCGATGTTAAAAATCTAACATAGCCCTAGAATAACTCCAGTATCTGTAAGAAACCTTTCTCTTAAAGCTCAGAAAAAAACTTTCCATGACAGTTAGATATACCACTCTACAACAAGGCCGCGTACGGTAAAACTGTAAAAAAAAATAAAGTAATAAATAACAAAATAAATATTTCACAACACAATAATTTCATCGAAAATCTTAAATCCGTTTCACCTTTCTACATTTTCTATATTCTCCTTAAGAGTATAATCCTTAGATAATGCCTTTTCAAATTATTCGTGGAAGCTAGAAAAAAAATAAAATCATTGATTATAACTGCACTTCAAGTGACCTTTTAAATAACAGTAAAGGGCTCAAATGATTTTATTGTTACGTCCGTGCCTTTGCATCTTTACAAGACTTGGGCAAAACATTCTGTAGCAGAGTATAGATTTCACATCTGAAACATAATTAAAGAGTTTATTGAAAATAGAACACCAAGGTACGGTTAGTCAAAAAACGTACAATAAAGTTAATTCTGGGAAGAAATTGTACAGTTGACATTCAGGACAGGTTCACTCCCTCCTCCTCAAAAAAGACCCTCTATACAGCATTCTCAAAGATGACACAGGCTCTGAGAGAAATTATTTTCTTCAGGGCCTCCTTCCGACATAAAAAATAACATCACTGAACTAAATTATATTATTGTAGAAAGCAATCACTTTGTGGTTTGACATATTTAATAAAATAAAATACTTTTTTGTTTTAAAACCACGATATTTATTAATTTAAGAACCGACCGGTTTCGCTTTACTTAAGCATCATCAGGGATCAAATTAATACTAAACAAGAAGTACATAATGTGTGCATATATATAACAAAATATAGAGGGAGACAACATGATACAAATATAAGCAACACAAAGACGGTCATAAAATACATTAACATAAGTGTACAAGTAATGGAAAACCGCTAGATAATTATGTAGACTAATGGGTTATACGAATAAATCGGGAAAAACAAAACATCAATAAAACCTCAATAATAACGGTTTTTCCGAATTTGCAAATCATTTGATCGATAAAGATCATACATTCTGTCATAGCACCGGTGCTAACATCTTACATAAAAACGGGCATGGTAACAGACTAAACAATTTAGAGGCACTAGAAATTAAAAAAGCTGTAAAAACCAAAAGTCAGATACTTAATAATCAATTAGACATATCAAGTAGTCCAATATTAAGTCTGTTTCCAATAAACCCATAAAAAATTCCCAGTTCTCCTTACCTCCTTACCACCTTGCCAGTTGATGTTTTGTTTCTCCCGATTTATTCGTATAACCCATTAGTCTACATAATTATCTAGCGGTTTTTCCATTACTTGTGCACTTATGTTAATGTATTTTATGACCGTCTTTGTGTTGCTTATATTTGTATCATGTTGTCTCCCTCTATATTTTGTTATATATATGCACACATTATGTACTTTTTGTTTAGTATTAATTTGTACCCTGATGATGCTTAAGTAAAGCGAAACCGGTCGGTTCTTAAATTAATAAATATCGTGGTTTTAAAACAAAAAAGTATTTTATTTTATTTAATTATATTCCCCACAGTTTCAGAACTTTCGATAGCTTTTTTCGCTGGCCCGTTCATTATTCCACGTTCGAGTATTGTTATTTGAAACAGGTGGCCCATATTATTATTACATATTATATTATATTTCGGACATCGTTGCATTGTGAATCATTAGAGCAGATCTTAGAGTAATATTACTCTAAGGAGCAGATGTAAAGTGACGTGTGTATTTGTGTACGTAGAAAGTTAATTCGCAAATAAATCACGATCGTATAGGAACAAGAAAAGAGACAAGACAACAAGAAAATTAAATTAATAAAAATTTACCCCGTAATTTCTAATGCATTGGAATTAGTTTTATTTCCCAAAGTACCTATTCTGAAAAAAAAATAATAACTTTTTACTACACAATACATAAATAAAAATATGAATTATTAATTTTTATAGTAAATTATCGTTTATAATAAATATAAGCTTATAAATCAAAAATTGTATTTTTTTCTTCTCACCTATTAGATAGGATATAATTTTATGAGATAACATTTTTTCTTTGAAATACGGGATATCTTTCGTGTATTTCCCATCTTTGAAAAAACAATATTTATTAACTCATAAACTTTACACGCGTAAAAATTATCTTTATAAATTCAAATATTTGCACGTAATCGCACGTCTGTAGATCATAGAACGATGAACGACACGTCTGCCCCCAAAGCCCTCGAGTTGGCGAATGAACTTCTCAAAGAAAGATAGTTTAATCTGCAAGTCGGAGCGAGCGCGCTATAATAAATATGATTTAAAAGCAATAGGCGTAAGCGACAGTTGTGAAAATGTTTAATAAATCACGGCGTATTTCAAAAATAGCAAAAATTACTTATGGGGTCTATTGAGTAGCATTAAAAGAAGCATTGTGATTTTTTTCATACATATAACTTGTAAAATAACAGAAATAAAAGTGTTAATAATATTTTTCGGAGCATACTTTGCGATTTATTTCTATCGAGGGAATTTCAAATAATTACCGTTTCGGCTTTTGGAACAAATAGATACTATCTTAAAGAATAACATATATTTTTTTAAGAGCTTAAAAACTTCAAACTTTTAAGGAAAATATCTCGGAAATTGGATGAAATTCGAATAGTGGGCCCTTAAACCATAATGAAGTGTGTAATTGAACTGCCAAGTGTCAGCCTCCTCTCAGGAGATGGTGTCCTGTCCAGGAAATTTGTCAGGCCATCAATTAACCGGAGAAAAAATAACTGAAAACACAAACTGTCTCTCACTTTGATGGCTTATAATACGAACACTTAATAACACGTGGTTCTCGCTATACAAAACACTTCAGACTGATTTGACGACGCACTTTTTACGACAGGTTTTTTTAGCAATTTGTATAGTGTAATAATTAAAATAACCCCTTCGCTGCTTTTCTTACTTTTTTGAGAGAAATCATAATCACCGATTCAGTGTGCGGCGCAACAAATTTATAAATACCACTAATTAGCTAAAGAATCAACATTAGCAGTTATTTGTTGTCGGTTAATGAAATTGAATTACATACTTTAACATAATTTGTATTCAAATTCATTAATTTGGTTTTAAAAATTTACAATTTAAAATTTAAAATTTACAATAAATTTACAATTTGGTAGGCGGAAATGGGTACCGCCGCCCTGGGAACCATTTATTGGATGACCAACACCTCTGCCACAGGTCACCCCAAGTGGTTCGCTACGTTTGGTGACTTAGCAGGGGTGCCCGGGTTCATGGGTTAAGGTTTGCCCAGGTCTTGGTGGCGGGTGCGTCGGCCCACCTTCTGCGTGGCGGGCCGGTTGGGAGATGCTGGTTGAGGGAGACCCTTTACAACCGGTTACCGCTGTCCGGGCCGCTCGATAGTACAGGGGCCCGACCCTCAGGCTCACGACTAAGGGTGGGCTGCCCCATCAGCGAGTGAAAAAACCCTGCCACTGCTGTTGTGCCGGTTCGTGACCGGAGGGGACCCAGCAGCAGCGTTTGGGGCGCATTGGATGCCCTCTCCAGCCGGACTCTCCCAGCCTATCGCCTAGCACCGCAGTGAGTGGGCTGGAACCAAACGCTCATCACTCCTGGACAGCCTGAACCCCATATTCCTACCCACTCCTCATACCTTTCCATTCCAGACCTTCCTTTCACTTCTTACCATTTAAAAAAAAAAAAAAAAAGTAAAATCATGAATATACATAAAAACAAACTTAACGTCATTACAGCGGCGAGTAGCAGGCGTCCCCGGTGCGGGCCAAAACTGTTGGTAAATTTTGCCAACATTCGCGGTCTGCATACTAATTTAAATTCTGTTCATCATCATCTTTTGTCCCAACGTCCCAACCTTCTTTTCCTATCCGAAACTCAGATAGCCGAGCCGCCAGACTCCTCCTATCTGGACTGCCCGGGCTTTACCCTTGCAAGCAAGTTCCGACTCAAAGGAGGAGTCTGCCTCTATAGTCGAGCTGACGTCAACTGTGTACGATTATTGAGTCTGGAAAACTCCAGATTCGACGTAATGTGGGTGCGCGTCAATCTTGCCAGTACGGCAAGATTCTACGCATGTCTATACCGCTCACCGAACCACAGCGAATCAGACACTTCCGAGCTCTTCAAACATTTGAGAGAAACTATTGATGATCTCTTGCCCCGCTACCCTTCGGCCGAGTTTATTGTTCTGGGGGACTTCAATGTTCATAACGAACCATGGTTGAAGTTCTCAGGCCCAACGGACTCGGCTGGCCGACAGGCGGAATCCTTTGCCATTTGCTACGGATTAGAGCAACTGGTTCAGGAGCCTACAAGGGTTCCTGATGTCCAGACTCACCGTTCCAATCTGTTAGACCTATTTTTAACTACTGTGCCACACGGTTATAAGATTGACGTCACAGCGCCTCTGGGATCATCTGACCACTGCCTAGTGACGACATCAATCCCCGTTAGCCTCAGACCAACCAATGAGAGGCTGAGGAGAAAAGTGTGGCACTATAGGTCAGCAGATTGGTTCGGTATGCGGGCCCATTTCAACGCTTTTCCGTGGTCAGCTGTTTGTTTTCGGACTTCGGACCCTTCAAGATGTGCCCAGGAGATTGGTGAAGTCATCAAATCGGCGATGGATGGCTTCATACAATCGACTACTAAAGAAACTGGTGTGGGCTCAAAGCCGTGGTTCAGTCGACAATGCTCCGAAGCAGTTCGACGAAAAAACGCGGCTTACCGAGCCTACAACACATCTCGAACGCCCGAAAGCAGATCAGCATACAACAAATCGGCAAAGGAATGCAAGAGAATCATTAATAGGTCAAAATTCGAACACGACCTGCAGATCAGCAAAAAGCTGGCTGCCTGCCCGCATGGCAGCAGAGCATTCTGGTCCCTTGCAGGCTCAATAGGTCGGAATTTTTGCAAACCCAGTTTGCCACCTCTTACCAGACCTGACGGCTCACTAGCAAACACCGCCACCGAAAAGGCTAACTTATTAGGGAAAATGTTTGCGGAAAACTCGACCCTCGATGACGGAGGTGCTGTTCCGCCGTCGGTTCCTCACTGCGGCTTCTATATGAAAAAGCTGAGGATCCGGCATCGGGATGTACTCCACGTTATACGGGGGCTCGATGTTAACAAAGCTAGTGGACCTGATGGAATACCTGCCCTGGTATTGCAGAGGTGTGCTGCGGAAATAGTTCCAGTTTTGACAAAGCTCTTCAAAATGTCCCTGAAGTGTGGCACTGTGCCCTCTGGTTGGAAAAAAGCGGTCATTCACCCTATTCCCAAGAAAGGTGACCGCTCCAACCCGGCCAACTACCGCCCCATAGCGATCACATCAGTTCTGTCCAAAGTGATGGAACGTGTGATCAACGACAAACTGCTCACATACCTCGAGAAGAACAAAATTATCAACGACCGTCAATACGGATTCCGGCGGAACCGCTCGTGCGGTGATCTTCTCGCGTATGTGTCGCATGTTTGGGGGCGGTGCCTGGAACGTCACGGTGAGACCCAAACGGTCGCACTAGACATATCCAAGGCCTTTGACCGGGTCTGGCACCGAGGACTTGTCAACAAATTGACTTCTTACGGACTTCCCGCATCCCTGTGTACGTGGATTGCTGATTTTTTAAGGGATAGGTCGATTCAGGCTGTTGCTGACGGTTTCACCTCATCCTCACACTCTATAAATGCTGGCGTCCCACAGGGATCGGTTCTGTCTCCGACTTTGTTTTTGTTGCACATCAATGACCTTTTGACATGTGCACCGATTCATTGTTACGCGGATGACAGTACAGTTCATGATAGCTTTTTGTTTGACAAGCCCCCAAAGGGTACACAAACTCCAACGGCTCGGAGGGCTTTGAAGCAGAGAATGGACAGTTATCTCGAGAGTATTTCCTCCTGGGGTAAAAATAATCTCGTCGAATTTAATGTTTCAAAGACCCAATCCTGTCTGATTACGTCTAAAAGGGATCTAAATGATAACCTAGTCTCCTTCAACGGAAGCAATCTTCCGAACAGGCCTTCCATTGATATGCTTGGTGTAACTATAAGTGACCAGCTCAGGTATGGGGGCTCCATCGAAGCCAGAGTAAAGCTGGCCTCTCAGAAGCTGGGCGTACTGTACAGGGCCCGCAGATACTTTAATAGTACACAACTGCTGACCCTGTACAAATCGCAAGTGCGCCCTACTGTCGAATTTGGCAGCCATCTCTGGTCCGGAGCCCCTAAATACCTGAAAAAAACCCTTGACTCTGTGCAAAAACGGGCGGTCCGTTTGATAGATTCCCCAATCTTAACAAACGGACTGCAATCTTTAGAGCACAGGCGTCAGGTAGGTATGCTGTCCTTGTTCTATCGGTATTACAATGGAAGATGCTCTGAGGAACTAGCGTCATTGATCCCTTCGGCACCGGTGCGTAGTCGGGATACACGCCAAACGCGCGCCCAACATTTGTACACGGTTGACATTTGTCACATGAGAACGGGTCGCTTCTACGATTCGTTCTTAAGTTCAACAGCTCGGCTGTGGAACGAACTGCCGGCCTCTGTGTTTCCTCCCTCCTACAACATGGGACTCTTCAAGACCCATGTTCACTCCTTCCTCTCCACAAAAAGACCCTCCACACAGCATCCCCAAAGATGACATAGGCCCTGAGGGAAATTATTTTCTTCAGGGCCTCCTGTGTGGAGTTAATATAAAAAAAAAAAAAAAAAAAAAAAAAAAATTAATTCAAATCATAAAAGAAAAAGTATCAATTTCTAACTGAAAACCGCACTCGACTTAAATACATTTTTCCATGTCCAAAATTGAACACTTCCTTTGCACAAAATTACTATACATACCAAGGAAGAACCTTTTTCAATCAACTCCCTGAGGAAATCAGAATCATAAACGACAAAAGCCAAGCTTTGAGCATTTTGAAAATATATTTTAAAGACAAATTATCAAAAAAAATGAAAAGTAAATATTCTACTTAAGAAGCAACTTCTTCTCCAAATATAGTATATATATTAAAAAAAAAAAAATAATTGTTCTTATCCCAGAAACTAATAACATCGTATTTTTATTTATATATTATATCTACTAGTAGTACATATTACTTACAATATTTTTTTTTCCTACTTCTCTTGATTCTATATGTATATCTACTATAACATAATGTACACTCCTTTTCCAACCACAAGCGAATGCTTCTCTGGAAGTGTAGTAGTATTAAATATTGTCATTGTAAATTGTAAACCTTATTACTTACATGTACTTTTTCCTTTAATAAATAAAAAAAACCATATATATATAATCATATAAACTTGTTTGTTTGCGGCAATCAGCAGGCTGTGGGTATTTAAATTTGAATGGTAAAATATGTTCTATACCTACAAATGGAAAAATTGGCAAATAATAACATTTTTATGTTGACGAATGAATTTTTAACTGCCATTAAAAATTTGCCTGAGCTTTTGTGACGTCACACCGGATAAGGTTTGTAATAGCAGCCAGTAGTGTTACCTACGTCATAATCAAATACAAACCGTTTAGGAATTTTCGATTTTTGATGGTTTTAAAAATCACAAAAAAATAAAGATACAAAAAAAGAATCTTCTTCGATAGTTCAAATACGTTATAACTTACGTCATAACCTACGTCGTAACCTACGTCATAACCAACATCATAACGAAATTCAAACCGTTTAGGAATTTTCGATTTTTGATCGTTTTAAAAATCACAAAAAATAAAGATACAAAAAAGAATCTTCTTCAATAGTTTCAAATACGTTATAACCTACGTTATAACCTACGTTATAACCTACATCGTAACCTACGTCATAACCAATGTCATAACTAAATTCAAACCGTTTAGGAATTTTTGATTATTGATAGTTTTCAAAAAATAAAGATATATTTAAACTTCTTATTTTCATAATATTTTTAAACTTTACACACAAATTGCAAAATATTGCACCCATTGAAAAACTATTATAAAGTAGAATATTGGGACTTTTCTTTTTACTTGTATTATTTATATCTTATTTAATTGTATTATTTTCTTTTTAAATAAAAACGATAAAACACAAAGATTTCTTTTTGCATTTTAAAGCTTTTATAATATCTCCTGTATAATTTTAAATAATAATTCTATAAAACAGCAAAACGCCGAACAGTTTACCCATTTAAAGATTTGCAATTTTTTTATATAATTATTTTTGTAAAAAACGAACTAAAGCGATGGGACAATAATCTTTATAAAACGTTTGTCTAACTGAATATTTCACTACAATAACTTCACGTTCAATTCGGTCATGAAGAAAATACATAGACTGGGCAATGAACTAATAAATGTCGCTGATAATTAATTCAAAACCAACAACTGTTGTTGTCAATTTAATTTATAAACGTTATATAAAAGCCTTATAGTGCGTTAATAAATAAATAAATAAATATGTTTTAAGTTTCATTTAAAGCGGAAAATATAATTTACACATTGGTAAGCAATTTTCAAATCTTTAGCAATGTTTACGTCTGGGTCTCAGCACGGATAAAGCAACCAGTGAGCCTAATATTATTGAATATATAAAAAAAAAAAAAAAATAAAAATAAAAATAAAATAAAATGGAGTTCTACAAATTAAACTTAATAACAATAAATACAGTGAGCCTCACATTATCAAATCATATTTTATAAAAAAAATACTCAATGTATCAATAATACATAATTTTTACGTGTGATTTATGTATCGATTAATCTCAGAGGAGAGTTAATCGAAAAGCAGTCTTACAATTTCAGTTTTTATCTCCGAAAACTTTAAAAAGGTTACACAAAGAAAAGTATAAAGTCATCCTATTACCAACAAAAAGAAGTTCGGTTATTTCAGCAGTTGTTGAAAGAGAATGTCATTACCTGGGGGAGTTACCAAAACAAGATAAAGACTTTTTTCACCAATAATGGTAAATCGTATGGGAGATATTTCAATAAGATATGAATACCTACAATAAAAAGTTCACGTATAAGATTTTACCTTCTTATATATTTTGTTATGTTTTCCTTTAAAAATAATACATGAACAATGTTATCTAAGAAGCGTGATTGTTTAAATATTTTCAAATTCTACATTTTTGACGCTCTTGTAGAATAATACAATTGTAGATTTGAATGGATAACAATGTCAGCAGTGACATAATACCGGCTTTTGATTATCGCCCATTTAGCACGCGCTCTGTCTCTCTTAATGAATATGAATGAAGCAAATCTCAGGGTGATGATTAGTTAGTTGGTAATCTATGCACGAATAAAGTTACACTAACGTGTTATTGCATTAGACTACGATTGCCTGCAACATGGCATGCAAATACCTGCAACTATCCACCACATAATGGGAACCATCGGAAGATCAAAGCTGGTGCAACTTATGACCGTGGATATTGTCCATCGCTATATGATATCTGGCTTTAAAGGGCTACCGGCTTACCTTTAATGCCAGTGGGTGGGACGGATGAAACGGGTAGACTGGGTGGAACAAGTGGACAGGGAATTAGGGTGGCATCAAAATAAGTGGGTGGAAAGGCTCAACTGGAAGACCCGCAGCCTGCAAACAAAAGAATAAGCATCCTTTTGCAGAGGACAAAGGATTGGTGCTGCAGCTGGAAACGGAGAGGAACTTACCGTACTTTTCTTATTAATTTTCAAATTCGGATTCTCCTATCTTATGATTAATGTGTATAGTAAAACAATGGTTCATAATTTTTGATTAAGGGAGAAACTTCAAACGTTTGTAAATTTAATTTAATTTCGGAAATATTATGAGTTTAAAATTATTTATTTTGATAGATATTTACCTCACTCACTTTATTTTCTTATCTCTAGTGGACATTTTCAACGTTTGTAATTATTTATTTAATGTTTTTTATGCTTTCCATTCCATTATTTTGAGTTTATTTTTTTAATTTTCATCAATACCAGATCACTATAAATCGAGTTTTTTTTTCAGTGCTGAAATTCTGGGACTAACTACCATAATATGTGGTTCCCATTGCCTAGAATACTAATGGATACTAATGTAGATACTTGAGTGAAGTGAAGATTTGAAGAGTAAAGAAGTACAGAAAATAATTCAATATGTGCTTGTACTTCAATCAACAATTACTGCTTATATTATTTTGCGTTTTGGAAATAAGCCGACGTAGCTCAGTGGTCGAGAGCACCTGACCGGACATCAGAAGGTTCGGGTTCAATTCCCGTTGGCGGCATTTATTTTTACTCGGGAGATATTTTAAATTTGTATTAATATTTCAGCGACTAATTATTGCTTATAATGATTTGTTATACTTCTAGAATGTTTCCAATTGGTTAACCTGTAAAATAACTGTATTGATATACTCAGTTAGTCGTCTTCTGAAGTGATAATTTACAAGACTCTGTGACATGATATATTCAGTGTTCCCGGTGAGGTTCGTAACCAAGTGACGGAGATCTAACGTGGGTTGATCGGTTGATGATATCTGCCCACACCGTTTTATTATTTGTAGTAGAAAATATGAAAATTTCCCAGTATTCTTCTGCAAATGAGCTGATATAATTAACTCGTTCACGTAAATCCAGTAACATCCTATCGTATAAATTATTATAATGTATTGGATTGGTGAAGTTAATTATATTTGGTTTCCGTAGAAAAGTGTTTACTAGAAGGAAAATGATTAATGTTCGGAAACTTATACAAATAAATTACTTAATTTATGGAAATTCGTTAATAAAATATGACATGTTTTGTTTAAAGAAAGCATAAAAAGTACGCTTTTTCACAGATCTGAATTAAAAGAAGCTCGTCATATGCTAGGCGTTAAGAGTAAAAATTTTAAAAAATTACGTTTCGATTAATTTCATTTTTTAATCTATGGGATGAAGATAAAGATAACTGGTATCAAAATAAAAAAAATCTCAAAATATATTTCCTTTAAAAATAAACAAGTTTACAAAAACACAATGTAAATTCGTATATTTTCGATTGGTACTAGAAATGAAGTTAAGTAAAGTGAAATGAAGAACAGGAACAGGTGACACGAAGATAGAAGATGGAGACTCTGAAGCAAGAATCCTAGGTGGTGAAGAAATTGGACCAGCTGCTGCAGCGAAAGAGTCCACCGCGTCAACCAACAGTGCCAACACGAGGTTCGTCATCCGTCCCAATATGTGTCTGCTGCTAATAAAGCGCTGACACAATATCCTCTCATAGATATACGACCTTGGCAGCACCGCTGTGACGTTCGACGAAGACAGAAGATGGAGACTCTGCAGCAAGAGTCATTATCAAAAAAATTAATTTGTTACAAATATATATTTTTTAAATTATTGTTTTTTCTTTTGCTTTAAACCACTTCATTTGAGTTACATGGGTCTATTAATTTTGGTTGATCTCAACCTTCTTCAGGACAATGGAAATATATTTAAAATACACAGGAAAATTACAAGGTAAACAAAAGAGAAACATATAAGAGAGGGAAAGACAATTGGAGAGGCTTTTTAGAGAGGTGGGGGAAGGGTAGACGTTATACAAGGAGAAAAGAAACAACAAAAATTGGACTATCGGTTAATTCTAACTGTTTGTTTCAAATTGGGCAATTATTTTTATGGATCAACTTTTTCTTATTATTTTGAAGGTTATATCCCATCAATTTAATATTGAAGAAGAAGATAATACTAATAAATCCATACGACATATGAAACAGAAAAAACCATCCATACCTATTTATTAAACGTCATATTAGTAGATATCATATTTAAAATTTAGAATTAACAATCTTGCGACTAATTTCTTCCATATTTTGGCGGCTACCTTTTTAAAATGGTCACAAAGTTTCTAATAAAATTGGTTTATAACCTAGATAGCGTCTCGGATAAACATATCCGATTTTTGTTCGTATAGAATATCAATTGTCTTTTTTTAAAGAATAAATTAAGATTCAGGCACAGCTTTAAAAAATATTTTTTTAAAGCTGTTATATCCATCAATGAAATTTATCATTAAATAAGAAGATAAAATTAATAAATCTGAACAAAACGTGAAACAGAACAAAGACACAAATAAAAAAAATATAACGGTCACATAAAGGAATCGAACCCAAAATCTCTTGTCTTAATAACTTGAACATTGGAACCTATTTATTAAACGTCATATTTCAAAGTACCTTACCTTCCTCTTCCCCATCTCCTTCTCCTCTTCACTACCTCGAGACTCACAATATACCCCAATTGGGGATGCTTTAGTCTCACTGGCTCCAGATTGTTGGGAGCAGTTGGGACTTTTGTGCGGTCTCACATAAAACAAAAAAAAAATACTGATGATGTTTTATTTTTATTAAAAACAAAATAAAAAACAACATTTTATTACCTACGACATTTTATTAACTAGCCACAGATGCCAAAATGAATGTCATTGATAGAAAAAAATTCTGGTAAAGTAATATGATGAAAGTACTATCTTTTGAAAATTTAATTTTTAATCACCGATTGAACTCCCGTTCAGATATGCCACGAACCTCCACTGTATATTATAGTAGTATTACAAATTCAGAACAGAATGAATAGATGAAACTACAGACAGCAAAGACAAAAAAAACATAAATAAAAAAAAATTCTATCATGTGAATAAGTTCATATTTAGTTAAAAAAATTTATGGATCAAGTTAGCAACACATGCCTACCTAACAGATATGTTTTAAATGCTTTTTAAAAAAAGAATGATAACTAATATATATCCTAGCAAAAAGTTACCGCATCTGGTGCAAATACATACATAAATAAAAGCTTGGAAAAGCTGACTCCATAATGTCAAAGGGAGCTTAATTTTTCCTTGGAGATTAATTCATCCTCAATTGATACCTCTTAAAAATATTAATGTTTGCTCTCCATTATACGAATTAAAAGCCAATACGTTCCAGGCATTGAAGTGGAATAGACTAGATGAACTTTGTAATGCATAGTGATGGATTTTAAATGCATTTGGTTTGTTAGTCCCTCCATAGTTAGTTAAGACCATCCACACAGCAATCCCAAAGGCCCTGAGGGATTTTATTTTACTCAGGGCCTCCTGGGTAGAATTAAGGGGAAAAAATACAGCCGCGTTTACCCTAATAAATATAATGACGAAATGCGAAAATAATTTTTTTTTATCAGATATCATAACACATTTTTGTTTTATGATATATAACCACACCAGTCTGCTTCGAGATTTCTAGATTAAGAGATAATGAACAGTGTATCCGAAATAATTACCATATTGCTTGAATTGGTTCCTTTTTGGAACAGCAGAGCCTATTCGTGTTTTTAGTTGCCCGGGTAGCAGAAATACGGCGGATATAAAGCAGGATTAAAGACGTAATCTATATGATCTGAGCTCTGGGGGCTGATCTTTGAAAGGAAATATCAGTTTCAGAATAATAAAGTCCTCAATTCATTTGTGGGGATAATACAATCCTGTCCCTTCCTCCTTTCATCTCCCTCCCGCCCACTATTATCGTTTAATACCGTTGAGATTTAAATTCCTACATACAGAGCGATTTATTGTCTACTGGTCGAATATTCAATTTTTTTTCTTCATTTTTTTATTATTATTTACTAGCTGCAGTGAGGCATGGAACTGGCAGAGGAAGGATGATACTATACTTAATGCTGTAGAAATGACATGTATGTTTAAACAGCTGATAATGATCGAAAAATTTGAAACCAAATAGATCTTATCAGATTTAATTATTTTATCGTTGCTCTATTCTGGCTATAAAAGAATTTATTTAATTTTTCTCTGCTTTATTCTGGCTAAAAGAGAATTTTTTTTAAAATTTATCTTTTCTTTATGCTGTCTATAAGATTTTTTTTTAAATTTATCTTTGCTTTATTCTGGCTATAAGAGACAATTTTTGAATAATTTTTTGCTTTATT
Organism: Hesperophylax magnus; assembly: GCA_026573805.1. Taxonomy (NCBI): domain Eukaryota; kingdom Metazoa; phylum Arthropoda; class Insecta; order Trichoptera; family Limnephilidae; genus Hesperophylax; species Hesperophylax magnus. Next base: position 3,546,970 of record JAIUSX010000016.1, read on the forward strand.
ATGGCTATAAAAGACAATTTATTTAATTTATCTTTGCTTTATTCTGGCTATAAGAGACAATTTTTAATTTATCTTTGCTTTATTCTGGCTATAAAAGACAATTTTTAATTTATCATTGCTTTATTCTGGCTGTAAGAGACAATTTTTAATATATCTTTGCTTTATTCTGGCTGTAAGAGACAATTTATAATTTATCTTTGCTTTATTCTGTCTATAATAGACAATTTTTTTTCCTTAAAATTTTTTTTTTCTTTATTCTGTCATTTTTAAGACCCGTTTTGAAAATATCTTATAGTCTAATTTAGAATTTGTAAAATCTAGTAAGACATTTTAATTTTGAGATAAATTGCTTTACTGATTCACACTCTTTTTTGCGACAAAAAATAAGCACGTTCTTGAAACAATATTTTTGAAACATCTGCATAATTTTCCAATAATGATAAGCTTTCTACAGGCAAATGTTATTTTCTAAGCAAAACACAAATCAATTAATTGTGTCAGTGTGCAAATGGGAATTAATACTGTTTTTTTCTTTTCGATTTAATTAATCTTATCATCACTGACGATCAAAATATGTTCAAACTAGAAAAAACGTCCAAAACTTCTAGTTCCCCTTTTTCAAATGACAAAACATAGATAATTACAATACAACCAGAAATCAACAAAACTTAACTCTTGACTTGCTGATTTGATTTCAACAGCTCTCTTGGTCACGCCCTTGCGCCGACCATCTTCCGGCTCTGGTCTGCTCCTTGGCATCCTTATTGGTTATGGATCCTCTCCATTAACGAGGTTCCTGGTGTCGTAATCGTCCTCCTTGATGTTTTTGAATTTGTAGACTTCAGAACGTCTCGCTTTTTTGTGATGCTCTGCTCTTCATCCAGACTTCTTGGCTGCCAATTTGATTTTTAAATAATATTAAAATACAAAGAACTCTGTTTACATTACTTTAATATATATAAACTCAACATGTTTCATGAATAAAGTTCACCTCATCAGGAGCAAGTATATACTATATATGTATAAACTTGCGAGAGGTTATATATATTAAAGTGATGTAAACAAAGTTATTTGTGTTATGATTGTTAAACTAGCGCCTTGATTTTTTTGTACGGATGCCTACTGTAGTATTGTTGGTGCTTTAATTGTATTCTTTTTTATATACAGCGCCAATTTGTAATTTGGAGCCTTATTGTAACTTCTTACTTTTGCAATTTTGCAGTGCCAATATTTTTGATGTTCAACGATTTATATTGCGTATTTTTTATTTCTACATCAACTGCGCAAATTTGTGTAAGACTATACCAATTTTTAGTACCTTTGTATTATACTTCTGGTACTTCTTCTTCAGAGACTAAGTGGACGATCTTTGAGATTTATAAATAACGAGTAGACAATAGTAACAGAGTGTAGGTTTACTATTTACACTGTTTACTGTTTCACTATTGTACAAATTTTGAAGGAAAATTACTGATAAAAAGACACAATAAGAAAACAGACATACCCATTTACGACTCCGTGAAATCATGCTAAAGATTGATGCTTATCTTAAAATTGTATATCTCACATTTCAAATGTGTTTTGTTTACATTTTAACATATAATTTAAACACAAGAATGATGAAATATAATTTTACTACTACGCAATGAATTCGACTGGTATTTTAAAAATACCTAGGACGGGTTGTTTCACAGAATTTGAACAATTCATCAAAGTTCAAAGTTAATTTTCAAGTTCTCTTCGACTGATGTTATTATATCATTATGGTTCAGTGGCATCATAGAACTGATACAATAACAGAACTTGAATAAAACTTTCACAGAATTTGAAAATTAACTTAGTGAATTGTTCAAATTCTGTGAAACAACTCGTCCTTAAAGTTTTCATTTTGAAAATTTTGTTTTTTTTTTTTTGTTTTTAGGTCCGTAGGATAAAATTATCATTGGATAATTTTATACCATTACATAGAAAATTATGTTTTTTTTTCAAAATATAAAATAAAAACTTGGAGAAAAAATAAAGTTAAATATGATTTAAGATTTTCACGGCCAAAAGAATTATTGTTATTTGTTGGTGTGGCACATCTGCCCTGATGATGGACACTGTAACGTTGTCCGAAACGTTGGATAAAGAAGGAGTTAGCGCAACACGTCATAACATAATATAAAAACAAAAAAATATATATATAGAGTTCTACAAATTAATGTTGATAACGATAAATTTAATGTCTATACTCAGTCAATAGGTGAGATCATCATTATAGCGCCCTATCTATCACGCGTAATAATAATTACACAGCAGAACTTAAACAAAAAGAAAAATATACAATAATAATATTACTAAATGTGTAAAAAAATCCTGAAATTAAAACGGAGTTCTCCATATTAAATTTGATTACAATATTGAAAGTATACTTCAATTAACTTGGTATTTCTCATATCCTTTCATCTGAAATGTTCAATTATTGTATTTTTGTTCTTATTTTGTGAAGAAAATATAATTTTAGTGGGCCAGGTATTTACTTGTCTTTTTGCTTAAAATATCACCAAACGGTTGAGGAAAATCATTTTGACTTAATTCTATCATCCTAAGCCGAAAGAAAATATTATTTGGATCTCATTCTGTCCCTAGTGGGGCTAAGAAAACACTTTATTCTTTCAGCAGATTCTTTGGAAAAAAATAAGTCGGGAAAATAAATGACTCGAGTATTATAATGTAGACGAAGTATTTTTTGACATTTCAGGTAAAATTTTTGAACAATTTAACAATGTGCGGTTTTATTCCCTGCTAGGAAAAAATGGTAGGTGCGTGCTTATGTCATTCCATCAAATGACACTTAATCCTTCGGGATCAGACAAAATAATCATTTATTTAATGTCAAAGGTATAAATAATGTCATGTTATCAAATATTCCCTGCTTTTCTTATTCTCAATCCGAACAACAGTCTCAACTGCTCTTGATCGTCTGGATCCATGGGCTATGGCATCCCAATTGGGGTGTGTTGTGAGCCTTTAGGAAGTGAGGAAGGGAAGAGGAAGGTGGGGAAGTATCTGGCCATTCAAATCTGGTCATCAAACACGGCAAAAGCCATCAAGAAACGTTTTAATTGTGTATGGCGCCTTACATCAGGGCGATACTGAGAATATATTCCACTCTGGAATATTGCCATATAAACGTTTTATTATTTTAAATGAGAAATCCGTGAAATAACACAAATTGAACAAATAAAATTTATATACTTATTCTATGATTTGAGTTTTCAAACAATAAAATAGGTAAGTATAATAAGTCAATAAAATATTAAAATTATAGCAAAAGGTTTTAAAATCGCTTACCAATGATTGTTTTAGAAGCTCATGTTTGTCTCGTAGTATTGTAGTAAATAATATCCCAAATGGACACATATAAGTAAAACCCCCTCTCTTGGATGTAAAATTTACTTTGAACCCATTCATGCAACTTAAATCAATTACAATATATGAGGTTCTTGGCATTTAGTTTCGGTGTAACCGTCATATACCGGATACTAAGAACTATCTTGCTTAGCCCCATCGCACGGAGAAAAATAAGCAATGCTAATTTATTAAACATTTCGTTAATTCGTTAATTTGGGAGGTGGTCAATGGGTACCGCTGCCCCGGGAACCATACTCTGGGTTACCAACACCTCTGCCACAGGTCACATGAAGTGGTTCGATACGTTTGGTGACTTAGCAGGGGTGCCCGGGCTCATGGAGGGTTGTGCATCTGGATCACACTGATGAATGGGTCGGCCTACTTTCTGCGGGGCGGGCCGGGCTGGGAGAGGCCGGTTGAGGGAGATCCAGTAAACCGGTTATCGCTGTCCGGGCCGCTGGATAGTACAGGGGCCCGACCCTTGGGCTCACGACCAAGGGTGGGCTGCCCCATCAGCCAGCGAAAAAATCCTGCCGCTGATGTTGTGCCGGTTCGTGACCGGTGAGGACCCAGCATCCAGCGTTTGGGGCGCACTGGGCGACCTCCACAGCCGGACTCTCCTGCCCATTGCCTGGAACCGCAGTCAGAAGAACATACCTAACATTTGGTGTATCCAGTTGCTCCACTCTCCAACACCCCACCCAACCTTTTTAACCTAATCCTTCCCAACCCATCCTAAATCCCACAAAAAAATAAAACAAACTTAAAAACTATGAATTCACAACCAATTAATATAAACTCAGCGACAGCGAACAGTAGGAGTCCTCAGTGTGAACCGAGGATGAAGGTGAATTTCGGTAACATTCGCGATCTGCACACCAACCTAACTCCCATCCACCACCACCTTCTCTCACAAAATCCCCATCTCCTCTTCCTTACGGAAACTCAGATTGCCGAGCCCCCAGATACCTCCTATCTGAACTGCCCAGGATATCATCTGGAAAGCGTTTTCAGACCAAAAGGAGGTGTCCGCCTTTACAGCCGTGCTGACATCAGCTGCGCTCGTCTCGCAAATATCAAGAGCGCAAAACACGAAGTGTTATGGGTACGTGTGGATCTCACCGGTATGATGAGAATTTATGCGTGCCTATATCGCTCACCAAACCTTGCCGAATCAGACATTGTTGAGTTGTTTAAATACTTGAGTGACACTGTAGATACTCTCTTGCCCCGTTACCCATTGGCCGAGTTTGTAATCCTGGGGGACTTCAATGTTCATAATGAACAATGGCTGAAGTTCTCGGGCCCAACGAACTCTGCCGGTAGATCAGCGGAATCCTTTGCTCTTATCCATGGACTAAGCCAACTCGTAGAATCTCCGACCAGAATACCAGACATCCCATCACATCGAGCCAACCTACTCGATCTGTTTCTCACTTGTGAGCCACTCGGGTACAGAGTAGAGGTGACAGCGCCCTTAGGATCCTCTGACCACTGCCTGATTACCACCTCTGTCCCATCCTCCATGAACCGTCAACCCGACAAACATGTAAAGAGGAAGGTATGGCACTACAGGGAAGCAAAATGGGACGGCATGCGGTCTTTTTTCGGCGCCTTTCTTTGGAGTACTGTATGCTTTAGCTCCGAGGACCCATCAATTTGTGCACGCGAGGTAGGAGAAGTAATCACATCAGCAATGGATTGCTACATTCCCTTCTCCGTCAAATCCTCTGGAGCGGGCACAAAACCGTGGTTTGACCATCGCTGTGCTGAAGCTGTCAGACTCAAAAATACGGCTTTTAATGCACTCCGGAAGATTAGCTCCATGAATAACCTTTCGGAATACCAAAAACGGGCAAGGGATTGTAAGAGAGTTCTAAATAGAGCTAAGAGCGATCACGACCAGAGAATTGCGAAAAAGCTGGCTGACTGCCCCACTGGTAGCCGTGCTTTCTGGTCACTCGCTAGCTCGATCGGAAGAAATTTCTGCAGAACCACTTTCCCACCTCTGACCAAGCCAGATGGTCGGCTGGCTAACTCAGCCCGCGAGAAAGCTGAATTATTAGGAAAAATTTTCGCGGAAAACTAAACTCTTCAAGATAACGGAGAGACTCCCCCTTCCATTCCGCACTGCGGTTTTCAAATGGAGGAACCGAAGATCCGGAACAGAGAGGTTCTCCGAGTCTTGAACGAGCTGAAAGTCGACAAAGCCAGTGGGCCGGACGGAATACCTGCCTTGGTCCTCAAGAGGTGTTCTGCAGAAATTACTCCAGTGCTCGCGAAATTATTTAGGCTCTCTCTCAAAGGTGGAAAGGTGCCAGATCTTTGGAAAAAGGCAATCGTCCACCCAATCCCAAAAAAGGGGGACCGCTCCGACCCTTCTAACTACCACCCCATAGCCATCACTTCCATACTCTCGAAGGTATTAGAAAGGGTGGTTAACAACAAATTGCTCACATATCTCGAGAATAATAATATTCTTAGCTATCGGCAATATGGATTTCGTCGAAACCGATCATGTGGCGATCTACTCGGATATGTGACGCATATTTGGGGGCGGTACATGGAACGTTTTGGTGAAACTCAAACCGTTGGGTTGGATATCTCCAAAGCCTTTGACAGAGTCTGGCACCGGGCACTTATCGGGAAGTTACCATCGTATGGGATCCACCCAACCCTGCATAGTTGGATTGCGGACTTTTTGAGGGGAAGAACAATTCAAACCGTGGTTGACGGCTCTTCTTCCTCACCGTACCAAATCAATGCGGGGGTGCCACAAGGATCTGTGCTGTCTCCGACGCTGTTTTTATTGCACATCAACGATCTCGTTGAATGTGCACCAATTCACTGCAACGCTGATGACAGCACCGTTCACGAGGGTTATCTTTTTGACAGGCCCCCTTCCACCTATGATGTCCGAACAGCTCGGGAAGTTTTGAAGCAAAAAATTGACCACCACCTCGAGATGGTTCGTGCCTGGGTTAAGGCCAACTTGGTCAGTTTCAACGTCTCAAAAACCCAAGCGTGTCTAATTTCGGCAAAGAGGGAGATCAATGACTGTCTGGTGCAATTTGATGGGAGCACTCTCCCCAATAAAGACTCCATTGAAATGCTTGGACTTACTATATCAGACCGGCTCAAGTATCGGGGATCCATAGAAGCCCGAGTAAATCAGGCCTCCAAAAAGTTGGGCGTCTTGTACAGGGCTAGGAGATTCTTCAACAGTGACCAGCTGCTGACCCTGTACAAGTCTCAAGTCCGCCCAACTATTGAATTTGGGGGCCACCTTTGGGCTGGTGCCCCAAAATACTTAATAAACCTGCTTGAATCTGTGCAAAGGAGAGCGATCCGTCTGATTGACAATCCGTTGTTAACAGACCGATTGCCTTCTCTAATGCATAGACGCAATGTAGGCATGCTGTGTCTGTTCTACAGGTATTTCAATGGAGCCTGCTCCAAGGAGCTAGCAGCATTGATTCCTGATGCACCGGTGCACGTGCGCGAAACTCGACGGACCAGAACTGAACACCCGTTCACGGTTGACGTTGGCTTCATGAGAACGGGCCGTTTTTACGACTCGTTTTTGTGTGAGTCGGCTCGTATATGGAACGAGCTACCGGCATCTTTTTTTCCTCCCTCCTATAATCCGAGCCTCTTCAAGGCCCGCATTAACAAATCCCTTCCTACAGCCCCTACCTTATTCCGCCTCACAACGCCGCACAACCGGGTGGTGACATAGTTCCCATGTCTGTACACTGCACAGGCAGGGACACTCTTGTGAGGTGTCTCATAAAAAAAAAAAAACATATATTCAAATTATTGGTAATCCGGATAAAAACGAGATTGCAGGTCGTTACCTGATAAACTTTTAGTAAATTCCTACTATTTTGGAACACATGCTCATCGATTCGCCTTGATAACATTCAATGACGAAATGCGAAAATATTAGATTATTTATGAACACGTATTCGTTCTGACATCGTAATAATACATACTTTAAGGATCTGCAATCCCATTTTTAACCGGTTTACGATTAATTTGAAGAGATTCTTAATAAATTAGCAATATTCAATATTAATAATTTTTCTCCGTGTGGTATATATTGATAAGGGATGTTGATCGCTTGCAACACAGTATCTCTTCTACATACATAAACATACACATCATTTTGTCTTGATGATGGACACTGCAATGCTGTCCGAAACGTTGTCTAAAGAAGAAGGAAGCGCAACAAGACATAAAATAACCTAAACATTAATTTCGACGTGAAAATCACAAATCGTAATTTACAAAGAAAAATATTTTTATAATTTTTTGTCAGATATCTAATTTCACCAAAATGAATACCTATCCACTTCAGACACTCCCATCAGCATCTCATTCGGTAATTCTATAATGTGGGCAGATTAAGGTTTTATCCAAAAATAGCGAAAGATACGCCGCTAATACGTGTCAACACTTGTGTCTCAGGTTTACTTAGGTTGTTCCGACCGCACCACCCCGCACATAGCGCCACGCACTCGTATTGCGGCGGATCATTGTTTGCGTTACGTCGGTACACAATGCTTCACGCGTATCACTTTCACGTTCTGATCTGCCTCAACTAAAGTTGACAGTCTCCGTGAGATCTGGCAGGAGTCGAAAACAATGATAACATTGAGGAGACATCTGAAATTTTTGATTAGTACTTTTATTTTTCAGTTGTGTAAAAATATATATATATATATATATATATGTTATGGTTAAGGTTTTCACGGGTGTAAGATGTGGAATAATGTTCTCGGTTTACCCGCGTAAAGTAGTCCTTAAAAGGAATTTTTAATTTCTGACGTTTCGGACAGATCTCACTGTCCATCTTCAGAGGCCTTATGTACTGAATTTCGTCTCAAACTGAACGCTTTCGCGTGTCTGTTCGGTCCGGAAGTCAAGATACAAGTGGGTGCTTATCAATTCTTATGTCTAGGACGAAGTATGCGTGTTGATAATATGAATACCAGAAATGACTCAATTAGAATTCCCAACACCTGGAAAGTTATAATTGACCAAAATAACCCAAAATCGGCATTTCCAAAATTCTCAGAAGCACTTCCAACAAGTTCAATGCAACCCAATCAGGTCGCTACACACATATTGCTTGATATTACCAACCCCGCCCCCACCCCTTCTACCGTCAAATCACTATCAACACGCATACTTCGTCCTAGACATAAGAATTGATAAGCACCCACTTGTATCTTGACTTCCGGACCGAACAGACTCGCGAAAGCGTTCAGTTTGAGACGAAATTCAGGACATAAGGCCTCTGAAGATGGACAGTGAGATCTGTCCGAAACGTCAGAAATTAAAAAGTCCTTTTAAGGACTACTTTACGCAGGTAAACCGAGAACATTATTCTACATATATATATATAAATATATATATTTTTTTTTTTAAAGAAAGACAAACATTCCCGGGTTACGAATAACCTGGCAATATTTGAAAATCTCCTACTACCACCACAGTAAGCTGAAAATGTTGCTTGTGTTGTGATGGAGGACTTAGCCAGCCGAGGAATTGAACACACTACGCCTGGGTGGGACCCAAACGCGATGTCAACTCGGCCACCGACCGGTCAAAACATCATTTATTTAAATACATCAAAATTGGTTGGCTTGGTGAAAATCGACAATAATTTTATTAAAATACCGGAAGATACAAAGTATGGTAGATGTTAATAATTGAAAGAGATCAGATTTCTACTTCTACATCAACTGTATCATCTTGTTATAAAATTAACTGGAAAAATCTTTCAGGAACATTCTGGGGCTGTTTCTATGAACCGAGAACGTTATTTTCCAGAACATTTGACTCTTATTTCTAGTTCTATCAAATTCTCTAGAATTTCTTAAAGAATAACAGAATAATTTTGCGAGATGATAAAATTTGACTTCAGATATTATTTTAGGTAAATCTAATAACTTAAAAATAATCTAGATTAGTATAAATCCGGGAGATTGTTTGTAACTAGGACCGAAAAAATTAAATGTCAATATGGTACATGAGAGAGTGGATGAATATGAAAATGTTATTTTTTCCTTAAAGTCGATGTTGAGGTGACGACTGACCAATATTTGATTACCTTTTACTTTGTGATAATCATTGATTGGATAACCAACACCTGTGCTATGGGTCATCCCAAGTGGTTCGCTACGATTGGTGATTCAGTAGGGGTGCCCGGGTTCATCGGGAGAGATGTGTTCAGGATGCGCCTGCTCACTAGCTGCGTGGCGTGACAGATCGAGAGAGGCTTCTTTGGGGAGACTCTTTCACCTCTCCAACTGGTTTCTCCACCCACCGTATGGGGTTAATGCAAATAAGATCAGATCACGTCGGGATGTGGATCTGTGCTCAACGCCGTGCGGGCGCGGTGAAGATCATGGATTTTCCTGGTCTTCCAGTGAGATGCTCGACATAGAAGTAATTTGTTGATCTGTTAAATGGAAATAATAGATATTTTGGGCACACTGGACACACTCACGACACATTAATTCTGTGTTGCTCTTCAGTGAGTACTGATTCTCGTAAAATATTAAAAATCACATCAAGTCCAATGAAATAAGGTTAACCTAAAAATAATTAGGTACGAAAACTGTGGGTGGATTTAAAAAACCCGAGGATATTTTTCTTCGTGGAAATTCCTGCAAAAATTCCAGCAAATTGATTTAAAATTGGTATGAATGTCTGTCGACCCCATTAAGTTCCATCGGTTGGTTGGTCGGGACATTCAAATGAGATGTTAAACTAATGGACGGATTTGTGGGGTGTGCTCGTGAATAATCATCGCTTTGCTGTGTGTTTTTTTCCTCTTTCCTCTTGTACGCGATGGGGTGAAGATGAACAGTATACACTGTGTCGCTATACGGTATCGTTGCGAAAAGATCAGTTTGATTCAGCGCCTGATTATGCAGATTGTTAAAAAAATTAATTTAAACGGATCTCAAAAAAAATCATTGTTTAATATATAATCACACTTGCGGTGTCTATCATCGGGGCAGGTAGGCAAGCCATGCTTCTCAATTAACTGGTAAACTAACTGAACACATTTTCACGGTCGTTTTAATAATCAGGAACAACTTTTTCTTTTACTTTTTTTAATCATCCCATCAATGTAATTTATCATTTAGACTATTAGAAAAATTCAATAGGTATACCGAGTAAATAAATATCGGATAACTAACCATCACGCCGTTTCCCCGCAGGGATAGGCAGAGAGGACGGACCGCCAAACAACTCGGTCTTGGCACACACTCCTTGCCTCATACATCGTCTCATACGTACTCTTCTATTATTCTGACTCTATCCCGACTCAAGTATCTGATTCACTTGGTCGTGCCAACTCTTTCTCGGGCATCTCCGACTTCTGCTACTATTCGCATTTGCGTCATATATTCTCATTATACTCCTTTCTTCGCTCATTCGCTCTACATGCCTAAACCATCTAAGCGTCCCTTTCTTGATGTTACTCACTACGCTTACATCAGCCTTGGACTCTTTGCGGATCTCAACATTTCTCACACGATCATACATGGTTTTACCACACATACGCTTCAGGGTACTTATTTCTACAGCATTCAGTCTTCTTTCATCCTTTCTCTGCCAGTTCCATGCCTCACTTTCATACATCAGGGTAGGTACCTACACTCCATTGTAGACTGCTAGCTTCGCTTCTTTTGACAATTTTTTGCTAGCGCCAACTGCGTTCAGTCCTCCATTTGGAGTTACGTTAATTAAAAATTGTGATGATTTTGATAATTCTGAATTTGAAATATGAGATCGCAAAATATAACGTTTGATAATTAGGCCCCGATTTTCGAGTAGTCGATTACCCGGTAAGACAAGAAATCCTGAGTTCGATTCCTAGTTTGACCGTTATCTTTTAATTTTCTGTGTCTTGTGCTGTTTCGTTTAGAATCGTTAGCATAATTACTTCTTTAATGATATTTTCATAATTGCTTTTAACTTTTGACGAATAAATTAGTGATGAAACATTCTTATAAATGTCACCATGGATACAATTATATTGTTGTTCAATACATCGGATGTACCCATCGTTAGTTGTTTAAAAATTATATAAATTAAAAAAAAGAACTTTGCTTTTACCTTTCAAAATCTTATAACGACTTTTGAAAGTGATGATATTTTTATAAAGGTACAAACAACGCGGTCTTAAAGTGCTATAGATTTTACGCTTGCCCAATCTGGGGAAATGCAGCAAACGTTCATATCAATAAACTTCAAGTCTTTCAAAATAAATGCATTAGACTCGCCTTAAATGCACCCAAATGGTGTAGAATCTCTACTATCCATAATGACGCCAACGTCCCGTTGATTAAAGATTTTATTTTTGCACAGGCTACTAGGTTTTACGCTGGCCTAGATAGTCATTCAAATCCCACGATAAATTCTCTCGCCAAATACAGCGAGAATGAACACCATAAACATAAAAAGCCAAAATCAATCTTACGTAGAAATTAATATTAAAAGTTCGTACAGAATATCCCTGCATACAGCCGCAGTATAGTTTTTAAGTTTTCTAGTAAAATACTCCAAATTCATTAAAAATCAAGTAAAGCATTATTAGATAATCATTTTATAAATACGCTAGAGCAAGTAAACTTAGGTTTAGGTACTCTGAAAAATAAATAAATCAAAAGTCAAAAAAGTGTGTGAATGTTTGGCGACATAAGATTCTAATAACGGGGTCACATTTTAATTATACCTATTACTAAAATCTAAAATATTTCTAGAGGGATCACTCGGGAAGTTAGTATTAACATCTAAAAAAATAAATTTGGTGCTACCGCTAATTTTATGGTTGAAAAACGTTAAAAATGATTAAAATATACCCCACGGAAAGATCGATTTTCTTGGCCTGCCAGGGCAAAGTCGATCGTAGGTCCATATGTTTCACCGGGCGGCGCAACGGCGACGCAACGACGCACAGTGGGCTGAAAATCGGCTTTCATAGACATAGAGACTTGAATTTTCAAGGGTATTTTTTTTGGCTAGAAATGGATTTTTCTGATCATTACTATGCTATAAAATGTCGTACGAAGAAATTGCGTGTACAAATGAAGGAGTTATAATTTTTTTTAGAAAAATTTGTATGGCGCTGACATTAAAAATGAGGCTTTCTCTGGAATCATAAGGTTGGCCGTTCTATCTTTACACACAGATAATACTACTATTTATTTGTATTTTTTTGACATACTTCATATTGTGGCGCAAGGTGCGATTATTTTTTTAAAAATCCTCAAAGTTGAAAAAACCCTTTTTATTGTTGATGATTCATTTTAATGCTTAAATGCTTTTAGGCTTGCAGTGTAAATAAAATATTGTAAACTAGACAAAGCATACTCATATGTAAAGCATATAAGCATTAAAATGAATCTTCAACATAAAAAAGTTTTTTTTTCAACTTTGAGGGTTTTTAAAAAAAAAATCACAAGTTTCGCCACAATACAAAGTATGTCAAAAAAATACAAATAAATAGTAGTATATTTGTGTGTAAGGATAAAATGGTCAACCTTATGATTCCAGAGATAGCCTCATTTTTAATGAGAGCTCCATACAAATTTTTCTTAAAAAAATGATGACTCCTTCATTTGTACACGCAATTCCTTCATACAAAATTTTATAGCATATTAATGATCAGCAGAATCCATTTCTAGCCAAAAAAAATACACTTGAAAATACAAGTCTCTATGTCTATGAAAGGCGATTTTCAGCCCACTGTGCACAGTGTTTTGGCTTGCAGTGTAAATAAAATATTGTAAACTAGACAAAGCATACTCATATGTAAAGCATTTAAGCATTAAAATGATTCATTAACAAAAAAAAAGATTTTTTTTCAACTTTAGGATTTTTAAAAAATAAATCGCACCTTGCGCCACAATATGAAGTATGTCAAAAAAATACAAATAAATAGTAGTATTATCTGTGTGTAAAGATAGAACGGCCAACCTTATGATTCCAGAGATAGCCTCATTTTTAATGTCAGCGCCGTACAAATTTTTCTTTAAAAAATTATAACTCCTTCATTTGTACACACAATTGCTTCGTACGACATTTTATAGCATAGTAATGATCAGAAAAATCCATTTCTAGCCAAAAAAAATACCCTTGAAAATTCAAGTCTCTATGTCTATGAAAGCCGATTTTCAGCCCACTGTGCGACGGCCGGCATAGTCCAGTGGTAACGCATTGGACTGCCATTCCGAAGGTCGCGGGTTCGAACCCGGCGTGCGCAAATAAATTTTATTTGATTTATTTGTGTTATTTCACAATTAATTAAAATAATATATAGTATATTTGCGGCACGTTCCAAAGTGGAAGATACTACCAGTATCGCCCTGGTGTAAGACCACCATTCAGAATTGAAACGTTGCTCCAAATGGCTTTAGCCGTGTTTAGTGACTAGATCTGAATAGCCAGGTACTTCCCCACCTTCCTCTTTCCCTTCCCCACTAACCTTCAGCCTCACAACATCCCCCAATTTGGGATGCCATAGTCTCACTGGCTCCAGACGGGAGCAGTTGGGACTCTTGTGAGGTATAAACTATAAAAAAAAAAAAAAACGAATATTGTTTTTACGCTACTGCATCACTTATGCCGTTAAGATTCCCACTTTATTTTAGAGAATTGAAAAGGAAAATTCAACCGCACGTCTGTCCAATACATCAGGGCCGCTCGTCGCATATTTTTATGCACGGCTGCTTTACTTACGTCCTTAAGATTCTGGATTTATTTTAGGGTTTTGTATCTTCTTAACGTGAGAAACCAGGTGCTTGTACTTATGATTTATAGGCTGTGTTCTATTCTGTATATTTTTCAGTTTATACTTATGCCGATGCACAGAATTTCTCATTATATTTGTTACAGTAACCGGATCTGATATTACTAAAGATAGTGTAAACAAGTCTACTAAAACATCTTTCAAAAAATCAGTTTACTAAAGCAGCAAAACCTCTTCAACCGTCAACTTTGGCGTCGAGAAATCAAAAGCGTCCTGAAAACAACACATCTTTTTCTCTCCAGAAAATCTAGGTAAAGGCAAGCGTTTTAGCGCACAATGTAATTTATTAATTTATTTCTATCATAAACTGATGAACTTATTATATATATGTACTGGGTGTACGGGGGTAAAATCCGCTAACTACGGCGGGGTAATTCTACAAGATAGTATAAGTAAATAAGATTCTTTCGAAATTCCAACGTTTTAGGACAGCTTTAAGGCAAATAAATTAGATTTTTTTTTGTATTGGAAAATAAATATTCTTCTATGGAAAAATATTGTAATATCGAAATTTTCGTTATTTATCATTTTTACTTCTACCATCATGTGTGTAGAATCACCTCCCGAAGTTAGCGCACTTTACCCCAAAAAACCCCGTATACATTAAATGTGATATCAATTTGGGTACTCCTTTCTTTCATCTACTGCGAAATACTATGACAATACATTATATTGATTATTAAATCTATCTCATTAAGAAAAAAAAAAAGTTGAAAGTCAACTAAATTTAACAATGATAAGCTTTACACACGAGTGTTAGACTCTCGTAAAGGTAAATATGTTTTAATTATAATTTGAAATATGTACTTATTATTTTAATTTAAATAATCATCCTGCATGTTATAGTAAATAAAAAAATAAAAATTATCAAGTTTTGCGAGAATTTTAGTTTTCATTATTTATTTCCATTTATTTTACATTAATATTATTTTAATAAAAATAATAATAAAATCATTTTCTTATACATATATAAGCAAAGATTTTCAATAATACTATACTAAAGTCAGATTGACGTTTATATATTGTAAATGTTTTAAATATTATAGTGTTTCGTGAACCGGAAAAACCTGTGCTGAAATGTTAACGTGTTTTTGTAGTTATGCATTGATTATGCTGTAATGTCAGATAAAATATTAAAGGAAAGAAAAAACAGATTGAAAATGTCGAAGTAAGATATATACTTACTGTAAATAATTAAAATAAATTAAAGTGTTTCGCGAATACCTCAATCGGAGAAACTGTACTTATACTGTTACTGTTACTCGGTAATTATTAAGAGTTTGTATTTTGTGAGAACGTTTTAAAAGAAGATAAATATTAAGAAATATCATAGCGTTACTGCTAAAAGATTGTAACTACATTTTGTGGTTTTTTGAGTAAGCGATGATTTTAATGTTAATTTATTATAAATCTGTGTCTGGAATCAGTTTGGGTCCCTCTTATGTCGGTAAATAGGTATAGCTACTGATTCTTTTGCTAAACTTAGTTACATCTTTTTAAAATAATTAATAGACATGAAAATTTTTATAAAACCCTTTAAAATTACCTTATTTGTTTTTTTTTTAATTTTGTATTTTATAAAATAAAATAAAAAATCGATTTTTGTGATTTTCTCAATTATCATACTAGGCTCATGCCTGTATTATGGTAGTCGGTAATGTATGTAGGAATAACGATAATAAAACGTAAGGGTATAGGAAATTTTTATGGGAAAACAAAAATTAAAAAAATGCACATTATTATAGAAAACATATTAAAAATTTTCCCAATCATATTAGAAACATTACACCTTTAAATTTATACGACGAGAATGCCAAAATTTTTATAATTTTTAGATTCCTGGTCAAATAAAATTTTACAAGCAAAACACTTCAATTATCTCAACCAAACGTATGTTGACAAATTTTCGTCAAACAAATGGTTGAGTATTGGAGAGTTGAGCGCAGAAATAGAAGGAGTCATTAATACTAAAAATTATAGGAAGCATATAATCAAAGATACAAATCAAATTGATGATTTATGTAGAAAATGTTTTGCTTTTCCGGAAACTATAGAATATATTATATCGGGATGTTCTATATTAGCACCGTCCGAGTATACATTTCACAATCAAGTTTTAAAAATAATTCACCAAAGTTTGGTAATTAAACATAACTTGGTTGACTGCCGTAATATAATACCATATTATGAATATGAACCAAATTCATTTTTAGAAAAGAAATTGTATAAAATATATTTTGATAAAACTATACTAACAGACCGAACGATTAGTCATAATAGACCCGATATAGTTTTAAATGACAAAATTAAAAAAATAACTTATATTATTGATGTTGCTATTCCAAATTCCTGTGATATTCAAAAATCTGTTATGAAAATATAAGAAAATACACAAATTTAGGAAATGAGATAAAAAAAATTGGCATTCTCAGACTATAAAAATATTACCATTTGTTATTTCGGCTACTGGCATTATACCTAGCTCTCTCATTAAAAATTTAGGCGTATTAGATCTATCAATAAATTTATATATAAAAATGCAAAAATCAGTCATTTTAAGTACATGTAGGATAACGAAAGATTTTTTAAATATTTATGTTGAGGGATCAGTAGCATTTATAGGCCCTGTTAGGAGTTCTACCGAGCCGAACCCTCTTATATGAAAATATTTGGAGTCGGTGAATTATTTTCCCATTTGATCTCTGCTGAGTTGACGTGTTGTTCTTGTATTGTTTTGTATTTATTTTGCTTATATAATGCACTTGCATAATGTTGATTGACTAGATGATCATTTGTGGAAAATTGTGTGGAAGGGTTTAGTTTTTCCTATGGGGAAGATTTAACCCGGACATAAAATCGGAAAAGATGAAGATAAATATATTTTAATGAAAATGTGTCTTTAATTTTTTTTTGAAATAGGTACTTATATATACATATTTATATGTACATATTTACGGTCACATTGTCACATTTGAAATTAGCGATATAAAAAAAAATAAAGAGTTAAAACTTTTTTCTTTAAACAGTGTTCAGTGTTACAGGCTCGTCCCCTTTCAAGTAGCCAATGTTGAACACGGATAAAGGCATATATAATTAATTGTCATTATATCGGTGTTCAATGCATTGTGTATTTTAGGAGATATGAACCAGAATTGTCGCTGAACGAATGTGGTTCTAGTTTTAGGGACAACGCGTTCCAGGTTTAGTAAAAAGCGGGTGTGTGCTTGATGTTTTGGAGACACAAGCACGTTATTTTTCTCTGTGTAGCATAAGTCTTAGTAAATAACTGGTTTACTAAACAACACTATAGAGCTTTATAAAAATATAAAATTAACATTATTTCCCAAACCCTGATTTTAGAGTGATGATAAAACTTTAAATTAAGTTTACTGCAAAACAAGTTTATGTAAGTTACCACATTTTGGCAGTAACCCCACGATATGTCAATTAATAAGAAGGTGTTATAATTGTAATTGAAATTTTTTTATGAGTTGAATTTTGTTTGGTTTGATGTTGTATTTTGAATAAAGCGAATACCTTGTCATTTGATCTAGGCTATAAATAATTGTGAGTATTTGTAGTTTGTAGTTGTCTCAGTTTGGGACAGCTATTTCGACGTGCGAAGCCATTATCAAACTGTAAATTGTTATATGACTTAAAATTTGAATTTTTAATCTTTTTATGTGATTGGATATATTCCTACTTCATTTTAATTTCTACGACGCTCAAAGAGATAATTAATATAAACAAATAAATTAAAACCGATTTACCACCAATTTAGAAACCAAAACTCAGCCAATAAAAAAACTTAATATTATTAAATTTGATTTACAATAAAAATAATAATTATGGATTTCTAAGAAGTATTTAATGTCATATATTATAAAAGAGTTGTGATAAGTAAATATAGTATTATAATTATCATAGAAAAAATCTATGCAGTATTTCAGTCGCAATAAAATACGAAAAATGCCACATTTTCTTTTATAGCAAAATATGTATTTTCTGAAAACAATTTCAAATGGGCTTATCGCGAGATGAAGGAAAATATGTCACAAAATAAACATTTCAAAAAATAATATTTACCCGAGGGAAAGGAATTTTTCTATTCTACTATTTCAAGAAACTTCATTTTTAAAATCGTTTGTTCAAAATCTTAGAACTTCGAAAGTTCTTCACCGATTGCTTTGAAAATTTTGATACAAAGTTGCATTCGAATACGCGTGTGTTTTTATATACCTATATAATAAATATGTCTCCTGCTACAGGTAAAAACATGGTTTTTTTTAAATAAAAACAACACCATCTGTTGGACGTAAAAGCAACACGCCCTTTCGTTACTCTATTTGCACAGACAGGCTGTGTCACAGCAACGCGTGGCGCAATTTATTTATTAACAGCTGGTCAATAAATAAATTTTCTTTGTTGCGAACAAATTGCATATGCCCATGGTGCGGAGCTTATCAACTATAATTCACTAAAAAATAGTTGAAGTCCCCCGTGTTGCACGAACTTTACAAAGAGGTTTTTAAAAATCATGTTTAGACAGTATTTGAACCCTTGAATCTGCAAAATTACATCAATCTTAGAATAAAATTGTAGATTTGTTCAAAAACAAACTCACTTGATTATATAGTATCTTAATATAAAGTTAGAAAGAATAGCGCAGACCCGTGAAAAATCACGGAATATTATAATTTGAAGGATTGTAAATAATTACATGTTTACAATCAAGATTAACAGTAAGAAATTTAAATAATACACATTTGAAATATTATAGAATTAAAATAAGTTTCTGGTAAAAAATATAAGTTTGAACTATATAGCTTGTCTGAATCAAGAATTCAGATATTACAAACTATATAGTACAATGATTCATTCACCAGTTCTAGTTTAAAAAATGACAAATAAAATAATTTTCTGTCAAAATATGATATTAATAGATAGGTAGGTAATGACTTAAATTCAAAACTCCGACGAACCGGAGTAAAAATCACTCACAGACAGATAAATATATATTTTTTAATGTGAAATCGCACAAAAGTCCCATCTGCTCCCAACCGTCTATAGCCAGTGAGACTATGGCATCCCCAATTGAAGTATGTTATGCGGCTGCAGGTGATAAGGAGGGAAAAGAGATGATGAAGAGGTAGGTGGTGAAGTACCTGGCTATTAAGATCTGGTAACCATATAGGGCCAAAGCTTTTCAAGGAACGTTTTAATTCTGAATGCTGGTTTTACACAGAGGTGATACTGGGAGTATCTTCCACTCTGGAACATGCCGCAAATAAAGTATGTATTATTTTAAATTACTAAATTATGAAATATGCAGCACCTTATTCCCCAATTACCCATGCTATTTATACACTTAATAATATTTGTCTAAACTCTAAAATCGAAATTTGTCTGATTCAATGCCCAAATTTATGAGTAGTATCATGTCAATAGTAGTGTAGCGCCCTTCGTGGCAGCTGGACGCGTCATAACGCGTCCTAAGCGTCAACCGCTTTGTGCTTTTTTTTAGTATTTTCAAGGGAAATGAAGCAACATCCCTTTGATTATTATAAAATCAATCAATCAACATTTTAAATAAACTGATCAACCATTTATTAGAACTTTATAATATGTGATTTGAGAGCAGTGAGTTAAAAGTGAATATTCGGAAATTTTGCTCAAAATATTCGACATTCCAAACGAACGTCGTTCGGTAAATGCACCCCAGATGTTTTCAACGGAATTCTCGGAAACTCTGAAGGGCCTAGCAAGTGTTAGCAAGCTAAGCCCAGGGTAATTTATTATCCAGACCGTCGCCTGCCTATTATTGCGGGCAGAATGCACTGCTTCAATAATCACCAGGATGGACTCGCGGAACGTCTATGTGAGGTGTCAGCGCTTTATTAGCAGCAGAAACATACCTCGACAGCGGTGCTGCCAAGGTCTGGTATCTGTGAGATGATATTCTGTCAGCGCTTTATTAGTAGCAGACATATACCTGGACGGATGACGAACCTCGTGTTGGCACTGTTGGTGGACGCGGTGGACTCTTTCGCTGCAGCAGCTGGTCCAGTTTCTTCACCACCTAGGATTCTTGCTGCAGAGTCTCCATCTTCTATCTTCGTGTCACCTGTTCCTGTACTTATTTTCAATTAACTTAACTTCACTTTATTTTTGTAATATTTATATTCTTTGTAATACCTGCATCAACTGTAAAGCGCCTCTGAGGTGATCTCACAAAAGCGACGCTATGCAAATTGTCCAATAAATAAATAAATGATATTATAAACTGTTCAATGCGCATACACACACTCGCGTACACAACTATACACTACGCCCGATAATAGCTGAATATACGCACCACATTTGAGACATTTCAAGAATACATCTCATATTTGTAAATTGTTTCATCACTGTTTGTTTCTGTAATATAAAATAAATAAATTACATTTGTTGTACTTCAATTTTTTATATATTTGTCACTTAGTTTTTTTTAAATATTTTTTTTACATTCTTTAAGTATGTACTTAGTTTTAATTTTTAAATTAACCAATCTATGTACATTTATGATTGGTCTGTTTTTTTTCCTCCTCTTCTGTATATTATATTAATATTAAGACTGTTTTGTTCCTTAAATAAATAAAAAAATAACTACATTGAATCACATAAAATTACCTTGCGCACGCTGGGATTTGTGTGTCAATTAATACCTATGTTCCACAGGTAGATGAAATATGACTGATTATATATTTGATTTGTCCTATTGAAGAAAACGAGAAATATAATATATTTATAACGAAGTTAGTTAAGGAGGTCAGTGATACCAACCACTCTCTCGATGTTAAGTACATTAAGTGGTAATACAGACTTGATTACTCCAGATGACCAATCATCTGCAGAGTGCTTTCTGATACTCCGCGGTCCCGAATGATCATTTTACCAGCTAATGTGGCAAATAATCATTCGGCACAGAAATGCTCTCAGGTTTGTTGGATAAGTGGCGAGTTTGAGATAATGTTGCTTAGTTAACCTTACATTTATTTAGCGCATTGAAACACATGTGTATTTTAAGGCAGCTTACGTAATACGAAGTAATGGAGTAAATTGCCTGTAGGGATAAAGTATTGGAACAAGTCGGAGAGATCAAAAATCAACGTAAGTATTATTTAATTTTTTTTTATAATTAAAGTTCGTTCACCCTTTTCATGCAAACATATGGCGAAACCTGGAAATATAAGCGAAACGTTTTCGATGTAACTGTCAGCATCTACAAAAATACTATTTGAAGATGAATTATAATTACATTCATCTGCTAATGATTAAGGACGGATTGTTTCACATAATTTGAACAATTCATCAAATTTCAAAGTTGATATTCAAGTTCTGTGAAGGTTTTGTCTAAATTCCGTTATTGTTTTAGTTTTGTGAAGCAACTAGCTAATAAAGATCGGTTTCAATTGAATTGTTTAAATTCTGTAAAACAACCCTTTCTAAGTATCGCGCTGGTGTACGACAACCATGTAGAATTGAAATGTCGCTTGAAATGACTTTAGCTGTGTTTGGTGAACAAATCTGAATAGTTAGATACTTCTCCACCTTCCTCTTCCTCTATCCAATCTTTTTCTCCTCCCCATTACATTCCCCAATTGAGAATGCCATGATGGCTCAAGGCTGTTTGGTGCACTTGGAACTATTACCACACTTAAAACTTAGCGTTAGCGATTATATATGTTCATATTTGTTTTGAGGAATTGAAATGGTAAAGGAGAGATAAAAGTATAGTTAATGATGTAGAAATGAGACAATATCTCTGAGGCATATGTCTGGTAAAACCATGCACGATCTTGCGTGAGAAATGTGGAGATTTGCAAAGAATGCCAGACTGATGTAAGCGTAATGGATGAGTTTAAAAAAGGGACGCTTGGATGGTTTGGGCACGTGGAGCAAATGAACGAAGAAAGGAGAGTTTACGAAAATATATGACGTGAATGTAAATGGCAGAAAAGTCGGAGGACGCCACGATCAAGTGAACCAAATACATGAGTCAAGAGAAGGATATTCTCGAGACGATATATAATAAGATAATGATTGACGCAAGGAGTGTGTGCAAATATCGACTTGTTTGACGAACCATCCTATCTGCCTACCTCTGTCGGGAAGCGACGTGATGGCTGGTTAGTTAGTTTTTTTAAAGAATTTTTGTCATTTGGAACATTTTTGGTCTGAAAACCTCCTAATACAAGATTGAACCCAAATACTCATTTGTCCACTAGGCAAATGTAAGTATTTTTGTTTTATTTATAAGGAGAAAACAGATGGACAGTCACTAATACGACAACATACAACATTCTAAAGAATTCATCTGTCTCCTATATATATATATTTAACATATTAACTTTAGCAGCAGTTTAAAAAAAATTAACATGTTAATTTAAAGTGAAGAATATTATTTTATATTAGTTATTTTGAGCAAAAGTTCACTTAGTCTATAAATGCTCGTAAAAATCATGATAATGTTTAGTGACAAGTTATGGAATGCGGGTGTTGTTCCATTTTCTGCATGTTCTGGTGGTGAAAGTGCTTTATATTTAGGTGTTAGGGCCCATTTCATCTTTGAGAATCCATTATGAAGGGTATCTTTAAGGAATGGAAGGAGATGAAGTTTTGGGATGGAAGGAGAGTATGTAATAATCAAGAGTGACGGACATGTGAATCCATCCCTCCCTGGAACAAGAGAGTCCGGCTGGAGTGGTCAAAGGGTCTCCCTCAACCAGCTTTCCCTGACCCGCCACGCAGCTGTTAAGCAGTCCAATAAATCCCTCCCAGCCTCTCAAAAGTCGGGGGAAGGCAAGGAGAATGTCAAACAAAAACTACCATTGAATATTGAAGTCAAGATAGATACCGAAGCAATAAAATAATTTGAGTTGAATTTTTTTCTTTTTAAATCGTTTTGTGAAAAACATCGTTTTGTGTCATTAGTTTCCTTTAAATAGTGCTCCGAAATGTGATACCTAGGTCTCTTCATATGTAACTCCGCTTAGCTTTGAAATGCTACTATTTACCAGCCATTATTAACAGAATCTAACTAAACACTTATTTTCATTTGGTAGGGTTTTTTAAAAGGTTATATAATAAATCAATATAAAATGTACGATAAAAAAGGATCCATTGTTTTTCAATGTTAATGGGAAAAGAAAATTATTTTTCTTCTTTAGAGACATCTAACTTTAAATGTTGAAGCTTCAACGTTTTCCACAGTTGCAGAATTTCCAAGCAAAGTTTAAAATCTAACTTTCGGGAAATCCTACAAGATGGCGCTATACCCAATTTAGCCGAGATTCAGTCCATTTATTACAATGTGTTTTCTTTTAAAACAGGTCGTGAGAAAACGTTTCGACTTTTTATCAATAGAGTATTTCCAAAACTGTTACTAAGAAGCTGTTAGAGAATAATCTCGCAATGTGAAATTTCGCAATCTGTGAAACCCATGGTAGGAGGTTTGAACCCGATGTTCCATAGTTGTCTCGAGTAAGTCAAACAAGAATGATGTGGAAAGTTTAACTCACGACGCCTGGGTAGGATCAAGACGCGATGCAAACAAAAAATGACCGGTCTAAATATATTTACATGCATGATTGGTATAAATTACTAAAAAATATTTTATAACTTATAAGGAACTTATCGCTGTGGAACAAAGTTGTAAATTGTCTTAATCATTGAATGAGTGTAGCGGATTCCTGTTTTGACTTGACCATTTTTCATTTCGACTGTCTGTAAATTTGTTTGAAATCGTCGTGTTTATTTTGATTTTCTAATCGCATTTTTACAATATCATGGTACCTAGCTGCGTGTAGAATGATTGAAAAAATAATTGTCTAAAAATAGTGACGTTTCATTGAATAAGTTGTTTAATTCTTCATTTGAAATACAAAAATGTTAAGGACGGGTTGTTTCGGAGAATCTGAACAATTCATCAAATTTCAACGTTCATTTTCAAGCTCTGTGAAAGATTTTTTCAAGTTCTGTTTTTATTTCAGTTTTGTCAAGCAACTAGCCTACAATGATATAAAAACAGAACTCAAAGAAGTCTTTCACAGAACCCGGAAATGAACGTTGAAATTTGATGAATTGTTCAAATTCTCCGAAACAACCCGTCCTAAGTCAATGGTTAATAATTAATGAGTAGGTATTTAATTATCTACTTATTAAATAAATAAAAATATATCTAGATAGTACACATATTTTACACAACCGACAAATAATTACACGCATATAACCTAATTTTGGTAACTGTCTTAATCATTTTATTTTTATATCTTTATTTTATTAATACTTAATATTCCATTTCAATTAGTTTAATTTAACATAATTTCAATACAGTCTACTTTATTTATATTCCTACATATTTTGTCACAAGCAAATAGTAAATTGGGGTTCTCAGTACGAGTAAGCACCCAGAGAGGTTACGAAATAACATTTTATATGGAACATTAGAAGAATTTTAAATTATTATTATTTTTTTTTTAAGTTTTAATCCAGCAGGACTGGGAGGATAGTGCAATCCCAGTCTGCCATATTACATGAAATGCAGTAAAACAGGGAAACAATAAAATAAAGTAAAAATGGAAATAAGATAAAACAAAGAGAAAAAAAAATATTAGGCAGGTACCTACCTAAACATGAAATTAAAATATAAATCAAAAATAAAATAGTCATAAAAATAGGTAATATAATAAAAACAATTAGATTAAATTAAATTAAACCGTCAATCAGGGAGGTCGCCGCATCATCTGCATCCATCGCTCATTGAGTGGGGAACTGAGCCACTCGGATGCAGCCACAACGATGATGTTGGTTGACTTCCGAGTCCTACCCCAGAAGATGGCTAGTCGATGGCTAAGTAAGGTGAGGAATGAGGGCACGCTCCCTTCAGTAAACATTGTGGAGGCACTGCAGAACCTCGGTAGTTGCATGAGCTGCCTGTATGCATTATTGTAGCACACCCTCAGCTTGTCCCATTGCGCTGCTGGGTATTGTGTCCACAGCTCAGATGTGTACAGTGCAGTGCAGAATGCCTTGAAAAGTAATTTTCTGACATCATCGCTACAGTGGTAGAACCGCCTTGAGAGTATTCCGGCCCGTATATTGATTGCTCTTCTTTTAAAAAGTAAATTTGGTTATCCATACACAACCGCGTCATATATTCTTCTTACACTATTTACTTCGTTCATCCTCTCTATTACTCTTACATCACAGTCGTGATTTTTTTCGGATTTACACATTTTTCACACGGTCACAATCAAGTTCACATGGTTCTGCCACACATTTACACCAAGAATCTCATTCATACAGCATTCAGTCTCTTTTACATCATTCACATCAGGGTTAGTATCAGCACTCCATATTGGACTTCACTTCATATTTTCTAATAATGATTAGAATTGTAAATTAACATATTTTATTTTCCGGAACACCTTATTTTGAAGATTATACCCAGCAATCTAATATATGATTGAAGAGGAAGATAATATAAATAAATCTAAACGAAACATGAAACAGAACAAGACACAGAAAAATAAAAAGATAACTGTCACAACTAGGAATCGAACCCAGGATCTCTTGTCTTACCGGGACAGGTGTCTTAAACAACTCGACAATTGATACCTAATTATTAAACCTTTTGTCCATCTCATATTTAAAATTCAGAATTAACAATTTAATCTTGCAAATAATTTTTCCCGCATTTTTGGCATCTTTCTTTTTTAATGGAAACAAAGTTTCTAATGAAATTGGTTTGTAACCTAGATAGATATAATTTAAATAAAACGAAATAAAAAATCGTTATTATATGTTTTGTGTTTTTGAGTGATGTGTGTTTTATGTTGGTTTTGTGTGTTACGTTTAGGTTTTATTATTTTAAATTATAATTTTTTTTTTAATATTATCTTAATTGATTTAATGGCTTACTATCAATTATTTATTTATTAATTAAATGCCCTAGTTTTCTATTACATTATACGTATCATGGCCAATACCAAGATTTCAATGTCAAAGCTTCCCTTCTATACAATAGCATGAAGTTGATTGAACAACGCAATCATAATGCGAGGATTAATTTTCAGTTTATTCTTCTCAGTAAAACATTTTTAGTGAGTGAAGGCTTGTGTTATTTCGACAATATTATTTAAAATTATGTTACCAAAAAGAAAGATGAATATTAGGAAAGCTTATTTTTATTGTTATTAAGGAATTTCATGCTTCTTTAATCAAGTTTCATCTCATTTTATACCTGTTTTTTTAATCAAAGGCAAATGCTATTATTTATAATATTTAGACATTCGGCTTTATTGAAGACTGTCAAACATACAATGGACAGAATGGATCACAAATGAGCAGTGTTACACCCCACAGTATAAAAAGAAGACAAAAAAATCCTAGGATACATGCTATAATGTATGAAGTAACAGTGTACGCAATAAGGGTTGGAAGTCCAAAGGGTGAAGGGCGTTTGATATATTCGGGTCTGAAGAACATTCGTGGATGGTAAGGTTTTTAAATTGTGATAAAGGTGTCCGGAGGTAAAGTGCGCTAACCTCGGGGATGGTAGAAGCAAAAAAATAAATACCTTTTTTTGAAATTTTCCCGTACAAAAATATTTTTGTACAGAAGAATATTTATTTTCTCATACAATTTAACTTTTTTACCTAAAAAAAATGTTGGAATTTCGAAAAAAGTTATTTATCTTTTTTACTTGTGGTATCATGCAGAATCGCACCCCGAAGTAAGAGTACTTTACCCCCGGACAGCCTGTAGGAAAATCTTTTCTCTTCGTTTATTTTTTCGTGTATATTATCGAGGTTTCTGACTCATATATTGTTGTAATTTTTGCCTAGTTAAAATAAAACAGAGTGTCCTAAAATACGCTTTTATAACTCATTATTTCTAATTTTATTTTTTTTCAAGGTTTTAGCAGGAAGTTTTGAAACAAAAAGTTTATCACCACCTCGAGAAGGTTTGTGCCTGATGTAAGGCCGACCTGGTCAGTTTCGACAACTCAAAACCCAAGTGTGTCTGATTTTTGCAAAGAGGGAGATCAATGTCTGCCTGGTGCAATTTGATGGAATACTACAACAATACTATTAGTTCAACTGGGGCGCTCTTTTGGGATGGTACATAAAAAAATATATAATTAATGGCCGATATTAGAATAGACTTTGAATAACGTATATTTCGAACAGAAGTATTGTACAAAGATGTGCCATCGACTCCTCTCCAGGCCTCACGCTACTAAATTTTTTGTGTGGACTCATCAAAGATAAGGTTTTTCTGTCAAAACCAGCAATAGTCAACCAACCGAAGACGGAAATCGAAAGAGAATGCAAATAAATTCCCAATAAAATGATTCGCCACTTTAGCGATTCCATTGTTTGGATAAAAATGGGCATCAATGTGAAAATTTGCGCTGACTAAAAAAAACTACTTCCGTCTTCTTTAATTTTTACTTTTTATCTGTAATTCATCTAAATATATGCTGTTTTCATAATCGCGCAAAGCGTGTTCACATTTTTTTTGACACACCGTATTGTCATTAGTTTGCCTAATTTTATTTAAAAGGTACCTAGTTCATTATATGTAGGAATTCACTTTCAAATAAAACCAATTTACATGATCTAACTAATTTCATGATTCTTTTTTTTTTTTTTTTTTTTGGTTTTAGGCATTTCACCCTGAAAAGAGTGCTTTGTGCCGGTAACAGTTAAAGTGGATAAAAAAATTCGGTTAATCTATTGGGATTATAATAAAACAAATTAATCATTGGACTCATTTAGATAGCTAAAACAAATTAAATGTTGAATTCATTCAGGTTAATAAACTTACATAAAGCTGTATGAACACGAGAATTGTTAAGAGATAAAAGGTATGAAATGTTAAGGGGGGACTGGTGTGTGATTTTAATAAGACGGCGGTATATGTTCTTGAAAGATGAATGATTTTTACAGTTAAAGAAAACGTGGTCGAGGGTTTCCTCTTCCACACCGCACTGGCAGACCGGATCATCCAAAACTCTAATTCTAGCCAAGTGGGATGCATTGGTGGAATTACCTACATTAGTCTAGTGTTGACGCATTTCTGTGCCTGCTTCAAAATATCAAAGAATAATCAAAACAAACAGTAGTAAATTAACTAAAAGTGGTCAATTTTATAAAACAAAGATTGCGCACAAGGCCTGCGTAATTATTTTTCCCAAAAGTGTGTTTTTTATCTATCAAAGTAGATTTTGTGCTTGGAATTGTAACACAATTTTAATCAGTGACACAGTGATCATAAGATTATAGTTTTCAAGGAATCATTCACAATAAGATCTAAAGAGCTACGAAGGCGTGCACATTCAAGGAAAAAGTGTATATTTTTTATGTGAACTCTCGTATCAACTTCAAAAATGGTTACGAAATGCAGTGCCTGTGAAATCAAATAGGAGAAAACTCTCGCAGGGGTAAAAGTCAACAAAATTGGAGATGCAAAAAATGCTCTAAACCCCAAAAAGTGAACAAAATAAAAAGTGTTGGAAATTCTTTGAGCGAATGCAATCAAGAACTGCCACCTTTTGAATTACAATCAAAACAATATGCCAACTCACAGAAATCTACCTCCGACCAATCTTTCACCAATGTAAACTCATCGAAAGCAAACATAGATGGCGCTAGTCATCAATTAACAGTTGAATTGTTAAAAAATGAATTGAATTCTTTTAAGTCGGCAATGATTTCTCTTGTAGACAATAAACTCGACTTGTATGCTAAAAAATACGAAGAAATTTTAAAACAAAACAATGAACTGATTAAGTCACTTCAATATATTTCGGACCAACAAGAAGAGCTAAAAAATCGAGTAACTGTTTTAGAGACATCAAACGATAAAGTGAAAGCGGAACTTATTGATTTAAAAAATCAGAATTTTAGTTTATCTAACACAATCGATAAACAAGACGATAGAATTGACAAACTGGAATACTTGAACCAATCATGCAATATCGAGATGAGGGGCATTCCGGAATCCAACGAAAATAACAATATGGAAGTGCTTTTTAAAATATCAAAAATTATCAATTTCGAGGATGCAACAGAAGACGTGCATTCGGCAATCAAAAAAAATATACAGGATGGGGCCGAAAATCTCAGAAAAAAGTCCCAGATCCATCATTACAACATTTTACAACAATCAAGCAAGGGATAATTTTCTATACAAATTGAAAACATATCTAAAAGCCACAACACCCAGCAGCAATAAATTAAACACATACGATTTAGGATTATCGCAAGATGCCAAAAGAATTTATATATCAGATCATCTAACACAAAAAGGCAAATTTTTACTAGCGCAAACAAAACGATTCGCCAGAGAGAACAACTTCAAATTTGCGTGGTCAGCGTCAGGTCGTACCCTACTAAAGCAGTCGGATAGCTCCAAAATCATAACAGTCAACAATGCCAAGGACCTTGACCGTTTAAAACGTCAGAACATCTGACTACAACTTCTCCCCATTATTAAGGCTACTAAAAAAGGTATTTTTAAATGTTCTCATTTCAAGTTTAGTTATCCACTCAGCTTTATAGTGAAAAGCTATTACGTCATTCCTATTTTAATAAAATTTAAATCTTGTAAACATACATACTGCAAAATAATATGCACATTGTTTTTTATGTTATTATATGTTTCTCTTGATAACTTATGTGAGCACTGGATGTCAAATCATTTATCTTATAAAATCAATTCCAATAGAAGCACTTACCTTATGTTTATTCATTTGTTAGTTTTAATTTACTTTAAGAAATTTAATTTAGTAATCATAATTTCCTTTCCTGGTTTTTTCACGATTCACGTCACCAATTTCAATATGACACTACATCGTCGAATCAATTACCTAGTGTCTATTCATTTTTTGGTTTTAATTTACTTTAATAAGGATAATTTTTTAATAGTAATTTCATTTCCTGGCTTTTTCACTAGTCATAACAATTTTTTCGAGAGGACATCACATCGTCAAAAAAATGTTTTCTCATTATTATTATTATTATTATTATGGTATGAAATTATATTTAATCACATACTCTCAGTAAAGCTATACATAACTGATAAAAAAATAATATCTTATACTCATTTTTATGTACTTTACATTCATATTTCAATAGCAAATGTATTTATCATAAGTCATTTGTCAATGGGTAACAATATACTTATATCAATTATTCATAGATTCGAAAGAAAACTTCACTCCAAATACCCACACAAGATCAAAATCTTATCTCTATTTATTCATTATGTAATTTATCTTATAAATTTGCTTTTTCTTCATTTTTTCATTGTAACTTATTTTCAGCATCAACCTCTCTCCATCATAAGTACTTACCATGATATAGGCCTTTTTATTGTTTTTAGTATATTTATAGCCTTCAAGATTCTCAACATACAAATAACTTTCAGAACTTACAATAATACGTGTTTCATACATCATTCATTGACACAAACACCACAAAAATTCCTACACATCATTCTGAACTCACTAACTCTAACATTTATATATTATATTAATTAAATTATAACTATGATTCAGCTGCATGTGAATAATTACAATGATTCCGATATTAGCTGTAACATGAATGTTGTTCTAGATTTGAATAAATTAAACAACTACAACTGGAACTCATATAGCTTGAAAATAATACATCAGAATATCAGAAGCATATCGAATCTTGATGATTTTACAATTTTTCTTGATCAATTTAATTCCTCTTTTGATGTTATTATATTAACTGAATGTTGGATAAACAAAGATTACACATCCAAGTCAATCCCCAATTACTCTGAACAACACACCAAATTCAATCTCAACAAATCAAGCGGTATTGTTATATATATTAAAGACGGTCTACAAGCTCAAGTAGAAGAAATTTCACTATCGCAATCAAACTGTATGAAAATAACATTGAATAATAATATGTGTATATTTGCTATCTATAGGTCACCCTCTTTCCAAAATATCGACCCCTTTCTGAATTCATTACAATCAATCATAAATAATTCAAAAAAAATAGAAAGACAAATCATTATAGGAGATATTAACATTAATACCATCCCGGATTACCATCGTCAAACAAATGATTATCTTTGTCTGCTTGCGGAAAATGGTTTCACTCAGACAATTAACAGCATTACTCGTGAACAGGGCCTTAGTAAATCCTGTATAGATCATATCAATGTGAAAAAAATTAATTTTATCGACTCTTTTGTTATGCACACTACTATTTCAGACCATTACACAACAGCGATTTGCCTCAAAGAAAAGCCCCATACCTCTACTAAAATTAAATTCGTTTCTCAAACAAACTTCAATAATCTACTTGACGAATTGAGATTAGAAAAATGGCAAAAAGTTCTGGACCAAACAGATACTGATGCAGCAATGAATGAATTTGTTAACAAACTAAATGAGTATATTTCAAAACACACAAGCATTAAACCCATATCTAATAAACTAATAAAACTAACGCCATGGATCTCCCCGGGACTAGTCAAATCGATCCACAAAAGAAACCAACTGCATGAAAAGGCGAAAACGTACCCAGAGAATTTGTTATTACAAGTTTATTACAAAAAATATAGGAATTTGTGTAAGAATTTAATTAAATCAGCGAAAGAAAAATTTTATAAAAAAATCATTTACGAAAACAACTGTTCTCCAAAACATTTTTGGGAATCATTTCGTCAAATAACCAAATCTAAAATTAACAAATCTTCAGAAATTAAATCTCTATACATCAACAACTCAAACTCTCAAGTCCCAAAAAACATGGCAAATTATGCCAATAATTATTTCACATCTGTGGGAGATACACTTGCGAAAAAAATTCTCAATAAATGTATGACAACAGAAACCGATCTAGCCAATCTATCTATCCCTAATCTCAGTCACAAAATAGAATTAATCCAAACATCTCCAAATGAAGTAATGAAGATAATTGACGACCTCGAATCTTCAAAAGCGTGTGGTCCAGATAAAATTTCATCAAATCTGCTAAAAATCATTAAATCATACATAGCCATACCCATTGCATTCATTTCTAATCTAAGCTTTAAAGCGGGTAAATTCCCTAACCATTTGAAACACTCAATAGTTATATTACTACACAAAAATGGGGACAAATCACAAATACAAAATTACCGACCTGTTTCATTGCTAAATTCTGTATCTAAAATTTTTGAAAAAATTGTAAAGAACCGTCTCAGTCATTATCTTGAAAATAACAACATCCTTTCTAGCAGACAATATGGCTTTCGCAATGGTTTAAGTACTGAAAATGCCATTGCCAATTTGACGAAAATCATCTCTAATAATCTAGACAAAGGTATTAAATGCATTGCACTCTTCTTGGATCTAGCCAAAGCATTTGACACTATTTCACACAAAATTCTGCTGAGCAAACTACAGAGAATCGGTATCCAGGGGCAACTTTTAAAATGGTTGGTCAGCTACCTAGAAAATAGGAGCCAAAGAGTGGAAATTAACGGTACTCTAAGCGATCCAGCAGATATAAAATTCGGTGTACCTCAAGGAAGTACGTTAGGACCTCTTTTGTTTAATGTTTATATAAATGAGTTATGTAATAGTTCTGTGGCGTCGAGAAAAATCTACATTAAATAATTAATAATAAACCGCTTGACCTACTTAGTATCTACTCCCGAATTATGTACTTGCATCGTTAAATCGTAAACAAAGTAATCTACGTACTTCAAGTACCTACCTGCCTATTGATGACAATAACACCGCAGTCCGTCTCGAATACTACGAGAACTCGCCAGAAGGTTCGAGCCTACGGCCTAGGCATAATTGCCAAGCCGTCGAAAGTTCGCGAATGATCCAGATCGAGCGAGTGTCTTCGATTTAGTTGCCATCCACCTACCTACTGCCGCCGTCGGCCGGGTAGTATAAATAAGCCCGACGCAGCGAGCCAGTCAGTCAGTCAGTCATAATTTTGCCGTCAGTCTACGAGGTTCAACGAGTGATCACCCGCGTTCTTCTTACTAGCGCGAGGGACACGTACCCGGCTTCGCCCCTATCATCATGGACTCTATCGGGACATCATCATAGCGCCTCGGCCACGTCCGCGGCCAGCGCTACTCGGATTACAAGCGCCCTGGTTCCAGCGTCTCTGACCAGCGCTTCTTCCACGCAACCATGACCACCACGAGGACACGCAGCATCCTCACTGGTCACGCCGTTCCCGTTCAACTGCCCACAAGGTCCGTCGCACCTTCGGCCGTCTCGTCAGCACTGGAGTGCCTGAAGACCTACGTTCTTCGCCAGTGCCTGACCTACATCGAGTCCCGGTCACCAGCGCCCGGCGTCGACTCACTGACCCACGCTTGACCAGCACATCATCAGCCAGCATCCGGAATATTCTACATCTGTCCAGCGTCAACTCTCGTTACGGCTACACTGACTCACCAATAAACACATGTGACCTTCACAACTTTCTTTCATTTCGTGCCTCACCATTGATCCCCAAAGTGGTGACCCCGACGTGATCTGCAGCCCGACGTGATCTGCAGCCCGACGTGATCTGCAGCCCGACATGATTCTGCAGCCCCGTCTCAAAATGGGTGATCAGTTAAGGCATCACGGAGCATCACGCACCAGACCATCTCCGCACAAGCGCGGATAGTAGTGCCACCATGGTTATCTGAGTGAATCTTTAGCCTGTGTTGTGAACATGTGTTTTGCAAAATTTTTTTTTTATGAAGTGTCACAATTTAAAAGACGTTCGTTTCCGAGCTGTTTCTTCTATCGCAGCCCTCAGCAAAGCTGCTGGGAAGGGGGTGTCTGTGGCGTCGAAAAAAATCTACATTAAATAATTAATAATAAACCGCTTGACCTACTTAGTATCTACTCCCGAATTATGTACTTGCATCGTTAAATCGTAAACAAAGTAATCTACGTACTTCAAGTACCTACCTGCCTATTGATGACAATAACACCGCAGTCCGTCTCGAATACTACGAGAACTCGCCAGAAGGTTCGAGCCTACGGCCTAGGCATAATTGCCAAGCCGTCGAAAGTTCGCGAATGATCCAGATCGAGCGAGTGTCTTCGATTTAGTTGCCATCCACCTACCTACTGCCGCCGTCGGCCGGGTAGTATAAATAAGCCCGACGCAGCGAGCCAGTCAGTCAGTCAGTCATAATTTTGCCGTCAGTCTACGAGGTTCAACGAGTGATCACCCGCGTTCTTCTTACTAGCGCGAGGGACACGTACCCGGCTTCGCCCCTATCATCATGGACTCTATCGGGACATCATCATAGCGCCTCGGCCACGTCCGCGGCCAGCGCTACTCGGATTACAAGCGCCCTGGTTCCAGCGTCTCTGACCAGCGCTTCTTCCACGCAACCATGACCACCACGAGGACACGCAGCATCCTCACTGGTCACGCCGTTCCCGTTCAACTGCCCACAAGGTCCGTCGCACCTTCGGCCGTCTCGTCAGCACTGGAGTGCCTGAAGACCTACGTTCTTCGCCAGTGCCTGACCTACATCGAGTCCCGGTCACCAGCGCCCGGCGTCGACTCACTGACCCACGCTTGACCAGCACATCATCAGCCAGCATCCGGAATATTCTACATCTGTCCAGCGTCAACTCTCGTTACGGCTACACTGACTCACCAATAAACACATGTGACCTTCACAACTTTCTTTCATTTCGTGCCTCACCATTGATCCCCAAAGTGGTGACCCCGACGTGATCTGCAGCCCGACGTGATCTGCAGCCCGACGTGATCTGCAGCCCGACATGATTCTGCAGCCCCGTCTCAAAATGGGTGATCAGTTAAGGCATCACGGAGCATCACGCACCAGACCATCTCCGCACAAGCGCGGATAGTAGTGCCACCATGGTTATCTGAGTGAATCTTTAGCCTGTGTTGTGAACATGTGTTTTGCAAAATTTTTTTTTTATGAAGTGTCACAATTTAAAAGACGTTCGTTTCCGAGCTGTTTCTTCTATCGCAGCCCTCAGCAAAGCTGCTGGGAAGGGGGTGTCTGTGGCGTCGAAAAAAATCTACATTAAATAATTAATAATAAACCGCTTGACCTACTTAGTATCTACTCCCGAATTATGTACTTGCATCGTTAAATCGTAAACAAAGTAATCTACGTACTTCAAGTACCTACCTGCCTATTGATGACAATAACACCGCAGTCCGTCTCGAATACTACGAGAACTCGCCAGAAGGTTCGAGCCTACGGCCTAGGCATAATTGCCAAGCCGTCGAAAGTTCGCGAATGATCCAGATCGAGCGAGTGTCTTCGATTTAGTTGCCATCCACCTACCTACTGCCGCCGTCGGCCGGGTAGTATAAATAAGCCCGACGCAGCGAGCCAGTCAGTCAGTCAGTCATAATTTTGCCGTCAGTCTACGAGGTTCAACGAGTGATCACCCGCGTTCTTCTTACTAGCGCGAGGGACACGTACCCGGCTTCGCCCCTATCATCATGGACTCTATCGGGACATCATCATAGCGCCTCGGCCACGTCCGCGGCCAGCGCTACTCGGATTACAAGCGCCCTGGTTCCAGCGTCTCTGACCAGCGCTTCTTCCACGCAACCATGACCACCACGAGGACACGCAGCATCCTCACTGGTCACGCCGTTCCCGTTCAACTGCCCACAAGGTCCGTCGCACCTTCGGCCGTCTCGTCAGCACTGGAGTGCCTGAAGACCTACGTTCTTCGCCAGTGCCTGACCTACATCGAGTCCCGGTCACCAGCGCCCGGCGTCGACTCACTGACCCACGCTTGACCAGCACATCATCAGCCAGCATCCGGAATATTCTACATCTGTCCAGCGTCAACTCTCGTTACGGCTACACTGACTCACCAATAAACACATGTGACCTTCACAACTTTCTTTCATTTCGTGCCTCACCATTGATCCCCAAAGTGGTGACCCCGACGTGATCTGCAGCCCGACGTGATCTGCAGCCCGACGTGATCTGCAGCCCGACATGATTCTGCAGCCCCGTCTCAAAATGGGTGATCAGTTAAGGCATCACGGAGCATCACGCACCAGACCATCTCCGCACAAGCGCGGATAGTAGTGCCACCATGGTTATCTGAGTGAATCTTTAGCCTGTGTTGTGAACATGTGTTTTGCAAAATTTTTTTTTTATGAAGTGTCACAATTTAAAAGACGTTCGTTTCCGAGCTGTTTCTTCTATCGCAGCCCTCAGCAAAGCTGCTGGGAAGGGGGTGTCTGTGGCGTCGAAAAAAATCTACATTAAATAATTAATAATAAACCGCTTGACCTACTTAGTATCTACTCCCGAATTATGTACTTGCATCGTTAAATCGTAAACAAAGTAATCTACGTACTTCAAGTACCTACCTGCCTATTGATGACAATAACACCGCAGTCCGTCTCGAATACTACGAGAACTCGCCAGAAGGTTCGAGCCTACGGCCTAGGCATAATTGCCAAGCCGTCGAAAGTTCGCGAATGATCCAGATCGAGCGAGTGTCTTCGATTTAGTTGCCATCCACCTACCTACTGCCGCCGTCGGCCGGGTAGTATAAATAAGCCCGACGCAGCGAGCCAGTCAGTCAGTCAGTCATAATTTTGCCGTCAGTCTACGAGGTTCAACGAGTGATCACCCGCGTTCTTCTTACTAGCGCGAGGGACACGTACCCGGCTTCGCCCCTATCATCATGGACTCTATCGGGACATCATCATAGCGCCTCGGCCACGTCCGCGGCCAGCGCTACTCGGATTACAAGCGCCCTGGTTCCAGCGTCTCTGACCAGCGCTTCTTCCACGCAACCATGACCACCACGAGGACACGCAGCATCCTCACTGGTCACGCCGTTCCCGTTCAACTGCCCACAAGGTCCGTCGCACCTTCGGCCGTCTCGTCAGCACTGGAGTGCCTGAAGACCTACGTTCTTCGCCAGTGCCTGACCTACATCGAGTCCCGGTCACCAGCGCCCGGCGTCGACTCACTGACCCACGCTTGACCAGCACATCATCAGCCAGCATCCGGAATATTCTACATCTGTCCAGCGTCAACTCTCGTTACGGCTACACTGACTCACCAATAAACACATGTGACCTTCACAACTTTCTTTCATTTCGTGCCTCACCATTGATCCCCAAAGTGGTGACCCCGACGTGATCTGCAGCCCGACGTGATCTGCAGCCCGACGTGATCTGCAGCCCGACATGATTCTGCAGCCCCGTCTCAAAATGGGTGATCAGTTAAGGCATCACGGAGCATCACGCACCAGACCATCTCCGCACAAGCGCGGATAGTAGTGCCACCATGGTTATCTGAGTGAATCTTTAGCCTGTGTTGTGAACATGTGTTTTGCAAAATTTTTTTTTTATGAAGTGTCACAATTTAAAAGACGTTCGTTTCCGAGCTGTTTCTTCTATCGCAGCCCTCAGCAAAGCTGCTGGGAAGGGGGTGTCTGTGGCGTCGAAAAAAATCTACATTAAATAATTAATAATAAACCGCTTGACCTACTTAGTATCTACTCCCGAATTATGTACTTGCATCGTTAAATCGTAAACAAAGTAATCTACGTACTTCAAGTACCTACCTGCCTATTGATGACAATAACACCGCAGTCCGTCTCGAATACTACGAAAACTCGCCAGAAGGTTCGAGCCTACGGCCTAGGCATAATTGCCAAGCCGTCGAAAGTTCGCGAATGATCCAGATCGAGCGAGTGTCTTCGATTTAGTTGCCATCCACCTACCTACTGCCGCCGTCGGCCGGGTAGTATAAATAAGCCCGACGCAGCGAGCCAGTCAGACAGTCAGTCATAATTTTGCCGTCAGTCTACGAGGTTCAACGAGTGATCACCCGCGTTCTTCTTACTAGCGCGAGGGACAAGTACCCGGCTTCGCCCCTATCATCATGGACTCTATCGGGACATCATCATAGCGCCTCGGCCACGTCCGCGGCCAGCGCTACTCGGATTACAAGCGCCCTGGTTCCAGCGTCTCTGACCAGCGCTTCTTCCACGCAACCATGACCACCACGAGGACACGCAGCATCCTCACTGGTCACGCCGTTCCCGTTCAACTGCCCACAAGGTCCGTCGCACCTTTGGCCGTCTCGTCAGCACTGGAGTGCCTGAAGACCTACGTTCTTCGCCAGTGCCTGACCTACATCGAGTCCCGGTCACCAGCGCCCGGCGTCGACTCACTGACCCGCGCTTGACCAGCACATCATCAGCCAGCATCCGGAATATTCTACATCTGTCCAGCGTCAACTCTCGTTACGGCTACACTGACTCACCAATAAACACATGTGACCTTCACAACCTTCTTTCATTCCGTGCCTCTCTCTTGATCCCCAAAGTTCTTTTGCAGACCATATTATTACCTTTGCAGATGATACAGTATTATTATTTGAAGGAAAAACCTGGGAAAAAACTCACAGTAAAGCAGAAATTGGCATTAACAAAGTTAAAAAGTGGCTTGACAGCAATCTCCTCACTCTAAACTCGGATAAAACTAAATTCATCTGCTTCAGCGCAACTCAAGCGGGTCAACCTAAAGAGATGCATAACATTTTTGTACACCATTGTAATGCCATAAATGTATGTAAATGTAGTACATTAGAATGTGTGGACAGTACTAAATATCTAGGAATTATCATAGACAAATTTCTGAGGTGGGACAAACATATAGACTTAACTTCCTCAAAAGTCAGGAAACTTACACATCTTTTCAGGGCTATTAGAAATATTCTCTGCATTAAAGACATGAAAAGAATTTACTTTGCCATGTGTAATTCCTTATTAGATTATGCTTCTTTAGGTTGGGGAGGTTGTACTAAAACAATACTTGATCCCTTAGCAAAAGCTCAGAAATCACTTCTTAAAGTTATACTTAAAAAACCGTTCAGATACCCTAGTGATTCATTGTTTGAAGAGTTTGGTGTTCTAGATGTGAGGCAATTATTCATGAGGAAAATCATATTACATACCCAAAGAACGCGTCACCAATACACTTCCGTACTCCATTACCACGATACTAGACATGCTAAGAGGAACCCAGTTGTTCCTCCCACCACTTCTTCATCCTTAGCTCAAAGACAATTCTCATACTTAGGCCCTAAATTGCTTAATCTTATTCCCGATGTATGGAAATCAAAAAGTGCTAACATTCTCCGAAATCTGGTAAATAATTGGCTTCTGATCTTGGGGAGAGATGAATGCGAAAATATGCTAATTAACAGTAATTAATTTGCTTTTCTTAAATGTCGTATTTTTCGAACTACACTGTATTTTATTTTATTTTATATATATATGTATTACAGCAAATTTATGTGTTTACCATTGTAAATTTAAAATCTTCTTATAACCTTTCTTTGCATCTTTTTATTTTATTTTTCCTTTTTTTAATTTCTCAACTCTTTTTTAAATTTTAAATATTAATTTCATCAAAATATAAAGCAAAATTTCAATTTTATAAACTCATATGTCAATATTTTTTTTTTACGATATTGCTATTTTTGTATTATCGTATTTGTATATTCTTTTGGTCTATTCAAATACAAGTTAGCAACTTCTTATACTATTATTTTTTTTTCTTTTCATATTATTTATAAAGTGCAATAAGTAAAAGTCAATACACTAGACTATACATGAATCGCTTTCAATAAATATGCCTATTTCTGACTGTCCTAAAACAGGTATTCTCCTAGTTGGACAGCCAAAGATCATTGTACTATGTAATATGTCATGTTTTTTAAAAAATAATAAATAAATAAAATAAATAAATAAATTGAACAGTGACCAATTCTCATTCTCGAAATACATGAAATGAATCGCTTTGACAGTTTTTTACCGTGAAACCATGGCTTAGCAGGGATATGGTTTTGAATTCCAGCATAGAAAGATCCAGTTCTTATTTTGGAGCCTGCCCAATTTTCTTCCCAGGCACGAGTCATGTTGGATTTAAGAATCGGGAAGACATCGGAGATAGGGATTCTAAAATTTAGTGGGATAGTTCCGGAATCTGAACCAGATTTGGCGAGAGAATCGGCCATCTCATTACCCTCTATACCCAAATGGGCAGGGACCCAGGCCAATATCGTCTCAAACCCAGATTCACTTAGAGAATTGAGAAGATTTTTTATTTTACATATAATATTGTCTTCCGGATAACATAGAATATTTGACATAATTTTAGCTAGAGCACTTAGCGAATCAGTACATAGTAAGGCTCGATGAATGTTGAAAACCTGGATTTGATTTAGCGCTTGTTCAATTGCAAAGCATTCAGCTGTAAATATGGAAACTTCTTTCGGTAATTTATAAGTGAGATTGATGTTGAATTCTGGACTATATATCGATGCTCCACATCTTTTATTTTCAAATTTGGAACCATCAGTGTAAAGGATGGAAAATCCAGGGAATTTTGAATCCACAATGCTTTTAAAACAGTCATCCACATTATGAAATTTATTTGGGGAAGATAAAATATTCTTCCGAAAGTCTGATGTTATTGTATTCGGCATAAAAGTGATTGCCTTAAATGGAATATTGTATATAGGAAGATTGGGAACTTCTTGAAGATATTGGAGGGAAGATGACAGAGAATTATAGAGATGAAAACTTTTAATTA
Organism: Hesperophylax magnus; assembly: GCA_026573805.1. Classification (NCBI taxonomy): domain Eukaryota; kingdom Metazoa; phylum Arthropoda; class Insecta; order Trichoptera; family Limnephilidae; genus Hesperophylax; species Hesperophylax magnus. Next base: position 3,587,878 of record JAIUSX010000016.1, read on the forward strand.
GGACAGGAAAACATTTTTTTTCACTCAACCTTTTGTTAGACTTCAAATTAACACTTAGCAGAATAAGACTTTGTTTAATAGGATGATGTGATAACGATAAAGCCTTGAAAATATATTTATTGGCAAGGAATTGCCTTCTGAAATATAATGGAGGCTCCCCACATTCCACCTGAAGCGCATTAATTGGAGAAGACTTCATAGCTCCAATAATCATTCTGAGGGCTTTTGATTGAATTCTTTCCATTTTCTTATCTAAATATTTAGGGAGGGGGTCAAAAAGGAATGTGCCGTAATCCAAGTGGCTCCGAACTAGGGAATTATACATTAATTTAAGAGTGGTAGGATGAGATCCCCACCATACTCTGGAAACTGCTCGCATCATATTAAGTCCCTTTTCACACTTTGTAGAAATTATCTGAATGTGTGGAAGCCAGGAAAGTTTATGGTTCAAAAGAAGACCAAGGAATTTGATTTGAGTAGCGGTTTGTAGAGGCACATTATCAAAAGAGATTGAGAAGTGGGGAATTTTTCTTTTGCGCGTGAAAGCTACGACCCTTGTTTTAGATGCCGCCAGATTCATCCCATTTATTGACAACCAGGTTTTAATATATTGTAAAGCCAAATTCATTTCCTTAGCTGCAAGAATAATATTTTTATGTAACAAATATATAAGGATATCATCCGCAAAGTAAAGTCGCCTGATAGAAAAAGGAATTACTGAGTCTAGGTCGCTTATATAAATATTAAACAACAGAGGACTGATAACAGAACCCTGGGGTAAACCTCTCCATAGTTTGCGCCTTAAGCATTTAGAGGAAGACTCAATAATAATGGACCTATCTGTGAGCAAATTTATAATAAATTGGACTAGTTTCGGGGGGATTTGTTTTTTAATTAGCTTTTCTTTCAAAACATTCAGTAAAACATCATCGTAAGCTGATGAAAGGTCAAGGAATGTGGCCAATGTATAAGAATTTAGGGATTGAGAAACTCGGATATCAGTTGTGAACAAACTTAAATTATCCATTGTAGATTTCTTTTTCCGAAAACCATACTGATTTGGTGAGATAATATCTTGACTTTCAACAAACCACTCTAGTCTGTTTTTTATCAAACGCTCCGCTACTTTCATCAAACACGATGAAAGAGCAATAGGCCGATAAGACGAAATTTCAGATGGATTTTTTCCAGGTTTTAAAATGGGAATGATTTTTTGAGTTTTCCAAACATCCGGAATTAGTCCTGTTTCAAACATATTATTAATAAGAGATAAGAAATATTCAACCGCCATATCAGAAAATGATTTAATGAAACTATAAAATATTCCATCGGGACCCGGAGCAGAGTCAGAAAGGGCTCTTATCACTCGTTTCATCTCATCAATGGAGAAAGGAGCATCTAGCCAGTTAGAGTGAGATGGATACGGCTTAATAGAAGGCATTTCTTCACATCCGGCAACTGATGGGGGGCTATTTTATCCGCAAATCCTATAAGAATTTCTTCTGATATATGTTTGATTCTTGGCGGAGAATACGATGATCCAAATTTTTTTAAGCTAGACCAAACTGAAGACTGGGGAGTTTCCGGAGACAGGTTCTCACAGAACTTCCGCCATCCAGCGCGCTTCTTATTTTTCAAAATTCGTTTGGTTTCTGCCTGGGCTTTTTTAACTGATAAAAAATTTTCTAGTGACATACACTTACGAAAAGAGGAAATTGCTATTTTTCGAGAGTTGACGGAGCGAGTGCATTCCTCGTCCCACCACGGAGTAGAGTGTTTTATTTTAATGTTCGCCTTGCGTTTCGGGATGGATTTTTCTGCTGCATTTATAACCATAGAAGGAAACGTCTCACATTGCATTCTGATGTCTCCCGGGGACGATTTTGTTAAATTAATAAGGTTATCTAGTTCAGAAGAGAAAGTGCTCCAATTCGCATCTTTCGTTCTAAATTTGAGATTATTTTTAACTGGGGGGGAATAAGTGTTAAATTGATGGTGAAAACGGATTATAATTGGGAAATGATCACTAGAGAGGGGATCGTTTAGGATGTCCCAAGAGCATTTAGATGCTAACGAATACGAACAAAGAGATATATCAACAGCACTTTTCCGTTGATGAGGGGGGGTGAATCTGGTTGGAGATCCGTCATTTAAAAAACATAGGTTATGGGTATCAATAAAATTTAAAAGATTGCGGCCAGAACGATTTGTTATTTCGCTACCCCAAGAAGGGGAATGTGCATTAAAATCTCCAAGGATCATATAAGGGGAACAAATCTGGCTTAAGATTGGTGTCCATTCAATTTCAATAAAAGTCGTAGAGGGAGGAATATATATTGACAATATTGTGATATCAGATAAGACAGCTGCTATTATCTGGATATCGTCGGAGGGAGTATGAATATTAATTTCTTTAAATGGATAGAATTTTGGATTATCAGAGCCGAGCCGCCTTTACCATCCGGTCTGTCGTGTCTGAGACAATAATAACCTGGAATTCTTAAGTGAAAGGAGGGTTTTAACCACGTTTCAGAAATGGCGGCTACTGAAACGTCATGTTCGTCGAGTAATTGAATTAGGTCAGATTTGTTAGCGAAGAGGCTTCTACTGTTCCACTGAAGGATTTTGTTCAGTTTCGAAGCCATTGGGGAGGCAGAATAATAAAGATTTAATGTAATCGGCAGCGTTGGACGGTACAGTATTGTTGTTTGTAAGGATAGAAATTAAAAGGGTAATTAAAGTGTGTATAAAAGAATTATTATTCATTATTTCGGGGAGAGCAGGAGGGGAAGAATTACCATTAATGGCACACCCATTGGGCGTCTGGGATTTGGCATTCCCATTCGGGCTGGCCAAAATATTATTCAATTGTTTTTTATCAAAGTAAGGTGTATATTTTGGGTTGGGTTTGACTGGCTTGAGAATGGTTTCTCTGTGAGAGGATGATGTTGAATTTAAAAAGGTGGTTGTTTGGAAAGGAGCTGAGGACGATGTCATCTCTGCGAATGATTTTTTCGCAGGAGAGATTAACTTTGAGGCCTGGAAGTACGAAATGTTGTCGGTAGCCATTTTATGTTTTATGTTCTTCTGTCTTGTTAATTCCGGACAGGCTAGACTGACCGCGGTATGTGCACCCGAACAGTTAATGCAAATGGGATCATTGGAAGATTTCGGACATTGATCAAATGGGTGAGCTTCTCCGCAATAGTAACAACGTGGGGGAGAGCGGCATACAGATTTCGAATGTCCGAACCGGCAGCAGTTGAAACATTGAATTGTTGGAAATTTATAAACTTCGACGGGAAGCGAGGTATAGTAAATTAACACACGAGACGGTAGGGATTGTCCCTCAAATGTAACAACAACAGACTGGGAAGGTTTCCAGATCGTGTTTCCGTCAGTAGAATCCTTGTAGTTCAGTCGACGTACTTTTAATACTTTTGGGGTTCCGTGAGAATTATTCAAAGCATCAACAATTTCAGCCTCTGGGATCTCCGCGGGAATTCCTCGCACAAGACCCATTCTCGAAAGGTTAAATGTAGGGATGAACGATTTATATTTATGATTTGAGAGCGAGTCAATTTTTTTTACAAATCCATTTGCGGAAGCGGCAGTGTTAAACTTGATAGATAATTTATATCGCCCTTCCGGTTTAATTGAACCGTTAACAATACCAAGGTTATTATTTTTTGAGTCAAATACGAATTTTCCAAAATCTAAAGGATGAATAAGTTTTCCCTGTTCAGTTCTCTGAACATTAACGGTAAATGGACCGGAAGCTGAAGCAGGATAAAGTAATTCAGTACTTTTTGCATTATCGCTAGTTAAAGTACTTGGCTGGATGTTACTATTGGTGTTAAGGTCGTTAGGGGTCGAGGTTTGTTGAACCGGCGGTATAGATTTAACTTTCGATGGAATGTGAAGGCTTTGCGATGGTCGTCGTTTACGAGATGGGAGCGTAATAGAAACCTGGCTCGTATTAGATTCCGAATCAGAAAAATCCAATATCGACCCTGGGTCGGGAGGTCTATCTTCGTCTTCCTCCATTATATAAAAAAAACTTAACTTTTAAAAATTAAACTGAAAAAATAATACGCAGTCTATTTCATTGACTGTACAAACAAAAACGGATTAGCCGTAAGCAGGAATGCAAACAAATAGGTAAACGATAAACAATATTAAATAAAATGTAACAATAATCTCTTATCTGTACGCAGCGCAGGAACGGGCGAACGGCACTCAGCAATAGTAAGGTACACACAACCACTGTTGACCGCGGCTCGAATCGGACTCTTCATGATTCTTAATATGGCATAGAAGTCAGTTGAATCTATTAAATTGGGTTTTAAAGTTATCAATATCATCAATCTATGTTCATGGTGACCGAAAGTTGATCCCCAACAATTGATCCCCGGACAGTTGATCCCTCTGCCAGTTGATCCTCTGGACACTTGAACCTCATTGGTAAAGTAAGTATTCAAAATTGAAATATGGCCATATAACAAAAGTAAAAAGATCCGCCATACAAATATTTTTGATAGCAATAATGCCGTGTCCCCGAAGGAGTGTGCCATACGGCTGAGTAACAAAATAAGACATACTTATATATGCATTTTTTTAGGAAAATCATCTTGCACATTTTATAATATAACTAAGTATTTATTTATTAATTTATTACACGCCCTAGTGGGCTTTTCTGTAAAAAAAAATACAAGCATTTTGTATCAGAGTAAACACTTAAAAATTAATACAGTAAAGAAGAATGTAAACATAATGGCAAAAATGAATCCTCACGCATATAATTGAGTTTAAAAGATTCAACAAAACAAAATAGTAGAAGCGGAGAAGTTATATGGGTACATAGGTCTATTTGTGTCTAGAAGAATAAAAGTGATAGAATATACAACATTTATACGGATTAGTTTTCAAATGAAATATATCACCCAGATCAGAATATTTGTTTCCGAGATTGTGAAGTCTCGGAATCGGAGAATTTTGGTAAGCTAGTGTCCTGGTGTTATTGAAGTAAAAAGGTAAGAAATGTCAGCATGATTTTTTGGGAACATGGATATTGATACATTAAAGTAAATCCGGACAGTGAATTTTATAATGTAGTATTCTTTGTAACAGTATTAAATCTGTGCTTATTCTTCTTTCTGAAAGTTTCAATAGAGACATTTTATCCAAGATGTAATTGTAATTTATTTTTTGTATAGGAATATGCAATTTATAATTTATAAACCTTAGAAACTTCCGTTGAATCTTTTCAATGTTATCTGAAAGAATATTGAAAAATGGAGACCATAACGTAGAGTTATACTCAAGTTGGCATCTGACAAGGGTTTTATATAACATAATAAATGTTCCTAAATTATTGAAATCTTTTGCAGCTCTCAAAACAAAGCCAAGAGTCTTTAGGGCCTTGTTGATAATATTATTAATATGACATACAAAGGTGAGTTTACTGTCGAACATAACGCCTAGATCAATAATTTTATTAACACATATTAAATTTTCATCATTTAATGAATATTGAAATATAATAGGATTACTTATTTTGGAAAAAAGTATCCCGACGTGGAATGCAGATATGGGTTATACGCAGTGGCGGATCGTGACGTTTGTGTGCACTATATTGCTAATATAACAAAAAATGGAATTAAGTAGCTGAAAATGTTTTTTTTTCGAATTTCAATTTTTTGTATGAAGATTTTCAGGAAATCCGTACGGCCAAACTGAAATTTCCCGAAAAAATTTCATACAAAAAATCGAATTTTCTAAAAAAATTTTTAATAAACTTCCACTTGTCATACGGCCGTATCACTAAAGTCGAAATACTTACTTCTGCAGGCTTCTCGAGTGGAAATCCGCTGTACAAATATTTTTGATAACAATTATGCCGTATCGCCGAAGGAAAATGAAGTGAGAATATACGGCCGAATAACAAAATAAAACACAATAAATAATAAAGACGATAATTTCCGATCTTTTTAGATTAACTTAATTGACATTGTGTTTTAAACGGTTCCTTTTGGAGCTTTCTGTACAATACTCCCTTATTTGTAGAAAAACCTCGTCATTATCATTCCACATATTATTACATGTCAAAGTTATTTTTTGGCACTAGCGAAAATGTTTACAAGATTGTAGATAATATTCTTAGAAGAAAGAGATAATCTAAAGCAAAAAGAGATATGTTTTCATATGTCGCTTAAAGGGAAAAATAGCTATTGTACAGGTATGCCGAAGTAATGTTACCTCCGTAAAGCAAAATCTGAACACTTGTGACACAGTTATTAAAACATTTCTCATGATAATGACACACAAGAATATTTTGAGTGAATGAAATTTTTGACACGTGTTTTCCCAAAAACCACCCCTTAGTAATATAATATGACATGTTTGGTATTTTCTAAAGATTGTTAGGGACATAGATTGGTAAAATACTGGCTTAACATATATTATAATAATGTCATGTTTGATCTACCGATCTAGGATAATATCATTTCGGGGGTGAATCTCGAATGCTTTCATAATTTTCAGTTATTGTTACAAGTTACAAGATTTGTCGCTTATTTTCTTTAGCTCCCGTTTCTTAAAAATTAAAACAGTGAAATATTGTGCAAATCGAACAGAATTTGTTATTAATGTGCAGCATTTTTCACGAGTTTGAGTCTGAGTGGTTTGTCTGCGGTGAGTTTGTCCTCCCGGTATTCCACCGATAAATGCTCAAAAAGTGTGTTTAAAAAAAAAAAAAAATTGACACATAGCGAAGCTAGGATATTTTTACCTGGCAAAGTATTGACAATTCGTAATAAAAGTGTCTAAACAAGAGAAATTTCTGCAAATATCTACAAAACTCGGTGTAGAATTTATCCTAGTGTGTCTATTCTACCGAAACTTGAAGGAAAGTGTTTCAAAAGTGATTTCAAAACTGATACCAAATTAAAGTGAACTAAAAAAAAATAACAATAATAATAAACATCTAGTGAAATAACTAGCCTTAAGTGAAATCTAAACGAATTTAATGTGAATTTAACATAAAAACAGTGTTTTTGAGTTAATTTAAATGGTACACACATGTACTTATTATTTACAGTTTTTAATGACATCTTAATATAGGACATAAATCTCAACTGCTCCTATCTGTGAGATAGTGTAGATGATAGAGTCGTTCGCTAGCCAAGCCGATGTTAAATAACAATTAGAAACTTTAATTTGTTTTTAAAAATAAAATTTTTCATTAATAATGCATCGCCCAAAGAAACGTCCGTTGGACATAACGTTGTCTCCAAATACCGAAAAACATGGAGGAAAGTGCGCTTATAGTGAGGACCTGGAAGAGGTTTCTGAAACGTCATCCCAGTGCTCAGACAGCAGTGAAACAAAGTTTCCAAGCGACTCTGGAGTAGACGTTCTAAACGAAGCCCACGCTCATCTGACGGCCCTTCAAGAAGTCTTGGCCGAGAAACAATCAAAGGTCTCGAAGGAACAGCAACTGAAGATCTCTAAAAATGTCTCTGAAGTTTTCAGAGCCGTTTCCCAGCTGCTGTTGGAGCGCGAGACCATGCGCGCTGATTTGGCGACAGTGACCGCGGAACTTAAAATGGCGGAAATTAAAATTCGTCATGAAAAAGACGAAAAAAAGTACCTGGAACAGAAAATAATTCAGCTGGAATCTGACCTCGGACCCGTGATGCAAAGAGTAGCTATAGCAACGGAGGCTAGCTTGTCATTTGCTGATATTGTCCGAAAGCAGACAAATGTTGCTGACCAACCCCCACCAATTACCCAATCAGGACTTCGCGTCGGAGCACCAAGGCCCGCCATCTGCATCTTCCCTGCAAACGCAGATGCCACCGAGGATAGTGAAGGGACTAAAAAAATTATTCAGAACATTATTCGTCCATCTGATTTGGGCATTCGCATTACCGGAGTTCGTAAGATCAGAAATAAAGGTGTCCTTCTTAGCACAGCTACCGCAAGTGAGCAACAAAAGTTGTTAAACGCACCGTGTTTTGAAAACTCAGGCACACTTAAGGCTCGACTTCCCACCAAGCGACTCCCGAGGCTAATATTTTTTAATGTACCGAGGGACCTTACGGACGTTGAATTCTTAAGGATCGCCCTCACGGGTATACCCAATGTACACGACATCGAAGGAATAATATCAACCTGCAAGCTGAGTCACCTGGCCGGCGCTCGCTCTGGAACCACCTGTCATCGGGTTTATGAGATGCCCGCTACAATACGAAAACTGCTGGTGGAACAGGAGAAGGTGTTCGTCAACTGGACTGTGTGCCGTGTCAGAGACTTTATTGGACTAACCGTATGTACTAAGTGCCAAATGATAGGACACTCATATAAGTACTGCAGAGACACTCTTAGATGTGGACACTGTGCTAAAGAGAACCACACCAACGAATCCTGCCCAAATGCCGCTGCCAAACCAGTCTGCGCTACGTGCACTAGATTTGGAAAGCCCGCTGCGCACTCGACTGGAGACAAGGACAACTGCCCGGCCTACAAAGCTGCACTGAAAAAGGACCTTGCTACGATCGACTATGGCGTCTAATTATGTTGAAGAAGATGATGAGGTAGAATTCGATAATACTAATGATTTCCAGGATTGGCTAAATATTTCACAGTAACTATAGTATGGAAAATATTAATATTGTTCAGTTGAATATTAGATCGATTTATAAATACTGGAATACTCTGAATGTCTACTTAAATTCTTGTTGGAAACATATTCATGCGTTAATGTTATGTGAAACGGCTATAACATCAGAGCTAGTCTGTCTGTATAATATTCCTGGATTTAAATGTTACAATTATTGCCGAAGTAAAAAATCGGGTGGAGGTATATTGTTGTACGTTCGAGATGAACTCACATTTCAACAAAAGTCAATAGAAACAAACCATTTTGAATGTGTGCTTGGCTCAATGACACTTCCAAACAAGATTATTTTAAACATCATAGCAATATACCGCCCCCCCAACTCCAACAAACTTCAATTTCTTAATGAAATATCTTCCATTCTGTCTAATATAAGACCCAGAGAAAATATTGTACTTATAGGAGATGTTAACCTAGATCTTTTAAATTATCAAAACCCAATTATTATGTCCTATGAAAATATAATGTCTGAAAATTATTTAACCAAATGCATTTGTAACGTAACTAGGGAAGCGGTTCTAGCAGGAAAAGTTACTCGTTCATGTTTAGACCACATATTTGTACGTTTTAACAGCGGATGTCAACAAAGCAATACTCTTTCTTCATGTGTATGTAATAATATTAACATAGCGGATCATTTTTTAACTGCAGTCAATATTAAATATATGGAAAGTAATAAAGTCGTACAACACGGGGAAAAAATATCGTTTTTATCCCAAAACAAAATTGACAAAAATATTTATAATTTTAAGTGGCATACCTTGCTTGAGGAACAAGATTGCAATATGTTATACACTAAAATTAAAAATAATTTTCAGGATTTGTATGATCAAAGTAAAAACGTTACGTATTATAAACCCAAAAAAAGACCCCTCGCAATAAAACCTTGGATAACTTCTGATATATTAGAAAACATTAAAAAAAAAGATTTACTGTACAGAAGGTGGAAAAATACTCCTACCAATAAATTCTTTGAATTAGAATATAAAACTTCCAGAAATAAGGTTACAAAAGAAATCATTAAATGTAAGTCTACCTTTTTCAACAATAAATTTAAAAATTATTTCGGAAATACCAAAAAAACTTGGGATGAAGTAAATAAAATATTAGGACGCAAGTCTAAAAGTAGTTGTGACGAAATAATCTCAAAATATATGTTAAACACGCAAAATGAAGAAACCGTAGCAAATAATTTTGTTGAATATTTCACGAGCAGTGTTAGCTCTATGATACATAAATGTGACTATATAGCTTCGACCGTCAGACCGACAGAAGTTCAACATAGTATGTACCTGCCAAGAGCTACCTGCGAAGAAATTAATATCATTGTTAGCAAACTAAACAATTCAAAGTCACCAGGGATTGACAACATTCGAATGTTTGACATTAAGAAATATATTCATATTTTAGGGCCTGTTATAACTCATTTTATCAATATAATTTTAAAACAAGCAGTGATTCCAGATGAACTTAAAAGTAGTATCATTAGACCGATTTACAAAGGCGGCAAACATACAGATGTACAAAATTATAGGCCAATTAGCATTTTGCCAGCCCTAGAAAAAATACTTGAAAAATACATTTCTACAAAACTTAACAAATATTTAGAATCCTTCTCCCTGCTAGATCCCAACCAGTATGGTTTTCAAAAGAAAAAAAGTACGGAAATGTTGCTTCAGGAATTTTCAAATCACGTAAATCATGAATTAAATTTAAAAAAAACATGTGTTGGTTTTATTCATAGATTACTCGAAGGCGTTTGATACCATTGATAAAAATAAACTTTTAGAAACACTGGATGCAATAGGAATACGAGGAAAGCTACTAGTTTTGTTAAAAAATTTATTATCGGATCGAAAAATAACAGTAAAAATTCTAAAAAAATTTATCAAAACAAAATATATTTCAACAGGTGTTGCACAGGGGTCAATTTTAGGGCCAACCCTGTATATTATATACGTCTCAATTATGAGTAAATTGTTTTCTTTCGTTAAACATTTTGTGTACGCAGACGATACGGCACTCGTAATATCACACGAGGATTTGATTACTGCAATGAACCTTATGCAGCTTGATTTTATTGCTCTTCTTAAATGGTCTCATGACGCGGGTCTCATAATAAATGCCAAAAAAACTAAAATTATGCACATAAGATCACCACATGCCAGATACAATTTAATCCCTTCGTTATATACACATACTTTTGACTGCTTACATAGAAATGTTGCACAGCCCTGTTCATGTGAAACCATTGATTTTGTCAAAAATTATGTATATTTGGGTGTTACTATTGACTGCCACATGAAATGGGACGTACACATTACTAATGTTTGTAAACGTCTACGGTCTATTGTGGGTAGAATTTATAAAATAAAATATTTTGTGTCCATAAGTACTTTTAAATTAATCTACCTATCTCTGGCTGAATCCACAATCCGTTATGGAATCACTTCTTGGGGACATTCTTGTAAAACTAATATAAGTTATATCCAAACATTACAAAACTCCCTTACAAAACTGTTAATCCATAAATATACCAATGAACACAGAAGCGACACTAAATTAATGTACAAGTCTCTGAATGTTTTACCTGTCAGAGGATTATTGTTTTATAATATTATAAGTCAACATCTTATACTCTCTGATTCCTTGTATAGGGAAAGAGTTCTACATAAACATAATACAAGATTCACCCAAAATGAAGGACTGGTGGTCCCGAAATGTACCAATAAATACGGTGAAAGAACCTTAAACTTTATTGTACCCAAAATATTTAATAAACTACCAATGACAATTAAAAATATAAACGTTTTTACAGCCAAAGTCAAATATAATCTAAGGAAATGGCTATTAGATAATGAGGATTTATATTGATGCACTACTGAAGACCTTTTTTTTCCTAATTGGAATTCACATTCTAGGGAAATGGAAAATCGTTATAAATTTGTTTTTACCTTATGTATATTAAAACCATAGAAGTACTTGTTGATTATATTCATTTGTTCATATTTTCATTTTGTGGTTGTGTTGTTATATGAGGCTTATACTGCTTCTTACATATTTTTATTTATATAATTCTGTAAGTTAACCAATTTATCATTTATTGTTAATTTATCATCAACATTATACATACCTACATACTGTTTACCATTGTACCATGTTATTGAAAAAATGTTGTTATTATGTACCTGCTGACAAACTACATAAGTAGTTTAGCAGGTTAAAAATGTTAATAAAAAAAAAAAAAAAAAAAAAAAAAAAAAAAAAAAAAAAAAAAAAAAAAAAAAAAAAAAAAAAAATACATTTTAAATGTTTCGACATTGTACAAATAAATTTAGGAAAACAATTGTTTTTGCTGAATACGACTATGTTATAATATTACGTGTATGTCATTGTTACGGACAATTTTTCTCCGCGTTTTAACGGACAGACTATGACATCGC